>JASAUF010000098.1:335000-1535000 GCA_030180095.1 Magnolia changhungtana
TTCATGGCTATCAGATACGTGGCTACAAATGAAATCATAAGTGGTCCAAATTCAACATGCAGAATCATATGGTTACGATTGTGCCATCAATGTTTTCTTTGGAATATGCCCGTTGCTCAATGGATCCTGCGTTTTGGGTGGTTCAGATCGGATTGCTACTTGTATCCCAAGTTTACCGTGCTCGAGTAGTGCCATTTGAAAAAATGGTGGTGAACTGACACCGTTTAGTTCCGATAGGTATCATTCCACGCTACATGTTGAAAGCGCTGAATGGCGCGAGTATTATGAGTCGGGATCCTCTGTTTTCGAGTCAACAGGATTTTCCTGTTACCCTAGTGGTTTGGCGTCCGAAGCTTTTTTTTTTTTTTTTTATTTTTTCAGTGAGTGTTGACGTGGACCAATGATTTTTAGGGTATTAGGAATTCTCTGTTGACCTGGTAACAGAGGATCCGGACTCGAGTATTATTAGTTAAATGACATTAGGGGACGTGGATTTCCTGCCAAAGCGTTTCCATGCATACTGTGATGTTGGTAAGAAATCCAGCCGTCCATCCGTTTTGCAAACCCATTTTAGGAGATTCCAGAAGCGTATCCAAAACTCAAGTGGGCCACACAAAAGGAAAAATTGGTAATTCAGTTACTACCGTTGAAACGTATGTATGGGATTTTTCCTTATGGCTGCCGGCTTTTTCGGCTATGAACTTAAAACCTCTGGCTTTTAAATTGTTTCTCAAACCTACCCATAGTTTATACCATTAGACATTAAACCCTTTACTGTTATCCGTACGAATAAGCTTATATATTTTGGTATTAACCGGATTGCCCTCTTTACAATCTCCCCCGTTACGATTGGATCCATGGGCATGCCATCCTAAACACCGATCTTACATGGGCCCACCTTATTTTTATTATTTTAAGAAATCCATCCCACCCATATATATGTTTTTCCAGCACATTTTAGGTACAGTCCCCAAAATTAGACAGATACAAAGCTCAAAGTAGGCCCCAAGATGCCTCTGAGTTTCAACGATAAGGGTTCAATCTCCACTATTTTTAGTTATTTGGCTCAAAATGATCTGGAAAAACAAATGATTGCAATGAATTTGTCAAAAATATCCTGTGGTCACTCTCATCGGGCGGGCATTTTGTTTCGACTATTTCAAACTTGATTGGGAAGCGGATTGCGTAGTGAGTAACTTGTTGGGATTTTTGGCCTGCGGAATCACACAGATCTAGATCTAGGATGGTAATCCAATGGCACCAAGCACACACAAGAAAAGAGAACACACAGATTTCGTGGAAAACCCTTGCGGGGCATTGCAGCGACAGTCACCATATGAAAGCATCAATTACAAAGAGAAAGGACTTGCCGATTCGAACAACCTCGAATCTCACCCTTACACCCTTTAGAAGGTGGAACCCTTTTAGAAAGCCTTAGATTCATCACCCCTTCAGAAAGACCCTAGGAATACCTATTTATAGTTTAGAAACTTCCTTCGCATCCGCATTGCGAAAGGACTCAATCCGCTAGGTATTTCGCGCAAAATCGCGGAACAAAGCTGCGTAACCTACGACTAGTCCTGGCTTCTACGGCTGGTCGCCCTAGCTACATAAAAAACAAAAACTCATTTGGACGAGTCGTCAGGGGCTCGAACCTACGGCCGGTACGTCTCCCACGATCGAAGTTTCCCACGGGTCGAACGACCTCAAAACCTTCCGATTTAAGACTTTTCTCAACAATCTCCACCAAGTCTTCAATCTTAAATGGTAGTGACCTCTTCTCTTATCTCTGCTTACATCATGGGCTCAAGATCACATTGGCCAACCGGACCATCACGGATCGCTGCTATGTCGCACGAATATCTCTCGAGAAGCCGATCCCTTCTCTTCGAGCATAACCCTTGACCTTGTATCTATGATGTATCCTCACGAAGCCGCATCCAACCGCTCACGCCCATGAAGCTCCACCGGCTCAGATATGTGGTCGGTACACGAATCCATCACATCGCCCATAGTCACCTTCCACTTTCAACATGCAGGCTCATATGAGTCGAATAGAAGATGAATGCCATATTGGAGTCGTCCATGTTCTTGGAATATGCGATCATCGTATGATTCTTCAACGGTGGACGCTCCACCCGCTGCGTATTTGGCACGTCTGGCCTTCAGATCGGTCCACTCATGTGGCCATGCCCATCATGCCCACACGTGCGAGGTGAAATTCGCTACATCCGTGCTCCAGTGAAGTGCTCCCGATTTGTAAACATGATCGAGTGCTTTCATGACTACCCATGCCCCTGGATACCTTAAGAGCACCATCAATACTGTGTACTTGCATCCCTTTGCCTCAAGCACACCAAGAGAAATCATTCCAAATCGAGGAACGTGCCTCACATGTACGCTCCACCCCATCAAACACTGATGCGCACCGTACCAATAGCCACAACATTACAAGCAATGTCATTGCCCATAAACATGTCCACCATCGCACTCCTATAGGCTGGTGAACCAACTCCGATGAGGAGTCATGTGAAAAAGCGTTCAGCATCCACTGTCCATACGATCATGTATGACCGTACGAGCGAAGACAGACAAAACATCACCATCACATCCACTCGATTCCGATGGCCGTTAGCCTTGCAAACCCATCTTCCCTTTAGGAGATCCCTTTTCACATGTCCTTCCTTCCGTATTCCAAAACCTTTCCTGCCCAAGCTCTTGGATTTGAATCTAGAACACGAAGAACAAAAATTGGTAATGCATCAGTAGCCGCCTCTACCTTGAAACGAGATATGTCGACACTGGGTTTTTTCGCACATGGTATCCTTGAATGACTCATAGGATGAACTTAACATACATGCTTGTTCTTCATCTTTCATCACTTCCTCCATATCAAAGAATTTGCAAACCAATTTATTAAAGTTGATGTGAGCCTCAGATCTCCACCTACGCCATGAAGTTATATGCCGCTTCAGTGTAGACGATTAAGGATTTCTTTACTGCATAAACATCCTCCGTACGCCCATAAATTAAGCGATTTTCTCCCTCATGACGTTGTAGAGAACCTCATCCGTGAACATAAACGGATCGATGCCTTTTTATCAAGTGTTCCCGTCACCATTGGATCCATAGTGGACTGCCATCCTCAAAGCACCGATCCTCTTGCTTGATTGGAACTCATCATCTTGATCTTTTTCAAAATTATTTTAAGAATACTTCCAATATCACCCATTTAATCCTATGATCGTGTTTCGATACCACTTGTTGGGATTTTTGGCTCCATGAATCACACAGTCTAGATCAGGATGGTAATCCAATGGCACAAGCACACAAAGAAAAGAGAACACATGATTTAAGTAGGCCCACAAAAGATGCCTATGAAAGCATCAATTCAACGATAAGGGTTCAATCTCCACTATTTTTAGTGGAACCCTTTTGAAAGCTAGCATTCATCACCCCTTCTGAAAGACCCTAGGAATACATTTATAGTTTGAAAACTTCCTTCCGCAGGTTGCGAAAGGAATTTGCAAAATCGAAAAATATCCTACGTGGTCGCTCTCATCGGGCGTAGGCATTTAGTTTCAAAAAACTCATTTGGACTTTGAGTCGTGCCGGGGCTCAAACTTGATCTCCCACGACCCGGGAAAGCGCATTGCGACCTCAAAAGATTTAAGACTTTTCTCAACATAACTCACTATGTACGCATACTGAGTAAACTATTTGAGGTAGGGCTGAAAGTAGGGTGGGTTCAACCCGACCGACTTGCGACCAACCCAACATTAGATTGGGCTCAGGCTGGATGTATCGGGTTTGGTCTCGAGGTTGGGCTATATAAACACCAACCTGATAAAACTGGGGTTGGGCTTGGGTTGAGGTCTCGGGTTGCCCGACCCAACCCGAACCCGAACCCGATCAATATATATAAATTATAATTGAGTGTGGATTATATGTGTTGAAGGCACATGAAATTCTAGTGTCGTCGGGTCTCATTGGTCCACACCATTTGTGATGACTTAAGCTACCAAGATATGCCGGATTTCTCTCCCAAATAGATTGCGTGCTACACAACATGATTTTTAAAGGAGTAGTTGTCTTATATTCTAGCTTGTTTATTAAAAAAAAAAAAAAGTTCTTTACGATAAATAACTACATATATAATTAATAAAATCATATGTACAAAAAATAAGACGTGTATTAAAATATAATAGACTAATGTAATAATGAAAATATTAGTATGTATCTACCCGACTAACCCGATCAACCTGACTGGGCCGCTTGGGTTGGGCTTGGGTTGAGAATTTCCAACCCGAGGTTGGGTTAGGGTTGAGGTATAGGAACCTTGGGTTGGGCTATGGTTGAGCGACCCAACTCGCCCGACTTTTAACCCTAATTTAAGGTCTCGTATGATTTATATACTTTATCCAGTTCGTCCATCCATTTTAACAGATAATTTTAGGCTTGATCTCAAAAACGAGGCATATCCAATGTTCAAATGGGCCACACCATAGGAAACAGTAGAATTGAATTTCTATCGTTGAAAAATTCTTGAGGGCTACTGAAGTTTTGGATCAAGCTTATATTTTTTGTTTTCCCTTCATCCATGTATTTTTGATCTCATGAACAAGTTAGATGACAAATAAACATCAATGCAGGGCCTAGAAAGGTTTCAACCATGGAAATCATTATCCCCACCGTTTCCAGTGGTATGATTGACTTGATCTTTGGATATGCTTCAATTTTGGGCTCAACCCCTTACATTAGATGAAAAAACGGATGGACGACGTGGATAGACCACATACATTCAAAGTGGGCCTAACTGAGCTGTAATATAAGAGCGTTCTGAGTAACTCATGATTGACGTTGATCACACATGGGTCTGCTCATCAGCTTTTACGGCTCATTTTAAGGCATAGACCTAAAAAATAGACACATCCAAAGCTCAAAGTGGCCCCGTATGGCTCCAGGATGTTTCCATGGTAGGTGTTCCATCCCACTCTTTTCTTTCATATAGTGCACTAGATCTTATCGTCGGCATTATTTTTAGGCCCATGCAATAAAATGATCTGGAGAAAGAGATGGACGGATGGATTTGTCACAAATATCGTATACCCGCACAAATGTTTTAACGGTGGGCATTTAGGATTTGTCACAAATATCGTATCCCCGCACAAATGTTTTAACGGTGGGCATTTAATTTCAACTGTTTCTTGTTATTTTTAGTTCGCTTGAGTTTTAAATCAGCCTCGTTTTTTTAACTCATGCCGTGACAGGAGATTTGTAAAATGGGTGAATAGAATGGATTTGGAACAAATGTCTTGGTAGGCCCCCACCTATGGTCGAGCAACCCTCGCCCTCTCGACTTAAATGTCCACCAAACTTGGGCCCTTTGTTTTTTTTTTTATTATTATTTTTTACACGCACAACCCCCCCACACACACGCCACTCACACATGCACACATACACACCGTGGGATTTCACCCACCGTGGCTACTCGAACCCTTGACCTGGTGTTGAAACTCCAGGGAGTCTACCACCCGGGTAAGACTAAGGACCCAGGTAAGGACCCATATGTGGTGAAATTCCACCAGCGTGAGTGCGTGTGTAAAATAATAATAATAATAATAATAATAATAATAATAATGTCCACCAAACGTCCGAACCTTCCACTCGCATTGATTGACATTGATAGTTGTACCAAGCTGAGTACCGTACGTGGCGCCTACATTGATGTTTGTGGGAAAGCTACACCGTCCATTTCTTTTCCCAATTCATTTTATGGCATGGCTCCAAAAACGGGGCAAATCCGAATCTCAAAATCTGACTCCACAATACCGAAGATGTTTCAACGGTCTACATTCAATCCCATTGTTTCCTGGTGTGTGGCCTGCTTGAGCTTCGTATCTTTCTCATTTTTATGGCTAAAATGTTCTGGAAAAAACAGATGAACAGATTGGATTTGTCGTAACCATCATATGGCCCAATGAATGTTTCCACGGTGGGAGTTCAATCCTACTCTTTCCCGTTCGTTTGGCCCACTTGAGCTTTGTACGTACTGGCCTCATTTTCTGGCCATATCCTAAAAATCAGATGGCAGATCTGATGGGTTTGTCATTTTGGGTCCACGCCCAATGCACTGGTTGGACTTGTATTCTGGTACAATCTACCGTCGAATGGTAGACCGTGCAACCCTTACCATGGGACCACCTTATGTGTATATTTCATATCCATACCGTCCATCCGCTTTTCCAGATCATTTTAGGGCATGATCACAAATATGAAGATCCAAATTTCAGGTGGACCATCATAGAGGAGACGGTGGCTATTGGAAGCCCTACCATTAAAAAATACTGTTTCCTATGGTATGGTCCACCTTAGAATTGGATCTGCTTCTTTTTTTAGGCTCATGCCTTTAAATGATTTGACAAAACTAAATGGTGTGGATATAGAATATATACATCAAGGTGGGCCCCGGGTAAGGGCCACACCGTCTTGAGTGAGGCCTGGCTGCATCAATCCCCTTTCGCTGAGATGGGAAGGGCAGTAACCTTGAAGGCGTCAAACGGCAATAGTTGTGGTCAATTAGGGTTAAAACCGACATTTCAGTAATTGACGGCTCCATCAGTTAGGAATCCGTTAGTGTAAGCGGATGTGGGAAATATATAAAATAGGCAGGCAGGTTTTAGGAAATAGTTTTTGATCCATAGCTGAAAAGGCAGGCGGCTGCACGTAAAATCCCTACGTTTTATGCTTCATACAAGCCTCGCAAGTAGGCACGTGTTGCTGATGTGGGCTATCAAACGTCACCATATAATGCTCCTACGTTGAACCGAATTTGCAATTATTTTTATTTATTTATTTATTATTATTTTTTAAAGCCGAATATATGGCTTTTGATTCTTAAATATAGGTTTAACGGATTGGAATCCGTTGCAACACCTGTAGTAGCAGCCAATACACCACCCTTGCTCTGTGCGTCCCTTCTGTAACGTATATGTCACATCCATTCCGTCCATCAGGTAGAGATCTTCACGTACACCGTAGATCTAAAAAATATCAGCCTGATCCAAAACTTTAATGGCCCCCAAAAAGTTTTTAATGGTCAACGTTCATTCAACAATGTTTCCTGCATTGTCGTCCACTTAAGATTGGGATATACCTAATTTTTGGTCTCATAGCCTAAAATTACCAATAAAAACATATGAACGGTATGGATGAAACACATACATCATGGTGAGGCCCACAGAGCACCGACCACTGGCCATTAGCTGGTGGCAGGGGGATTAGCCGATCCGCTCTCTGGTAACATTGTCTAATGGTAGGACCCAGCATGTTATGATCCATCTAAACTCTTAAATGGAGCTAGCACATCAACTTTATTTATTATTGGAATATTTTTACATGATTAAAAGCATGCTATGGTCTCTCTAAATTCTAAAAGAGAAGTGCATCAATACTATTTATTATTAGAATATTTTTACATGACTAAAAGCTAGTTAGGTAGGTTAGAGCCTTGAGATAATCTTCTCAAAAAAGTTGCCATGTGGATGGAAATTTTCTTTTGGCCTACTTTTTTAGAGCTTGCAACTTGTACCAACAAGATATTTTCTTCCAAGAAATTCAATTGGACTTATCTGATCAGCACAACTCAACACCATTTTATTATTAGTCAGGAAACATGATATATATAGTCATAATTTGGGCCAAAAATCCAACAAAGCTCGGTAAAAGACGGATTTATTTGACAAATTTTAAGAAAAATATTCAATGAAACTCAAATTCTTTTCATCAAGATTTCATGTTAATTTTATATTTAAATTTTTAGATATTAAGTATTTTTAAAGAACTTCTAAAAAAACTCCAAAGTAGGTTGTTTCATCACATTTCTTGTAATTTTAAAAAAATGATGTTTCCTAAGTTTCAAAAAATATAAAATAAATTAAGAATAAACTTTTTTCTTAGAAGAATTCGATTTCTCATATTTTAAAGGAAGCAAATTCCACAGTGAATTATTTAGCTCTAATCGAGAATAGTGGTGGGGTAAATATAATTTTACGAAGGTAAGTGGACCTTCCTAGCCATTTAAGCGGGTGTGTAATGCCCTTAATTTCATGGGTCAAGTGTATACTTGGTATCCAACATTTACTTTTATCTTTTACAGATGCAGTTTAATATGATTTTATTATTATTATTATTTTTATACCAAAATTGATCTCTTTCAGTAAAAAACAAAGGCATTTTACAACTTGATTGCACACATTCGGGAACCCCTGAAATTTTCTGGGGAACCTATCATCAGCTGGGCCCCACCAAGGCAAACCCTATATAAAAAGAAAGAGAAAAAAACAGGAGGGAAACAAATACTATGTCCCTCCCTGGGTCCTTCTCACCACACCAAGATCTGCTTTGTCTAAGCAACATGCTCCTCTAACTAGAGCCGGAAGGTCCCGCTTGCACAAATAGAGGACAACACTTTGAGATTCGCTAGCCGCTCGTGCCAGACCACCCGCCGGGCCATTGCCCTCTCTCTTGATGAGCCGCAGAACCACGTTACCTTTAACCATGAGGTCCCGGATTCTGAAACACCAGGGATGCCACTTCCAATGGGGCACCAACCTGCCCAACAAGACATCTACCACTATCTTCGAGTCCGACTCGATGACGATATTCGAAAGGCCCCTGTTCAGGGATAGAAGAAGCTTATTATGCACTGCCCTTAGCTCTGCACTGTTGTTCGAACCCACCCTATAGGCCGACCCAAAAGCAAACTGAAACTCGCCTTTATCTAATCGAATGATCTCGCCTCTACTCGAAAGCCCCGAGTTCGTGATATTAAACCCAATCGTAAATAACCAAATCAAACATTGTATTAAGTTTGAAAGTAAAATGGTGGCATATTAATTACACAAAATATCCAAACAGCCATCCAAACAAATAGTAAAGTCCACTTAACTAGGGACTCAATATACATGCCTAAAATCTACTAAATGTCTGATAAGTCTAAATAGCTACTCCGATGATAACAGTGAAGCGGAAGCATACTGGAACTATGTTTGCTCATCGAAAATCTTGAAGTATAACACTTCCTTTGCTGGGTCCATGTAAGCCTCATCTAAGACAACGACTTCTATGACACTTATATTAATAATATTTGGGTAGTGTTTTAAAACACCATCTCAAGAGGGAGTAAGTGATCAACTTAGTGTTACTATTCCCTTAAGTTGCTCACACTATCAACACAATTAAGTGCATGTAATAAAAGCACGACATAACAAACAAAATTTTGATTTAGTTAATTAAATATATGTCATGATATATGAATGCATGTCATAGGAAAAAACCGACAGTGATATGGCTCGTCACCAAATTAATCACCTGCAAAATGAATAGAACCGATAGTAATATGGCTCGTCACCAATATTACCCCTAATGCACATAGAATCGATAATTATATGACCCTTCACTAATGTTACCTACAAATACCATGATATGCATGCTTTTATTAATCAATTTACAACCAGCCGTATTAGGAAAGATAGGATACCACCACTATATCACTAGTTAATAAATATGATCGCGTGACTTGTCACCCAGGTCATTTAATCCAATTAAGGTTTTTCACCAAAAGATTTAATCAATATGGTAAGAGTTCTTTACCCGATATCAAATACAAATATAATAAATTCAAAGGTATGGGCTTATTCTCAAATATTTAATTAATATTGTAAGGGTTCATCACCCGATATCAACAAGAGAATGATAGACTCATCACTTCTATTAATGCTCATTGGTCGAAATGGGGGGCTCGTCACCAAATATATGTAGATAGCTTGAACATAATGTCTCATACCACCATGCCCGACCCATAAGATTTTGTATATAGAATTATATTATATACTAACAATTATAATTAACGATAACAATTCAATGAAAATCATGGTATCATGGATTCAATAAGGCATTTAGCAACAATCAAGTGGGCACGCGTGCTCACACACACACACATATATATAAAATCAACTCCGAATGGGACCTATTAAGTGGACCAAAGGGAACTCCAACAAAACTGACATTGGGTATAAAACAACCCTGTAGCTCTGATTATTGTCGGTCAAATATGTTATGCCTCAGTCGACCGAATATGCCTGTGATGGCCAACCAAAAGGTAGGTAGTCCACTAGTTCAAATAATTCTCAGATCTTGATCCACAACATCCATACATTTGAGTCTATCCCTTCGCTATAGGATGAGCCTTGTGTCTCTCAATGGATCTATCAGGCTTAAAATTTAGGGTATACACTCTTATGTACATAGTTATAAGCACATAACAGTATAAAACATTATCATGATAAGTCAATTAGGTATATACTCAAATACTTGATCAACTATTTAAGAAGATCTATATAATCACAGTACAATAGTAACATAAATAATGTAACGACCCGTAAATTTTCGTACGTTGGCTCGAGTACCACCTCGACCAGAAATTAATTAGGATTAAATCCTTTAGAAAGTTAACAAAGTTAACTAAGTGCTAAACTCGTTTAGCCATGAAATAGTTGGGATCGCTTTAAATACGACGCAAGACCCAAAACTTGCAAAACAAGTGACTCTAGGTTACCCTAAAGTTTAGAACCAAACTCATTTCAGAGCTACTCTCGAGAATGAAACTCACATTTAAAGGAGATTTCTAACTTACTTCGTATTAGGTCTAGATCGCACATCGGAAGTCCGATTAATACGAAGCTAAGGAACTAGGACCGCCTCACTGGGCTTGACAATCATTTCAAAAATCAGGTCCAACCGATGTCCCACGGCCATTCGTTTCGATCCGGAGCGAGGGTGTGTGAAAAACACTATTCCCATCCCAAAATAAATATCGGAATAGTGATCGTACCTTGAAAAATTGCTAAGCGTCGGTGATAAGCAACCGATGAAGGAATCCGACCAAACTACACCCTCGGATTAAGAAAAATTTCAGGAACATTTACATGTACTTGGAATTTCTGATCGTGGCCCACTGACCGTCGAACTGAAAGTGGTTCACCACGTGCGATCTGGGAATCCGATCGAGTCGAAAACGTAATCCCACATAGATCCATAGGTGGTGAGCTTAAGTCTGACGTTTGGCTCAAGGAGGGCTACTAGAACCTCTCTTTTGAGCTGGAAAAGTGACGAATATCCTATATTAGCAGTAACCCTTGAACCTGAGTCTATTTTGAAAATGTTTTTGGCTATAAAAGGAGCTTAGAACAGCCCCTCTCACACAGCCCCTCTCACAGCCATACGAATTTGGGATAAAACCCTAGAGAGAGAGAGAGAAAAGAGAGAGAAGAGCTTGGAATTTGTGGGTGATCTTCCTCCTACTGCTTTCGGTTGTCGCACGGCCTACACCGCTCCTTTCCAGGTGTTTTCTCGGCGGTATCCATTCCGTTTGAAGGTAAGAAACCCTAACCCTAGGTCTGATTTGATGTAAGTTCGTTGTAGGTTATGTAAAGGCTAACCGATTCCGCTCTTTAGGCTAGAAAACTCCCGTATACGGAAGCTCAACGACCCTTGCTGATTCATTGTGATTCCAAGGGCAAAGGTGAGGACTTTAAGTGTATAAGTTACGGTTTTCAACGCTTTCAATGTCAGATAATGATAGATTCATGATCTGCATGTAAATGCACATGTACAAAGTGCTTTCCGTTTCCTGTTTCGATTAACGTTGTAGAATATGGAATTTCACATACTCTAGGTATACGTAGAAATACCGTATACGTATTTTTTTTGAAAAAATGTTTGACATGTTTATTTAATGTATGATTATATAATATATGGATAAAATACTAGTTTGGCGAAAGGAATCATTTGAAATACATGTTCGCTTGTAAATGCCTAGTCTGTTGAAATTGTGTATTCTAGAAATACCGCATATGTGTGAATTTTGGAAATACAATTGTAATGATTATTTGCTGTATGATTATGATATACATGGGTAAAATACTCACGTGGCGAAGGGACAGCCCTAACACGTATCTTGCTAACATACATCATGTATGTTGGAATAGTGTATTCCAAGTGTTTGCGTAGATGCTTGTGTGTGTAAATGCTTGAGTGTTAGTGCCTTAGAGAGGTGCTGATATGGGATTCCTGACTCCCTTAGAGACATGTAGGATCCCCTCCATGTGGTGGTTCGCTATAACCACTCACTTGTGATGTGTATGTGATTGTATCCCTATGTGTATAAGTGCTTTACAACATGCTTTACAATATGCTTTACTTCATGCTTTATAACATGCCTCTTAACATGCTTGTATTGCTTGTTTATCATGCTTTACTCCACATGTTATTGATGAGAACTGTTTGAGTTTGGGACTATGCCTATAGTCCAAACATTCGGTACCAGACTTGAGGTTGTGGCTGAGATGCATGTCGCCACAAAGGATGTGTCTGGCGAACCCGAGTCATATTTCGGTTGGCGATAGTGGTTGGCA
Organism: Magnolia changhungtana; assembly: GCA_030180095.1. Taxonomy (NCBI): domain Eukaryota; kingdom Viridiplantae; phylum Streptophyta; class Magnoliopsida; order Magnoliales; family Magnoliaceae; genus Magnolia; species Magnolia changhungtana. Next base: position 347,477 of record JASAUF010000098.1, read on the forward strand.
TGAGTGCTTTTGCGCTCCATATCGCCCAACTTGTGGTGCGCTCGAGCTAGTCAGGCTCGTCAAGTAAACCGAAGTGTATATGTGTATTCACCATGTTTGGTCGCTACTGCTTGAACCTAGGGTACTAAACTTACCAGTGGCGATCCCGTTAACCATGGTACCTCGATCCGCTAAGACGCATGAGCCGGGCATGGTGGTATGGGACACCGTGGTCGAGTTGTCGGCCTACGCTGGGGCCATGTGCCTCCCCGTAGTGACCGTTACGCAACCAAACTCGTGAGCCGATTATGGTGGTATGGGACACTATATTCGAGCTGTCGATACATACGGCGAGAGAAAGTACGGTGAGACCTGTGCTTTGGGGCCGACGGGCGACGAGTCCTCCGTAGTATCTTCGAGTATACTCCAAGTGTCCGTGATTGGCGACATTTTTGAGTCTTTCACAAAGCAACTAGAGTATGAGTTGAGCCGAGTACGGTGAGACACGTACTAGCCGACGGCTAGTGATCGAGCCGAATACGGTGAGACCCGTACTCAAGCCGACGGCCAATTGAGCCGCATACGGTGAGATCTGTATCCGTGCTGACTGGTGACGAGCCCTTTGCGATGCCTTCACTATGCTTCTCGAACCATAATATCGTATGAGATTAACTAGGATTGACGACCCTAGAATGGATCATGTTTGGGAATGATACAAAGGAGGTACCTTAGTTTTCCAATACTGCTGTTTGAAATGGACTAATAATAACTCGGTAATCATGATCATCATCGCACCGCATGTGCTTAGTAGATGTGGCGCACTGAGGGAGTTAAGCATTCGTGAACGTAAGATGATGTCGCTTGAGGGTGGTTTGGTAAGGGCATACAGCATCATGTCATTTCATTTTCGCACTTAATAAGAGTAGTTAGAATTGTTTGATTTGTACTGCTTTATCATTACTTTTGATTGAATTGATAACATGTTAACCTATGCTTTATTGTTCCACCGAGTTAGCTACTCACTCCCACGTTACGGGACGGTGTTTGCAACACCCACCGACTACTGTATGGTATAGATGGTGCCTCGGTTCAGAGCCGGAGTCCGACTTCGAGGAGGATCAGATGAGTTCTCCTTTATGCAAGACTCGACGTCACTATGCTTAGGCCGACCGCATCGCGGGGATTCCAGGGCTTATCTACTAATTGTATTTTGAATTTTGACTTAGAAACAATACATGTATATTGGTACTCGGTTAGTACTCATACTGGAGTTCACAAAATTTTGTTACTTTACATACTTTGAATATAAAATTTCAGTCTTCCGCTTGCCTTTATACAATTGAACTTGAGTATGATTCTTGTTTTTGGTATAATCTCATTCATGTTTATTGCTCTAACTCAGACAACATTTAACCATCATTGTGTATGTTGCATAAGTGATGCGTTGGAACTCGGGAGTTGAGTTCATACTCGACCCCCGATTTTCAGGGCGTTACAAATAAATTCTAATATCATGATTCCATACAAATCAGATATTTTATCAAGCATATATATTATTAACTACTCAACAATTACAACATAGAAATTATGATAATAGAGTAATTCTGACATTAATAGTATAAGCAATTTCAACATAATTAAGAAATCACTAACTATATCTATTAATGGCTGATAGAGGAAAACTTAGGAGAAATAATCCTCACATTTAAAGGAGATTTCTAGATCTGACTACACCTAAGGTTTGAAATTTAAAAATGGCCTAAATTCTCAATATCAATTTCAAGAAAATTTAATGTAAGTTTGGGTTATTTACAAATTAAATCCTCAATTGCAATGTAAAATATTGATTTACCTCCAATTCAGGTGAAAATTGGTAAGGTGGAGGATAAGGCAATTATGAAGGTGTCCCCCCCCCCCCTTTTAGTAAAAAATTCTCAAATTTTAGCTCTCTCTCACTCTCTCAACACAACTTTCCCTCTCTAATACTCTTTAACCTTTGCTTAATTAAGAGAATTTTGTATGAAAAATGAGGCTGCTTAAAAAGGATATTTATAATAATTTTTAGAAGTTCGATTGTCTTAAAAATTGGGTCAATGGTTTATTAATATAATGGTAGATTGATTTTGGTTTTTGGGGCCCATTTTGTAGTGAACCGATTGATCTAAGTCATGAAATGGTTATTCTAGGTGGCAATCAAGAAAAAGCTATACTCTCCCTACATTTTGGTCACGCAGATCGAAAATACAATTAAAAGATTAATTTAATAGTAACTGATCGTCGATTAGGGTCGCGGCTATGTGAATATCCATAAAATAGTAGTTAAGGTTGATATCCTTAATTTGATCGCGAACTAATGATCCAAACGTCTCAACATTAAATAGTTCCAAATTAATATAACTAGAGCTGAGCAGGACCCGACTCGATTCGGCGGATCCGACTTGTCCGGCTTGGTCTGATCCGAATCGACCCGAACCGAATGCCAGAGTCGAGTTCGGATCGAGTAGACCTAGCCGGATCCAAATCCCGACCGAGTCGAGTTTAGGTTATATAGTAACCCGATCCGACTCGAACCGAAACTTGATCCGGTTTGATCTGAACCCAACTCGATCCGTGGTGGGGCCCACGTTCTACACTTTTCTATGGTCAAGCTGACTACTAAGGGCATGTTGTCATTATTGCTTTTTAATCTTGAAAATCGTGGCGAAAATAGTGGGTAAAGGAAATCGGATTGTGTGCGAGTTTCTCGAAACACTCTTATCGTACTGAGTAAACTCTGTTGAGCTCACTATGAATTCATGTGGTTTATCCACACCATCCATCCATTTTCCATATCATTTTAGGGGTTGAGCCCAAAATTGAAGTATATCAAAAGCTCAAGTAGACCATACCATAGGAAACAGTGGTAGTATTAATTTCCACAGTTGAAACCTTTCTAAGGCCCCCAGTGATGTTTATTTGTCATCCAAACTGCTATAAGATCACATAGACATGGATGAAGGGAAAACACAAATATAAGCTTGATCTAAAACTTCTGTGGCCCTCAAGAACTTTTTAACGGTAGACTTCAATTCACACTGTTTCTGGTGGTGTGGTCCACTTCAACTTTGTATATGGTTAATATTTGGGGTTAAAGCCCTAAATTTATATGATAAAATGGATGGACGGAGTTGATATAATGCATGAAGGACGGTGGGCTCCATAGAGTTTACTTAACACGCTTAGCGTGCGTACTGAGTTACTCATTAGGCAATTCGCTTCATGGGTAAAGGGACTAAAATTATGACAGTGTAATTTGTCGGTCCCATTGTTATGCATGTGTCTGATCCACGCCATCCATCTGTTCTACATGCCTATTTTAGGATATGAGCAAAAAAATGAGGCAGATACAAAGTTCAAGTGGACCATACCATAGGAAATAAAGAGAATTGTGAATGCCTACCATTGAAAGTAAAAATGAGGCAAGGGCCCACAAGGATGTGTACCTGTCATCCAACCCATTCATGGCATCACACAGATATGGATGAAGAGAAAACACAAATATCAACTTGATCCAAAACTTCTGTGGCCCCAAAGAAGAAATGAACAATAAACGTTTAATTTCTCCTATCTCATATGGAGTGGTCCACTTGAGTTTTGGATCTACCATTTTTGGGCTCATGCCATAAAACGAGTGGAAAAAATGAATGGATGACATAGATCAAACACATACATAACAGTGGGCCCCATAAATTTTAACGAAAAAAAGGAAGCTTTTCAAACATGCTTCTGTCAACATCACGTAAACATCAAAGAAGCTTTTCAAATAAGCTTCCATCAACATCACGTAAACATTAAAGAAGCTTTTCAAATAAGCTTTTTGTCATCTGGTGACTCGATCCAAACCATAGCCAACTCGATTTGACTCGGTATCTCTGATAGAGTCGGACTCGTTTCGGATCAGTCCAGCTAAGATCCGGTTCAGATTGAGTCAGGCCCGCTAGATTCGGTCCCGAGTAGGATCGAGTTCAGGTCAGGGCTTTCACAGTACCGGATCAAGTCGAGTTGGACATAACTCGGTCCAACTCAACTTGATGCTTACCTCTAAATATAACTAACTTCTCTTTTTAAAAACATTTAGGAAACTTTCATTATCTACTAGGATTTTTCACGTGTTCTCATGTACTCACTTGCGACTCTAAGTTGAATGATTTGACATATGATTTCAACAATCCAATTCATATGGGATGTTAAGCACGCAAAGATGGATACTTTTCTATAACTTCGAGGTCAATGGCCCACTAACGAGCGGTCCAGAGCTTGTTTGGTTAATCTGGCTGCTCCTAGGGTAATTTGGAAAGTGGGGTTTCTTGATTAAGATGAACATGGTCTAGTTGATCTAACTTTAATGTTTGGTCTTTACGAAATTAATGAAATTGGTGATTTGGCCATGATTATCCTAAGCCATTGATTGTTAGGCCATAAGGGTAGTTTGGTCAATTCAATTTAAATACATAGGATAACCAAGATCTAATGTATTGGTTATGTAAATTTTATGTGGATCTTTATTAATCTTCAGTTATTTTGATCAATAGATAGTGGGTCTTTAGATCTTGGCCAAAGATTAATAAATCATATCTTTAGGCACAAGTTTTAGGGAATCAGGTCTATGCATTAGCTTCCTAAAGGTATTTAATCAAATTTATAGGGTTCTTTAGTGGTAACACCCGCGTATTTGTTAGGATTGAGTTTAGTGAAATATGCAGGGTGTTACAGGGTTCTTAACAAATCCAAACAGGTCCTATATTCTATTTATTCTGAATAAAATATAAACAATGCATTTTCTAAAATGTAGTTCTTAAAACCTAACATGTTATCAGAGCCATGTGGTGTTGATCCTAACTACATGTCTTCCTTTATACATAATTCCTTCCCATCTCTCACTCACTCATAGGTTTGCAATTAAATTTTCATTTGACCATGCTTCTAATCTTATACTTGGGTTGTTCGTTTCCATCGTCGTTACTACTTGAGGCTTGCTTTAACATTATTGGTGCTAACAACACTATTTTTCTACACAAACACCCACCTTGCCTAGTAGCCTACTCTACGGATGGTGTGGGCTGCACAAGCCATTTGATTGGCTCCAAAATAGCAAGAAACCCTGCTTTTATAGGAAACTTGTGCATCTTGTGAGTTGTGCATGTTTGTGTTGATTTTTCTGCCAATTTACATAAACATCATATTCCACCTTCATACACTTTTGAAGATAGTATATTCACCTTTCGACGGGAGTGGGATGCTTTGTTTGCAGTATTTGGTGGGTCTTGTGTGGAGTAGGATTATTTGTTTGGAGTATTTGGTGGGTCTTGTGTGGAGCATAAGTCACACAAAGTTAGAGGGAAAAAAAACAACAACAACTGTCACGGCTAAGACATGGAAATAATTTTTCTGCGCCCCATTGGAAACATAATTAAGATGCAAAAATAGTTCTTCCATGTCTACGAAATATGTCCACCACCCAAACTAATTTTCTCTCTCCAAGCATGCATTGACTCATGGATATAGTTCCAAATCACTTTTTCTTTTCTCACAACTTATACCATAGTTTATTGTTATTATTTTATTGGTTATTAGGATTAGAAATGTATTTCGATTGGTGAGGAGGATGAGAGCTGTACACTAGAGAGTTAGCTTGGTTAGCTTGCTCGACTCGATTCAGAAAAGCTCGACTTGCCTCGGCTCAAAATTAGATTCGGACCAAGTTGAACTGGTTTTTGGAGCTCGAAAAAATTTCGAACCAAGTTCGAGCTTGCCCGAGCTCGACTCGACTTGGATCGAACCTGAACTCGAATAGACTTGGATCGAATCGGCTTGGTGACTCAATTATTTTGACATTAATGTTGCTCATCGAGTGTTTGATGAAATGACTCAACGAAGTGTTGTTTCGGGTGCATACATTCTCCACGGGATCAACTGGTGGTGAGGATGGAATGGATACGAAACAAATCACTACAAAAAAAAACTTTACATTATAAAACTACCCCCATAGCTTAATTTTGATGCTACCTTCCGAGTGTTTGATGAAATACCTGTAAACTACTATTATTGTTTTGCATTATGTGAGAAATTGAAGATGCACTCTATGTGTTTGAGAAAATATCACACATGATCGAATCAGCCTGAGATGCTGACCGAACCAAGTCGAGTTGGCCAGTCAGGCTCGAGGATCGAGCCAAGATGAGTTCGAGCTAGGGTTAGCAACTGGCCGAGCCTAGCTATGCCAAGCTCGACTCTGCTCGTCTCATGTACAACTCTAGTGAGGAGAGTATGTACTCTCCTTATCTCATAGTATGTTATGTTAGAAGAGAGTATTGTGGTTTTTTAATAAATAATTCTTGTAGCTAGAGAACTCTAAGTACTCATTTTTTGGAATAGAAAAATAGTTTTTTTTTTCCTTTCTTCGTGAGAGAGAGAGAGAGAGAGAGAGAGAGAGAGAGAGGAAATCTTAACCCTTAATTATCCCAAATTGCATCTTTTTTATACATTGGCAATCCCACTAATTGGGCTCTGCATTAAATAGAGGTATACTTAATATGGGGTTCTTACTATTAATATGTGTTAAGTTAATGCACTTGTGGGTTCATCTATTGGTTCTAATACACACACTTTACAAGATACATATATTTGTTCCAATACATGCACTTTATGGAATACATGTATGTGTTCCAATACCCCGTGCATGAGAAGAATGCTATTGAACATGCATATATTCTTAATTACTTAGATATTTGTGATAGAGTTGAAAAGATGCATGTCTCTTAGTTCTTTTTATTCATATATTAAATAGCTTTTATGTGCTGCTTATAAAAGGTAAATGGTCGCTTAGAGATTAGTGTATCTTAAATAGTTTTTATTTAAGAAGAATGTATTTAAAATTTTATAAATGTGTACATGTAATTCATTTTGAAGTATAAAGATCAATACAATTCCAAATTTGGCATTCTCTTATCCTCTTCTAAGTTCTTCTTTCAAAATAAAATGCTATAAGAGCCTATAATCTGTCATACCCCGAAATTCGACTACCCGAATAAGGTTTTCAGGACCCGAATCCCAAGGTGTGAATTATAATGTAATGACATTTATTATAATCCAGTTAATTCAATCAAAATCAATCAATATTCAACTTCATCTAAAAGAAATCATAGCTGAATGATTATTAAATTCAACTCTTTTAATAGTCTGTCCTTTCTACATCGAAATTTGAACATAAACTAAACCTAAATAACAAAAAAAATGAATTAAATTAAAACTAAACCTAATTTTCTAGAAAATAAGCTAATAGTAGAGGCCTGCCTGCTCATAGTATTCCAGCTCTGCACCTGTGCATTTGTTTAAGTAGGATGAGCATAACAGCCCAGTAAGGTCATTTCTTACCCAAAATTTAACATATTCAGATAATATCAATTTTATAACAATGAAGGAAATAAAATACAGATAATGAAATTTAATAACAGAGTTATGAAATGTGATATTTCCATAAATTCTCATAACATTTATAATATTTCTTACAACACCGTACCCAAGTGGATGGTCATCTTGCATTAACCCCCATGCACTGGTACTTCATGGTGAGGGACCCATTTATACGTTAACTGGTCAGACTACTGCTCCAGTTGTACCCCTGACATATGTCCACGCACACAATTGTACTCATACACCGTACACAAAGGAGACTCCAAAGGATTCAGTGGGTTCTAGGGTCTTTTACCCAAGGGACACAATTGCCCTACTTATTGGCTTTAGGGTCTCTCACCCAAGGGACACGATTGCCCTACTTGCTAATTTAGGGTCTTTCACCCAAGGGACACGATTGCCCTACTTGCTTACGTTACATCCAACATAATAAAATTTAATGTTCAATGAATGATAGACATACATGTAACATGAATAATTATTTCACAAAAATGTCAACAATATATTTTAATTAATAATTCTAGATTTAAATTTGTTGAAACTTTAATAATTCAAATACTTAAATAAAATATTATTTTACTATTTATAATTTAGGAATTCTGCGAAATAATGTACAATAAATTTTAGTTTGAATTTTAAAATTTTGATACATTTAATATATTTATTATATTACTTTTACATTAAATTGTTAATGTTAATATTTACATAATTTTTAAAAATAATAAATTATATTTATTACAACTTTTATATATTATCAAATAAAACTTTTCTATTTTGTTATTTATAACATAATCATATAAATAACATTAAATATTTATGTATTAATTATGTAATATAATGTTATTTTACACATGTTTACTTTTATTATGTTATATATTTATCATTATTTAACTTACGATTATATTGTGTTACTACTATATTATTATAAAACATAATATTTATATTTTACTATACCTTAATGATCTTATAAAACCTTATGTTTTATTTTATTTTATTTTATATATGATTATATATATTAATACTGTTTACATATTACAATTTTATAATATATATATATATATATTTTAGATATTTTATTTTATTTTCATAATTATATTTGTTTATATATACTTATCAATCTTACATCACTTATATTCATAATTCTGCATAATGAATCATCAATATTTTAAATAATTAATTATATATTCTGTTTGTACAGTAAAATATTATACATATATGTAAGGTATTATAATTTATTTGAAATTTAATTTAATTTAAAATTTTTAAACAAAACATTTAAGAATTAATAAAATAATCTTAAATAAACTATTTATTTTATTCTGTAAATTTATTTTATTTTATTTATATATAAATTATTTCAATATTAAATATTAAAAAATAGAAATTCATAAATGATTAAATTCCCTACATAAAAATTCAACTGACAATAATATTTCTACGAAAATTTTGGATTAAATAAACATAATAAATAACTGAAAATGATAAATTTCAAGTTAAGATCCCCTACCTTAAAAGTCCGATGATCCAGCCCTGCTTTAATATCTTTTTTGATCTACCAAGCTCTGTCTATCTCCCTCTCTCTAATTTGATTGATTCCTTCATTTTTTTTAACCTTTTTTTTTTTTTTTTTAAAAGAGTGCGTAATGGAATGGAGAAGTGGGGTTATGGTATGGTTTCATTTAGTTGGAGGTTCGACGGCCATTACTGTACAAAAAGAAAGGAAAGTGGAGAAAGTGGTTTAGTCGTGCGGAAGATTTAACTTTTTTATTTTTATTTTTTTTTAAAGATATGGTGGGTCCCACTACGATAATATAAATCTACTCCGTCCATTATCTCAGCCTGGTCAAGAGAAGATGTAAAGCCAAAAATGAGGCTGATCTAAAACTCAGGTGGGCCACATGCAAACGGACGGTGGGGCTAATTCCCACAAAAAAAATGGGTTGTTACATTCTATACCCCTTAACAAAATTTTGTCCCTGAAATTTAACATACCTATCATATGAAGAGATGAGGGTACTTCTCTCGGATTTCATCTTCTCGCTCCTACGAAGTTTCGTCCTCGCCATGATGCCCCCACTGAACCTTTACGAGTGGTATTGATCTTGTTCAAAGTACTTGCTCTTTCCTATCGAGGATATGAATCGGTTGCTCTATGTATGAAACGTCCTCCCAGATTTCCAGCGGCTCCTAGTTAATGATATGTGATGCATCTCTCTCGTACTTCCGAAGCATAGATACATGAAATACGTCGTGGATGCCAAAAAGTTGAGGAGGTAAGGCTAGTCTATAGGTTACAAGGCATACTCTCTGCAAGATCTCGAAAGGTCCAATGTAGTGTGGTGCCAATTTTTTCCTTTCTTCCCAAATCGCATAACTCTTTTCATAGGGGATACCTTAAGGAACACATGGTCTCTTATGGCGAACTCCAAGTTCTTTCGGCGATTGTCGGCGTAGCTCTTCTGGCGACTCTGAGTGATATGTAAACGTTCTTTGATGACGGCAATCTTCTCGGATGTCTTTTGCACTAGTTTCAGTCCCAACAATGTTCTTTCACCCACCTCGGTCCAATAACTTGGTGATCTGAGTCTTCCGTATAAAGCTTCGAATGACACCATGCCAATACTGGACTGAAAACTATTGTTGTAGGCGAATTCTACTAAATAGAGGTGGTCATCCCAATTTCCCTTGAAGTCAAGAATTGTAACATCCCGAAAAATCGGGGGTCGAGCATAAACTCAACTCTCGAGTTCCAGAACATCACTTATACAACATAGATAATGATGATTAAATGTTGTCTGTGTTAGTACAATAAACATGAGTGAGATTCTACCAAAACAGTAATTCATACTCTAGATCCATGTATAAAACATAAGCGGAAGACTGAAAGGTGTATATAAATATATAAAAAATAAAACATTCTCGATCTCCAGAGTATGAACACTAACTGAGTCACCGTATGTATACATGTTGGTTCTGAATCAAAATGTTAAAATAATACAACTGAAATTATCAACCTTATAGCCCCAGAAGAGCCTCCGACCGCATGTAGTTATGCGAAGCCTCAGTGAATCGCATGTAGGAGAACTCCTCCCGATCGTCATAAAAGTCCTGGCTCGGTCCTACTCGTGCTACGGTGATACTACATTTTGCATCGATACATGTGGTCCGGTGGGTGTTTTAAAACACCGTCCGTAACGTGGGAATGAGTGGCCAACTCGGTGGAACAATAAAGCATAGGTTAACATGTTATCAATTCACCAAGCAAGAATGATAAAGCAAAGACAATCAAACAATTCTAACTACTCTTATTCGCGCTATGGGCTCCCACCGGAAGAGAGAGATCATCTGGGATCCAACATATTCAAAGTTTTTCGTCCTTAATACAAGTATGAAATGACATGATGTATGCCCTTGCCAAACCACCCTCATGCGACACATCTTACGTTCGTGAATGCGTTCATCCCTCGGTGCTCCACATCTACCAGGCACATGCAGTGCGATGATGAGCATGATTACCGAGTAGTTATTGGTCCATTTCAAACAGCAGTATTGGGAAACTAAGGTACCTCGCTTGTATCATTCCCAAACATGATTCATTCTAGGGTCGTCAATCCTAGTTAATCTCATACGATGGTGTATTTCTAGGTCAGGGCTGTTATGCACAAAGGTTACACCACTTCCCCATCACTTTTTTAACGGTTCATCACTATACAGATACAGGCCTAGTTCATACTCTATACACTGCGGCAAAACTTGTCGTCTCACCGTAAATTCAGAGTATGCTCGAGGTCACTACAAAGGGCTGCTAGGGCTGTTACGTACAAAGGTTACACCGCTCCCCCATCACCTTATCAATGTAGGCCGACAACACGAATATAGTGTCCCATACCACCATAATCGGTTCACGAGTCTAGTTGATCACTGGTCACTACGGGAAGGCACGTGGCCCCAGCGTAGGCCGACAACTCAACCACAGTGTCCCATACCACCATGCCCGGCTCATGAGTCTTAGCGGATCGAGGTACCATGGTTAACGGGATTCCACTGGTAAGTTTGGTACCCTAGGTTCAAGCAGTAGCGACCAAACATGGTGAACATATATTAGACATATCGGGTTACTTGACGAGCCTAACTAGCTTGAGCGCACAATTAGCTGAACGACATAAAGTGCATAAGCACTTCGCGTGGCTTAACCACTGTCGTCAACTGACGTACGACTCGGGTTCGTCAAACACATCCTACGTGGCGAAATGAATCTCAACCACGATCTCAAGTCTGGTACCGATTGTCTGGACTATAAACATAGTCCCAATCGCAATTAATTCATATTCAAAGCATGTGGAGCAAAGCATAATAAACAAAGTAATTCAAGCATGCTAACAAACATGTCATAAGCATGTATAAAGCATGTTATAAAGCATATCATAAAGCACCATATATACAAGAATGCAAACACATATATTTCATAAGTAAGCGGTTTAAGTAAACAATCTCATGGAGGAAATCATACATGTCTCTAAGGTAGTTGAGAATCCTATCTCAACACCTACCTAAGGCATCATCATCCAAACACTTACTCTCTCAAGCATTTTCACAAACACTTAGCATACACTATTTCAACATACTTAGTGTATGCTAGCAAACATGTATTAGGGCGAATCCTTTTGCTAAACAAGTATTTTACACATATGTAATATATTTATACAACAAATAATCATGGCAAACACATCTCTAAGATATATACATATACGGTACTTTCTACAATATAGTATTTCTACATACATAGTGTATATTAGCAAAACATGTATTAGGGCGAATCCTTTCGCCAAATAAGTATTTTATCCATATATTGTACATTCATACAACAAATAATCATGTTAACACATTTCCAAAATATATATGTATATGGTATTTTCTACGAATACCTAGAATATGTAAAATTCCATATTCTACGTCTTTAATCGAAACAGAAAACAGAAAGCATTTTGTACATGTGCAATTGCATGCAGATCATGAATATATCATTATCTGACATTGAAAGCATTGAAAACCGTAACCTATACACCTAAATTCCTCACCTTTTATCGTAGAATCGTAACGGAGTCGATATGTTTGCTAAGCTTCCGTATTCGGCAGTTTGACAACCTATAGAATGAAATAGGTTAGCTATTTCATAACCTACAACTATCAACACCCCAAATTAGATTAGGGTTAGGGTTTCTTACCTAGAAACGGAGCTGAAATCGCCGGGAAAGCGATAAGAATGAAGTGGTTGGGCTTGTGTAGCAGCAGGGAAGAACATCAGGGAGATCCTCCCACTTCTCTCACTCTTTCTCTCTCTTTTCTCTCTTCTCTTTCTAGGGTTTCTCTCAAATTCGTATGACTGTGAGAGAGAGGGTTCTAAGGTCCTTATATAGCCTAAAAATATTCTAAAATAGACTCCAGGTCAAGGTATACTTAGGTTATAACCAAAGTGAGCCAGTTTCAGCTCAACGAAGGACTTCTAGCGGCCCCCTTGAGCCAAAAGTCGGACTTAAGCTCACAGACGTTGGATCTACGTGGAGTTAAGTTTTCATTTCAGTCAAATTTCCAGATCACGCGTGGCGGACCAGTTTCAGTTCGATGGTCAGTGGATCTCGATCGGAGATTCCAAGTACATGGATATGTTTATGAAATTTTTTCTGATCCGAGGGTGTATTTGGGTCAGATTCTGACGGTCAGTTTACTTAAGACTGACCCGCAAGCGACAAGTCTCAGATTACTATATGAGATATTTATTTTTAAAGAAAATCAAGTGTTTTCACACTCATCGTTCTGGACTCAAACGAACAGCCGTGAGACACTGTTTGAATTTGATTTCCGAAATGGTTGTCAAGCCCAGCGAGGCGGTCCTAATTCCTTAACTTCACGTTATTCAGACTTCCGACGTGCGGTCCCGATCTGATACAGAGTTTCGAGATGCTCCCGAGAGCAACTGGGTAATGAGATTGATCTGAGATTTTAAGGTAACCTAGCGTCAATGATCCTACAAGTTTTGGGTCCTGCAGATCGTATTTAAAGTGATTGAAATAGATTTCATGGATAATCTAGTTTAATACGTAGTTAACTTTGTCAAATTTCTAAAGGATTTAGTCCTGAGTGATTTCGGTCTAAGGTGGTACTTAGACCTTTGTAGCAATGTTTAGTTTAAGTATTGTTCTTCATCACATAAACTTTAAGATAATGTCTAATGTGAAAGTACTTAGAAGGATTTAAAGAACGAGGTAGTGAAAGGTGAGATTTGTGAAGAAAATAGTTTGAAAAGGGATTTGAGGCTTTAATTGAGTGTTTGAGAAGTTAAACTGGTGTTAGGATTGACCCATCGCCTAAGGACGTCTAATTCCAGGTTGAGAAAAATTCGGGCTGTTACAAGAATGCAGCTGCGAAGCATGTCTTCAATGATTTAATTTACCCGCTTCGTTTGATCGTCAGTCTGCGGATGAAAAGTCGTGTTGTAGTTTAACGCCGTTCCCAATGCCTTCTAAAGACTCATCCAAAAGCGTGATATAAACCTGGGGTCTCGATCGAATACAATGGACACAGGAATGCCATGAAGCCTAACAATCTCCTTGATATACTGCTTGCTTAAGTCATCTAGGGATGAAGAAATACGTATAGGAAGAAAGTGTGCCGATTTTGTTAGCCGATCCACGATCACCCATATCGCATCATGATGATGGCTTGTTTTCGGTAGTTCGACAATAAAGTCCATCGATATGTGCTCCCACTTCCACTCTGTGACCTGTAACGGTTGCAAAAGTCCTGACGGCTTATGATGTTCTGCTTTAACTTGTTGACAAGTAAGACACTTCACAATGTAGTTGGCTATCTCCCTCTTCATATTACTCCACCAATATTGACGTCGTACATCACGGTACATCTTGGTTTCTCCTGGGTGGATGGTGAATTTTGTACAGTGCACCTCATCTAAGACTTTTTGCTTCAATTTAGATATGTTTGAAATACATAACCTCCCTTGAAATCTGATCCCACCATCAGAGTCTATTCGCCACTCCGAGTTGTCATTTCCTGCGTCTTCTGTTATTTTCTCCTGTAGCCATGTGTTATTCTTCTACGCTTCTATTATTCGTCACACCTAGAAAAGAAAAATTCTAAATAACTACATCCTAATATAAGAATTAAAGACTAATCTAAATGAATAATTAAGAAATTACTTACCAGAGTGGGCTGCACCACTAAATTACCGATATAAGCCTGAGGTACATCGATACGTAATCTAACTTTAAAATCTTTAACTATATCAAGCATCTTCCATTCTTTAATTATTAAACTCGCTACCTACTTGTGTGTCTTCCTGCTTAACGCGTCGGCTACGACATTCGCCTTACCTAGATGATAGCAGATGTCGAAATGATAATCTTTCAAAAATTCTATCCATCTCCTCTGCCGCATATTTAGGTCCTTTTGATCAAAAAGATACTTTAAATTCTTGTGATTCGAGTACAGTTCAAACTGCTCACCATAAAGATAATGCCTCCAATTTTTTTAATCAAACACTACAACTACAAGCTCTAGGTCGTGAGTGGGATAATTCTGCTCATGAGGTTTCAACTACCTTGACGCGAATGCTATTGCTTTACCACTTTGCATCAGTACGCATCCCAACTTGATAAGATGCATCAGTATATACTACAAATCTTTCCCCTTCTACTGGTAAAGAAAGTACTGGGGCTTCCGTTAATCACTTCTTCAATTCAGAGAAAGCCTGCTCACAATTTTCATTCAATTTAAAAGAAGTTTCCTTCTTGGTCAAGTTAGTCAACGGCCTTGCTATCTTGGAGAATCCCTCAATGAACCTTCTATAATAACCAGTTAATCCGAGAAAACTGCGCACTTCCGTCACATTGGTGGGCTGCTCCCAATTTAACACTGCTTTGACTTTCGATGGATCTACCAATACTCCTTTTTTCGATACCACGTGCCCCAAAAACTTTACTTCATTCTTCCAAAAGTCACATTTTGAAGCTTTGACATACAACTGACTGTCCTTTAGAGTCTGAACAACTATTCGAAGGTGTTCAGCATGATCCTCTTGCGTCTTGGAGTAAATTAAAATATCATATACGAACACTATCACAAATTGAATTAAATAGAGTTTAAAGACCCTGTTCATGAGGTCCATGAATACTGCTAGAGCATTCGTTAGTCCGAAGAGCATCACTAGAAATTCATAATAGCTGTACCGAGTCTTAAAGGCAGTCTTGGGTACATCTTCATCTCTAATCCTCAACTGATGATATCCACACCATAGGTCTATCTTAGAAAAATATTTAGCTCCCTTCAACTGATCGAATAAATTATTTATCCTCGGTAGCGGGTACTTGTTCGAATAAATTATTTCAAAGAATCATCATTCCTTATAAATAATCGGTAGCATTAGCCCTAATGAACTTGTTTTCTTGATAGTTCGCCTTATTATAGTATGGACGAGATTGATGCGCCCCAAGTAGATCAATTGTGAAATCAACATAGTAATCCTCTTGAAAAGAACAATCATCCTTGAGGTTATTAATGGTTGACAAACCAACCTAAGGTGCTTCCTTCCTTCGTGTCCCATGAAATTATAACGATGCTCGCCCATCGATATTTAATATGACCATCTTCCTAAAACAATCGATTTTTGCCCGATATAAAGATAACTAATCCATCCCCAATATAATATCGTATTCTCGCATCAGCATAATTATAAGATTAGCTAGTAAATTTACGTTCTCGATCATGATCGGACAACATTTACAAATCTAACTTAGGTCCACTGAATTACCAAGGGGGTTTGTTACTGTTAACTTTTTATCTAAGAGAGTAGGAGATAACACAAGCGAGCATAAAAGGCAGTAAGAAATAAATGAATGCGATGCTCTAGAGTCAAATAACGCTCTAGCTAAGGATGAATAAATGATGATGGTACCTTTGACTACATCGCTGCTAGCTTTGTGTCAGACTGAATAATGTCATCTGTTGGTGGTGTTGGATCCTCATATAAGGGTGCGACATCATCATAAGTCTAGGTCACTCCATCCTCAAACTATGCTGGAACATCAACTTTGAATTGGGCCCTCGTATTATTTTGCCAAGTTCTCGTACGGCTACACTGTGTCGTCTCTTGACTGTACTAGGGCGTAGACTCGGCTTTGAACTTGTGGTCGTGGTGCTTGAACTCTCTGCCTTGACTACTGGTACTGCTGAGGTCTAACCTGTGGCAGCGACAGCTGCTAATGTAATGTCCCGTCCAACCAGCACAGTGTCCTAGGGCGTCCACATAGAATTTACCGCAGGACCACCCGTTTAAACTACTCAGAGTGAGGTACCACCAGTAAATTAAACCTAGGATTAGCCCATTAGGCTAGACCTGTCTGGTTATAATCGGACCAAGTGCAGCCCGCCAAGCCAGATGACCTGTTTACCTTAACAACAGTCCGTGTGGGCTACCCAGTGACCGGGGAGGGTCTAAAAAATTTAGAAATTTAGGAAATCATAGATCTCATTGGGCTTGTGGTCCATCGCGGACTACGGACCCAGTGGACACCCAGAATTGGGAACTGACACTTGCTAAATGCACCCCACCAATGCTAAATTGGAATCTGGTACTTATAAATAAAATTGGGATACCAAGCGTTCCAGCCATCAAATTTCTTCCAAATGTATGGTCAAGGTTTGATATATTTTTCTACGCCTATCCACCAAATCTGGGACCTAATCGTGGCATGATGATCGTAAACCGGACCCGTACGATCAAACCCCATATCCGATTACTTTCAAATTTTGCATGGCCCTTCATCGGGCCATGAAGCACTTATCCTATAAGTTTCATGGCCGGGGGGCTTCCAAACTGCTCCAATCACCAAGATGGGTCCCACAGGGCCACTTAAAGGTCGAAATCGTATACTCAGACCTCATATCCGTTCATCCGTTTGTTCCCAGATTTTATATGGCCCCTCACCGGGCCATAAGACACCTACACACCAAGTTTGGTGGCCAGAGGTGTGCTAGTGTGGCCCCCACACCAATATGGAGTCCCACAGGGCTATTTTGGAAATTTGTGGAAGCTTGGGGCTAAAGGGCCCAAGTCTAGGAAACAAAACCCTAGCTCTCATAACTCTCTCTCATTTACCACAACTACCAAGAGCAAAGGGGAGAGCAAGAGAGTAAAGGAGAAGAAGGTGTGAGTGAAGTTGAACCAAGGTGGACCTTAAATCAAGGTGGGGCCCAAGGAAATCACCCCTTTCAACTCCTAACCTCTCCTCAAGTGAGAAACTCTCCACCGTAATATCAACGATCGTTCCTTCACCCATTCTTCTTGGAAATCCATGTATTAAGAAGGATTGGCTTAGATTTCTCATGTGCAAGGGCTTGTTTTAGGGATTCCGGCCGTTCGAACCCAAATCCTCATTTCTAGGTCGTCTTGCAAGCCTTCAACGATCCGAAGGTGAGGATTATTGATCTTAGGTGGCCTAGCACCAATTTTAGTACAAGCTTAATGATTTCGATTGCTTGGATGTTATATTTAAAATTCTAGAGAAAACCCTAGGACTTGTATGTTAGTTAGAATTGCATGTTTAGCTCCCATATGATGTTGTTCTTGCCTCTTACATGATTTTGTGTATGGACGGTTATATGCTCATGCCTTATTTGATTTTCTCATATGATGTGCCCTATAACATGTATGATTCATTGATTTTGTGTATTCCAGTTTTAAGGGGAGGTAGGAGGTGCTCAACTTCCTTACCAACCCACACCACACACATACCTTGTTCATGATATTATTGACTTTACATGTTAGTAGAAATTTAGAATTTTATGTTGAGAAGCATGAGAATATGTTGTTGTTTATGTTATGTGATGTATTGATAGTTGGTATGTTGTGGATCCCCTTCACCATCTTGGGTTGGTTAGGAACATGATGAGAGATGGTAGTCCCAATGGTAGGACTCTGCTAGGGCTGGATCCGTGGATTGGGTGTGAGTGTACGGGTGGTTGTAGTTCGACTACATGAGATCCTTGTGCTCGAGATCACTCGTCTCACACTCGCCTGACTCATGCGGTCTAACCTACTGTCTGACTAACCTTGTTTACTCACCTATGTATGGAACTTGGAACACCTTACAACCATTGCGGCCCATTGATAATTAGATTTCAACTGATCCACAGTCTCGTGAGCCAGGCATGGTGGAATGGGACACTGTGTCCGAGCTGTCGGCCTACACTGGAGTACCATGCCTCCCCGTAGTGACTGCGAGCGATCCCTTTCTCTCGGCACTCCTCATGTGCATGAAGTCGGGGATGAGGAACCCGATAGGATCACGGACCGCGGGGTCTCAGCCTCACGCGTTGATGGGGCCTTGGCCTCGCAAACAACTTAGGGCATTGATATGTGGGGTGTATCAGATTTCCCAACCTGCTGGATGAATGGACTTAATTAATAACTCGGCTAACACAATCGCATTGCATCGCATTAGTTAGGGTGGTGACTCGACAGTTGAGGTCGCTCTGAGGGAGTGTTGCCATATGTGATTGTTAGATGGAGTTGCTCGAGGGAGCGTTGTGGCAAGGGCATGCATCATATCATCGCATTGCATGCGCATTTAATAAGAGTTGTAGGTGCTGATGATTAATTATTTTTCATTAAGTTTATATTACAATTGATGCCTGTTATAACTTAAGATTAATAGTACACACTGAGTTGATCACTCATTCCCACTCTGGGACGGTGTTTTAAAACACTAACTAGACTATTCATTAACTGCAGGTAGCGATGAGTTCGAGGAGCCCGATGGTGTGAGCCTTGGCATTGAGGAGGATGAGTTCTCCTATTCCCAGCTGATGAACGGGACCCCGTCGGATCAGTAGACGAGCCGTTGGATCGCTGAGCAGTGGGCTCAGTTCTATTTTTTTGGACACTTCTTTTGCGATTTTTATTGGGTGGCGCCACCGTGCCCCCACTATTCTTTTGGACATGTATATATATGTATTCGCTTTTGGTCTCTTCATTTCAGTAGACTTGTGTGATTGTGTTTCATGTTCCAAGATTTTCCAAACTGCGCATTGATCGGATTAATCACGTAATTAACGAAAACTGGTGATAAGTGACCCCGGGAACTCAGGAGTTGAGTATATACACGACCCCTGATTTTCAGGGCATTACAGCTAAGGTGGTCTCTGATATACTGATGAAGGTCCTTGCTGTGGTGGCCTCGAGTATGACTGTATCGGCCTCTGTGGATATGGTTGAGGTGGTCTCGGAGATGACTGTGAGGCGGAAGGATGTAGTGGAGGTCGTTGTGATATAGATTGCGGCGTCTGTTGCTGCAGAGGCCTGAAAGACTGATGTGAAGGTCCTGACCTTTGTGAATATTAAGTGCACTATGGTCTGGAATAAAAATGAGAAGTGTGGCCCTCGAGTCCACAATTATAACAAAATCCTGAAAATCATGGTGTAGGAAGTGTTGTCGTCGGTTTGGTCATCGATATCGATGTTGTTCTCTGTCTCTTAGTTGCATCTTGTTGGGCTGGAGATATATGTGTAGCAGTTCTAGCACTACTCTTTATGTCCTTCCTCTGATCACGATTCTTCCAATATTCGTTGATGTCTTTCTCTACTACTAAGGCAAGCTCCAACACTTCGACATAGGTCTTCTGTACGAAAGGGCTAATCGGCTACGAATAGAGGCTCTCAGACCTTCCTCAAAATTTTGTGGCTTACGGGTTTCATCGGACACCAGAAAAGTTGCAAATCGCGATAGCTCCGTGAACTTAGCGTCATACTAGTGCATTGTCATATCACCCTCCTCCAATTTTATGAATTCTCCTGCCTTCTGATTTTTCACATACAAGGGAAAGTATTTATCATCAAACTTCTCACAAAACTGGGCCCAGGTCCATACTTCAACACTCGGGTTCATCCTAACAACCGAGTCCCAACAATGATCCGCCTCCCCTTCAGCATGTAAATAGCCAATTCCGTTTTCTGGTATTCATTGCACTTCATAATCGTGAATATCTTATCAATCTATTTCTTCGACACCTCGGCCTCAGATAGGTCAGGCCCACCCTTAAATACAGGCGGCCTCTGTCTTTTAAACCTTTTCAATAAAGTTCATATCCCTTCGTTAGCTACGTGAACAGTTTGGGTTTGACCTTGTGCTTGAGTTTGTCTTATCTGATAGTCCACAAGAGCTGTAAGATCACCTATAGCCCTAAGAATTTCAGCCATAAGTGACCCATTTTTAGT
Source organism: Magnolia changhungtana (assembly GCA_030180095.1). Taxonomy (NCBI): domain Eukaryota; kingdom Viridiplantae; phylum Streptophyta; class Magnoliopsida; order Magnoliales; family Magnoliaceae; genus Magnolia; species Magnolia changhungtana. The sequence goes on from JASAUF010000098.1 coordinate 368,196, forward strand.
GGTATCGGGACTAGGAGCTCCTGATGTGGCTTTAACGTCTATGTTTTGATCCACCATAATCTATGATTAATTTAAACATTAAGCTTAGTGTGTAACAACCAAGATAGGTTGTAGTAACTAAATTGAATTCTAAGTATCATTAATGAAGTGCATACTATTTAAGGTATATAGGAGAACGAAAAATTTATTGGATTGCAAGAATATTTGATGATCTAAAAGAATAACACATGAAGATTAACAAAATTCAGTCAGTGACATGTATCAAAGTTGTAGTGTAGAAAATTCAGAGTCTTATGATACTATTCCTGCTAATGTTTCTAATACTTATAAGTGTTAGATTGATTTAAAATTTTTTATGAGGATACATATATGAGTTTACTATAATTCTATAAAATTGCAGCCTAAACAAAGTCTAAATTTTTTTCTAAAATTCGGATAATTAAGTCAGTCCATAAACAAACGATTTCTAATTAGTATACACATAACCTAATATTGGTAAAGGATAAACCTATATTTATATTTTTGAATTATTTTTTACTGAAACCATACTTGTTAATCTAAGACTGAGATTTTGAATCAACTTAAAATGAATTTTAATTAATTAGTTATGACTTTTTCAAGTTAAGTATTTTCTGCTTACTATTGCTGTCCAATTTAACGTAGTATGCTAAAATTTTTTTAAAATTCCTTAGGGTCCAGATTTGGGTTATTAGTCGCGTCAAGCCTAAATAAAATTATATATGATGTCCACATAATGTAACGATCCCTAAATTTATATTTCTATTTTTCTTATCATAAAAGCATAGAGATTTATATTTGGGTCACTAATTCTAAAGACAACCCTAGGTCCACAATTTTAATCTAACTTGACTCTGATACCAAACTGTCACACCCCGAAATTCGAGTACCCGAATAAGGTCTTCAGGACCCGAATCCCAAGGTGTGAATTATAATGTAATGACATTTATTACAATCCAGTTAATTCAATCAAAATCAATCAATATTCAACTTCATCTAAAAGAAATTACAGCTGAATGTTTATTAAATTCAACTCTTTTAATAGTTTGTCCTTTCTACATCGAAATTTGAACATTAATTAAACCTAAATAGCAAAAAATAAAATAAAATGAATTGAATTAAAACTAAACCTAATTTTCTAAAAAATAAGCTAATAGTAGAGGCTCGCCTGCTCATAGTATTTCAGTTCTGCACCTGTGCATTTGTTTTAGTAGGATGAGCATAATAGCCGAGTAGGGTCATTTCTTACTCAAAATTTAACATGTCCAGATAATATCAATTTTATAACAATGAAGGAAATAGAATACAGATAATGAAATTTAATAATAGAGTTATGAAATGCGATGCTTGTGATATTTCCATGAATACTCATAACATTTATAATATTTCTTACAACACCGTACCCAAGTGGATGGTCACGTTGCATTAACGCCCACGCACTGGTACCTCATGGTGAGGGACCTATTTATACGTTAGCTGGTCAGACTACCACTCCAGTTGTACCCCTGACATATGTCCACGCACACAATTGTACTCATACGCCGTAGATAAAGGAGACTCCAAAAGATCCAGTAGGTTCTAGGGTCTTTCACCCAAGGGACACAATTACACTACTTGCTGGCTTTAGGGTCTTTCACTTAAGGGACACGATTGTCCTACTTGCTAATTTAGGGTCTTTCACCCAAGGGACACAATTGCCCTACTTGTTTACGTTACATCCAACATAATAAAATTTAATGTTAAATGAATGATAGACATACATGTAACATGAATAATTATTTTACAAAAATGTCAACAATATATCCTAATTAATAATTCTAGATTTAAATTTGTTGAAACTTTAATAATTCAAATACTTAAATAAAATATTATTTTATTATTTGTAATTTAGGAATTCTGCAAAATAATGTACAATAAATTTTAGTTTGAATTCTAAAATTTTGATACATTTAATATATTTATTATATTACTTTTACGTTAAATTGTTAATGTTAACATTTACGTAATTTTTTTAAATAATAAATTATATTTATTACAACTTTTATATATTCTTAAATAAAACTTTTCATTTTGTTATTTATAACATAATCATATAAATAACATTAAATACTTATGTATTAATTATGTAATATAATGTTATCTCACACATATTTACTTTTATTATGTTATATATTTTTCATTATTTTTTTTAACCTACGATTATATTGTGTTACTACTATATTATTATAAAACATAATATTTATATTTACTATACCTTAATGATATTATAAACCCTTATATTTTATTTTATTTTATTTTATATATGATTATATATCATATTAATATTGTTTACATATTATAATTTTATAATATATATATATATATATTATATTTTATTTTATTTTCATAATTATATTTGTTTATATATACTTATCAATCTTACATCACTTATATTCACAATTCTACATAATGAATCATCAATATTTTAAATAATTAATTATATATTCTGTTTGTACGGTAAAATATTATACATATATGTAAGGTATTATAATTTATTTGGAATTTAATTTAATTTAAATTTTTTAAACAAAATATTTAAGAATTAATAAAATAATCTTAAATAAACTATTTATTTTATTTTATTTATATATAAATTATTTCAGTATTAAATATTAAAAAAAAAATAGAAATTCATAAATGATTAAATTCCCTACATAAAAATTCAACTGATAATAATATTTCTACGAAAATTTTGGATTAAATAAACATAATAAATAACTAAAAATGATAAATTTCAGGTTAAGAGCCCCTACCTTAAAAGTCCGATGATCGGACCCTGCTTTAATCTCTTTCTTGATCTACAGAGCTCTCTCTATCTCCCTCTCTCTAATTTGATTGATTTCTTCGTTTTCTTTCTCTCCTTTTGTTTTTTTGTTTTTTTTTGTTTTTAATAAAAGAGTGCGTAATGGAATAGAGGAGTATGGTTATGGGATGGTTTCATTTAGTGGGAAGTGCGGTGGCCATTACCATACAAAAAAGAAGGAAAATGGAGAAAGTGGTTTAGTCGTGCGGAAGATTTAACTTTTTTTTAAAAGATATGGTGGGTCCCACTACGATAATATAAATCTACTCCGTCTATTATCTCGGCCTGGCCAAGAGAAGATGTAAGGCCAAAAATGAGGATGATCTAAAACTCAGGTGGGCCACATGCAAATGGACGGTGGGGCTAATTCCCACAAAAAAAAAAGGGTTGTTACATCTATAATCTTTATAGCTGATTGTGTAATCTTTAAAGGAACATTTTTTTAGTGGATCTCATTCTACTCAATAAATCAATTGTTGGGATAATTTCAGTGCCACTATTAGATCAAAACAATAGGCCAATTCATACAGAACACATGTGATGGATGCTTCCAATTATACATTCTTCTTTGAATGTGGACACTATATATGGGGCACAATGCTGCTGATCCTTAATCATCCTCCATACAATCTTCTTTGAATGTGGAAACTAAAGTTGTCAAGTGTCTAGCCTTGGCTGGGCCAATGTCTGTCCTACCTAGTTCTCAAAGTAAACCTATGCATGAGCTTTCCATGGGCCGAAACAAAGAGGACCAAGTGTGGCTGTGATGATTATGCATGTCCGAGCCTGAGCATAGCCACCCACTTTATTTATTTTATACACGTGTGGCCCACCAAATAATCATACTAGCCTAGATTTTTAGACATGGCATCTACTTTACTTTGATGGCATGTGTAAAGCCAAATATTCCCTAGATGGGGATTAAGATCCTTTTTTAAGGAAAATTCCAGCTTATAATTGTTGTGATTTGGAGGAATCTAATCTTGACTGGTCCCTCATCAAGTGCTTCCGTGTATGGTTGTCCACAAAGACATGGAGGTATTGATTTCGAATTTTGTTAAGGTAATTAACCTTATTAATTCTCCCTTAAGTTGTGACAATTAATAGAGCAGGTTTGGACATAATGTTGTTTGTTTCTGTTGACTGCAGGAAGGTACCCACAATCGTCATTTTTCCAGCTTTTGGTGAAGCAAAGATTAGTTTCGGATTGAACTGCTGCAAAATCCGGTTTCGGATGAGAATGAGGGTTTCATCTCTAATCCTTAGGGCGTGTTTGGTCCCCGGAATAAAATGGTATTGAATTGTATTAGACGGGATTAATATCGTTATTGCACAATGATTTCATGTCTAGAAATACCATGGTATTTTAGCCATCCAATCCTATGTTTGGGATAAAATTCTTGCTAGAATTAAGCAAAATCTTGTTTGGTGGCCCATGGAATTGTAATCAACGGTCCAAATTCATAACAGATGTCGTTCACTTGTACACATATATAAGCAGAATGTCACATGTAAATAGTGCATATGAATGGACGGCATGGATAAATGCATGCATCAATGTGGGGCCCACATGTGTAGTGGATTTCAAAATCAACACAAATCTAGCATAGGACCAAATACAATTCCATCCCAACTAATCCCAACCTTTCTCATCCTCCCTAGATGCTAGATGGAATTTGCACTATGCAATTCTATACCACCTAATCCCATCTAATACCCCATGACAAACGCCCCCTTAGTTTTGTCGGACATGCCCTCAGTTGATTGGGTTTTATGTGAACCCGATTGTCACTGGATCTAGTTCAGGTGTAACCTGGTCTAACCCTTCAGTCCAGACCGGTTTCCAAAACATTGGTTCAAATGTATGCTGCCCATTAAAATTAGTGTTTGGGCATACTTCCAAACACTATTATTATTATTATTATTATTATTATTATTATTATTATTATTTTGTTTTACTTTTGTGGAGTTTTAGTGGCCATGCCCCACTGAAAGTAGACCTGATTCCAATGCTATGTGTCGAGAGAGGGCCTCTTTAGTGGGATGCCAGCTTCCAACAATAGAAAGCCCATGCAACAAATAGCTTTGTGGGGTCAACAATGATGTGTGTGACATGATCTGTTCCATCCATCATTGGTGTCATCTCACCTAAAATTAGGCTGATCTAAAACATCCACCACCAGAAACTTTATGGGACCACCAAAATCTTTATATGCAATCCTATCCATTGATTAGGTGAGTCCCACTAGATCCAAGGGACAAAAATATCGGCTTGGTCCAAAAGCGATCTGTAGGCCCAAGAAGGTTTCATGGTAAGTGTCCCATCCTCACTTTTTCTTGAAGTGTTTGGGCCCACATGCTAACATGATCTAGCACAAATGATGGGTGAAGTACATGACACACAAATTAATAGAGGCCATATAGTGCTTTTTGTTGCAACACTTGTAGAAAATTTCCGTTGCACTACTAAAAATAGAAGAATATTACTAGTAAAAATGGCAAAAGAGATTACATATAGAAATGAACCTAATTAAACCTATTAAGGTACTATTAAGAGAGAGAGAAAGAGAGCTAAAATGCCTTGCCAGGTGCGTACTTTGGATATCCATCTACAAACATGACACTTACGTTCATCTTGCCCACTTTTTTGGCAATCTGCTGCTTGAGGAAGATTTTGTGGCCATGCTAGGGCCTGTTTCTGTGGCACTGCATGCATGGTGGGTTGTTGATTTTGCGACTATGCTGGGCCCAATTTTGTAGCACTGCATGAATAGTGGATGGAGATTATTTAATTTTGTGGCCATGCTGGGGCCCAATTCCGTGGCATTTCATGGACATTTGGTTGATGATTTTGTGGCCATGCTGGGTCCGTATATTTACAGTGGATGAATAGAACCATTTGAGAAAATGGTGGTGGACTGACACCTTATAGTCTTATCCTAAACACGAGATGCGATGTTTTCAATGCATTCAAAGGTTCTCGGAAGGTGGATTAGGCATATTTATAAATCTTTTTTTTTTTTATTTTTAAATTGAACCCGAATATATAGCTTTTGATTCTTAACAACTACGCAAATATAGGTTAGATATTAACGGACTGGAATCTTCTACAACACCTGTAGTAGGCAGTCAATACAACATCCCAAGTCCTGTGCGTCCCTGCTGCACTGTTTGTGTCACATCCACTCCGTCCATCAGGTAAAGCCTCTCGTGTTCAACGTGCATCCAAAAATAATTTCTATAGAATGGTCAGGGAAGCTACAACATGTCGAACAACGCAAACTCACACCTAAAAAACGTCCATGCGTTGTGGATCACATGAGTTTTGGATCAGGATTATTTTGGAGCGTTTATTTATCTTGTTGAGGAGGGCCTAATGAACGGTTTTGATGGAATATGCACATTACATAATTTGGTGGACCCAATAAAAACCTATGGTCCATGTGGCGTGGCCCACCTGAGTTGTGGATCCGATTGATTTTGTTCCCAAGGCTTAAGATTGAAGGGTGCAACTTATGGATGGAATGGAAGTAACAAACACAACAGAATGGGCCCCACAGAGCTGGGATGTTGTATATGTTGTGTAGATTGTATTGAGGACGTTTAATCACATGATCCCACTGGGGCCCAAAAGATAGTAATGATTGAAGAAACCTAACCTTTGTCAATAGCTTCATGAAGCAGGTAAAAGCAATATTGCGAAGGTCCACTGATCGGGCACGATGATTCGTGTGATTAGGTTTTTGGGCTGGGCCACATCTATTTCTGAGCGACCCATTGGTCCACGTGACTTGGTTGGATAACACACCCACTTTATTTATTATTAGAATATTTTTACATGATTAAATGCATAATTCCATGATTCCTTTAAACTCTAAAACAAGTAGGTTGAAATTATTTATTATATATTGAAATATTTTTACTTGATTTGAAGCTAGTTAGGTAAGAAAGAATTTGGAAATGATTTTCTCAAAAAGTTGCCAAGTGGAAGGAATCCCACTTTGGCCTACTTCTTAGAGATTGCAACTTGTACCCTTAAGATATTTTCTTCCAAGAGATTTGATTAGTAATGAAGTAGGCCAATCCACAACTCGACTGCATTTTACTATCACTCGGGAAACATGATTTGGTCATAGTTTGGTAGAAAACTAAAACCACATGGGTCCGGCTGGGCTCTGATGAAAGGCAACTAGGTTGATCAAAGCAACAGGTAGGACTCATGACCATTGGTTGAATCTTTTTTAACCTTTTATTTATTTTGTACATGTGTGGCCCGCCGTATAATCATATTTGCCTAGATTTTTAGACTTGGCATCTACTTTACTTGGATTGTAGCATAGGGAAGGACGTGACGAGGTCGATCACCATCTTCCTCAGGGAATAACTACACAAATTCACAGAGCTCTCCAAAGAGCATCCTCAAATCTACGAGGAATAAAGGTAGAAATAATTCATAATAAATTCAAAATAATTTGATTGATGATAAAAATAAAATAAAATTACAACTCTTTAAATAAGGAACTCAGACCTAAGATGGAGTTTTAAACTCAGACTCCAACTCGAACACTCTAAAAATGTGACTTACGTACTATAAATAATAAACTTACTATTTATAGACAACATCTATTCCTACTAGACTTCATGGTTTTGGCCCAAAAAATAATAAATATCCACTTTTGCCCAATCATGTTATTCTTCTAACTTTTCTAAGCACTTTTCATGTTGGGCACAAATTCTATAACTCAAAGGATAAAAAATTATATTTGAACTAAAAATTATTATTTATAGTAAAAATGAAAACAAATGGGACTTTTGACCCTTGATCTAATCGAATAGCACAAATATGGTGTGAGCAACCCGGTAGGGTTTGTTGGCTTAAGTAGGTTCTCCTACCCTAAAATCATATATAATAAGTTGAAAAACTCATCCTAGTTTACAAAATACGCCTAATTTAAGGTTCTGATGGTCCAGAATATTTTTGCCTCTTATTGTGCCTTCTCTAGTCCATCTTTGCCATGAAAGTATTTGCAACCCGACTCTACATCAGATTGCATGTGTAAATCAAAATAGTCCTTGGCATGGGGATTCAAAACCTGGTTTAAAGGTGAATCCCAGCCGATAGTTGTTGTCTTTTTTAAGAATCTAATCTCTACCCGTCTCTCCTTAGGTTCTTTCTTGTGTAGTCGTCTATAGAGAAACGGAGATATTGCTCATTTGAAAATTTTGTCAATGTAACCTTTTCTTAAGCGGTGACAATTACATAAGGTATGTTTGGACATAATATCATTTGTCATTATTAACTGTAGGAAGGTACCAGCAATAGTTATTTTGCCATTTTTTTGGCGAAATGAAGATTTATTAACATTTGGGGGTCTCAAACTGGAGATAGCTAGTGTGATCCAAACATAGTGCAAAATGAGAGTTTTCCATCGAAATGAGGATTCCGTTTCTGATCCTTAGTTTTGATGTAGTGGCCAAACAGTCTCTTAGTTGATTTGGGTTTTATATGAACCTGATTGTCATTGGATCCAATTCAGGTGCAGCCCTGTTTTACCCTCCATTCTGGACCAGTTTTCAAAACATTGGTTCAAATGCATACTGGCTCATTGGCAATAGTGTTTAGGGGTACTTCCAAACACTATCCTGTACTTTCCAACACTTTGTTTTGTTTGTTTGTTTTAATTTTAATTAATTACCTACGCCCCATATTTTTTCTCTCTCTCTCTCTCAATAATTTTGCGCAGTTTTGATGGCCATGCCCCAAAGAAAGTAGACCGCAATCCGAGGTTGTCTCGATCGACGGAGGGGCTCTCTAGTGGGATGCCACTTTGTGGGGCCCACCAAGATGTTTGTGACATTGGTTCCATCCATCTTTGGTGCCATCTCACATAAAATCAGGCCTACACCACAGGTAACAGTGGGAATAGAAATGGCAATCACTGAAACCTTCACGGGTTCACCAAAATCTTTAATATGCCATCCAAATCATTGGTAAGGTGAGTCCCACAAGACCAAAGGGAAAAACCAAATACCAGCATGATCCAAAACTTCAATGGGCTTCAAGAAGGTTTCATGGTTGGTGTCCCATCTCCACTTTTTCTTGTAATGTTTTGGGTTCACAAGCTGACATATGATCTATCACAAATGATGGCCAAATTGGATGACACACACATGGCACTATAGTCCTTCATGGCTTTTAGTTGCAGCTGTTGTAGGAAATTTGCCACCCACTACTAGAAATATATAGAAGAAAACAGGAAAATAAATAAGAAGAACATTAATGGCAAAAATGACAGAGGAAATTACATATCTTATATAAAAGTTAATATTCTAAAACATGTTTACATGAAGGAAGGACTCATTTGAGAGAGAGAGAGAGAGAGAGAGAGAGAGAGAGAGAGAGAGAGAGAGCCTTGAGAGAGAGAGAGAGAGAGAGAGAGAGAGAGAGAGCTAAAATGCCTTGCCAGGGGCATTCTTGGGATATTTATCTACAGCTGCTGCTTGAGGAAGATTTTGTGGCCATGCTGGGGCCCGATTCTGTGGCACTTCGTTAGCATGGTGTTGATGACGAGGCCTACGTTCGAAATATTGATCGATGATTTCAAACTCTCTTTTCCCTATTTTCTCTAACTTTGCCTTCCGTTGCATTCCAAGTATGATTTCAAACTCTCTTCTCCCTATTTTCTCTAGCTGATCTGCGTTTCTTGCCATTCCAAGTATTAAATGACACTAGCAATCAAACCACAACTCCCAAATGTTTTCTTTTTCTCACCTTACATCTCTCTAAAGGTTCAATCCCTTTATATAGAACTGGAGATGGCATATTCACCACTGTTTTAAATGGCGGTGGCTTGTCCTCACTCCAATCTCAGACTGTATCTAAAGAATCTAACTGATTGAACAACTGTAGCCGTCCAATTCATGTCTATCAGATGCGTAGTTAAGAACAATTTCATAAGTGGTGAAAATTCAATGTTTCTTTGTAAAATACTCCTATTACAATGGGATCTGCGATTTGGGTGGTCCGGATGAGAGTGTTTGTGTCCCACATTTACAGTTAGATGAGTAGATTCATTTAATAACATGGTGGTGGACTGACACCGTATAGTCTTAGCCCAAACGCGGATGTGATGTTTTGAATGCATTCAAAGGTTCTCCATTTCCTTTCCAATGGTGGATTAGGCATATACATCTCTAAAAACTATACCTAGAAAGAACTGAATGGTGTGAGTATTTTTTGTAAAATATAATTTAGGAACCTTACACGCATCCCCTTTCACACGCAGCAGGCATGCGAACTCGGAATGGTGTTGAACATCGGAGCAGTGAATAAGGTGGCCCACCATGATGATGACTGTATATACATAAATCAGGACGGTCCACTGATCGGCCAGGTCCCATGTGTACTTCAATAGTGGAATATTATTGGAAATTGCATTTCAACCGTCCATTTTTTCGTACAAGGGTTGCCTAGCTGATGAGTGTACGCAAGGTTATATTATGGGCCACCATATAGGACACGGGGATGGATGAGATGAGGTTGATCACCGTCTTCGTGAGGGGATAATTACTCCAAATTCACGGAGCTCCTGTGACTCCTCACAGAGATTCTTCAAATAAAAAATAGAAATAAATTCTAATAAATTTGAAAATAAATTAATTAATGATAAAAATGAATTTACAATCTTTTAAACAGTGATATCAAACTTAATAAAAGTTTCAGAATCAAAGTCTTAACTCAAGCTCCCTAAAAAACGTAACTCACTGTAAATAGTAAACTTTCTATTTATGTGGTCATGGTTTCTACTAGACTTTATGGTTTTCGACCAAAAATAGTTAGTGTCCAATTTAGTCTAACCACATTATTCTACTAATTTTTCTAAGCCCTTTTTTTGTTGGACATGACTCCTAAGGCTCAAAGGATCAAGAGTTGTGATTGAACCAAAAATTACTATAAATAGTAAAAATGAAATTAAAATCAATTTTTGACCGTCGATCTGATGGTATCTTGCAAATCTGGCATGGGTAACCCAGAGTAGTGGGCTTGGTTGGCTAAAGTAGCTTCTCCTACCCCAAAATCATATATGATACATCGAATAACTCATTATGGTTTCCAAGATACACCTGTTTTAGGATTTTGATGGTCCTAATTACTTCCGCCTTTGATCGGGTCTTCTCTGGTCCATCTTTGCCAAGAAAGTGTCATTACGTGAAAAAAGGAAAAAATAAGATGAATTTTGAGATGGTTGTAGACCGTCTACAAAATCCCTTGGTTTCAAGACATCTTTAAAATTTGAGATGGCTCTTAACCGTCTTTAATATGAAGCAAAATCGTCTTATAAATATTCAATGTCTACATCATTTAAGACAATCAGAATTCATCGGTAACTGCGGAGAAAAGATGGTTATCGATCGTTTGGAATAAAAGACGGTCCTTAGATGTCTTATAGGCAGTCATTTGAGACAATCAAAGATCGTCTGTATTAGAGACGGTCATTAGCTGTCTTATAGTGGTCATCTGAGATGGTCAAAGACCGTTAGTATTAGAGACGGTCATTAGCTGTCTTATAGTGGTCATCTGAGACCATCAAAGACCATCCGCATTAGAGAGGAGCTGTCTTATAATGTGGGGTTACTGTGGAGGCCACCTTGATGTATGTATTACGTTTCCAGGTCGTCCATTAATTTCCCACTCTACATCCTTATTTTATTAAAAATTGAAATTTTAGGAGGTGAAGTTCGAAAAATTTGAGATTAAAAAAATTGAGGTTTTGATATATAATTGACATTTCGAAAAAGAAAATTGATAAGTTAAAAAAAAAAAGAGTTGAGAAGCTTAGAAAAATAATTAACAATGTTTTTATAAAAATCTCAATTTTTTAATAATTGAAAAGTTGAGATTTTAAAAAAAAAAAAACTGAGATTTTATAAAAATGTAGATTTTGAACAAAAATAATTAAGAACTTTGAATAAAGTTTATAATTTTGGAAAAAAATAGATTTTGAAAAAAAAAATGATATTTTGAAAAAGAAAATTAAAAAGATTAACAAAATTTTGAAAAAATTGACAACTTTGAAAAAATATATAATTTTTAAAAAAGAAAATGAGATTTTGTATTTTGAAAAGAAAAATTGAAAAGTTTAATAACAAAAGTGAGATTTTGATGATGTGTTGTATATCCATGCTGTCCATACGTTTCTCCAGCCAATTTTTGGGTGTGGTATAAAAAATTGTGTAGATTTAAATCTTATGTGGACCACACCATTGGAAAGATTGGTAATATAGTACATCACCATTTAAAATTATAAAGAGCCCATCGTAAGGTTTTAGTAATATTTATTTGCAATTTAACTTGTTGATAATGTAAAGAAGATCTGGATGAAGGTAAACTACACATCAAATTGATCCAAAACTTTTGTGGCCTTCAAAATATTTTTAATGGTTATTCATCACTGCTTTGATTGGTATGGCCCACCTGAGATTATCGAGTTCTTACGATTTGAAATCACATCCTAAAACATGATGGAAAAATATATGGACGGTGTTGATATATATAAAATATATCAAGGTGGGCCCTACACGGTTATTGTAACACCCATGAAGGAGTTACCTAAACAGTGAAACGGTACTATAAGGTCACCTCATGGGAACTTCCCATGAGGTTAATTTGTGTCGGCCCCACCATGATTAGTATAGAACATCAACACCGTGCATTTGATGTGTCCCCTTTAAGTTATGGGATATCACAAAAATCAGTCGTATATGAAACTTAGGTGGGCCATAGCATCTAAAACTATATGAAGACATCACTAAAACATATAAAAGCATTTGGCGGGGCACACATGAGTTTTGAATGCGTATGAGACTTGGTTTGACTCCTTATCCAAGTGGGACACACATAATGAATGGTCTGGATCTATGAACCACATCTAGGTGGGCCCAATAAATGATTATGGATGTTTTAATGGATGGTAACCCACTCAACTATAGTATGTGGTGTGGCCACCCAAGTCATGGATTGACTTTATTTTTGAGCTTGTGGCCTACCAGTGCATCTGACTGATGGGGCAGATCCAAGTTCAAGTGGACCCCACCATAGAAAAGAGTGGGATAGTGACACCCACCATTGAAACCTTCTTAGGGCCCACTGCGATGTTTATTTGAGATCCAACCTGTTTATAAGTTAATACAGACGTGGAATAAGGGAAAACATAAATATTAGCTTGATTGAAAACTTCTATGGCCCAAAGAAGGCTTCAATGGTAGGCATTCAATCCCCATTGTTTTTTGTGATGGGGTCCACTCGAACTTTGGATCTGCCTCATACTTTGGCTAATTCTCTAAAATAATCTTTCCAAATGGATGGATGGTGTCGATACAACACATACATCATGGTGGGGCCCACAGAATGTGGTGACATCACATTGGTAGCAACTTTGGGATTGTGTATTACTCAGTACACTCTTATCCAACCGAGTAAACTTTGTTGGGCCCACCGTGAATGCATGTGCCTACTCCGTCCATCCATTTTTCCATATAATTTTAGGAGTTGATCCTAAATTTTAAGCATATACAAAGCTCAAGTGGACCATACCAGAGGAAACAGTGGAAGTATTGATTTCTCACTACAAGAAAACTGGCCTTTACCGGCGGTCAAAACCATCGGCAAAGGCCCAGAAAACCGCCGGCAAAGCCTTTGCCCACGGTTTGCTAACTACCGGTGAAGCCTTGGTCGGTAAAGGCTTTACTGGCGGTCATGCTCCCTTTACTAGCGGCTGTGCAAGCCATCGCTGCATGTGGGATTTACCGGCGGTTGTCCTAGCCGCCGCTGCATGTGGGATTTACCGACGGTTTGCACAGTAGGTTGTGGTATTTGAATTTTTGGCTCTTAATCCATGTGGGACTGATTTAACTTTACTAACACTTCAATTAGCATTTAGGTTCCTAATTCCATAATGCATATGCATTTGTAAACCTATCTATAATTGTGACTTGGCTTTTTCTTTTCCCTATGCCTTACTGGTTAAGCTTTCTTTTCCATTGCCTATGGCAGCTTCATGTTGCCTGCAATTTCAGATGTACATGCTCATTAGATTGCAAACATTCAGTTTATAATAATAATAATTATACAAAACAAGGAAATGACAGAAAATAGATGCTCGACTCACAGTGAGTCCCATTTTATGAGTTCTGATGGACCTTATCATTGACCCTTTTGGTCAAGGCCCACCTGACTTTTGGTCAAGGCCTACTTGATTTCACATTCCTCTTAGGAAGTTGATTATGCCTAGTGAATGTTTTCCTATAAAAAAAAATAAATACAAGCCTGTGGCCCTTTCACATGCATCGAACTGCCGCGAATAATATTTACAATAATAAATCGAATAGTTTCAAAAATAAAAAATAAAATAAAATCAATCGATCCATAGCTCCCATTCATCCATGCCTAAAACCTGCAAAACAAAATAGCAAAAAGAAATTAATTGGTATCAGAGTTTAAGTTTTGGAATTCAACTCAATATTGCATCAAAATACATATTAAAGCAATCGAAAACTTACTTATTTCCAAGAACCGAATGAAGGTTGACAATGAGTACAGAGAGTAGGAATCAAAATAAACGGGCCAGCTTAGCTGATGAACAGCCAAAATCACACAAGCATGCGTCACATTAGCAAGTGCAGAGAGTAGGATTCAAAATACTGCACTGACAATGCCTGTAGCAGGGCCTTAGGTTAGGAATGTATGCTAAACAAACGAGAGTGATCACTGTGAATAGATGCCTTCCATAGAATAAGTTGGGTTACCTTAAATGATCTTGTGGGGATATTTTGATGTCAGCTTGTGAATCTTCAATAAATGACCTGCTCTAATAGAAACCCAGATATTAATACTTAAACATATAAATTAATGTTATAAGAAACTTTAAACAAAATACAATCTCAAATAGTAATACATCCCAAAGAACAAAAAATGACAACCGATAATATATTTAGGCATCTAGTTCAGAAGATTTCATTTACGTTGGTTTATAAGTTGAACAAATGGCAGAGGGTGAGTATTGCCTGTACGCTATTTCCAAATATAAAAAATATATTTTGGAATTGAGATTCAAATAAAATAAAATAAAATAAGATTAAATCCTATATAGGAAAAGGAAGGGAAACAGTAGATCTAAAACACGGGTGAAAAGCAAGGGAAACAGTAGGCATGGAAATGTACTGCATTGAAACCTTCTTGGAGCACACCATGAAATTTATATGCCATCAAAACTGTTGATAGGGTTATTACTACTGCAAGCACAAATATTATCCTGGATTCCTGATGCAAGCAAGATTTCTGCTGTCACCGCAGGGCTTTCAATCCCCACTATTTCTTGTGATATAATTAGGAGAGTTTTATATTTTCCTAATTTTTAGGTCCTTGCCCAGATTGCACAAATCCACAAAACAGTGGGGATTGAATACTTGGCAGTGACAGAAGTTTTGTATCGTAATGATATTTGCTCCTACCGTTTATCAACCACCCATGCAAGCTTTTTTTTTTTTTTTTTTGTAAATATCTGCTTACCTGCATAGAAACTGAACACAAGGGTATATTTTGATCATGGTCTGGTTAGATGGAATTTCAGTGATTCAAATCCGAGTGAGGCATTTAATACATACATATGGATTATAGAAAATTCAATAAGCAAGAAAAAATCTTAAAGGAAACAAGAAAGAAAGGGGAAAAAAAACATATGTATGAAATGTTTATATTATAACACAAAATGTTTATATTAAACATGAGTTGTATCTGTGGTCAGATGGTTAGCATTGTTTGATCTGATCAATGTGGTGC
Source organism: Magnolia changhungtana (assembly GCA_030180095.1). NCBI lineage: Eukaryota > Viridiplantae > Streptophyta > Magnoliopsida > Magnoliales > Magnoliaceae > Magnolia > Magnolia changhungtana. Next base: position 383,894 of record JASAUF010000098.1, read on the forward strand.
CTCACTACCACAATTTATGAATTATTCATAGTCTGCAAATGCATGGAATTCAAATTTATTTGCATGTAGAGTCAAAACATAAAGAAATTTCCTCAGATATCATGAGTAAACATTACATGGCTATATAATTTTGACAGACAAAAGCCACAGTTCCTGATCTTTATACTTACTCTTTGCTTTCCCAGAATAGGGGTAGTTCGCTCTAAAGCATTCTACAACCCTACAAAAAAAGGCATGAAATTTTAGATTCATATATTTATATCATTTCTTAGCAAACTAATTGGCATTCCTAAAAATACAAAATGCAAATTAGAAGGATGCGTAAGCTCACAGATCTTTTTCTATATATGGAAAGCTAGCAACCAAATTACTGTTGGTGAAAAGAGAGGAACGTCCATTAAAGAATAAGATAAAGGACCTAATACTCCGTGAAAAGGAAAGTATATACCAAAACCTATCTCTACTAGATACATTGGCTAGTCCATCATCAAAGGGCCACCAAGGAATATTGTAGTTAACACCAAAACCTTCAAATCGGTTGTCAAAACCCTAAAAATCAAGAAAACATGAATAAATAACCATCAAATCCTCCCAATCAGCCATCAAAACCCTATAAATAAATAAAATATGAACAAATAAACATCAAATCTACCAAATCAGCTATCAAAACCATCTGAAATTCCCAATTTAAAAAATCCTTAAGATCCCCAAAATTTTAAAATCCCCAAATCCCTAATTTGTAATATCAGAAAATCCTTAATTAAGAAATCGACACTACAAATCCCTAATTAGGGATTCGAAACTAAAAAATTCTCAATACACAAATCATTGCACAATGTTACTTGAAGGATTAAAAAATGCCAAAAAATGCCCAAATTAATATGAATAGATAATGAGAGAGAGAGAGAGAGAGAGAGAGAGAGAGAGAGAGAGAGAGAGAGAGAGAGAGAGATACGATGTTGCAACAGAGGAGTCGAGGGGAGAGAGAGAGAGAGAGAGAGAGAGAGAGAGAGAGAGCGGAGAGGGAAAGGAGAGAGGGGAGGCGCGCGAGAGGGAGAGGGTTGGAGAGGGAGCGACAGAGAGAGGGAGAGCACATGAGAGGGAGAGGAGCGACAAAGAGAGGGAGGGAGAGTAAGAGAGAGAGGGTCGACAGAGAGAGGGAGAGCGCACGAGAGGGAGAGGAGCGGCATAGAGAGGGAGGGAGAGTAAGAGAGGGAGGGTCGTGCGGCACCACTTGAGAGAGGGAATTAGGTTAGGGTTTTTTTTTTCTTTTATATATAGGGACCCTGCCGACAGCCGTTCAAACTAGCCATTGGCAAAGGGTTGGCCCATCAGTCGGCTAAGGGCCATTTTCTTGTAGTGTCTATAGTTGAAACCTTTCCAAAGCCTCCAGTGATGTTTATTTGTCATCCAACCTATTTATAAGATCACACAGACATGGATGAAGTGAAAACACAAATATCATCTTGATCTAAAAGCTTCTGTGGCCCCAATAACTTTTCAACAGTACACATTCAATTAACAATGTTTCTAGTGGTGTGGTCCACTTGAGCTTTTGATATGTTTCATTTTTGGGCTAAAGACCTAAAATTATATGATAAAATGGATGGATGGAGTGGATAAACCACATGCATTCATGGTGGGCCCCACAGAGTTTACTCAGTATGCTAAGCGTACTCAGTTACTCGGTACGCAATCCTAGACAGCCCCCTGGCTCCCTCCCAGACACTGATTGCGCCTTACTCGCGCCCTTCAGCTGGGAATGGGCACGACTTTCAATGGCCACTTTATGTATGATTTTTATCCACACTGTCCATCCATTTATCTGTATCATTTCAGGATATTAGCCCGAAAATGAGGCAAATCCAAAAAAAAGGTGGACCACACAATAGGTATTAAATTGTTACCATTGAAAACTTCTTGGGGGCACAAAAGTTTTGGATCGAGCTGATATTTGTGTTCTCTCCATCCAAGTCCATGTAACTTTACCAATAGGTTGGATGACAAATAAACATCACTGTGGACCCTTGAAAGTTTCAACTGTGAGAATAATTATCACCGCTGCTTCCTTTGGTGTGGTCCACTCAAGCATTGGATCTGCCTCAGTTTCGGGATAATATCCTGAAATGATACAAAAAAAAATGGATGGACGGTGTGGATAAAAGCCATCTTCGATCTCACTTCTTTTGTAGAATTTACTCACTTCCTCATGAAGAGGTTTGTTTAATCTAATTTAACTATTTAAGTACTTCTCATGGAAAGGTGTAGATTATTTGAACTATGATAACTATTACCATGATGGATCAAGGCCTCAATACAGGTACCTTTCTCAGAAAGTGAGTTCCTGCTATGTATGTTTCATGTATGAACAAAACAGGATATCAAACAAGTGATGTTCATTGGTGCAGCTGAAAGTGCACCTACTTATGCCCTGGTTTGTCAAGTTACGTGAATGGTAAGTCAGACTAATTACAAAACTTGATAGGAAGATTATTTCAAGCGTCTACCTCATCTGGATGTGTGGAAGCTCGCAATAGGTAAATTATAGCCTCACATCCCATGTCCCAAAACACCAGGTGATTAAAACCCTTAAAACAAGATAGACATCTTAGGGTTTTTAAAGTGAGAAAACTTTTTGCAAAATAAAAAAAATCTCTAAGTTTTTCTCGCCTTGTCGATTTTATTGAAGCACCCTCGATATGATCGACCTCCACTGTCGATGTCCTCGATACCTTAACGATATTATCGAAAAGAAGACCAACATGTCCAGTAACTAAATATTCATTGGACGGATTTATTGATGTATCGATACACCTATCGATATCATCGATAAAAGCATTAAATACGTCTAGCAACTTCACAATATATCTGGACAATTATCGATGTATCGATGCACATATCGATATCATCGATATTCAAATCTCGAGACCATCAAAAGTGGCTCGATAAGATCGACAGGCAGATTTTCGGTGACCCTTTTTTTTAATGAAAATCTCAAAATTCTTCGATATATTGATGACCGTCCGATATAATCTGAATTCAAATATCGATAAGATCGGATGTCCATCGATGATTTCGATAGTGGGCGTGCATTTCTTACAACAGTTATTTCAGGTTGTTTTTAACTATGATCGGGGGCCCTTCGATTTAATCGATATTCAAATATCGAGGATATCGACACAGATCGATTGCTTCGAACAAAGCCATAAACTGTCCAGCAAGTTCAAAGATAAATCAGCTGGATTTATCGATGCCTCGATTCTGATCTCGATATCATCGACATTCAAATTCTGATGACCTCGATGGTTCCCTCGATCATTCATGAAAACCTGAAATATCTCAAAGTCAAGTCTCTCTCATTTTTTTAAATGTCGATGGATCGAACCTGTCATCGATGGAATCAGAGTTCGAAATCTGATGACATCGACAATAGCTTCGATTCATCGACCAATTGGCAAAGAGTTTCAAAAGCGTATGACATCGAGTCCGAGTCATCGAGCGGACCATCGATGCTATCGAGAGTATACGCTCGATGATATCGAACCTGCTCGATGATATCAAACTTTGTCATAAATGTGACCGTTTTATATCCGTTGGAACTTTTTGCCTATTTATAGAGGACTTGTCTTTTGTTGCTGTGAGAGAAAGAAGAGAGAATTTTGTGTGTTTCAACTTATATCCTATATCTAAAGCCCTTTCTCTCAAGGGAGTTCATCCTCCAATCTACCCTCACCATTGATATTTAATAGAGTGGATTGAAGAATGAACTTCCGCATCCGAGGATCCTCCAGCTACTACCTTAATGACAAATCATTATGCTGGGATGCCTTGAATGCATAAGATTGAAGCTACTCTATCTTCCTAATAGGGAAATCTTTAGAGAGTAAGATTTCATCTTCACCTTGACCCAACTCTAAGCCTAGTCTTGGTACATCTTTTGTGTTGTGGATCAAGGAAGCAGAAGAATCTTCATCAATAAGGAGGAGGAGATCTTCGGCGTTGTGCTTAATGGGACTCATCAACTTATTTGTAAGTATCTAGAGTCCAGGAGGACACTTGCGATCATTCCTTTCTAGGATTGAGTCTTAAGTGGTTCTCACTCTTTGAAGTCCTCGAGGAGGCCTCCGGCGGGAGTGTACGTAATGGGTGCGTTGTGTGAACCCTTGCTCTGTAGAAAGCATAAACATCTAGTTAGGAGTGAACCAGTAAAACTCTAGGGTTAGAGGTGAACCGAGTAGAAACCTCTGAGTGCATTGTGTGGACCCTTGCTCTATGGAGAGCATAAACATCTGGTTAGGAGTGAACCAGTGAAACTCCCGGGTTAGAGGTGAACCGAGTAGAAACCTCCGTGTAAAGGTTAAAGGTGAACCTGATTTAAAACCTTAGGTTTGAGGTGAACCCTGGGAAATCTCCTTAGTGAAATTCGGTACACTCAAGGGTTGACTGCGACAGTCGGGAGTGGAGTAGACTCATCGTTGAACCACTATAAAATGACTGTGTTTGTGATTGCTTTCTCTATGTGTGATTCATGACAATGCATTCATATTCGTATATCTGATCACATCACACACACACACACAGTCACATCCAACATAGACTAAGTTGCATATTGCTATATCTTGATTAGTTTGTGATTGGATCCTCTACTTGGCTTGGAAGCCAGTAAAGTTACATTTGAGTAATCCTGAAAGTTGCATACATGATAGGATTAGTGTGATAGGATTTTTAAATAACTCATAAATCTTTAAAAAGTCCTATTCACCCTCCTCTAGGACATATTGGCATATTCCAACTTCAACTTAACCGGTTTTCACCGCTATTTCAATTGGTATCAGAGCGGGTCTCTCTTTAAGGGCTTCATCGCCTAGAGAGTGATCTTGACTGAAGTTGGAATCATGCTAAAAAATATCCAAGAGGGTGTAACAAACCAGAATAGTTGCCTTGTAATTCACATTGCCCTGAAAGTCAAAAATAATTCAAAGTGGTATTTGGACAGTGGATGATCCAGACACATGACTGGTGATTAAACACACTTCTGTGAATATTCAAACTTTAATGGGGGATTAGTCACATTTGGTGATGGAAGCTCAGCCAAGATAGTAGGACAAGGAACGATAGCAGTACCAGGCCTTCCAAAGATCAAACATGTCCTCTGTGTAGAAGGCCTGAAACATAATCTATTGAGTTTCTCCCAAATCTGTGACAAAGAACATCTTGTCACTTTCTCAAAAGATGTGTGTAGAATCTTGGATCATACAGGAAAATCCCTTATAAAAGGTTTACACACTATTGATAATTGTTATGTCATTGAAAGTACAGATGAAAATGTGCTATCCACAAAGTGTAATATGGCTGTAAAGAATGAATCCAAACTATGGCACCAAGGGTTGGGACACGTTCACTATCAAAATTTAACAAAGTTCAGTTCAAAAAATTTAGTTAGGAGACTTCCCAAGATTAGAAAGAAAGAAAAAGTTGTCTATGGTGAATGTCTAAAAGGAAAACAGATTAAGGTCAGACATAAAAAGACAACCACCATGCAACAACAAAACCTTTGGATTTGCTACATATGGATCTAGTTGGACCTACTAAAGTGGAAAACCATGGCAAGAAAAGATACTTCCTGGTTGTAGTAGATGATTACACCAGATTTACTTCGGTCACATTTCTTTGAGAGAAATCAGATGCATTTGAGGAATTTGTGATCCTGGCAAAGGGACTCCAAAATGAAAAAGGATATGAAATCAATCGCATCAGAAGCGATCATGGTGGGGAATTTGAAAATGAAAGATTCAAGAAATACTGCAATGAGAAAGAAATTCGTTATGAATTCTCGTCTCTTAAAACCCCACAACAAAATGGAGTCGTTGAAAGGAAAAATCAAGTATTGCAGGAGATGGGGTCAGTTATGCTGAATGGGAAAGATATGGCAAAAAGTTTCTGGGCTGAAGCTATCAATACTGTTTGCTACATCATAAATAGAGTATATCTTAGAGTAGACTTAAACAAAACTCCATACAAATTTTGGTATGGAAAACTGCCTAGTGTGAAATATTTTCGAGTCTTTGGTAGCAAATGTTATATCTTGAGAGATAGAGATCACCTAGGAAAATTTGAATCTAAAAGTGATGAAGGAATCTTCTTGGGGTATGCCATGAATAGTCGTGCGTACAGAGTATACAATCTAAAAACTCTTACTATTCAGGAATCAGTGAATGTGTAATCGATGATCAACCTCATGAAGAAGAGGTACCTGTGAATGAATTAGAAGATGATGGGAATTCATGCATACCGGAAAAACTTGAAAGCAAAACCTTATCACCCAGTGAACCCCAACCATCATCTGATGCTCTGATTATAAAAGATTATCCTCAAGAACAAATCATTGGAGACCCTAACGCTGGTGTAAAAACTTGATGACAGATAGAAAATATCTATAGTTATTTCTACTTTACCTCAAAGATTGAACCTAAGAACATTGTGGAAGCTCTTCAAGACGAACACTGGATAAATGCAATGCAAGAAGAACTTCAACAATTTCAAAGAAATGAGGTATGAAATTTGGTTCCAAGACCACTCGATACAAATGTCATTGAAACCAAATGGGTCTTCAAGAATAAATCTGATGAATCAAGAAATGTGATTAGAAACAAAGCAAAGCTTGTAGCTCAAGGATACTCACAGATAGAAGGCATTGATTTTGATGAGACATTTGCCTCTGTAGCTCGCCTTGAGTCTATTAGAATTCTTTTGTCTATTGCATGTGCATTAAAATTTAAACTATTTTAAATGAATGTTAAGAGTGCCTTTCTGAATGGAGATCTTGCTGAAGAAGTATATGTGGAACAACCCAAGGGATTTTAAGATCCTAAGTGTCCTCAATACGTATATCGTCTAAACAAAGCCCTCTATGGTTTGAAACAGGCACCTTGTGCTTGGTATGAATGATTGACAAAATTTCTTTTGGACCATAAATTCTACAGAGGGAGTGTTGATAAAACTTTGTTTACTTAAGGAACAAAAAACTCATTGCTTATTGGACAAATTTATGTGGATGATATAGTTTTTGGCTTAACATGTGAAGATATCGCATATAAATTTGTTGACCTCATGAAATCGGAATTTGAAATGAGCATGGTTGGTAAACTGAACTTCTTTTTAGGTTTGCAGGTCAAGCAACTATATGATGGAATCTTTATCTGTCAAACCAAGTATGCGAACGATTTGGTTAAAAGGTTTGGTCTTGAATTTGGTCATTCCTATCACACTCCCATGAGCGCCACACTTAAACTCTCCATAGGTACAAATGGCAAGAGTGTGGATCAACACCTCTACCGGAGTATGATAGGTAGTCTACTATATCTCACAGCTAGTCGTCCTGACATATCTTTCAGTGTAGGGATATGTGCTCGATATCAAGCAGATCCTAAGGAATCTCATTTAACGGCTGTTAAGAGGATCATTAAATACATAGCAGGGACTCCAGCCTATGGACTGTGGTATCCATTTGAAACATCCACCATCATCGCCGGGTACTCTGATGCCTACTGGGCAGGCAACTTAGATGATCGAAAATCTACAAGTGGAAGATGTTTCTATATTAGAAACTGTCTAGTCGCTTGGCAGAGCAAGAAGCAAAACTCAATATCATTATCCACTGTCGAGGCAGAATACATTGTCGCTGGAAGCTGCTGTGCACAACTCCTTTGGATGAAACAAATGCTGTTGGACTACGGGATTGAACAACCTACAATGAGTCTTTTCTATGATAACACAAGTGCAATTAACATTTCAAAAAATCCGTTTCAACATTCTTGGACTAAACACATTGACATTTGTTATCATTTTATTCGAGAACTTGTTGATGATAAGATTATCACATTGGACTATGTTTCCACAGAAAAGCAACTCGCAAACATTCTCACCAAACTTCTTGATACAAATATGTTCAGTGACCTTCAAAAATCTATTGGGGTCTGCATTCACTAAATCTCAGTAAACTTGAGTCACATAGGTAAATCCTTACACTGAGACATTCATGGTTATACGACTGACACACATCTAAATTCTTTATGTTAACCATGATAGGTTTGAGCTGAAAATAAGTCTTTTATCGAAATAACTGTTAAGCTACTGCTGTCTGTGGCAGTATATTTTTTTTGGAAATATGGATATTACTGCCAATCTCGGGTAGTTCATTTTGGTTCTTTTATGTCTGAATAGAATGATCAATTTGTTTTGCTATATTTGTCTTAAGCCCCCCCTGGTTTATCAAGTTATGGTTTGCATATGATTGAAAACTGCTATATCTTATCTAATATGCATTCATTCTGAGATTGATGTTTGACTAAAATGCACTAACTCTTATACATCAAATTCATCTGCTTATGCCTAATAGCTCTCCCATGCAATTCACTCTTTAGTTAATATCACTTGCTATACCTTTGCCAATGACTGACAAAAAGGGGGAGAACAGTTCTAAACACCCCGAGCGAAAAATTGTATATCTAATGTTGTTGCAGGTGTAAGGGGGAACAGCTGCACCAAGAAAGGGAGAGTTTTGAAGTAAGAGGGAGCAGATACTTCTAGAATGTGTACATGGGGTAGAAAAATTGTAAAATTATGTAAATGCATGTACGCACAATTTAGGTGTGTCTAGAAGTGTTCTAGGGTGTTTTGCATATTTTGTCACGTAATTGACAAAGGGGGAGATTAAAAGTGTACCTATTTGTGCCCTGGTTTGTCAAGTTATGTGAATGGTAAGTCAGACTAGTTACAGAACTTGATAGGAAGATTATTTCAAGCGTCTGCCTCATCCAGATGTGTGGAAGCTCGCAATAGGTAAATCATACCCTCACATCCCATGTCCCAAAATACCAGGTGATTAAAATCCTTAAAATAAGATAGACATCTTAGGGTTTTTAAAGTGAGAAAACTTTTTGTAAAAAAAGAAAATCTGTAAGTTTTTCTCGCCTTGTCGATTTTATCGAAGCACCCTCGATATGATCGACCTGCACTATCAATGTCCTCGATACCTTAACGATATTATTGAAAAGAGGACCAACATGTCCAGCAGCTAAATATTCATCTGGATGGATTTATCGATGTATCAATACACCTATCGATATCACCGATAAAAGCACTAAATATGTCCAGCAACTTCACAATATATCTGGACAAATTATCAATGTATCAATACACATATCGATATCATCGATATTCAAATCTCGAGACCATCGAGAGTGGCTCGATTAGATCAATAGACAGATTTCTGGCGCCCTTGTTTTTTAATGAAAATCTCAAAATTCTTCGATATATCGATGACCGCCTGATATGATCTGAATTCAAATATCGATAAGGTCCATCGATGATATCGATAGTGGGCGCGCATTTCTTACAACAGTTATTTCAGGTTATTTTTAACTATGATCGGGGGCCCTTCGATTTAATTGATATTCAAATATCGATGATATCGACACCAGATCGATTACATCGAACAAAGCCATAAACTGTCTAGTAAGTTCAAAGATAAATCAGCTGGATTTATCGATGCCTCGATTTTGATATCGATATCATCGACATTCAAATTCCAATGACCTCGACGGTTCCCCCGATCATTCATAAAAACCTGAAATATCTCAAAGTCAAATCTCTCTCATTTTTTTTAAGTGTCGATGGACGAACCTGTCATCGATGGAATCGGAGTTTGAAATCCGATGACATCGACAATAGCTTCGATTCATCGACCAATTGGCAAAGAGTTTTAAAAGTGTATGAGATCGAGTCCGAGTCATCGAGCAGACCATCGATGCTATCGAGAGTATACGCTCGATGATATCAAACCTGATTGATGATATCGAACTCTGTCATAAATGTGACCGTTTTATATCCGTTGGAACTTTTTGCCTATTTATAGAGGACTTGTCTTTTGTTGCTGTGAGAGAAAGAAGAGAGAGCTTTTGTGTGTTTCAACTTATATCCTATATCTAAAGTCCTTTCTCTTAAGGGAGTTCATCCTCCAATCCACCCTCACTATTGATATTCAATAGAGTTGATTGGAGAATGAACTTTCGCATCCAAGGATCCTCTAGCTATTACCTTAATGACAAATCGTTATGCTGGGATGCCTTGAATGCATAAGATTAGAGCTACTCTATCTTCCTAATAGGAAAATCTTTAGAGAGTAGGATTCCATCTTCACCTTGACCCAACCCTAAGCCTAGTCTTGGTACATCTTTTGTGTTACGGATCAAGAAAGCAGAAGACTCTTCGTTAACAAGGAGGAGGAGATCTTCGGTATTGTGCTTAACGGGACTCATCAACTAATCTATAAGTATCTAGAGTCTAGGAGGGCACTTGCGATCATTCATTTCTAGGATTGAGTCTTAAGTGGTTCTCACCCTTTGAAGTCCTCAAGGAGGCCTCCGGCGGGAGTGTACGTAGTGGGTGCGTTATGTGGACCCTTGCTTTGTGAAGAGCTTAAACATCTAGTTAGGAGTGAACCAGTAAAACTCTAGGGTTAGAGGTGAACCGAGTAGAAACCTCGGGGTGCGTTGTGTGGACCCTTGCTCTATGGAGAGCATAAACATCTGGTTATGAGTGAACCAGTGAAACTCCAGGGTTAGAGGTGAACCGAGAAGAAACCTCCGTGTAAAGGTTGAAGGCGAACTTGATTTAAAACCTTAGGTTTGAGGTGAACCCTGGGAAACCTCCTTAGTGAAATCCGGTACACTCAAGGGTTGAGTGCGACAGCCGAGAGTGGAATAGACTTATCGTCAAACCACTATAAAATGACTGTGTTTGTGATTGCTTTCTCTATGTGTGATTCATGACAATATATTCATATTCGCATATCTGATCACATCTCACACACACACAGTCACATCCAACATAGACTAAGTTGCATATTGCTATATCTTGATTAGTTTGTGATTGGATCCTCTACTTGGCTTGGAAGCCAGTAGAGTTACATTTGAGTAATCCTGAAAGTTACATACATGATAGGATTAGTGTGATAGGATTTTAAATAACTCATAAATCTTTAAAAAGTCCTATTCACCCCCCTCTAAGATATATTAGCATATTCCGACTTCAACTCAACCGGTTTTCACCGCTATTTCAACAGCCACTTCTCCTATTCACTATTCACAACTCTAGATAGATGATTGGTAAAGGGGACATCTACTTCTGGATGCATAACTAGATAGGAGGGGGTCTTCTCATTTGTGCAGCCACTTCTCCTATCATTGGTGCTAACAGAGAAGCCAAGGTGAAAGATTTTTATAGCTAGTTGGGCTCATGGGACCTCTCCCATATCGAAGGTATGCTCCTAGCGAGACTATCAACCTGATTAGGGCCAGCGATGTGTCCTTTTCGAGCAGGGACGATTGCCTAGTTTAGAAGCTTAATTCGTCGAGAAAATTCTCTCTCAAATCTGCCTAGTAGGCCCTACGCAATAGGAGGCCCGTCCAGCACTGGACGACATGGGTTTGGAATAAGTGTGTTCCCCTGAAGATATCAGTTTTTTCTAGAAGGTGATGCACAGGGCATTCTAGTGGATGAAGCTATTCAAAGGATCGGGGTCCAATTAGCCTCAAGATGTGTATGTTGTAGCGATTTCCTGCCCCCCGGCTCAGCTCCCAATCGTACCAGCAGACATTCAACGCAGCAGGAGCTATCTTCGAATAACCCTTCTTTAGGCAGGACTCCTTCTGCAGGTTGCCCTCCTAGCGTCAGCTCCTTGGTACGCAGTAGGCCGACGCATCAACCTTTTTAGGCTAGCAAACTCCCCTACCATAATCCCGATCTCTCAATCCCCAATGCTTCCCTTTGCTCGCCCCTTCCCCACTCCTCCAACATTGAATCTCTTAACCACCTTCTTTGCTGCTGGAGAGTGGCCTCGTAGGTTTGGGCTTACTTTGTAAACCTTTTGCACATTCCCCTCCTCGGCGATTAATCTATCAAGCATCGGATCCTTCATTGGTCCATGACTACAAGGAAATCCTCGAGGTGGAAATTCCTTCGTGGCATAGTTTCTCCCATCATCATTTGGGAAATCTGGTTAGGTAGAAATGCGGCTAGATTTGACAGCACCAGATTTTCTGCCTCCCAGACGATCTTCTGTATCACTAACTGGCTGAAGGAGATGGGGAAGCTTCTCCTAGGATTCCTAGAGATCTCTTCCAGAGAGCTTCATATCTTGCAAGCCCTGGGCATCAATAGCAATCATCCATCTCCTTTTGCTTCCTTTCAGATTATCAAATGGGTTAAACCTTGTAAGGATTGGTTTAAGCTGAATGTTGATGGCTCGGCCAGGGGCAATCCAGGAGCCGGAGGTGGAGGTGTATGCAGGGACCATCTTCGTAATCTGGTCTTCGCCTTTCACAATCAATACGGATCAGTTTCGAACAACATTGCTGAGGCACAGCGATGATTGATGGGTTGCGCATATGCTCTTACTAGGGGCTAAGGAATGTTATAGCTAAAACTGACTCTTGCATAGTTTTTCATCTCGTCTCCTCTCCCTCTCTTGTTTGTGGTTGGAACCTGTGGTACCGTATCGGCGCTATTCTGCGGCTCATGCAGTCCCTTAACGTCCGATTCTCCCACACCTATCGAGAAGGCAACTCAGTGGCGGACGGACTAGCTAAACTCGCTAGTGGTGGAGCTCCGAATAGAATTTTTATCTCCTATTCTGCGCTTCCCCTCGTCGCTAGAGGCTCCCTCCTGTTAGACAAAACCAATGTGGGGCAGGTTAGGATAGGAAAATTGAGAATGGGTGTGGGATAGTCCCACTGCCTATGTCTGCCAGGAGATTCTCCTGTGCCACGCCCACTTTCAGGCCTTGGTTCCTCTCTTCTGAGCTAGCTCCCGCTGTTCATGCCCCCTTTTTCGTTGCCTGCGGTCTTCTTTTTCTGCTAGTTTTCTCGCAGATGTGTCTGACTTGGAGTTGCTTTTGTTTTGGTGTGATAGCAGGGTCGGTATGGGCGACCATGCCTTTTCTTCCCTTAGCCGTGAATGCTTCCTCCAGTTCCTCAGGGAGGGGCTGGATGCTGCTGGGCCGTGCAGCTGAGTGGCTTCCTGCTTCTTTGGTCTGTGGCTTGGTGGCTGATCTAGCCTTCTTCCTCCCCTTTACGGGTTTGCTGCTGGCCCCTGTTTTCTTCTCTGTTGCTGGTTCCTCTACTCTTCAGTAGATGGTCCTTCTCTTGCTGAATGATTCTAGATTGTCTGTTAGCTGATGCTCCTACTTCTCTCTTTGTTAGCTAGCTTCTTTGTGTAGCCTTCCTTTTCTTAGTATACGATAGGTGAGGTCCAATTCTTTTTGTCTAGACTCGCCTGAAAGGCTATAAATCTTGTTTCGTCAATAAAATTTTGGTGGAAAATGGCCACCTTTCTTTAAAAAAAAATAAGTGATGTTCATTGGGATATCTAAATCATATTTTTAAATTCATTTTTCAAGAAATGGACGGGTTTGACTGAATTGTTCCATTTCAATCATCAAATGTCACATTACCATGCATATCCATCATGTCTTACGGGTATGCAAGGATAAGTTCTGCATTAGGGAAGGTTGGCCAGCCCATTTTGTACTCTATATGTGAATGGTAAGTCATGTTCTACTAAAAGTTATACCCTTTGGCACTAATAGCTCATTCATTGATAGTATCTCTTTTATGCTTCCTATTTCAGTTGCAAGAGAAATAAAAGTATTCTACTTCTCTTTCTATTTTCATCTTGTGGTCCTTTTTACTTCAAGATCCCTGATTCTTTAGCTTTTTGTTGTCATTAATAATCCACCTGGAATGTGTACCTTTACGTCTTATACTACTATGTGAAGACGAAGATCTCGGGCTTCTTCTAGACGAGCTTGTATTTTGGCTACACTCTAATGTTTTGTTTGGGTTTAGGAATCCTTTGTGGTGAGTTGTTTGCTTTAGTAGGGTATGTTTTGTTAGGATTTGTGTTGCGGAATCACACGGATATGGATTGAGGATAGCAATTTAAGAGCACCAAGCACTCACAAGAGAACACAGATTTAACGTGAAAAACCCTTTCGGGAAAAAACCAGGGCACAAAGCGACAGAAATCCACTATGAAAATAGAAATTACAAAGAGAGAGGACTTACCTGATTCGAATAACCTCGAATCTCACCCTTTTTATACCCTTTACTAACCCTAGAACCCTTTAAAAAACCTTTGGAATAGCTTTAGGAAGCCTTAAAATACATTAGAATGGCCTTAGGGACTCCTATTTATAGGTGGGGAAACCCCACTTACGCACCTCTTTAGAAATCGTCTCAAATTTATACAGTTCGCACACAAACCATGCACCGTCTATTTAACCCTCGACTAGTCGAATGAGGGCTTCAATTGGTCGAAGAACCCCTTCGACTGGTCGAGCTTGACCCTCGACTAGTTGGGCGTCCTGAAAATCTCAAATACATCGTTGCTGGACTTCGAGTCGAACAAGCTTCAACCAGTCGAAGGGACCTTTAACTAGTCGAGCACCTCGGACCAGACAGATTTAAGATATCTGTTTTGATAACAATCTCCACCATATCTTCAATCTTTAACTATATAGTTTCTTGACCTCTTCTCTTATCTCTGTCTCGCATCAGAGTTCCATCAATGCTTCTTGTGCACACTTCGTCTTCATTTTACGCCATTGCCAAGCCCAGAGAAGTTGCACAGAACTTGAACTTCTCTGTAGGAGCAACCTTGGTGAGCATGTCTGCTGGATTCACACTGGTGTGAATCTTCTCTAGTGTTACGCCTCCTTCCTCAAGCACATGTCGGATAAAGTGGTGGCGAACATTAATGTGTTTAGTACGTGAGTGATAAATAGAATTTTTAGCCAAATTGATAGCGCTCTCGCTATCATAGTTAACTGGCATGGCCTCTTACTGAAGTCTCAATTGAGTTATCATGCCTCTTAACCAAACACCTTCTTTAAACGCTTCCGTTACTGTCATATATTCTGCTTCAGTCGTGGAAAGAGCCACCATGGACTGAAGCTTCAACATTCAACTAATTGGTCTACCTGCTAGTACAAACGAGTATCATGAAGTAGACTTTTTGGAATCCACACTACTTACATAATCTGAATCCACATACCCTACCAATTTTGTCCATATCTTTTCAAAAGTTAAGATGTAGTCTTTTGCACCTCGAATGTATCGAAGTAGCCATTTCACTGCTTCTCAATGTTACTTGCTAGGGTTTGACATGTATCTGTTCACAACACCGACTGTCTATGAAATATCTGGTCTCGTACAGACTATGACATACATTAAACTGCCAACCGCATTTGAATAAGGCACATGAGACATAACCTGCTTTTCCTCATTTGATTTAGGATATTGTTCTGAGGAAAGCTTGAAGTGAGTCGTGTGGGGAACGCTCACCGGCTTTGCTTGGTCCATCCCATACTTGATCAATACCTTTTCAAGGTATTCTTCCTGTAATAACCAAAACCTGCTCCTCTTCCTGTCTTTACGAATATATATGCCTAGAACTCTCTTTATAGCCCCCAGATCTTTCATCTCAAATGTCCCTGATAACTGAGTCTTCAGTACGTTGATTTCAGACATATAATGATCAGCGATCAATATATCATCAATATACAATACTAGGATGATGAATCTGCCATCACTCAGTGTCTTGTAATAGACACAATGATCATATTTACTCTAAGTAAATTTCTGACTCAACATGAAAGAATCAAAATTTTAATACCACTGCCTAGATGGCTGTTTCAGGCCGTACAACGACCTCATTAACCTGTAAACTTTTTTCTCTACCCCTTTAACTTCGTAGCCCTCTGGTTTCTTCATGTAGATCTTCTTTTCCAATTCCCCATGCAGGAATGCAGTCTTCACATCCATCTGTTCCAGCTCGAGATTGTATTGGGCAACTGTAACACCCCGTACCTTCAGTACACGGCCAATTGGGTTAATAAAAAATTTGTCTCGACATACACAGGATGGGGATTTCGGTTGACATTAAAGCCATCCATCAAAGTTTCCAAGAGCCAGAACACGCCCTGTGATAGTCAAGAAGGTACGATAAATCAAACACTCTAAATCAAAGCCCTTATGTTAATAGATATTGCTGCAACACACTTGTCGCCACCACGTGAGAACTAGTTAATGGCAAACCACATTTTCATCATAACTGATACCTGGGATTAACCATTGAAAATTTGTATCAGGCTCGCCTGATCAACAGATCTCATCATATGAGCCAATGATGGTCCCAATAATGTGTGTAACACCTCGCCTAGGCCTGGGCCCCACACTAAAATGAGCCAATGCCCCTATCCCTGGGTCCCAAGAAGTATGGGCGGATCGGATTGGTCACACCCACCACGGTGGACCCCTCATAAAGTGCATATACACCCCATGAGGTTGCACACGATGTTCACTGAGGTAATAAGCCCGGTCAAGACACCTTTGACTGAGTGTTTACAAATATCAGGAAATAAAAATATCCCGCCAAACTCAGATATTTAAACCGACTCTATTCGAGCCCCTAGGTGGCCCACCTTGATCACTTTCTGGACCATCCGGTCCGTTGAATCTCTCTGTGGGGCCCGGCTTAACATGAAGGTATAGTCATTTGAGCATTGGTAAACGGAAGAATGAGATTTAAAGCCACCATCCAATCCGTGCCAAAAAACACCAGACCCGAGCCTGTGGAAGAAGGGAGAAAGAGAACCACCCTTCCTCTTTGGGAAGGACGAATCTCAACCATTCATTAGAGAAGCAATCTCAGCCATTCCCTCTCTCTCACTCCCTCCATAAGATGGGTCACTATAGCCCTTGAATCCGCACCAAGTGAGAAGGAAAGAGTGCAGAGAGGAAACCTACCCCCTGTTTTAAGCATAGGTAAGTCGGGCAGCAACTGCCTCTGAAAGAACCGTCTTCTCTTTTGTTCTTTTGTTCTTCTTCTTCTTCCTTATAGCTTCATGTCATACCTGTCTGAACCGGAACCATGCTAAGCAAATGGTTGGGTCCGATCCAGCCACAGTAATATCGGGACAAGCTAAACAATGGCCGTTTCAGATCACATTTCAGGCCCCATTTAATGTTGTTTTGAGCTCTCTGTAGAGCCTCGAACCAACTCAGAAAAAAAAAGCCGATAAATGCTTGTGCGGCAAACCGAGAAAGGAGAAACTAGGTCCCTGTTTCTAGACTGGAACAGAGCCAATCCATGACCCTGTTTTTGGTCTAAAACTAAGCCAATTAATAGCTCTGTTCCAAGCTGGAAACTGACCCGTTTGCAGCACCCGTTTTGGGCTATAGAGAGGATGAAAATGGGCCATGCATCTGGCTGAAATAAGGGTGGCACTGGAACCCTGTTTTGTGCTGAGAACAGGCCAAGTAAATGGCTGTGTCTCAGACCCAAGCAAAACCAAATAGAAGCTCCATTTCAGACCAAAGGTTAAGCCAAGCAATGACTGGGATTTGGGCTGAAAACTGGCCCAACTGAGGCGTTGTTTTAAGCAGGATCTAGGCCAAAAAATGGCCTTGAATCTAAGTTGAACTTAGGCCGAGGAGCAAGCCAGTTTGGAGCTCTGTTTGGAGCTGAATCCAAACGAGCTGACAGGCCATCAAACGGCCCTGTTTCGGGTTCGTTTAGACTAGTAACGAATGCTGGTTGGGGACTCTCAGAATGGCCCTTGATCGGCTTCCACCCAGCCTCGAAAGTGGGCCGTGAGTGGGTCCCAAACCGGACCTAAATCCTGTTACAGAAGGATCTAAAAACAGCTCCATGCAGAAGATGATACTGCTCAAATATAAAGCCGGTGGGCTGACCCTGGGCCCTGCTAATTGCAGGTGAGCCTCACTCAAATCCCAGGTGGGCTGCGTGTTGGGCCATCCCATGCAATCAGCTGAGTCCGTGGACTCCGGTGTACGTATGGTAGCTTGCACTGTAGGTGCGTGGTGGCCCCATGAGGGACCCACATTGATATGTATACACGTGTACGTATCACGTATACGGGACAACCCTTCATGGGACCACGTGATTACAAAACCCACTTGTCTCAGCGTGGGATCTGGACCATCCAAAGTCTGCCACGTGGTCCACTTTGCTGCGAATCCACGCCGTCCATCTGTGTTGCCAGCTGGGTGGGACCCACCCTACACATGGTACACTATGGGACGTGGGACCCACCAATCGCAGGGGACTCACCTGCATACATGGCGTGAAACCGAGGACGCTGAACGATGCCAATCATTTCACGTAAACTGGTTGCCAAAAGAAAAAAATTGAGATCTTGTCATGGATGATGGGTCTGGAAAATCTGAATGGTCCACATGGAGCAGAACCTCATGGAACTTCCTGGTTCCAATTTTTACTTTGAACCGAAACTTTGGTGGGTGAAGATTAATGCAAACAGTTTCTTCCCTTGAATTGCATTTACCTTCGCTATGGCCCACCAGAATCTTAGACCAGGGTGAAAATTCACCCCCAGGGTTTCTTGGGATTCCACATCTTATGGGCCGTTCGGATTCAACACCCTTGCTCATGTGAAACCCACGTTGATATATTTGTATATCCTGTATTAGGTGATGGCCCCATGTACAAGCACACCTTGAGACATTTGTTTATCCCCAGCCGTCCACTGTTTGGACGGTGGGCCAACATGCCTCTGTGTCAGCGGTGATTGCTGCCTCCACTATATAGGTCCCACAAGATATATGTTTCATGGCCACACCCTCCATAAGATCAGTGGGCCATGCTTGAAACATTTAGTGTGATGCACATGTAATGTATATAGTGTACACATATACACCACGTTGTGCAAATATAATTCATGTGGTGTAAGCATCATATGCCATGGAATATATACATCAGAAATATAATGTATGCATATGTATGCTATGTGATACATGTATACTACGTGATGAACCTGTCCTAAGGATCTAAGGAGAAGAATGAGGCTGATCTAGTGATCAAGTGGGCCTTGACGGGACCCAGTTTAATTAAAAAATAAGGGCTCATGCTTAGTGAGCTTGATTGCCTTGAGAACAGCCTAAGACAACCTTGGCTTAGGGTTTTCCAACCCTCCACCTATCCTCAAGTGTTTAAACTTTGTTACTCACAATCTATTACAAATGGACCGGTACAGGGAGTTACAAGAGTAGTGCAAACACATCATCTTCCCAGGGGAACTTGCCTCTAGGAGCATTTTACGCCTTGCCTGGTAATGATTCTTTCCCCCTTAAGCTTTCCACTCTTAACTAGACCAGAAATAGTAGCTTTATTAGTGTAAATGGCTAGCTAGACTAATGATAAAATGTGCGTAGAAATAAATCGTATTCACTTGATTTATCTGTTAACATAATAATTCTCATGCTTACCATTGTTTAGATTCTTAATTTTCCTGAACTGCCTGATCGAATAATCTAGTCATTTATGTCGTGTAGATCTAGTTATGGTATATTGATAGGAATACATGTGTCATTCCTTATTTCCCTTTCATATTGTAATATATGTTGCTATGATATACATACTGCTAAAATCTCTCCATGGGAAGTCCTAGTAAAGGAGAGTCCGTGCTTGGGGTGTAACTAGATTGGTTATGACATAAGTAGGCCCTTGACATGGAGGTTTTGGTTGTGGTGCTTGACCCTGGGGTTTACCATCCATGTGTGGTTTCTCCTAACTGACTTGGGATGAGCTCCATAATCCTTCCAAATACCATTGTTTACTCATTTTTGAACAATTCATGTCGACATATTTAAATCACCACTTTTGGTAATTTCAATATTTCACCCCTAGTCGGCATTAGTGGTAGCCTTTTTATGTTGAATTGATTGACTATATGTTAGTGGGTGCTACACACACCCTAAGACGGTAGTCTCATGGACCGGGGATGGTGATAATGGGACACTATATCCTCACTGTCGGCCTACGCTGGGCCACAAGCTCCCCATAGTGACCGTGAGCTTATTTAAAATGGTTGAGCGTAATTGGATTAATAATGGACTGGCTAATCATGCACACATCGCACAGAACAGCATCTATTTCTATCGTACGTGGGGTACATATTGTTTCTGACTGGATGATGTTTCCCAGGTTCGATGATTACATGGGGAGCGGCCCACTGTCCGCACGGATGAGCATCCCCAGGGCGTGAACGCATTCCATACATCCATGCACTTATTAAGACTGCATCTACTATGTTTTGGATTATCTGTATGCTTTTATTTTATTCCTTGTTTAGGGCGGCGGTGTGTAATCTTAGTGGGAGATCACACTGAGTTGGCCACTATTTATCAATATTCAACCGTACAGAGGACACAGGGACAGAGGGACTTGCAGAGGAGCCAGAGGTGACAGGAGTCGAGGAGGAGACTTACAATGAGGAGCCGTACCAGGAGGCGGCTGCTTATTTTGGATTAAATCAGTAGTTTACTTACTTAGATACATTTTCGTTCACTTTGAGGTTTTGTATATGGGTCCCAGTGAGTGGCTCAAGATATTGGTACTGTTTGAATTTTATCTATACAACGTTTGGTTCCGTTAATCGCACTTTAATTTGGATTCGATTATCCTTTTGCTTACCAGTTAACACCTGGGTTTTCAAGAGATGAGTGATATACTCGGGTTTCGAAAACCGGGGCGTTATAGCAACCAACGCCAATATGAATATGATAGACACTTGCTTAACTACCAGCGTGAATATTTCTGTGAAGTCGATTCCTTCTCTTTGAGCATAGCTCTTCATTACCAACCTTGCTTTGTATATATCTTATTTTCTTTGGAATAACCACTTGCATCCAATCGCTTTTCAGCCCACTGGAAGTTCCACCAGATCCCATGTGTGATTTTTGTACAACAAGTCTATCTCATCGTCCATAGCTGCTTTCCACTTTCCCACATTAGGCTTACTAGGAGCTTCCTGAATAGTAGACGGATCTCCCTCATCTGTAACGAGGGCATATGCAATATTAAACTCGTCCCTGTATCTTACTGGTAACCTACGATCACGCGGTGGGTTCCTTCTCATAGGTGGCTGCTCCACCTGATCCTGTACCTCTGTCTGTGCATGTCTCTGCCTGAGTATCATCTGTGTCAATCTGGATGTGTATGGTCAACCTTTCTGGTTCATCTTGCTCCTCTTGGTTATTTTTATGGAATAGGGAAGTTTC
Source organism: Magnolia changhungtana (assembly GCA_030180095.1). Taxonomy (NCBI): domain Eukaryota; kingdom Viridiplantae; phylum Streptophyta; class Magnoliopsida; order Magnoliales; family Magnoliaceae; genus Magnolia; species Magnolia changhungtana. The sequence goes on from JASAUF010000098.1 coordinate 405,055, forward strand.
ATCGAACTTGACATCACAACTAGTGATGACCTTGCGTGTGACCTTATCGAATAACGTGTAACATTTCACACCAATACCATAGCCAACAAAAATATATTTTTTGGTTCTATGATTCAGCTTATCTCTTTCGACTGACGGAACATGAAAGTAAGCCTCACAACTAAATATGCGCAGATCTGAGTAGTCGATCTTATGACCACACCATACTTCCTCTGAGATTTTATATTCAATTGCCATTGAAGGAGACCAGTTCACCAAATAACAAGCCATGTTAACGGCCTGTCCATAAGTCCTTGCCTAACGCAACATTACTTAACATATATCTGACCCTCTCTAAGAGAGTCCGATTCATCCGTTCAACCACACCGTTTTGTTCGAGCATGTGGCGCATTGTATTGTGCCAAATGATCCCTTCATCCTTGCAATATTCATTAAACTCAGTGGAAGAAAATTCTCCACCATTGTTAGTCCTCAAAACCTTTATTTTTCGCCCTGATTGTTTTTTCACCATTGCCTTTTATTGTTTAAATACGGTGAAAACTTCGGATTTACATTTCATGAAGTAAACCCAAACTTTCATGCGTTAATGAATGAAACAAACCATGATGACCCCCCAATGAAAACTTCTGGCGATGGCCCCCATATGTCACAGTGCACATAATCAAGCACTCCCTTACATACATATTTTTCAGATTTAAAAGACAATCTCCATCATTTACCATATATACAATGCTCGCATATATATAAATTAGACTTTTTAGTTGGAATTAAACATTGATCAGAAAGTACCTTCATGCCCCGCTCGCTCATGTGGCCCAAACGAACATGCCACATACGTAGAGACGTGGAGTCTGCAATAGCTGCTACCACTCCACTTGCTGAAGTGCTCCCGATCAACCTGTAAAGGGTTTTTGTACCTTTACGTTCTCATAACCATGAGTGCCCTTTTTGAAACTTTAAGGACAACATCAATACCAGTGAACTTACACCGTATAGCCTCGAGTGCACCGAGAGAAATAAGACTTTTCTTCATATGAGGAACGTGCTTGCCATCAGTCAAGGTACACTCTATCCCATCAAACATCTTGATGCTCACTATACCAATAGTCACAACATTACAGGCATTGTCATTACCCATAAAAACTAGTCCAACATCGCATTCCTTGTAACTGACGAACCAACTCCGATGAGGAGTCATGTGATATGATGCTCTAGTGTCAAGTATCCACTCGTCTTTATGACTGTCGTGTAAGTGACCAATTGTTCACACCCCAAGTATAGGGTTGTGATGTAGTAATAATCTCGGTAAGACCGAGGTCGAATCCACAGGGACTGAACCTTATACGTAATCTGAAAGTAACTAGAACTAGAACTAGGCGAAGATGAAATCTAAATCTGGAATAATTTGAGGAAATAATTGTTATTAAAGTGAGTAAAATTAATGAAATTAAAGGTGGGAACTAGGGTTTTGAAGGATCCACTGGTAGAGATCAGGGAGATTTATGCTTGATTCATAAACACAACTGGAATCAGAGTCCCATCTTCATCCAGATGGAAGATAATACGTTAAAAATCTAAATCTGAGCTTCTTTTGATATAATTTTCAATAGAATATAGGTATGAGAATTAGAATTGATTCCATCATAAAACCATGCCCATGAGACAAAGCAAACAACATAATTTAACCAATCCACAACCAATTTGAGAGATATATGAATGTTAGGAAGGGGTTTCCATCATCTAACCATGCCCAGGAGATGATGGTGAACAACAAGGTTCCTAAATTCATAATCCCTATAATGACAAGGACATGCTCAAAGATATCGCTGATCCATTGTAATTTAAGTCATAACAAACCATTAAAAACTGAAAGCATTCCTTATTAATCAAACTATAATAAAAAAGAGTTCAAATAACATGAATCAAAGCCGTAGAACCAATCCCATCACACTACAAGCTTCACCTCTTAGCCCTAGCTAAGAGGTTTAGCCTAACATAGACATGATGACACTAAAAACCTCTTAGAAAATAAAAACAAATAAGAAGAAAAGGAAGGAAAAACTCTTTATAGGCAGACTCTCCACGTTTTCTCTCTCCCTTGCTCTCTCTTAAGCTCCACGGTCTCACCACACCCCAGGATTTGCCTCCACAGCTGCCCACAATTCCACGTCTAAAAAGATCTCCAAGGATGATGGCTGCCTCTCTCTTTCTTCTCCTTTTATAAAGCCTGGAAGGGGATGCTAGGTCGGTCACCCGAAATTATTTACGCAGCAGACTGCGTGCACAGGAGAGAAGCCATCTTGCGTTTGATGCTTAGTGGGGCCCATATTCTGTATTTGCTGAAGAATCAGGTCTGTCCATTAGTTTCATGGCGTCGATTTAGGCCACTCTTCCAAGATTGAAGTGGATTCGAGTTTTGAGTGGACCACACCACTAACCGACGTGGTGGCTTTTCCTTACTGCTGCATTCTTGAATGTTTGTATGGGTCCATATGCTTGGCATGGGTTTGTTCAGTTTCATCATATGAACTCATTAGATGGACCAGATCATCCATTCGAAGTGATCTTGGTGGCCCCCTACAATCCATCTGCAGCCTTGTTTTTACATTCGCAGCGGAAATTATGTTCGTAACCCATGGGGTTCACCCTCCCTGTTGGTTGAGAAATCCATGCCGTCCATTAAATTCCCCTCGAAAAACTGGTCAGGGATGGTTAATTTGGATCGGTTCGGTGTGGCCCACAAGGTTTTTCATACTGCCGTCCATCTTACATTTGGACGGTTAAAATCTAATACACACTGTCTCCTAAAATTTCGTCACCTAAGCTTTGGTAAGACGGACCTTGGGGTTTTAATGGACGGTTCGGATCGGACTGTCGGATCACGATGGTGGCCCACAACAGAGAAACAGACGGACAACATTTTTTTTAAAAAAGTTCTTGTGCAGAGGGGAGAGAAGACGCGGGTCAGCCGCGTTTGACTGGACCGGACGGTCCGATGTGGTGAGACCATGTACACACTGTGTACACACACTGCGTATGTGGGTCCCACGGTGATGTATTCGCAAAATATGCTCCGTTCATCTTCTTTGTCATCTAATTTAAGGGGTTGTGATCGAAATTGAAGCATATCCTGATATCAGGTGGGCCCCAAATTGGGATTTTAGGGGCTGATATGTCCGTTGGGCAACTTCCACAAGGATCCAATGACTGAAATTTGACATGTACAGTTAATTTATGGTCCTCAGACCATATATGAAGTTTCGAGTTGAACGGATGATGGAAACCTTGTGATCTTGCATTCTGGATGACTTTCAGGCCCGTTTAACGTGAGTGGCCTGATTTTCTTAAATCTTTGGCATGTAATTTCTTCGATCTCGGTCCTCTGGTGTCTGTCCCTTGCTTTAGTGATTTATGAGCATTAAACCCATGCTTTTAGTGGCCTTTTTCAATCTCGACTCCTAAATACACCTTGCAACACAAACACGTTTAAAAAATGCCGTTAAACAGTATCATGTTCCTAAAATCAGTTAATAACTGGGTCTAATATGCAATATTTGACCCTCAACACCAATCATGGAAATAGGCAGAACATCACCACCACTTGTTTCTTCATCAGATGTGACAATATTGGCCTCCTTGGAAGAAGCCACTGAATTTTTTTCTTTGCTTTAAGATTTCTACAATCCTTCATGTGTTTAGACATCTCACAGTTCCAGCACTTTAATTTTTCTTTGCCCTTGCCCTTGGATTTGGATCTAGGTCTAGAAGATCCCTATACCTCGCTCAGAATCTCTGACCCTTGTAATCAGTGCATCGGAAGATGTCCCCATGTTGCCATTTAGCTTTCTCATGGCCTTCCTTGAAGGCATGAAATAACGGTGTCGATACTCAGGGTTTTATTTACGATGTACATTATATCCCTGAATGACTCATACGATATAGGAAGAGAATTCAACAATATACATGTCTGTTCCTCATCTTTGACCACTTCCTCCATATCCAGCAATTTACACATTAATTTGTTAAACTTGCTGATGTGGGCTTCTAGATCTCCACCCTCTGCCATCTTGAAGGTATTCCACTGTAGCTTCAAGTATAGGCAATTTTTAGAAGACTTCTTTGCATAGATATTCTCTAACTTCGCCCACAAAGTAGCTGCAATTTTCTCTCTCAAAAAATTATAGAGAACCTCATTCGTGAGACGTAAACGGATAGAAGCTAAAGAATTACTATAAAGGTTTTCCCATTCTTCATCTTTCATGGTAGATTTCTGCTCCTCAAAAGCCTTAATCTCACCTTGCTTGGTTAATAGGTTAATCATCTTAACTTTTCATAACTCAAAATTATTTTTGCCTGAGTATTTCTCAATATCAAACTTGCTGTTTCCCATTATTACTAATCATGCAGATTCAGATCTGCACCCCAATGATAGTTTTAATACCACTTGTTGGGATTTATGTTGCAGAATTACACAGATATGGATTTAGGATAGCAATCCAAGAGCACCAAGCAATCATAAGAGAACACAAAGATTTAACGTGGAAAACCCTTTCGGGAAAAAACCACAGTACAAAGCGACAGAAATCCACTATGAAAATAGAAATTACAAAGAGGGAGGACTTACCCAATTCGAACAACCTCGAATCTCACCCTTGCTACACCCTTTGATAACCCAAGAACCCTTTTAGAAACCCTTGGAATACGTTTAGGAAGCCTTAGGATATATTAGAATGGCCTCAGGGACTCCTATTTATAGATGGGAAAACCCTGTTCATGCACCTCCCTAGAAATTGCTTCAAATTTACGCAGTCTGCGCACAAACCGCGCACCGTCTGTGTAACCCTCGCTAGTCAAAGGAGGGCTTTGACTGGTCGAAGGACCCCTTCGACTGGTCGAGCCTTACCCTTGACTGGTCGAGCATCCCGAAAATCTCAAATACATTGTTGTTGGACTTCGAGTCGAACAGGCTTCGACCAGTCGAAGGGACCTTCGACTAGTCGAGCAAGTCCCTCGATTGGTTGAGCACCTTGGACCAGACAGATTTAAGACATCTATTTTAACAACATGTCCGAACTCCACCTCTAATGTTTGGTTGAGCAATTCACTTAATCGAACAAACTCTATGCATAAGACTAGTTATTGTACATATATATCTATTTGCAAGGCCCCAACAATCTGAGTAGGGCTCCAACTTTGGTAATATAAGCCGCTCATCTAGTGGGGATGTCCGTCTCATGATGTTACCCAGATAAATGGCTTATGTTACCAAAAGCTGGGGCCTATGCCATTGCTAGTTCAAACAAGAAATGCCATTTCTAAGGTCTTTTGGGCTTGGGGAAACCGGATTGTTGTTGTTTCATGAAGATGTGTTTTTTTTTTTTTTTTTTTTTTTTTTTTTTTGCTTTCACCTCACATCATCCAGATAATTATTCTACTACCGGGTATATAATATTCTAGTTTCTACTTGACTATCGTGGGCATAACATTATTGAGGTGTATTCAATTCAGTAATCAACAAAGCAGTTGCCTTGTGTTGTTGGGTTCAAGTTGTCTGGAAAATTGAACAATGGTGTTACATCTACTAACTTAGTTTTATTTGTGACGCAAATGTTGAGGAAACATGGGGTTGTTGGCAAGTTTGTTGAGTTTTATGGTAATCTCATTTTCATGGAGTTGAATAGATTAGGCCATAGGATTTCTATTCCATTTATTCTGACATAAATCTGTTGTTCTAAATCTTTAGTACTTTTCTCATATGGGTGGGGACATGGGTGAATTATCATTGGCTGATAGGGCTACTAATGCTAATATGTCTCCTGAATATGGAGCAACCATGGGTTTCTTTCCCATAGATCATGTCACTCTATAATATCTCAAACTAACAGGACGAAGTGACGAAACTATTAAGTATTGTACTTGTGAATGTTTTGATTGGGGAATGGGGGGATTAGAAATTTGGTTGATGAGGAGACCACCCTCTTATGTACCAGGTGGCAATGATATAGAAGCCTATCTGAGATCAAACAATATGTTCGTTGACTACAACGAGGTGTACATCTTTCTTAAACCATTCACTTTTAATTGAGCATGTGACTCTGAAATGTAATTGATTTCTTTTTGTGGTTCCAGCCTAAAAAAGAGAGTATATTCATCTTATCTAGAGCTGGATCTTACAGATGTTGAACCCTGCATCTTAGGTCCAAAGCGGTATGTTCGTGTTAGTTTAATTTATGTGCTATATTCACTTGGTTGTTGAATCATTATATTCAAGTTGGAGATATTGCAAGTAGGGGTGTACACAAACTGAGCTAGCCCGGTTAGCTTGCCCAACTCGGCCTGAAAAAGACTGACTCAGAACTGAGTTCGGGTCAGGGCGGGCCAATGTTCAAAGCCCGAAACTGAGTTCAGGCCGAGTTTGGACAGGCCCCAGTTCAGCCCGACTCGGTCTGAAACCCGACCCACCCTGGCCCGGCCCGGACCGACCCGCTGAGTGTGTGTGTGTGTGTGTGTGTGTGTGTGTATATATATATATCTCAAATAACCTAACCCTACCCCGTCCCTTTCCACTTTCCCCTTTTGAGATCGCCCGACCCCAGCAACATCGCCCGACCCCACCAAACCCTACTCCTTTCTCCCTGCCCGACGGCCCGACCCCACCACCAAATCTATGTAATCTCTCTCTCTCTCTCTCTCTCTCTCTCTCTCTCTCTCTCTTGTCCGACCAACAAAGCATTTGTCGACCACGGTCCGATGCCCCCTCACGCTCTCACCTCTCTCTCTCTCTCTCTCTCTCTCTCTCTCTCTCTCTCTCTCTCTCTCGTCCAACCAATGGGCGGACGTTGTTCGACCATAGTCCGGTGCCTATCTTCACTAGTTCTAAGAAGACAAACATTTTCCACGGTATGTAACTGCATTCTAGCACATATTTTTCTATTTTTCTAACTGCCCATTTTCTCACTCGAGTTTTGATCAGTGGATCCTCATTACTTTGGTCCCTATATTCAATGTATGGCTTAGATCTCTAGTACTAACATGTGTTCTCGCTCCCTCACATACCATACGCATCACATACGCCCCTCCTATATGCTGATATACATATTTTTAGCTGTCCATTTGTTTCAAAGGCTTCACCCGTTCATGAGCTGAATGCCTATAGACTGCTCAGTGTCCCACGTGTGTTATGTCAGCAAGTGTGGAGGGGTATGCAGAAGCCGTGAAATACATGCATGTGGTATAGCAAATTCTAGCCAGGGATATTAATGGCTAAATGACTTTACCTTGGGCAACTCTAGCAATTTCCTTGGCAAATCCAGTTGATACGAACTTGTTTTTAGTGTCGATTACTAGAAGAGACATCCCTGCTTTGTATATTATCCCAACAACATCTAGAATCTCATCCTTGAGAGCCCAAAAAATAAATAATAAATAAAAATCAAATGAGCTTGCCAGATAAGAAGATTAGTGTACTGCCTCATGAGGAAATAAATAGGGAGATGTATGACTAATAAAAAAAAAGGGAGGTATATGAAAATATTCAACCAAGATTATCTACAGTACATTGATAAGGGACCCACCCTGGATGCCCCATAAAAAAGAACAAAAATAAAATAAAAGAAACAGTGTTAGTAGCGACGTCGCTACTGGCTGAAACTCTGTGGGCCCCACAATGATATCCATGCCGTTTATCCATTTTGGATCATTATTTTAGTGCATGAGCCCAAAACTGAGGCAAATCTAGATCTCAGGTGGACCACGCCTAGGAAACAATGTGAGTTGAACGCTCACCATTGAGAATTTCCTAGGGCCCATTGTAATGTTTATTTATCATCCTACCTGTTGATTAGGTCACAAAGACCTGGATGAAAGAAAAATAAAAATAAAAATAAAAATTCAGCTTGATCCAAAACTTCCGTAGCTGTAATAAGTTTTTAATAGTGGTCGTTCAAAAATTCAGCTCAGAGTTTCTAATAAGTTTTTAATAGGGCCCACTGTCCATCCATTTTTCCATACCATTTTAGGATATCAGCTCAAAAAGGAAGAAGATCCAAGTCTCATGAGCCACTGTAATGTTTATTTGCCATCCAACCTGAAAAAATCAAATATCAGCTTGATCTAAACTTTTGTGGGCTATTAATGGTCCATCACCATTGTTTCCTACAATGTAGTCCACCTGAGAATTGAATTTACTTCATTTGTTTTGGCTCATGCACATTGTCATTCATTGCAGTGGAATATGGTGGTGAGGCTTGCTGTTTTCATTTAAATTATATATTTCAATCCCACATATAACTATTGTTTTACACCCTTTCTTAGGCAAAACCATGTCAATCCAAAAATGTGTTCTTTGATTTTGCCATTTCTTTGGCCGAATTTTCAATCATTTTCTTTAAGATAGAACAAATTTTAATGCGGATATTTCTCAGAGGGCACTTTTCACAGTATGGAGTTTTGGTGGTTATGGTACAAGCTTAGAACCAGAAAATACTGTGCCCTTACATTATCAATGATTATATAATTCCCCTATAGCTTTCAAGGCAATCCAAAGTTAAATCTCAGTTGAGTGACCTAGTCTACAACTCTGAGCTTCTTGCCCTTTTTCAATTTAGGAAAATCAGATTGTAAAATGGGGCTATGGCGTTAGTATCGGCCAAAACAAGTATTTATTGCCCAATGCATACCAGTAACATTCATGGACAATACAACTGTATCAGCCTGAAACAACCCAATACAGGGTGATGACCCTGTATCAGTGTTGAAATATGACAACATGGGTGGTGAATGATATGATATTGATATACCAGAACAGATTTTTAAACCAGTGTGGCAATCTTCCAAACACAAGTGCATAAATATAAGTGCATTTTCAAACTGAGGAGAAGAGTAATAAATACAAGTGCATTTTGAACTTCTAGATGTATGATTTGTGATTTATTTATATCTTTCATTGCAATATTTGATAATTGATTTCAGTTTGACTAAATAAATATGTGCATATTAAGTAGTCATTCATATTTTTGTAAATGCTGTTAAAGTTAGTTTGATGATGAATGATACTTGCGATTAAGAATGACAAAACACACACACACACACACACACACACACACACACACACACACACACACATATATATATATATATATATATATATGTTATCCTTGGAGGATTTATTTTTTAGGGGGACATGATATTCTTGCAGCCTATGGTATGATGCCCCAATATTGCTTGTATATTACTAGTATATAGTAGATATTATTAGGTTAATTTATCAAAACAAAATCTGGAAAGTTAGTTTAAACACATTTTGTTATTAGTTAGCTACATGTTGAATGTCAATTACGATTGATTATGGAATTGTTTAAGTATAAGACTATCAGTTGCCAATTATATAATTGATTTCTTTAGAACAACAGCCTGTTTGGTAGAAGAGGTAACACCTCTAATCGTGCTCTTTGAGCAGTAGCTCCTTTGAAGCCCGCTTTCACGTTTGCCCAAGGGTCTTAGCGTGAAACTACCAGATCTGCCAAATGTTTTTTTTATTTTTTTTTTTTTGTTTTAGTCTTAATCTATGCTTATACCAATTGCCTATTGGATATATTTTTATTTTTTTGTTCTTGTTGTTGTGGTATAGGATAATCAGTTGCCCATTTAAGGATTTTTATGTTGCCAGACATAGATTGAGTGTGTTCATGGATGTATAGAAATTCTCAAATTGTTCCTTTTTGGACAGTTCAATGTTGGATAGATAGTAATATTTTCATTTATTCTAATTTAAATGCACATGCCTGTTTCGGTTCGTCTCTCGTAATTCTCTCTGGATATATTTCTTACATTTACTTCCTCATCAAATATCCACACTTTGTGTGGATAGTTGACGTGTGAATTAAATCCAAGATTAATATATTCTGGAGAGAGAAGGGGAGATGCTGTCGAAATTTTGGCGTGGCATTTAAATTGAATAATGAAAGCATTACTATCTATTCAACATTGAATGGGTAATTGATTTAATTATTTTTTATGTTGTTCTTGTACTATAGGATAATCAGTTACCCATTTGAGGATTTCTATGTTGCTAGACATAGATTGAGTGAGTTCATGGATGCATAGAAATTCTCAAATTGTCCCCTTTTGAACAGTTCAATGTTGGATAGATATTAATATTTTCATTTATTCTAATTTAAATGCACATGCTTGTTTTGGTTCGTCTCTCCCAATTCTCTCTGAATATATTTCTTGCATTTACTTCCTCATCAAATATCCACACTTTGTGTGGATAGTTGACGTGTGAATCAAATCCAAGATTAATATATTCTGGAGAGATAAGGGGAGATGCTGCCAAAATTTTGGCGTGACATTTAAATTGAATAATGAAAGTATTACTATCTATCCAACATTTAATGGGTAACTGATTTATCTACTTAGGAAATTCTTTACTAAGGTCCAAGGATAAATGAAATTATTTCATATATTTAAATATGGCTAGTTAGGATGAAGTCCCACCTACGGCTACCCCTAGTAGCAGTGCCAGTGCGTTAGCCACATCACCACTTGTTGTTGAGAGAGAGGGGTCTTCAGCTGTAGACAAAGGAAAGAAACGGTCAGTAGTTTGGGATGATTTCGAAGAAGTAGTAGTTAATAATGTCCCCAAGATCAGATGTATGCACTGCAAAAGTCTATACACCAAAAGTGTCGAGGGGTCGACGTCTTATTTAAATAGACATAGAAAAAGTTGTGCAAGTAGACCTAGACTTCTACGTTCAGGCCAACAATTGCTGTTGTTTAGAAAGTCTGCAGGATCTGCTTCTGAAGGTACACTTACCACTCAAAAGTTTAAAAAAGGAAAGCTGAATGAGTGGTTTGCAAAGCTTATTATCATTAATGAGCAGCCATTTAAGATGGTAGAGAGTGAAATATTTATGGGATACAGTAAATACCTTAATCCTCAGTTTTAGAAGGTCTCCGATGTTACTGTGAAGAGGGAGTGCATGAAGATGTAAGCCAGTGAGAAAATGAAGCTGAAAGCAGTTTTAGATTCGGTTTCAAGGGTAAGTTTGACGTCTGATATGTGGACGGCGCAAAATCAAAGAAAGGGTTACATTTCATTGATTGCACACTATGTTAATGAAAATTGGAAACTCTGCAACAGAATATTGAATTTTCGCAACCTTCCACCTCCTCATTCTGGTTTGGTTATTTCAGATTGCATTTACAACTGTCTACGAGATTGGGGCATTGAAAAAAAAGTCAGTTCATTAACTTTAGATAATTCTTCAACAAATGACAATGTCATACAATTCTTACGTAACCAGTTTAAGGCAACCGACAGTTTATTTTTTGAGAAAAAAATATTTCATGTTCGGTGTTGTGTACACATTCTCAACTTAATTGTACAAGAAGGGTAGAAATCAATTGACCAACTATAGAGAATGTGAGGGAGAGTGTGAAGTACATAAGAGGCTCGCCGTGAATATTGAGTATATGGAATGACATCGTCCAACGTTTAAATTTGACGTCTCTAAAAACGTTAAAGCTAAATGTATGCACATGTTGGAATTCCACTTTTGAGATGTTGGATTCAGCCCTGGAATTGGAACATGCCTTTCCAGAATATGCAGAGCGTGATAGAACATATGCTAGGTTGCCTATTGATAATGATTGGAGCAAAGCGAAAGAAGTTCATAAAATTTTGAAGGTTTTTTATGACTGTACGAAAATATTTTCTGGCAATAAGTTTCTTACATCAAATATATTTCTTCCATCTGTGGAAGATCAAGGATGCCCTGAAGAAAGTTGCTGATGACGGTCCATTTTTTCTCCAAATCATGACAGGTGGTATGCAAATGAAGTTCGATAAGTACTGGGATGATTTTCATCTGATAATGTCCTTAGCTGTTGTTCTTGATCCTCAACACAAGATGAGTTATGTTAAGTACATTTTCACGAGGATTTATCCTACTTAAAAGGAAATATCTAAAACCTCGAAGGTTTGTGACACAATCAAAGCATTGTACAACGCGTACACAACCATAGTGTCCACACCAAGTGCTTCTGAAGTTAGATCGCAAGTTGCTTCAAGCTTCGACGATGCTGATTTCATGTCTTTCTTAGCAAAAGAAAATACAGACATAGACATGAAAGAATCAGAGTTAGATACGTATCTCAAAGAGTCAGTTGTACTACGACAGGATTTAGAGTTTAATGTTTTGGAGTGGTGGAAATTGCGAGTAGTGAAGGAAAATATCTTACACTATCGACGATGGCACGAAATATTTTATCAATTCTTATTTTAACAGTGGCATCAGAATCTGCGTTTAGCATAGGGAGCAGGGTCGTGAGCAAGACTAGAAGTTCCCTTACACCAGATACAGTAGAAGCATTAATTTGAACACAAGATTGGTTGCTCCAAGTTTAGGAGGTTATGATTTGAATGAGGAAGAGGAGGAGAATGTGAATGAAGCCATAACACATGAAACAACAGCAATATGATGAATGTTTGTGATGAATGTTTTGATCTTGTTAGTTTATTTGAATTTGCAAATGCTGTAATGGGTACTCTTTTGACTTTTATTTTTATTTCTCTGTTATGTTGATGGATGTTATGCACGCTGCGTAATGCATTAATGGCTCTTTTTTATCCATAAATTACTTTTATTTTATGTCGGTATTTTATTATTGCTAAAAGGCCTAAAATACTTTTTTAACACAATATGTAGATGTCTTCAAGCGAACCATCGATTGACATTTGGGACTATGGTTCCTTAGTCCATTCTCCAAAGTTTGGAAAGTTAAAGATTTTGTGTAATTTATGTGGAGCCAAGTTTATTAAAAAAAACTAATCGGCTCATATTACACTTATCTTGTCGGGGTGGAGATGCAAAACCGTGTCCTAAAGGATCTTAAAAGAAATCCAAGTTCTTTTCCAAGCCGTTCTTGACTCAAATGAAAAAGCTTTCACTCCCTAATCCAAACTTTTTGAGGTAGAGAAGGAAGCTAAATTATTAGCATTGGAAGAAGAACAATTCCAACTTGCCTTAAAACGCAGTATGGAAGAGGCTTCTACACATCAGCGATGTCCTCCAACGCCACATGATGTTGAAGCAGGTTCAAGCTGCACGGTAAAAAGAAGAATAGTAAGAATTTAGCTAACTTTCTCTCTAGTCTGGGAGTGTTTTACAGAATATTGGGAACTACATATAAATCTTCTAACAAAAATAGTTTAAAAAATCTAATTCAAACTATACAAGAGGAGGGCGATAAAAAGCTATCTCCACCTTCTGAAGAGGGAGAAGTGAATGAGTACGTATATGAAGATTTAGATAGTAGCTCGGGCTTAGCAGATGAATTTCCTCAACAGTGGTCAGTAGTGTATGACTTTATTCAGTTTGTATAAAACGTTTTATTCTATGCTTTGTCAAATGTATGTAAATGTATGTAAATGTCCTGACTAGTTAGATTTTTTGTGGAGTTTATAATTCAACTATCTAAACTATTGATCGAGGGCCTTGTAATGGGACGCGGTTTACCTGCTAAAGCCCTTCCCATGAATTTGTTGTAAGGTTCGAAACTGGCCTGAACTTAGGTTCGAAACTAGCTCGAACTCGAAGGTTCGAAACTAGCCCGAACTCGGCCCGAACTCGCCCGATTGCTGCCGGGCCGGGTTCGGGCTGGAGATGTTGGCCCAGTGACCAGGCTCGGTCGGGTTCGGGCCTGGTGTGGCTATTGAACGGGCCTGGATGGGCTGAGGCCAGTTCGAGTCGGCTTGACCCGCGTAAACCCCTAATTGCAAGAAAGGTATTTTATTTGGGTCAGTAGGCTTTTAGATTGAGCTTCTCTTGTTTTTGGTATGACTTTGTAATATGGCTTTAAAGTCGCTAGTATGGAGTTATTATGGCAAATTTGTCGTTATTTTTTATTAAATAAATTAGTTTCACCAAGTGAATGAGGTGTAACAAACTGCCTTATTGGGTTCCAAATGAATGATTCGATCGCACCCTAGATGCATGACGCATGAGAGTAGCATTTAAAATCATGCTCAGGAGAGTAGCCATTGCACTTCTTTAATTTGGCCAACTGTTTGGACCTCTATATTTCCATTTACTTGATTTAATCCTCTTTGGTGGAGGCCATCCAGTTGTTTCACTAATAATCTGCCATTCGGTTGTTTCACTAATAATTTGTAGCAATTATTAATCTAACGAAGAAGAAATAACTGTTTATTTTGCAATTCCTTACTTTATTATTATTATTTTTTTTAAAAAAAAATAAAATATGAGCATTTCATTTCAACAGGGAACCAATTACATTCGGGCTTCCCTCAAGATAAAAATTACTTGGGGGAAACCTATCATAAACCTGACTATCTCGAGAAAGAAACAACCGAAAATAACTACCAACGAAAACTACCAAACTACCAAAAAAAAACTCCACAAGAGCAAGAGACAGCCGACCGAAGCTCAGCATAGAAAACCCCTGTTAACTTTCCTAACAGAACCAAGCCCCACCTTGTCAAGAAAACAAAGACCCTGAACATGAAACGGGAGCTCCTACATGTTAGTAACTAGGCAGGAAACTTGGTTTAAGCTCCTAACCCGAGCCAACATATCAGCCGCCGCATTTCCTTCTCTGAAAATATGAACAAAATGGAACTCCCCTCTTCTCCTGAGCTGTTCAATCCGAGAAAGCCAGTAACCCCATTTTCAGCCTGGGTTAGATACACCGAGGAGGGTGTTAATAGTGAGCAGAGAATCAGACTTGACAACCACCTTCTGAAAGCCGCTAAATATACAATATGCCATGTCATCTAGGATCGCCTGTAACTCGGCATTAACGTTAGACCCCACTCCATAGTCCGACTCGAAAGCAAACAAAAAATTCCCTATGTCTCCTCTACAAATGCATCCACCACCTAAATTCTTGGGGTTACCCAACACTGACCCTGTTGAGATGTGGAGCGACATCTGGACAGGGCTGTTCGACCAGTCGAGTGCCCTGCTCGACAGGTCGAGTGGCCCACTCGACCAGTTGAGGGCTGACTCGACTCAGAGTCTAACGAGCAGCAGTTTTTGGGTCCAAGATGCTTGATCGGTCGAGGCCCATGCTCGACTAGTTACGGAGCTTTGTCGACCAGTCGAGGTTATGCTGATTCGTTTTCGGATTTTACATGGACTGTGTAATTTTGAGGCTGTTTTTGCAGAGGTATGGAAGGCAAGTTGCCTAAACTATAAATATGGGTCCCTAGGGCTTTTATAGGGTTATCAAAATTATTCTAAGGCGTATGCAAAGGATTTTTTCTATTCATCCAAGGGAAGGGGTTTGTATATTACTTGTAATCTCGTTTTCTTCCTAGTGGAATTTTGCGTGGTTTTTTACCCTTGTTTGGGGTTTTTCCACGTATATCCTATATTGTGGTTTGTTTGAAATGCTTTAATTATTCTTCTAGAATATATTTCTTCTTGTTTATTGTTTGTGGGTGAGATCGGATATTGGATCTTGGTTCACTAGCGTTGTTGGCATGTTGCGCAACAATTGGTATCAGAGCTATTGGTTTAGTTCAAGTGGGAGCAATGACGGAAGAAGGGAAGACTAGAATCAAGAAGTTTGATAGTTCAAACTTTGCCTTCTGAAAGATGCAGATGGAGGATTATCTGTATCAGAAGGACCTTTATATTCATCTAGAAGAAAAAAAGAAGAAACCAGAGAAGATGACAGATGATGAATAATTTTTATTGGATCGGAAGGCCTTAGGAATAATCCGACTCTCTTTGTCTAAAAGTGTCGCCTTCAATATATCTAAGGTGAAAACTACAAAAGAATTAATGCATGCCCTAGCTACAATGTATGAGAAACCCTCAGCATCCAATAAGGTTCATCTTATGAAGCGACAATTTAACATAAAGATGTCAGATGTTGGGAGCGTGGCTAAACATCTAAATGAGTTCAATACAGTCACGAGCCAGTTGGAATTCGTTAGCATTATTTTTGAGGATGAGGTCAAAGCTTTATTGATCTTGTCCACTTTGCCAGATAGTTGGGATGGTTTGGTGATTGCCGTGAGCAATTCTTCAGGGTTGACAAAACTGAAATTCAATGATGTGGCTGGTCTAATAATTCTCAACGAAGAATCTAAAAGAAAGACATCAGAAGTTTCACGGGATTCAGGGAATGCTATAAACATTGAAGGAAGAGGAAGATCGCAGAACAAAAGAGGCAATAAACACGGACGTTCTAAGTCGAGGAAGAAGTCCAAAGGACTAAAAGATAAAAATTAGTGTTGGCATTGTAGGAAGAAGGGGCATATGAAACGTGATTGCAGGGCACTTAAGAAATAAGAAAGAAGCTCTCAAGGCGGGAAGGATTCAATGAATCTATCTGAGGAGAGTGACATAGAGGCGTTGATCTTGTCTCTTGATGCTAGGAATGAGTCTTGGGTCATAGACTCGGGTGCTTCGTTTCATGTTACATCGTGTAAGGAAGTTCTGCGTGATTATGTGTCAGGTGACTTCGGGAGAGTCTACCTAGGTGATGATGAGCCGTGCAATATTGTTGGAAAGAGAGATGTTCATATAAATAAGAAAGACAGAACGACTTTGAAATTGAAGGATGTCAGACATGTACCGAGTTTGAAATGAAATTTAATCTCAGTGGGGCAGTTGGCTGATACTGGATATGTGATTACATTCACTAGTGATTCCTGGAAGATCACAAAAGGTGCCTTGATGATATCTCGAGGCAAGAAGGAAGGTACTTTGTACGTAACTTTAGGATCGTATAGTTCACTCTCAGTTGCATCAACTGGAGTGAATGGGCGGTTATGGCATTAGAGGTTGGGGCATATGAGTGAGAAAGGGATGAAAGTGCTATTGTCAAAAGGGAAGCTACTATTGACTTGGAATTCTGCGAGGACTACGTGTATGACAAGCAGAACAGGGTAAGTTTCAAGAAGACATGACACGCTCCAAAGACATATCTGTTGGAACTTGTATACACTGATGTGTGGGGACCGGCACAGGTATCATATCTTGGTGGTCATGTTATTTCATTTTTTTATCGATGATGCTAGTAAAAAATTGTGGGTTTATTTCTTAAAGCATAAATCTGACGTATTTGATGTATTTAAGAAGTGGAAAGTAATGGTAGAAAATGAGACAGGTAAAACAGTAAAATGTCTTAGATCAGATAATGGGGGAGAATATTGTGATAAGAGGTTTGAGGAGCATTGTGCAGTGTTGAGGGTCAAATATTGCATATTATACCCCAGTTATTGCCTGAATTTATGAACATGATAATGTTTAATGCCCTATTTTAATCGTGTTTGTGATGCAAGGTGTATTTACGAGCATGGACTGAAAAAGATGCTAAATGCATGAAATTGACGCTTCAGAATCACCAAGTCAAGGGACGGACTCCAAGGGACCAAGATCGACGAATTTACACGCCTGGGATTTGAGAAAATCCTGTATGTCATGATAAAAAGGCTTAAAAGTCATCCAGAATTCAAGATCACAGGATTCTCGCCATCCGATTAGCTTGAAACTGTATATATGGCCTGAGGACCATAAAGTAACCGTACACGCCGAAAATCAGCTATTGGATCTTTGTGGAAATGGCCCAATGGACAGATCAGTCCATAAATCGTTAAAATGGGGCCCACTTGATCTTTGGATATGCTTCAATTTTAGTCTCAACCCCTTGAATTAGAAGAGAAACAAGATGGACGGTGTGGATTTTGTATATACATCAAGGTGGGACCCACTTTACATAAGTAGAGTGCACAGAGACTGTGCATTCGCCGTGCGCTAAGCAAGTGAAGTAGGTCAACATGGTGTTGACCGACTACAATTCAAAAACGGCAGTTGCCGTTTTCTATTTGAAATAGAGATTTGCGGTCTTCTGTTGTGGGCCACCATCACGAGTCGAAGGTCTAATCCGGACCTTCCATTAGACCATAATGGCCCATAGTACCATCGCCTAGGGGGCGGTATTTCAAATAACAGCAGAGATCGGTTTTTAACCGTTCAAAGTCGGGATGGACGGCAATAAGAACATTCCATGGGCCACACCGAAATAGATCCAAAATCATCCATATTCGACTAGTTTTGCGAGGGGAATCCAGTGGACGGGCTGGATTTTCCATATGACACTGATCAGGGGCCCACCGACTTGAACAGCGTAAGAATTACGCATTACGCATGTCCGAAGACCCGGCCAATCCGGGCTATTTTACAGTCATGGTCAGGATCGCTTCGACCATTTGGACCGTCCAAAATGCTTCTAAGGTGGGACTGACCATCTGGACTTGCATGTGCAGCCGCGAATTTTATTTCAAACTTCAAGTCTGTAGCTGGGTATCACTCGACGAAAGCCTTTACCGACTCCAGCAAGGTCGGTTCTTCACTGAAAGCTCTCCACCGCCCTCACCTGCTATAAAAGGAAGAGAAAGAGAGAGAGAAAGGGCATCGGATCCTTGGGGTAGCTGTGGAGCTGGAATGAGGAGCAACTTTCTTAATAGTTTTTTTTTTCCCTTCCTTTTGTCTTATGTTTTTTTAGCTTAATCATGTTTAGGTTAGGCAACTTCTTAGCTAAGGCTGAGGTGAAGCCCCTAATTTGAATAATTCTTGTTATTTGTTGATTTCATCTGTAATTAATTAATTTATTTCTTTCTCTATTGTGATTAAATGAAAACTCCATACTTCGCCAATCTATGAGCTTACCCAAAGTCTAAATGTGGATGTTGTTTGGAATCTTATTCTAGGTGTGCTTGTGTCTGACCATGAACAAGTTTTTCTAGAGAGAAAGAAATAGGAATTTACATCTATTCATGCTTGACCATAGATGGAAAGATGTAATCCTTGAGATTTTTTCCAATTTCATCTTTTGTGATTCATAATTAAGATATTATATGGTGGATGTGGATTTCAGTTGTTTGGTTGATTCTTAATGTCTATATATACATGACAATTAATGTGCATGCATTAGGGACAATTGATATTAAGAGAAAAATCATTTGTGCTTCAAGGGAATTATACATCTTGTGTGCCTGACCAAGGACATAGATTGTGCTTTATTTATTAAATTTACGTAATTCTGAATTAGGGTGAATCAACAAGTAAAACAATAGTTAGGATAATTAGGGGTGGATTAGAAAGTCCTAGTGTTCTCCTTGAGTGAATTTTCCTTCTTGTTCTCAGTTATTTTCCATTGATTTTTGTTAGTTTACTTAATAACTAGCTAAACTATTGGCTGTATTAGTTAAGAAGAATCATAAAATTCAAATTGTGATAACCAATCCTCATGGGAACGATCTTGTAATACGTACCATGTCTACACCTGATTCGTATACTTGCGAGTTTAAAATTAATTTAAATCAGGCTGGTTTATGATGAGGGTCGAATATTGCATATTAGACCCTGACTATTACCTGATTTTATGTACATGATAATGCTTAATGCCATATTTTAATTGTGTTTTTATTACAGGATGAAATCAGGAGCGTGTATTAAAAAATGATGTTAAAAGCATGGATTTGACGCTCCGAAATTACCAGAGCACGGGATGAACCTCAGAGGACCAATATTGAAGAATTTACATGTCAGGGACCCGAGGAAATCAAGCCGTTCACGTTTAAAGAGGCCTGAAATTAGTGCAACATGCAAGATCACATGGTTCTTGCCATCCGATTGACTCGAAACTTTATACATATGATGGGGGCCGTAAATTAACCGTACATTTCAAATTTCAGCCCTCGGATCACTAGGGAAGTGCCCCAACTGACAGATCAGTCCATAAATCGTTGATCTGGGCCCACGATATTTGAAACGCCTAAAGATTGGTTTCGATGGTTTAAATGATATAAGAAATAGGATGGATGGCTTGGATTTCTTGAAAACATTACGGCCAGAGCCCTCGCATGAAAAGTAAAGTGCATATGTGCACTATATACTAGCTTACAAAGCCGCACCGAACATATGACCGTGCCTTCCATTCTCAAACGGCAGCTTGCCGTTTCTACAGGCACGACGGGACGTTCGCCGTCCGTTTTGCGGACGCATAGTGGCCCCACTCATCACCACGGAAAATCCGCAGTACCTTCCACCGTGTAACGCGTACTATGAATAATACAAAACATGTTTCTACTTTACTCCCATGCGTACACACGTGTGCGGTACAGAGGCCACAAAAGGTAAACTGCTGCAACGTCCAAAAGCGATCTTTTTGTGTTTTCTTTTCCGGGCCGTATCATTGGACGTTCAAAACTACCTATTCTTGACCGAAATTTCGTCACGAATCCAATGGACGGGGTGGATTTTCCAGAAAATACTTCTGTGGGCCCCACCGATCACGACGGCGAAAAGGTGCGAAAGTTTTGCACAAATTTGGAAACCCGGTTTTCCAAAGCGGTTGTGGGCCACCATCTTTGATCATATGGCGAGATCCGAACCGTCTATCATGTAGAGGACCCAAGAAAGTCCTAAGGGACGGTGTTTTTTGGAATTTGAACGAGGAAAGTATGGTGTTTTGAGGTCCGAACTTGGTGCGAAAAGGAATTTTTCTTTAACGCGTGCGGCATGACTTCCCAAATTAATTTCACCACTCAGCCACTCCATCGGTATAAAAAGAGTTGCAAAACATGAGGAAGGGTATTCGAGAGATTGAAAAAAGTGGAGAATTCCGGATCTAGAGCAAAGGAGAGAAGAAAAAGAAGAAAGAAGAAAGAGAGAAATTGGTTTGATGTTTGTTATTGAATTTTATTTATCCATATGTTTAATGGATTTTATGGGTAACTAATCTCTCACTAGGGTGAGATGAAACCCCTAATTTGAACACCTCTTTTTCTATGTTGATTTTATTTTAATTAGATTGGTTTGTTTCTTTCCCTAGTGTGCTTGATTGCTTTAAATTCTATACTTCTCCATCTATGAACTTGATCGAGTCTATGGATGGATATGGTCCGAATGCTTATTCTAGGTGCTTGTATCCGATCATGAACAGGTTCTGTAGAGGAAGAAACAGTGGTGCTTTCTATCGAATCTTGCATATTCCATATGCCCGATTTGGACATGGGATATGTTATTCATGGCATTGCTTGAAGGAATTAGACAATGATGCCCGATTAAGGACACAGATTGTGCTTTCTCTAGATAAGTTAGATCAATCTATATTAAAGTGAATTAACAGACAAAACAAGGGTTGGGATAATTAGGGGTGGATTCGAAAGTCCTAGTGCTCTTTCTCTTATTGAATTTTCTTCCCTATCCTCAATAGTTATTTTCCATAAATTTGTGTAGTAATTTGCTCCATTATTTGTTGAATTAGTTAAGGAGGATCACAGATTTGAATTGTGACGATCAGTCCTCGTGGGATTCGACCTCGATCTTACCGAGTTATTACTACATCACAACCCTATACTTGGGGAGTGAACAGTTTAAATAAAACATCATGCAACAAATGGAATCAAATATCAGAAAACGATTTCAGGGACACCACAACAGAACGGTATATTTGAGTATATTAACAGGACTATCCTTGAGCGCGCCAGGAGCATGAGGTTACATGCAGGGTTTCCCTAAGACGTTTTAGGCAGATGCTGTGAATACTGCCACATATCTCATCAATAGAAGTCCCTTAACACCATTGAATGGTGGGTTATCAGAAGAAACGTAGACTAGGAGAAAAGTAAACCTTGCACATCTCAAAGTGTTTGGTTGCACTTCATATGTTCACATTGATGCAGAGCACAGAAACAAGTTGGATGTGAAGTCCAAGAGGTGCACGTTTATAGGCTACGGGCAGCATGATTTTGGCTACAGGTTTTGAGATACAGAAAATAGAAAAATCATCAGAAGTAAAGATGTAATTTTCAATGAAAAAGTGATGCATAAGGATAGTGTGCAGCAAAATAAGGCTGATGAGAAAGAATTCGTAGAGTTGAAAGAGTTACCAGACACAGGTGTTACAGTGCCACATGATGATCATGTACATGAACATTATGAGGCAGAGCCGCAGACACCAGTTGTGAGGAGGTCTACTTGGGAGAGGAGACCCACGGACTGATATTCACCCTCCTTACATTATCTACTGCTGACAGATAATGGTGAACTAGAGTGTTTTGAAGAGGCATTACAGTCAGATACACGGGTTAAGTGGGAGCAGGACATGGATGATGAGATGGACTTTCTTAAGTCTAATCATACATAGGAGTTAGTCACTCTACCCAAGTGTAAGAAAGCTCTTCATAACAAGTGAGTTTATAAACTAAAGGAGAAGTATGATGGTTTGAAATGGTACAAGGCTATATTGGTTGTAAAAGATTTCCAACAAAAGGTAGGTATCAACTTCACTGAAATATTTTCACCAGTAGTGAAAATGTCTACGATTCGCATGGTCTTGAGTATAGTGGCTACATAGGACATACATCTAGAGCAGCTAGATGTTAAGACAACCTTTCTTCATGGGGACCTTGAAGAAGAGATATAATGCATCAGCCGACAGGATACGTGGCACTAGGAAAGGAGAACAAGGTGTGTAGACTGAAGAAAAGTTTATATGGCCTGAAGCAGGCCCCGAGGTAGTGGTATAAGAAGTTCGACAGTTTCATGTTGGGAAACGGTTTTAGGAGATCTCATACAGACCACTATTGCTATTTGAAGAAGTTTGATACATCGTACATCATCCTTCTTCCATACTTTAATGATATACTTGTGGCTGGATCAAGCATGAAGGACATCTCGGATCTCAAAAGACAACTGTCTAAAAAATTTTCCATGCATGAAGGATTTAGGAGCTACAAAGCAAATCTTAGGCATGGAGATAAAACATGATAGGGAAAATAAGAAACTAGTTTTGTCACAGACAGAGTACATAGTCAAGGTACTTGATCGATTTAGTATGGAAGGTGCTAAGTTGGTTAGCACTCCATTAGCCAACCACTTCAAGCTTTCTAAGGAGTAAGGTACAAAGACGCAGGAGGAACAAAATTACATGGCTAAAGTCTTATAGGCGTCAGTTATTGGGAGTCTCATGTATGGTGAGCATGAGACCAGATATTGCTCAAGTAATGGGAGTTATTAGTAGGTTCATGAATAACCCCGGGATAGAACATTGGAAAGCTGTGAAGTGGATTCTTAGATACCTGGTAGGTACTGTGGATGTAGGGCTGTGTTATGACGGATCGAAAATAAAGCTACAAGGCTACGTAGATTCATATTTGACAGGAGATATCGACAGTTGGAAGAAGCACTACTCTTGTGCTATGTCTTTACTCACGGATAGTGTCATAAATCAGTTGGGTCTCTCAGTTACAGAAGATAATATCTATCAGTACAACGGAAGCAGAATATGTTACAGCTACAGAAGCATGCAAGGAGATGGTGTGGATGCAAGGTTTCATGGAAGAGTTGGGTAAGAAGCAAGTAGATTGCGAGCTGTACAGTGAAAGTCAGAGTGTAATACACTTGGCTAAGAATTCAGTCTTTCATTCAAGGACTAAGCATATTGACATCAGATATCACTTCATACGTTCGTTACTGGAAGATGGATCGATTGCTCTAGAGAAGATTCATACAAGTGAGAATCCTGCGAATATGCTGACCAAGATGGTCACATGGGAGAAGCTGAAGCTCTGTTTAGCTTTAATTGGTCTTCAGGCTTGAAGATGGGGAGGTGGTGCACTCCGGATATAGAAGACGAAGGTTTATGGTGATGTGTCTCCAAGTGAGAGATTGTTGAGATATGGAGCCACATCTGGATAGGGCTGCTCGACCAGTCGAGTGCCCTACTCAACCAGTCGAGTGGCCCACTCGACCAGTCGTGGGCTGGCTCAACTCAAAGTCTAGCAAGCAGCAGTTTTTGGGTCTGAGGTGCTCGACCGGTCAAGGCCTATGCTTGACCAGTCGAGGGTCCGCTCAACCAGTCGAGGAGCCTGGTCGACCAGTCGAGGTTACGCAGATTCGTTTCTGAATTTTGCATAAACTGCTTAATTTTAAGGCAGTTTTTGTAGAGGTGCGAAAGAGGAGTTGCCTAAACTATAAATAGGGGTCCCTAGGGCTTTTCTAGGGTTGTGGAAATTATTTTAAGGTGTATGTAAAGGGGTTTTTCTATACATCCAAGGGAAGAGGTTGGTATATTGCTTGTAATCTCGTTTTTTTCATAGTGGAAGTTTGCACCCGTGGTTTTTTACCCTTGTTTAGAGTTTTTCCATGTATATTCTGTCCTGTGGTTTGTTTGGAATGCTTTGATTCTTATTCTAGATTATAGTTTTTCTTGTCTATCGTTTGTGGGTGAGACCAGAGATTGGATCTCGGTTAACTAGCGTTGTTAGCGTGTTGCACAACAGACCCATCTACATTTACCTTCACCCAGCCCAAAGGGG
This sequence comes from Magnolia changhungtana, assembly GCA_030180095.1. Classification (NCBI taxonomy): domain Eukaryota; kingdom Viridiplantae; phylum Streptophyta; class Magnoliopsida; order Magnoliales; family Magnoliaceae; genus Magnolia; species Magnolia changhungtana. The sequence goes on from JASAUF010000098.1 coordinate 429,419, forward strand.
GTTTGCACCATCTAACCACCCTGGACGACCGGCCCAACCTGAAAAATCCTCTCTCTCCCCGCAAAGGGTGTAGGGGAACGGAATTGCAAACTGCAAAACTGGGAGTAGAAGGGCTCGAAGGCTAGCCTCTATGGTGGTTGCTCGAGGAACTCAGCCCGTCCCTAGTGATGATGGCCATCCACCATCTAGCCCGAGCAATCACAGCCTGAGCCGAGGCAATTTGCCCTTCAAATTTAGCCGCATTGCGGCACTACCAGATGGACCAGAGAATCACTCAAGGGGCAACCTTGTGGGCCATGGACTTCGCGGAGCAAATCGCGGAGGCACCCCACCATTGTGTTAGCCTGATAAGGATCGAGTCAGCCTGGAGAATATGAATCCCGAAAAGATTACTTAAAAAAGACCAAGCTGCAACTGCAATCTGGCTGTGTAAAAACAAATGAGGAATAAATTCGGTCCAGTGGCTGTGGGGAGAAATACCATTGCAACACACACACATGATAGCTAGATTGATGCCATGCACTTGTACAGCCCCATCTACGGCATCCCACCATTGCGTCAGCCTGATAAGGATCGAGTTGGCTTGGAGAATATGAATCCCGAAAAGATTACCAAAGAAAGACCAAGCTACAACCGCAATCTAGCTGTGTAAAAATAGATGAGGAATAGATCCGGTCCAGTGGCCATGGGGAGAAATACCATTGCAACACACACACACACACTTGGAATCCAGATAGATTCGGTCCTTACTATTTTATTTGCCTCATAACTGGTTTCTTTTATTGTACTGGTTTCTTTTATTGTTGAATCTAGAATTTTAGATGAGTTGATTTATCAGGCATGTATTAGCAATGGTAAGAGATGCCATTATTATTATTATTATTATTATTATTATTTTAAAGGCACTCACTACGGATATTGGCTATAGCCATTGCCATTGTCATCGAAAACCATAGCCATTGCCATTGAAGACCGTGGCCATTTCCAACTTAGACTATAGCTACGGATTTAGTTATACTTTTAGCTACAAATATTATCCATAGCTGTATGTACATATCTTTGAGACCTATAGCTATGGTACAAATAGCTACTGTCGTGCTATGGACGATAACCGTAGCCATATATCTTTAGCTACGGTTTTTATCTAGAGCTTTATAACCGTCTAAAATCAAAGACGGTCCATGACCATCCTTTAAGTAATATGATGCAGCAAAATAGAACGGCCCATGCGACCGTTCAAAACCGTTATTTATTGAGATTTGAGACAATTTTCAATTGTCATTTTTTCACTGTTTTGTCGTTGTGTGTCTGTGAGCCGCTCTACATTAATATACTTATTTAATATGCTGCTGCATTTGGGTCAGCAACCTCATGATATAATATTCACTTTGAACTGAATTTTTTTTTTAAAGAAAAAACCCGAATATATGGCTTGTGATTCTTACCAACTAGGCAAATGCAGGTTAGATATTAACTGACTGGAATCCTCTCAACACCATGTAGCAAGCAGGCAACACAAACCCTATCTTTGTACATCTGTGCTGCATTGTACGTGACACATCCACTCCATCCATCAGGTAAAGCCTTTCAAGTTGACCGTGCATCTCAAAAATAATCTCTATCCAGTACTTAGGTAAGCTACAACATGATGTCAATGTAAATTCACACTTTAAAAACCTTTAAGTCCCCACATTGTGGGCCGCATATATGAACTCTGGCTCAGGATGATTTTTGAACTGTCTTTCTATCCTGTTGAGGAGGGCCTGATGAACTGGTTCGATGGAATATGCAATTACACAACATGGTGGACACAACACAAACCTATGGTCCACACACCCCCCCCCCCTTCTTCTTCTTCTTCTTCTTCTTTTTTTTTTTTTTTTTTAATTTATAAATCTGATTTGTATTCATTGGTAAAGATTTACAACTGCTTTACATTTGGGCTGGATAGGAAGACTGCCTATCCAAAGCCTATCGTAGAAATGAAAAGGAAACTGCCGATCTGGAAAATGAAAATCTGTGGAAAGATCATGTCCTAAGAGCGCCCAGCCCCATCCTGTCTAGAAAAATCCTACCCTTCATTTCTCTCGGAGAAAATGACCACTGTAGACAAAACCTTTTACCCAGCGGTTTCTATGAAAGAATACAAACTTTAGTTACCAATCTAGACTATCACGTGCGGACAGCGACATTGAGGACGAAACTACCCCTCCTTTCACGGAAACGGATTGGGTACTCCCCCTGCCACCAGCCAATGGCGGATGGTCGGTGGTCTGTGGGCCCCACCATGATGTATGATATTCATCCACGCCGTCCATATATTTTTTCATATCATTTTATGGTATACGACCAAAAATGAGGTATATGCAAATCTCAAGTGTACCACATTACAGGAAACAATGTTGAATGAGCGTCGACCATTAAAAACTTTTTGGGGCCCATTGTGATGTTTGTGAGAAATCCTCCCGTCTAAGTTCATTCATAGGTCACAAAGACCTGGATGAAGAAGAAAAACAAATTTCATAATGATCCAAAACTTCTATAACCCCTAAAAGGGTTTCAATGGTAGACGTTCAATTCCCCATTGCCTTTTAGAGTGTGATCTACTTGATAGTTAGATCTATCTTATTTTTAGTCTCAAGCCTGAATATGAGCTCGCCAAATAGATGAACGGTTTGGATATAAAACATACCTCATAATAGGACCCACAAAAAGCGGTGGGATTACAACAGCAACAAAAAAAAAAAAAAAACCATCGACGGCCAGTCGATATATTGAAAAAGGTGTTTTACCTTTAGCTACGGATTATAACCGTAGCCAAAATTGTAGTCTGTGCAAGTCTATGAAATTTTTTATTTTATTTATTTATTTTTTATTTTTTACATGGAGAAATTTATTCTACCTACAATTTTCTTTAATACATATTTATATAAATAGGTATATATAAGCATATAAAATTTTTTTCCCTCTTTTTTTTCATTTATTTCTTTAATAATTTAACAAGAATATCTTCTAAACCAAAATTAGTTACTTGACGTACCACATATGATTTTGGGGTAAGAGAAGCTACTTTAGCCAACCAACTTAGTTATTTTCCAAGATTCCATCAGGTCGATGGTTGAAAATACATTTCATTCACTTTCAATTTGTCAATTTCATCATGGCGGTCAAACTAGAAATTGGCGGGACAAATATGAAATTGAGTAGGCAAATAGAAAATTGAGTGAGGAAAGGTAGGAATTGAGCGAGGAACCCAGAAATTGAGAGAGGCAAGGTAGGAGTTCGGTGAGGCAATCTAGAAATTGAGCGAGGTAAGTAGAAATTGAGCGAGGCAACGTAGAAAATGAGCGAGGAACTCACGATTTGAGCTAGGCAACCTAGGAATTGAGCGAGTTGAAATAGAAGCTAGAGGGTGAGCGAGTAACGTAGGAATTGAGCGAGGGAAGCTAGAAATGAGCGAGCAACGTAGAGGAATTGAGGAATGCGTGAGGGAAAGCTGAGTGGCGAGCAACGTAGCGAATTGAAGCGAGCTAGAAATGAGCGAGGAAGCCAGAAATTGAGCGGAGGAGCGAGGAACCAGAAATTGAGCGAGGAAGCTGAAATTGAGCGAGCTAGAATCGAGCGAGGGAAGGTAGGAATTGAGCGAAAGAAGGAAGAAAATCGAATGGAATGAGCGAGGAATGTAGGAATTGAGCGAGGAAGGTAGAATTGAGCGGGAAGCTAGATCATCCACGGCCTTAGCTAAAATAAGACAGATCTAGCTAAAAGGGTTTCAATGGTCTAATTGTGGATGGATGATCTAGGTCGTGGATGATCTAGCTTCCTCGCTCAATTCATACCTTCCTCGCACAATTTTTCACCTTCCTGGCTCAATTCCTACCTTCCCGGGCTCAATTTATGTTCCCGCTCAATTTCTAGCTTCCCAGCTCAATTCTCGTTACGTCTCGTCGCTCAATTTCTAGCTTCCCTCACTTAATTTCTACCTTCCCTCGCTCAATTTCTAGGTTCCCTCGCTTAATTCTTACCTTCCCTCACTCAATTCCTACCTTCCCTCGCTCAATTCCTACCTTCCCTCGCTCAATTTCTAGGTTCCCTCGCTCAATTCCTACCTTCCCTCGCTCAATTTCTAGGTTCCCTCGCTCAATTCCTAGCTTCCCTCGCTCAATTTCTAGCTTCCTTCGCTCAATTCTTACGTTGCCTCGCTCAATTTCTAGCTTCCCTCGCTCAATTTCTAGCTTCCCTCGCTCAGTTCTTACGTTGCCTCGCTCAATTTCTAGCTTCCCTCGCTCAATTCCTACGTTGCCTCGCTCAATTTCTAGCTTCCCTCGCTCAATTCCTACGTTGCCTCGCTCAATTTCTAGCTTCCCTCGCTCAATTCCTACCTTGCCTCGCTCAATTCCTACCTTCCCTCGCTCAATTTCTAGGTTCCATCGCTCAATTCCTACCTTCTCTCGCTCAATTCCTACCTTCCCTCGCTCAATTTCTAGGTTCCCTCGCTCAATTCCTACCTTCCCTCGATCAATTTCTACCTTCCCTCGCTCAATTTCTAGCTTCCCTTGCTCAATTCCTACGTTGCCTCGCTCAATTTCTAGCTTCCCTCGCTCAATTCCTACGTTGCCTTGCTCAATTCCTAGCTTCCCTCGCTCAATTTCTAGCTTCCCTCGCTCAATTCTTACGTTGCCTCGCTCAATTTCTAGCTTCCCTCGCTCAATTCCTACGTTGCCTCGCTCAATTTCTAGCTTCCCTCGCTCAATTTCTAGCTTCCCTCGCTCAATTCCTACGTTGCCTCGCTCAATTTCTACCTTCCCTCGCTCAATTTCTAGGTTCCCTCGCTCAATTCTTACCTTCCCTCGCTCAATTTCTAGGTTCCTTCGCTCAATTCCTACCTTCCCTCGCTCAATTCTTACCTTCCCTCGCTCAATTTCTAGGTTCCTCGCTCAATTCTACCTTCCTCGCTCAATTTCTAGGTTCCCTCGCTCATTCCTACCTTCCCTCGCTCAATTTCTAGCTTCCTCGCTCAATTCTTACGTTGCCTCGCTCAATTTCTAGCTTCCTCGCTCGATTCCTACGTTGCCTCGCTCAATTTCTAGCTTCCTCGCTCGATTTCTAGCTTCCTCGCTCAATTCTACGTTTGCCTCGCTCAATTTCTACCTTCCCTCGCTCAATTTCTAGGTTCTCTCGCTCAATTCTTACCTTCCCTCGCTCAATTTCTAGGTTCCTTCGCTCAATTCCTACCTTCCCTCGCTCAATTCTTACCTTCCCTCGCTCAATTTCTAGGTTCCCTCGCTCAATTCCTACCTTCCCTCGCTCAATTTCTGGTTCCTCGCTCAATTCCTACCTTCCTCGCTCAATTTCTAGGTTCCCTCGCTCAATTCCTAGCTTCCTCGCTCAATTTCTAGCTTCCCTCTCTCAATTCTTACGTTGCCTCGCTCAATTTCTAGCTTCCCTCGCTCAATTTCTAGCTTCCCTCACTCAATTCTTACGTTGCCTCGCTCAATTTCTAGCTTCCCTCGCTCAATTTCTAGCTTCCCTCGCTCAATTCTTACGTTATCTCGCTCAATTTCTAGCTTCCCTCGCTCAATTCATACGTTGCCTCGCTCAATTTCTAGCTTCCCTCGCTCAATTTCTAGCTTCCCTCGCTCAATTCCTACGTTGCCTCGCTCAATTTCTACCTTCCCTCGCTCAATTTCTAGCTTCCCTTGCTCAATTCCTACCTTCACTCGCTCATTCCTACCTTCCTCGCTCGATTTCGGCTTCCTCGCTCAATTCCTACGTTGCCTCGCTCAATTTCTAGCTTTCCTCGCTCAATTCCTACGTTGCCTCGCTCAATTTCTAGCTTCCCTCGCTCAATTCCTAGCTTCCCTCGCTCAATTCTTACGTTGCCTCGCTCAATTTCTAGCTTCCCTCGCTCAATTTCTACGTTGCCTCGCTCAATTTCTACCTTCCCTCGCGCAATTTCTAGGTTCTCTCGCTCAATTCCTACCTTCCCTCGCTCAATTTCTACCTTCCCTCGCTCAATTCCTACCTTCACTCGCTCAATTCCTACCTTCCCTCGCTCAATTTCTAGCTTCCCTCGCTCAATTCTTACGTTGCATCGCTCAATTTCTAGCTTCCCTCGCTCAATTCCTACGTTGTCTCGCTCAATTTCTAGCTTCCTCGCTCGATTCCTACGTTGCCCAGCTCAATTTCTACCTTCCTCGCTCAATTTCTAGGTTCCTCGCTCAATTTCTAGGTTCCTCGCTCATTCCTACCTTCCTCGCTCAATTTCTAGCTTCCTCGCCTCAATTCCTACGCAAGCACTCGGCTCAATTTCTAGCTTCGCTCGCTCAATTCCTACGTTGCCTCGCTCAATTCCTAGCTTCCCTTGTTCAATTTATACGTTGCCTCTCTGAATTTCTAGCTTCCCTCGCTTAATTGATAGGTCTTCCCTCAATCTATTCCTAGGTTAGCTTGCTCAATTCATAGGTTACCTCACTAAATATTTACGTTGCCTCGCTCAATTGCTAGGTTCCCTCACTCAATTTATATGTTGCCTTGCTCAATTTCTAGTTTCCCTCGCTCAATTCCTAGGTTGTCTCGCTCAATTCATAGGTTGTCTCGCTGAATTTCTGTGTTGCCTCACTCGATTGCTAGGTTGCCTCGCTCAATTCCTAGGTTCCTTCGCTGAATTTCTAGCTTCCCTCGCTCAATTCCTAGGTTGCCTCGCTCAATTTCTAGCTTCCTTTCTCAATTCCTAGGTTCCCTCGCTCAATTCCTAGGTTTTCTTGCTCAATTTTTAGGTTGCCTCGCTGAATTTCTAGCTTCCCTCACTCAATTCCTAGGCTGTCTGGCTCAATTCATAGGTTCCCGCCTGAGATTTGAATTTCTAGCCTCCTGCACAATTTCCGCTTCCTCGCTCAATTTCTACCTTCCCTCGCTCAAATCCTAGGTTGCCTCGTTGAATTTCTAGGTTCCTCGCAATTTCTAGCTTCCTCGCTCAATTCCTAGGATTCCGTGAATTTACGTTGCCTCGCTCATTTCTTAGGTTTCTCGCTCATTTCCTATGTTGCCTCGCTCAAATCCTACATTGCCTCGCTTAATTTATAGGTTCCCTCGCACAATTTGTAGCTTCCCTCACTCAAATCTTAGGTTGCCTCGCTGAATTTCTAGGTTCCCTCGCTCAAATTCTAGCTTCCCTTGCTTAATTTCTAACTTCTTTCGCTCAAATCCTAGGTTGCCTCGCTCAAATCCTAGGTTTCCTCGCTAAATTTCTACCTTGCCTCACTCAATTTCTAGGTTCCTTCGCTCAATTTCTAGCTTCCCTCGCTCAAATCCTCGGTTGCCTCGCTGAATTTCTAGGTTCCCTCGCTTAATTTCTAGCTTCCCTCGCTCAATTCCTAGGATTCCTCGTTGAATTTCTACGTCGCCTCGCTCATTTCCCAGGTTCCCTCGGTCAATTCCTATGTTGCCTCGCTTAAATCCTAAGTTGCCTTGCTCAATTTTTACGTTCCCTCGCACAATTTGTAGCTTCCCTCGCTCAAATCCTAGGTTGTCTCACTAAATTTCTAGGTTCCCTCGGTCAAATTCTAGCTTCCTCGCTCAATTTCTAACTCCCTCTCTCAATTTCTAGGTTGCTAAAGCTCAAATCATAGGTTCACTCGCTCAATTTCTAGGTTCCTACTCATTTTCTACGTTGCCTCGCTCAATTTCTAGGTTGCCTTGCTCGTATCAGTGTGCACTCGGCTGCCCGCTCAATTTTTCTAGTTTAACCGCGAAGTGAATGAAATGTATTTTCGACCATAGACCTAATGGAATCTTGGAAAATAACTAGGTTGGTTGGCTAAAGTAGCTTCTCCTACCCCAAAATCATATGTGGTATGTTAAGTAACTAATTTTAGTTTAGAAGATATTCTTGTTAAATGAATAACGAAAGAAATGAAAAAAAAATAATTTATATGCATATTGAGCGATGGATTCGCAGGCTTCCAAGAAATTTCAGAAGCCATGCAGATTGAGTAATGAAAGATAAGCTTCATTATCTCAGTCTTTTACACCTAAATGTAAAATCTTGTTGAAGCTATGAATAAATCAATGGCTTATCACCGTAGATATAGTGTCCCATGCCGGACTAAATCTTTCGTAAGGATATCTTAGGATCATTGGAAGGATTGACGTTTTAGATAGAAAACCACCTGTCTTAAACGGAATGAGGAAATCTCCATTCGTAGTTGTGCCCTCTGTAGTTGGAAATGGAAATAATCAACCATGGTCCATAATGATGCAAAGAAGCACACTGGGGTTCAATTTGCTTAACTTCATGGTCATTTCCATGCATTTCACGGTCAATTTCGACGATTCTGTTTAGATTCATGGTCATTTCGATGCACTTCACGGTCAATTCCCTTCACTTTACAGTCATTTCCATGCATTTGACGGTCAATCCCGGCGATTCCGTTTCCAAGTTTTATCGGATTGGTGTTTGTATGGCTCAACCCCAAGACCAACCGATACATCCCGCCCAAGCCCAACCTAATGTCGAGTGGGTCACGAGGTTGGTCGGGTTGAATTGCCTTCGACTTTCAAATTTAAAATCATATATGGTACGTCAAGTAACTAATTTTGGTTTAGAAGATATTCTTGTTATATAAATAAAGAAAAAAATGAAAAAATGAGAGAATTTTTTTTTATATGCTTATATATACATATTTATATAAATGTGTTAGAAAAAAATGTAGGTAGAATAAAATTTTAAATGTAAAAAAAAATAATAATAATAAATAAATAAATAAGTTAAATTTTTTTTTAAAAAAAGAAAGAACACAGTATACGGCTATAGCTACGGTTATAATCCGTAGCCATAGCCTTTTGTTTGAATCGGGTATCAATTGTGGATTCCGCGATCCATCCCCAAATCGTACAGCGAGTTGCGGTGGAATCTCGGATCCGCGGTTCATCCCGGATTTTTTTTTTTCATTGCTTCTGTGGGCCCCACCATGAGGTCTGTGTTATATCCAAACCGTCCATCTATTTGGCGAGCTCATATTAAGGCTTGAGACGAAAAATAAGACAGATCTAACTATCAAGTGGACCACACTGTGAAAGGCAGTGGGGAATTGAACATCTACCATTGAAACCCTTTTAGGGGTCATAGAAGTTTTGGATAATTATGAAACTTGTTTTTCCTCTTCATCCTGGCCTTTGTGACCTTATGGATAGATTGGATGGAAAATAAATGTTACGGTGGGCCCTACAAAATTTTTTACGGTGAAAATCAATTTCCCCGCTGCTCTTTGTGGTGTGGTCCAGTTGATCTTTGGATATGATTTTTTTTTTGGATAATGCTCCGAAATGATCTTGAAATATGGATGAACGTTGTGGATATAACAAATATATAGCTGTGGGGCCATGTAACTTTGATCTCTTTTAAGCCGTTCGTACAACTCTCAGTTGGAGGAGCGTCAGCGCTCGTCTTCGCAGCGAAAAGGAGGGGTAGTTTCGTCCTCAAAGTCGCTGTCCGCACGTGCTAGTCTAGATTGGTAACTAAAGTTTGTATTCTTTGATAGAAACCGCTGGGTAAAAGGTTTCGTCTACAGTGGTCATTTTCTCTTTCTCTCGGGAGATCGTTGACGTGAGTGAATGTGGCGGAGGATTGCAGGCTGCTGCCCATTCTAGCTAGACCGTCAGCTGGTTCATTACCTTCCCTGTAAATGTGCATGAATTTTACTTCACCCAGCTCCTGCATTCTCTTGATTCGAGCCAACCAGTACCTTCATTTCCAGCTGGATTGGGAAATCTGGGAAAGGACGGAGATCACTAGTAACGAGTCAAACTCAACAATGACTTTAGAGAAGACCCTACAGAAGCATTGAAAGAGGCCATCATGTACGGCCCTAATTTCGGCCCGAGTGTTAGAACCATTTCCGTATCCAGCGTGGAACCGAATAGGAACTCACCCTTTAGAGAAGCCCCTACAGAAGCATTGTGGTGTGGCCCACCTGAGTTGTGGATCCAAATGATTTTGTCCCCAACGTTTGACATTGAAGGATGCACCTCATGGATGGTGTTGATGTAACAAATTAACACAACACAATGGGCCCTACAGAGATTGGACAGCTTACCACATGATCCCACCGTGGCCCAAAAGATTGCAATGATCGAAACGGGTCTTAACCTTCATCAATACCTTCAAAAGGGATGTTAAAATAAACATGGCCAAGGACCACTGATTGGACACAATGTCTCATAGGTTGCGGTTTCTGGGGCTGGGCTATATTAATATAGGCGGGACCAATTGGTCTAGGCGGCTTAAGTTGGATAACAGGAAACGGATTGGCTACTCCCCCAGTGCTCTGTGAGCCCCATTATGATGTATGTGTTTCATCCATGCCGTCCATCTATTTTTCTAGATCATTTTATGGTATGAGACCAAAAATGAGCTATATGACAATCTCAATTGGACCACATTACAGGAAATAATGTTGAATGAACATTGACCATTAAAAACTATTTTGGGGGCTATAAAAGTTTTGGATCAAGCTGATCTTTGTTTTTTCCCTTCATCTGGGTCTGTATGACCTAATCAACAGATTGGATGTCAAATAAACAGTACAGTGTACATTAGGAGGATTTTAATGGTGGACATCCAATCACTATTGTTTTCCTGTGGTGAGGTCCACCTGAGATGTATATCCCTCTCATTTTTGGGATTAAGCCCTAAAATAATCTGTAAAAATCGTGGACATCCAATCACTATTGTTTTCCTGGATAACATGCCTGTTGGTGGGACCGAGCATGCTATGATCCGCGCATCAACTTTGTTTATTGTTGGAATATATTTATATGATTAAACGCTGGTGAGATAAGATAGAATTTTGGTTCAACGAGGTTGCTGGTGGTGTGCTCCCACCTTTCTGAGGAGTAAATAATAATTTAAAAAAAGTTGCCACGTGGACACATTCTACTTTGGCCTACCTTTTTGGAGCTTGCAACCTGTACCAGAAAGATATTTTCATTGAAGAAATTCGACTGGAATAATATTTAAAACCTGATCCGTAGCTCAAGTAGTAGACGGAGTGAAGACACCGAGGTCTTGGTATTCATTCCCTAGTGGGGGTGGCTAACACTAGAGTGTGTACTAACCGTGTTGTGTGTACTAACAAGCTAACCTTAGAAGGAAAAAAATAAAATAAAAAATCTAGGAAATATGAGTTTAGCTGCGTGAAAGATACTTATTCAACAAATCTCATGGAAAAAAAGAATCAATGAAACCGATTGATGACCTTTATTTTTCCTAGACTTCGTGGTTTTTGGCCAAAAATATTAAGTGTCCAAATTAACCCAACCATATTATTCTCCCAACTTTTCCAAGTCTTTTTCATATTGGGCATCACTTCTAAAACTCACAAAATTTATACTCCAGCTGAACTTACTATTTATAGTAAAAACCAAACTAATTAATGGACTCTTGACTGTCAATATAATGGAATCTCATAAATCTGGCATGGGCAACCTGGTGTTGTCAATTTGGTTCGCTTAAGTAGGTCCTTCTACACCAAAATTGTATATAATAGGTTGAAAAACTCGTTCCAATTTGCAAAATAGGACTGATTTAAGGTTCTGACGGTTTGGATTATTTTCACATCCGATTGCACCCTTTTTGGTCCATCTTTACCATGAAAGTGTCTGTAACCTGCTCTACATGCATCACCAACCAGATTGGCCTTTACGTAAATGAAGTTACACTTAATGTGGGATTATTATTATTGATGTCTAGCTGAGTGTGCAGTATTTAAATGATCTTTTTTAGCTAATCACATCCAACTCCATAGAGCAATTGTCTGGATAATTTCAATGCCATTATTAGATAAAAACAAATAGGCCAATCTAAACAACGTGCATACGATGGATGCTTTCAATTATACGGCCTTCTTTGAATGCAGACATGATGGGGCACAATACTACTGATCCTGAGTCATGGCCCGTGCAAAACTACCTCTAGAAACTCAGCTTGTCAAGCGGCCAGGCTTACTCATGCCCAATGTCTGTCCTACTTAGTCCGTAAAATAAACATACGCCCAAGCTTGCCATGGGCCAAAACAAAGAGGCATGAGGGCATCTTGCGAAGATTATGCATGTCTGGGACTGAGCACAACAACCCACTTTTGTGTACGATCTGGGTTGTTCATTATGTGTGCTCCACCATGTATGGTATGTGACAAAATTTTGATGTAGAGCGGGTCGCGGACAATTTCATGGCAAAGACTAGAGAAGGCGCGATCGGAGGCGTAAGTGATCAGAACTGTCAGAACATTAAAATAGCCGTATCTTGCAAAGTGAAATGAGTTATTCGACGTATCACATATGATTTTGGAGTAGGAGAAACTACTTTACCCAACCAACCCTACTATGCCCCATGCTAGATTTGTGAGATTCCATCAGATCAATGGTAAAAAGTCCATTTTATTTTTGTTTTTGTTTTCTTATAAATGGTAAGTTTTAATTCGATTATTAAATTTTGATCCTTTAAGTTGTAAGAGTCTTGCCCAACATGAACAGAGCTTAGAAAAAAATACGAGAATAATGTGATTAGGTCAAATTGGACACTTACTATTTTTTACGGAAAACCATGAAGTCTAGTAGGAATCATGACCATCTATAAATGGTAAGTTTACTATTTATATTAAGTCACATTTTTAGAGACTTTGGGTTTAAATATCCATATAGGTTTGAGTTCACTATTTAAAGGATTGTAATTTCGGTTTATTATTATTATCATCAATCAATTTATTTCGAATTTATTAGAATTTATTTATATTTTCATCCCTTGTGGATTCAAGGAATCTTTGTGAGGAGTCCAGAGAGTTCCATGGATACGAATTAGTTATCCATGTGGAAGACTGTGAACGACCTCATCACGTCATCCTTCCATACGTCAAAATTCCCTTGAAATCATATACAGCTGGACCGGACCGGCTCTGGCCTGGCTAAAAGTCTCTTGAATGATGCCTGAGCCAGCTTGGTTATTGAACAAATTTAAATTTTAGGCTCAAGCCTGGATCTTGGGCCTAGTATTCCGGGACAAGTCTGGCCTGAAATAGGCAAGTGGAAAGCCATATCTGCTAGCCTGACAGCCCGACCAAGAATAATATCTGTTATACTAATGTTCTGAAAGCTTCCTACATTAGTCATGTGATGAATGGATTCCTTTTTCCATATCAAAATTCCTTGCTACTATTCACACTAGATGGAGCCAAGTGTGCTTCTTGCTACCACTCACACTAGATGGGGCCATGTGTGCTCTGATGAAAGGCAGTTAGTTCCCTTATTATTATTTAATAATACTATTATTATTATTATTATTATTATTTTAAGTTTAAATTTTAATGACGCTGATCTAGTCATTGTGTGGGACTCACATGTAGATAGAATTGAATCATTGGTTGATCTTTTTTAACTTTTTATTTATTTTGTAGATATGTGGCCGACCAAATAATCATATTAACCTAGATTTTTAGACTTGGCATCTACTTTACTTGGATCACATGTGCTAAGCCAAGTATTCCTTGGATAGGGATTCATAACATTCTTTTAAGGCAAATTCCAACTTATGATTGATCTGATTTAGAGGAATCTATTCTCTACTGGTCTTTCCTAAGGTGCTTCAGTGCATGATAGTCCACAGAGACATTGAAGTATTTGGTTTTGAATTTTGTTAATATAGCCTTATTTATTATTATTATTATTATTATTATTATTATTATTATTATCATTATTATTATTTTATTTATTTTTTAATCTAAACCATAACCACATAACATAGAGCTGTTTACTATTACTAATTGTAGTTCTTGAGAGATCAAAAACCATAACAGGACAAGATAAAAGACATAAAAAGAGAAGAAGATAACCTAGTTGTTCCTCTCTACACACCATTTAACACGAGATAAAGATAACTCAGCCCAAACTAGTACTAGTAGTGCTGCTACTTAGTTACTCCATTTGCCATATGGAGTAAAGACACCACTCTCATAACGATTAGTTTCTCCAGTTGCCATCTGAAGCACCCCGACCACCACCACCGCTGGCTAAGAAAGCGCCGCACTTTCGAACGAGATCCTCCATCTCACCCAATCACATCAATCAATCAATCACCATATCCATGATCCCATCCACCACCTCCACCACCACTACAACTATAACTCCCTCCCCCTCCCCTCTCCCTCCATAGCCATCACACGCTACGACCAAACCCATCGTTAAGGAATCCCTGACCGCCTATAGGCTAGTTTTTCGCCAAGTGACCACCACCACCACCACCTTGATTATCAATATCATTCCATGATCATTCTCCATGGACCTATGGTTACTTTCCCTTAAATAGGGGTCATGTGACCGTCATTCCAGTGGAGAAGAAATCTCCACCGTTGAACGCCCACCTCCCGATCATAAAAAGGTTCTGTCCTGTCTTTCTCTCTCTTTCTCCTTCCAATGACATCCTCATGGACCTCACCATGTGGTGGCCCACCTATGCACACTCTCAAAGCGTTGAAGGACTCTCTGACGAATACCAAATCAGCCCTCGATCACTAGGACCCACCGTCTCATCCAAGCCGTCCACTTTCCCACCTCATTTTAGCAGTTGAGCCGAAAAATGATGTTGATCTGACTCTCAGGCGGACCATAATGGAAATAGAAATTTTCACCGTTGAAAACTTCTCTGATCTTTCTTTACATTGAAAAATACCCAATATTGTTATCCTTGTTATGAGCCCTGGCTTCAAGAGAGATTTAACCGATGCGGTATTCAAGCTGCTCAGCGCCAGAGAATGCAGCACCTCCAACAAAGTGGGCCCCACCTTGATGTTTAATCCGCCCAGTGGGCCACGCCGAAGTGGGCCCCTCCAAAAATCAGCCCGCGGCCCACATCATAGGAAACAGTGGGAATGAACGTTTACCATTCACCACAGGTCTCCCCGACCTTTTGAACGGGTTGGATGGAAGGTAAACATTATGGTGGGCCCCACATGGGACCCACAGTGATGTATGTGCCTTGGCTTCAGTGCATGATAGTCCACAGAGACATTGAAGTATTTGGTTTTGAATTTTGTTAATATAGCCTTATTTATTATTATTATTATTATTATTATTATTATTATCATTATTATTATTTTATTTATTTTTTTAATCTAAACCATAACCACATAACATAGAGCTGTTTACTATTACTAATTGTAGTTCTTGAGAGATCAAAAACCATAACAGGACAAGATAAAAAACATAACAAGAGAAGAAGATAACCTAGTTAATACACACCATTTGGATAAAGATAACCCAGCCCAAACTAGTACTAGTAGTGCTGCTACTTAGTTACTCCATTTGCCATATGGAGTAAAGACACCACTCTCATAACGATTAGTTTCTCCAGTTGCCATCTGAAGCACCCCGACCACCACCACGGTAACGAGATCCTCCATCTGACCCACCATATCCATGATCCCATCCACCACCTCCACCACCACTACAACTATAACCCCCTCCCCCTCCCCCTCTCCCTCCATAGCCATCTTTGCTACGGCGACCACATGTTAAGAATCCTGCCACCACCACCACCACCGCCGTCATCACTTGGGACTGGCCTCGTTGTGCAAGTGACGCTCCTCCCTCAAGGTTACGTCCGTTCATGCATCCCTTTGAATTCGTTGTTGAAGGTCGAATCATCACATTTAATAATCCATTAGGATGACTTCTCGTGAGCTAAAGCCCTTTCAAGAGATGGTACATGAGCCATGCGAGCCCTCCAAAGCGGTATTCAACGAGATGCCATATCTACAAAAAGAAAGCCTCAGAAAGAGAGGAAGAAAGAGGGGAAGGGAGACAGAAACCCACCCCTAAGGGCATGTTTGATTTCCGGGTGAAATGGTAAATACCGTGTAAAAAAAATAATAATTATTTCCCTGTACATTTATATCATACTTGATTTGACTGCTTACTTTTTGACACCAAAACCAAGAATCTTGCAAAATACCTGTGGGTCCCACTATGATGCATTTTGCTTATCCACATCATTCGTCCATTATTTCAGTTGAATTTACAGCATGAGTAAAAAAATGAGGCATATCTAAAACTCAAGTGGACAACGTCATACAAAAAAGGAAATTGAATACTGACCGTTAAAAACTTTGTGGGGCCATTGTTTCTTCTGGTGTGGGCCACTTGATTGTTAAATCTAACTTATTTTGTCTCATGCTTCAAAATATTGTGGTAAAACAGATGGACGGAATGGATATATCATATGCATTATCATGCCGTCCAAAAATTAAAATTACCTCTTTTGAACCAATTTCAAAGACATAAATTCCTGTGAATTTTCAAACGCCTAAAAGAGGAGGAATTACGGTAGTGTTTACCATGTATTTACCATCTCTTTGAAAAAACAAACAGCCCAATAGAACACAAGGGCATGTTTAGATACAATGATAAGGTTGAGTGAAGGAAGGTACCTGCAAATGCAATTATTATTTTGGCCGCTTATTTATTACTTTTGAAGGGTTATGCTGCGCACAGGAAAGGATTGGCTACTCCCCCTGACACCAGCCCTGTGGCTGATGGTCGGTACTCTGTGGGCCCACCATGATGTATGTGTTTTATCCATTCCGTTCATCCATTTTTACAGATAATTTTAATGCTTGATACCAAAACATAAAGGGATATAAATCTCAGGTGGAACACACCACATGAAAACAATAGAGATTGGATATTCACCATTAAAATCCTCCTAAGGCTTACTGTACTTTTTATTTGACATCCAATTTGTTGATTAGGTCATACATGCCCAGATGAAGGGAAAAACAAAAATCAGCTTAATCCAAAACTTTTATGGCCCCCAAAATGTTTTTAATGGTTGACACTCACACTACACCAAAATCGTCATTTAGGAACAGTTTTAAACCGTTCCTAAATGCTTCAGGAACGGTTTAATACCGTTCCTAAATGAGGCGTCGCAAAAAATCAGGAACGGTTCAGAACCGTTTTAGGTACCGTTTTAGGAACGGTTTTAAACCGTTCTGGTGCCAACGGTCACATTTTAGGCACAATTTCAGAAACGGTTTTGAATGCTTATTAATGTTGCCAACGGTCAGATTTTATGACGGAATTTTAATAACAATTTAAAACCCCTTTGTTCATTGCATGAGAGAGAGAGAGAGTGGGGTCTGTAATCTACTTGTATTATATGCTAAATAATTACCAAATAGAAGAAAATGACAATAGAATGATTCACACATAATAATCTTTAACCACAGATTGGTAGCAACTAATAACTATCTCTGCAGCTAACTAATCAATATAAAATCCACCAACCATATCCATCCAACCGTCCACCGATCTACTTCAAAATCTTGTCCCTCCATCAATATACCCCACCCAAGATAAGTACAAAATACAACATACAAGATCTCCCATTTCCAATTTTAAATACAACATAAGCACATGACACAAGTTGTGTACATACCACACATGTGCATACATACGAGATCCAATCCATTCAGAGTACCACTATGTTGATGCCCTGCCTCAAGAATCAGGTTGATCCACTGTTAGACGGGTCATGGTTTAAGAAACAATTGTTTTGCTGAGAAAAACTAGGGAAGGTTCTGGAACTGTAATGCATTCACTTGTTTCTGAAGTCGTGTCCTACATATAACAGGGACAAGTTTCTTCTTCTTCTTTTTCTCCTTTTTTATTTTTATTTATTTATTTATTTTTAAGCAAGCAATGGAATTTCATTAAAATGCCCAATGGGCAGGAGTACAAAGCTAGCAAGAGATAGCCAAAAGCAATGGACCACTTTTGTTTTTCGGTGACAACATCTACATGGTTGGACCCACCAAATGGATGGATGGGTTTGACCATAAGCTACCATCCACGTAGCAGACAAATTCCAACCTGTCAAGTGCGTGCGAGTCTGCGATAATCAACATCCACCTTACAACAGAACACTCCAAAATATAAAAATACCTAAGGCATTATGCTAAATATAGAAACATCTGTTAATTGATAATTAATGAGTAAAAGAAAAAGAAAAAAAAAAAAAAGAGTATCATTGTTGTTGTTTAAGTAATCAAGAGAATGCGGCCAGAGAAACCAAAATAAGAACTAGTCTTGCTTACCAATCGTGCAACCACTGGCATAAAGGAAGAGAACAACCTACATGACAACATACATAGCAGGAGTGTTGAAGATTTCAAATATGATTTGGTTGAAGCACGAGTCTTGGTAAAGCAAAGAAGAAATCGGTCCTTGTAGCTGAAAATCAACATTATTATTCAATTACATACAGATGAAAGATTACACAAAATTGCATACATCCAAGCAGGCTGACAGGCTGACATTCAACCATCCTTGCATTTCTCAATGAAAACACCTGCAATAGGCATTTCTTACATAAAAAAATCAATCAATTACTCAAAAAAATGAAAAAGAAATAAAAGAACATCACCAAATCAACTAGGTTTGCTTAATACTAGGCAGATAGAAAAGCATTACTCAGTAAATGAAATCCCAAATGAAACCTATTTTGACGTCTTCCTAATGGAGCATCAGGTACTGGAATTGGAGTATAAATAATTGGTATCACCCGGGGTTTGCAGGGAATCACAAAAAGGTGGGAAAATAATGATGTTAAGAAAGGGTTGTATATTATTGATTAGGTTAGGGACATTGCTAGGAACTGTTTGGACTGAACTTAATTGTTAATGGGGCTGAACTATGACCGATTAGGGATTAATTTTTGGATGAATTTGGGACTGAAATCTGGTTTGCAAACCATGGCATATCGCCACTATGCATGTCACTAGGAAAACATGAAACCCAATTAAAGTTTCATAATAATCACCAACTGAGTTTTGCCCTGTTGTGACTCAGGATCCAGTGTGTGTCACCATCCACTGGGGCCCACATATTGAGTGGTCCAGGCAAGTCAACCAATTAGCCTTGTAAGGAACATAGAGAAAAGATTGGATGGCAAGGAACTTTCAATTAGATTTGGTTGGGTCATATATAACAAAATGAGAACTAGTAAAATTATAGAAATATTACTAACACAATCCAAATTTAAGCTTGGGATGTGAAATTACTATTCTCAGTTGATATGGGTTTCAAAGCATGGATTGGTGCAAACAAATCTAGACGTACTGCCTCCTTGAAGAGTTCCTTACTGACATAAATTACACTACTGCAGTTAAGAGTTACACATGCTATAAAGGCAAATATCATATACAATTGTGAATCTGGAATTTACCAAGATGTCAGAACTGGTACTACGAAATTTATGTGTGAAGTGAGTCATACAAGTAGTTTAATTGTGAAGTTATAACCACATGAAACATAGTCAATTGATCACTCAAGCTAAACCATTAAAAAGATTAAATCAAGGTACTCACTTAAACTACTAAAATTAGAGATATTGAAAATTCCCTTTGAAAGTGTAGGCTTCCAAGAAAATCATTCTCAATCTCTTCCACGTCACCAATAGAAGCTCAATTAGCCATCAAGAAATTTGAATTAGTGATCCTAAAAGTACTAGTGGAAGAAAATACATAGGAAAATCATATCCCATGAACCCAAACTTTTGTGATCTAAATTAGGTTCAGAGGGTTAATATGGGGAAGCTGGGTTTCCGAGGGTGAATATAAAAAAACCCCTTCATTTAAGGTGTCCCCTCACATATTCTTCTCATCTGCTCCTATGTAAACCTGATGCCTTGGCGAGGCTCACATAAGCTAAGCACCCTTGGCTGTGAGCTTGACTTGCCCTTTTCTTTTATTTTTTAGAAGATTGAAATTTTATTAAAGGGAGTCAGGAGAGCACAAAAGGAAGCCTGGCTCGCCTTTAATTACACATGTCAGAAGATAACTTTTTTTGATAGGAAGTTAACCCAGATAACTAACTAGAACTTTATAGGTAGTTACTTGCAGAATAGCCACCTTTTCTGAATTGCCAACAAATTAACGCAGCCAAAGCAAAGTAGAAAATGATGTCAGACACATACTTTATACTTTATTTGGATCCTCTGAAGGCTAACTTCACTGTCCATGACCTCTCTCTTTTTCTCCTCTCTGCAAGAATTATGTAATCAGATACAGAATATGGATTTCCTAGTGTAATAAGATCCTTCATGAGGTACATCTAAATCGGATTTTTTTTTTTTGGAAGGATGACAAAATTTTATTAGAAGCGGCAGAAGCCAAAAGAATTTTAAATTGGCAACCAGAATACCTTAATCAAAGCCTCTAATACTGTTTTTACTTGGTCCAAGTTGCGCCTGACCTGAACAGAGTGAATTCAACAAATAAATAACTTATAGAACGAAAAATAAATGAACAGTACACGCATGGGTGTATGTATCTATTTGCATGTGGGCGTGTGGATGTCATGTAAAATTGTTAAAAGATAAGATCAGAAAACTGAACCAGATCCTAGGGGACAAGATATTAACTCTTACAAATTTGTATGTGTTACAAATGTGTGATGTAAAATTGTTAAAAGATCAGAAAGCTGAACCAGATCCTAGGGAACAAGATATCAGCTCTTACAAATTTGTGTGTGAAATTTAACCACTACTTTCCCATGAGGGAATCAGGTTTTACCTGGCGAAGCTTCTCAACTCTCATGGTGCAGACCTATGCACAAGCATCACAACCATTTAGAATTAGAAGGCCCTATCTCTTCACACAATGAATTTTTGCTCAGTATGCAGAAAGAAGCAAGCTGCACAATGCAAAATCATTCATGCTAATGGAATCTTAAAGGATTGATACAATAAGTACTGATATGATCTAATTCATAAGTTTTTACATAATAGCTTATGTTAGATTACAGGTAAACAACTTCTACATGAGTTTTTCAGGACTTGAAGACTTCCATAATCAACTTGCTGGCAAGAGTTTCCAAACAAAATGCATACACATCTATTCAGCTGAAGTGCAAACAGAGTTCTAAGAAGAGAGTAGAGAATAGACCAAAATTATTCTAAGAATTGGACAAGTAAAAGGAAATTTTTGAATAATTTGGTCTGTCCAGCAATCCAAATGGAATGCTAGCAAAAAATATAAGCTAAAAGTCCTATCAGTTGCCAGCTCAAAAAAAGATGCTACAGAGGCTATTGAAAAGCATACAATGTCATTCAAATGGGCAACACATTAATCCACGTGGACCTGCCTTAAAATGTACTAATCTAAAATGGTTGCCTAATTCAACAAATGGGAGCAATTCAAGATCAACCTATCACTTAGAAACTCTTGAAGCTACCAGTAGTACTATTAAAGAGAGCCAAAGTAATATGACACAACGTCATAAGAGTATATCAGCTGCACAAGAAACAACAATCTTGCCATGCCCTATGTGAAAGCGAGAAAACTCATGTGAGCCAAAGAAGAAATCGCTACTTAGTATGCAAAAAAAAAAAAAAAAAAAAAAAAAAAAAAAAACAGAGATGTGACAGGAGTGAGTGATAAACGATTCATCCAGCTTAGCAACCACCTGAATAGGATGAAAGTTAGACTTCTTGAAAATCAAGGAATAAAATTCCATTATGTGTCAAATAGACTTCATAATGCACGATTTGCTGTAAATAAGGACAGTTGCAGATTTTGATGAACTACAAGCATGAGAAGTGAGCTTGTAACTGTAGTTGTAGCAAAAGCCTAACCAAGAAAGCAGAGACTTCCTAGCAGCATAAGTAAGAACCAATCAATTTTATTTTGTTGAAGATTTCAGTGATCATTTTCAGCAAATAATCCAAACAAATATCATGCCACTTAAAATGCAACCATATCCACCTTATCTACTTACTCCTAAATATATACTACAAAATTTAGATCTTGCTGTAATGAATAATTGGCATGCCTTCCATCATCACAAATAAATCCTTGATGCCAAATTGGGCTGACCTGGAATCCTTCTAACACGGTTATTGAATTCCTGTACAAAATAAATGAGAGTCAAGGTTTCTTGCGGGTATCATAACTTAGAATGGCAAAAAAAAAAAAAAAGTCACTCCATTTCCATTGACAGATTTATTTCATTAAAAAATAAAAAAAAAAAAAAAAAAAAAAAAAACCAAGATAAGAGTAACCGTCTCCTCATGAAAACCAAAGACCCCTGATGATCCATGCAAAATTCAACAAGCTAATGAAAGCATCACATTTAACTATACACTCATAACTTTAGAAACATATTGTTTTATGATAAAATATCCTGGCATCTCCCCAAAATGGGAACTTTCATTGTTCCAGTTCCATGGTAAAATATCCTGAAAGCATCACGTTTACCTATACACTCATAATTCATTGTTCTCCTCTTTAAGTTTTACAACTTCAGCCTCCAGTTCCATGGTATAAGCCTAGCAGAAAAATTAAATTAGATAAAACACAAGCATGCATACCAGGATATGAAATATTGTAAACTCTGAGGTGGTTGCATAAAATTTTTTTAAATCAATGCAGCATCAAGTGTGCTTTGGTCTCCACATCCCAATAGCTTCAAGGAGTAAAGATCGTAGGTATCAAATTTGATTTGTGTGTCCTTTTTAAGATGTAGTCTGGGTTTTAGTTTGCATACCTTTTGTCAGATTTAAGTGATAACACAACTCAAAAAATGAATTACCTATAAGCTGGTATAAATAATTTTAGCCCTATATTCCTCCACCTCTTGCTATATCACCAACACATCTTAGTCATTAACAATCTTCTTGCTTCAAACAACGAATTATGGGAAGCATCTACATGCAAGCATGTCCATGACATGATAACAACTAGAGGCACTCAACTACCAAGATACCATGGCGCTACCTTGGAGGTTGACTCTCAACTACCAAGATCACCAAAAGTGCTCCCCCATACATACAAGTCAAGGAGAAAAAAGACTAGAAAACATGCATACACTAGCCACACCGATGACTAACCAATCTGATTTCCAGGCCTAGGTAATGTGATCATTGACCATCGATGTGGTATGATCCTTCCATGCGGCGCGAAGGAGAGAAAATGACAATCCACAAAAGCAAAACACAAGGATTTAGGGAAGTAAAACAATTAGAAGAAATAACCCGATTAAGTTGGAATCATGTGGAAAATAGACAGAATGGTATCATACTTCATAGTCGATGTTATGTTACTTGGTCTTGAGGCAGCTTCCTTTTGCTTGAAAGAGCAGACAAATTGCCACTATGTATTATTAAAGAACACAAAACTATAGATCAAAATTAAACCATGTCAGTCTATTGAAAAAATTAAAGATGGTGCTTGAATGTGCACAACATATTAAAATTTGAGAAAGGTGTCATGCTACCATGAAAACAATATACATTATGCATTGACTGACATACAGATGTATTTCTTCTCTTTACAACTCCATTCTAATGCTTTGTCAATGGCCAAAAAGAAAAGATAGTACATTACTTTGGTTGCCGTGCTTGGGAAGTATGAGAGATTTGACTCCATGTGAGGTTTGAACACAAAAGGTGCAATTTCAACATCTTCTAATTGAACATCTTTATTATTATCTGGTGCTGCTGATAGTGACATTGAGCTCCTGCTATTAAATGGCGAAAAGGGAAATGTGCCTGTTGTGGCAGCTCGTTGAACCTGCAAAATAAGAAGTAAAATAGGCTCTCACATGCAATTTTTTGTTGGGATATAAAATAAGATGCGACATTGAGCTCCTGCTATGAAATGACGCAAAGGGAAATGGCTAACTTGATTCTCATACATCCAAATTGCATGTGAGAGCATATTTAGTAACAGACTAGTGAAGTCACTGCCATTGAAAAATTTCCCCATTTCACCAACATTTTTGGAGCAGGAACAATCCACATCATGACCCAACAGATCAAATCCGGACCATCAAACCATGGCCCAACTAATATGGACTGGGAGACCTTAGAACACTTTACACATCCATAGGTGACAACCCTATAATTAGTATAGTCATCCTTTTGGAGATTGACATGAGAAACAAGGGCAAACTACATAAAGTTATCCACAAACCAGATGCAATACAATACAGCAATGCATCGCAAGTTGCATCCAGCAAGGGACATAAGTACAAGTTCTAGGAAGATTTACAAGATAAACGTAGCAACTGTGTAAATGATCCAGGCCATTCTTCACATGGGCCACACTATGAACCATGGCCCCAACAAGTACAATCATCTGAAGGTGCAGACATGTATTAGAAAAAAATTGAACGGTTGAAAGAGATGACCAATAGTCTATAATCAACAAACGTGTGCAGCTGTATCATATGTAATGATACAATCACTTTCCCTGACAACTTCTCTCATATGTAGAATATGGTATCCGTACCATGATGACCACCTGATACGAAAATCAAGCCGATCCACAATGTCAATATCAGAGGACAGCCGATGGCATGAAATAGGGTTCTGGTGTGGCCCACCGACGAGTGGATTGGCCTGATGTTCATATGACGTGAACATCATACTCTCGCCCACCTTTTGTACGGATGGGATATTCTACATCAGAGGATAGCAGCTGTATCAATCACTACAACAAAAAAAAAGTACGGTTGAAAGAGATGACCAATACTACCTGTCTGAACCAGGGATCGAAAGAGGGAGGGAGAGTGAGAGGGAGATCGAGAGAGGGAGGGAGAGTGAGAGGGAGATCGAGAGAGAGAGGGTTGAGATTGGAAGAGGGAGAGGAAGATCGAGGGAGAGGGAGATCAAAAGAGAGGAGATTGAGATCGGTAGAGGGAGAGGGAGAGGGAGATCAAAAGAGAAGGAGATCGAGAGAGAGGGTTGAGATCGGGAGAGGGAGATCGAGAGAGAGGGTTGAGATCGGGAGAGGGAGATTGAGAGAGAGAGAGAGAGAGAGAGAGAGAGAGAGAGAGAGAGAGAGAGAGAGAGAGATCCGGGAGAGAGGGTTGAGATCGGGAGAGGGAGATCGAGAGGGAGACGCAGACGGCGCAAATGAAGGATTTTAGGGTTGAGATCGGGAGAGGGAGATCGAGAGGAAGACGCAGATGACGCAAATGAAGGATTTCAGGGCGTTTTGGTGTAAGGAAATAAAGAAAACCATTCGGTAGTCTGCAGTAATTTACAGTAATGTGGCTCTCGGGCCATGTGGGGTCCACTCAGAGGTTACTGATAGAATCCATTCCGTCCATCTATTTCAAAATAAAACAATAAAATATAATAATAATAAATAGGAACATAAAACACTCAATTAAGACACACCAACAAAATAATGGAAATAATAGTGTACAACAGCAACTAGTTGAGTACGGTTCAATACCGTTTCAATTCAAGAACGGCTTAGAGCCGTTTCTGAACTTAAATCCCGACTGTGACAGATTAACGATTTTGGTGTAGTGTCATTCAACACTGTTTCCTACAATGTGGTCCACTTGAGATTGGGATTTACCTCCTTTTTGGTCTCCTACTCTAAACTGATCTGTAAAAATAGATGGACGGCATGGATGAAAGACATACATTATGGTGGGGCCCACATAGCACCGATCACCAGCCATTGGCTGGTGTCAGGGGGAGTAGCCAATCCGTTTCTGCTGCCGACGCCCCGCTACCTCAATCCGAGGTGAGCGAGCCTATGCAATAAAAAGCTATGTGGGCAACATTTAATGTGTGTGACGTCTTTTCCATCCATCATTGGTGCCATTTGGGCGGTCAAGGTGGGAGTGCTTGTGTCCCATATTTACGGAGGATGAGCAGTACCATTTGAGAGAAAGAATCCTGATCATCTGCTTGCCACGGGCAGGGATTTCTGCTTCCCTACGCTGTAATTGAGCCATGTCATTAATGACATTGTCAGCCAGCTGCACTACTGAGTTAATTAAATGTAGTACATGATGAGCACATGAAAACAAGGAATCCTTCTTATGACATTGATGCAGATAGGACGTGATCAAGTGGATCACTATATTCTTTGATTGATAACTACTTTAAATCCATAAAAGAATAATATTAAATTTAAGATAAAGAAATAGAATTTTCAATGAGTATTTAATTGATAGGTTGAATGAAGAATAAAAATGAGTTTAACACCTTTAAATTTTCTTCTCTGGCCATGGACAGGGAGATTGAAACATTCAGCTGAAACACAATTCAGGGAGCTGTTCAAAGAGAAGAACCAAAAAAATCAGGGGGGATGGCAGCCCTAGACCAGATTGTCCTGGAAACTTCAAAGAAGTAAAACAAAAAACATCAGGATGCTCTCTCTCCGGGTGGGCATACAAGGAAAAACTGACAATCCTGGAACAAGCATTAAAGGCTCTAGCAGCTGCAGCTCACAGGATGGAGGGCCAGACAGAGCGAAGAAAAAAAGAAAGAAAGAAGGAAGAACCGACCAAAACTCCAATCCATTAAAAGGAAAACTCAGAGATTAAAAAGTCTGTAGAGAAGAACTGAGCATAAGGATTGGGTTACAGATGACTAGTGTCCTATCTTAGAATGTGAGAGGAGTAGGCAATGCTCAAACTACCCGCTACCTATGATGTTTGATAAAAAAACATAACATCGCGATTCTCCTGCTACAAGAACCAATGATCAGGGATTCGAAGAGAGTCGCAGTGGCTTCTAAGCTGGGTTTTGACAAGCAATTTGTTGAAGAAGTAGTTGAAAACAGAATTGATGAGTTTTTTTGACCCGTCGTCGACCAGTGGAAGGCTGGTGGTCGACCAGTCGAAGGAGTCGAGTCGTGGCACGACTCAAAGTCCAGCGACTGTGGACTGTTTTTCTCCGAAGTGTTCGACCAGTCGAAGGAGGTGTTTGACCGGTCATATGTGCTCTCGACCGGTGCTGGACTCGGTTCGACTAGTCGAAGTTACGCAGATTTGTTCCACAATTTTGCGCGGATTTCGTGTCGCAAGTCCTTTCGCAACTGGGATGCGGAAATGAGTTTCCTAAAACTTTAAATAGAAGTTCCTAGGGCTTTTCTAGGGGGACAAGAGGATTTCCTAAAGCTTTATAAGGGATTTGATAAAGGTTTTAGGGCTATCAAAGGTGAGAGAGAGAAGAAAAGAGAGAGATGAAGCTTATAGAAGGGAGTAAATGCTCGTGGAGGTTATTTATTGTGCAATCTATATCTCAGCGCTTCTATATCCTCGTAATCGGTGAGATCTCTCTGTTTTCTTTGTTTCTCTCATTGTTTATCCACTCCTGCATGAGTGAAGAAGTTTATAACATTCTACTTTATAGTGGATTGTTGATCTGGACGAGGTCCCGTGGTTTTTACTTCTTTGAGGGTTTTCCAGGTAAAAATCTCTTGTGTGGTGTGTGATTGATGTATTGATTATTTTCATTACTTTATTATCTATAATTCTGGTTTGTTCTGGAGGGCTAGATCCTGAGGTTTTGTGCAAGGCCCCGAACAAAGTGGTATCAGAGCTAAGTTCATTGAACGGGTATGATCAGTTTTGAATTATGGAAGGTGGCTCATCAAGGATGATCAGCCTCAATGGTTCTAACTGGACCATATGGAAGGCTAAGATGGAAGACTTGCTTTATTGCAAGGATCTATATTCTCCAATTTTAAGCATATCAGCAAAATCCAAGGATATGACTGATGATGATTGGAAGAAGATGGACTGGAAGGCAGTGGGGTTTATTAGACAATGGTTAGATGATTCAGTGTTTCACCATGTGTCTACAGAAACCTTAGTCGCTAGCCTATGGCTGAAATTACAAGGGCTGTATGAGAGGAAGACAGCCGGTAATAAGATTTTTCTGATAAGGCGACTTGTGAATCTCAAGTTCAAAGATAGTGGTTCTGTGGCCGAGCACATGAATGAGGTCAGTAATATAGTAAACCAACTCTCCCCTATGAAGATGGTCCTGGATGATGAATTGCAGGCTTTGCTTTTGCTTAGTTCATTGCCTGACAATTGGGAGACATTGGTAGTGTCTCTAAGTATCTCTGCGCCAAACGGAAAGATATCCATGGAACAGGTAACTAGCTGTCTCTTCAATGAAGAGACAAGGAGGAAGTATCAGTGGTCTACTCAGCAAGAGGCTCTCGTGACACATGAACGGGGGAGAGGAAAGAACAGGAAGGGCGGGAAGGCCCGAGATAAATCAAGAGGGAAGTCAAGTAACAGAAAGGATGTTGATTGCTGGAATTGTGGCAAGAATGGCTACTACAAGCATGAATGTTCTAGTAAGAAAAACGACAAGAAAGGAAAAGGGAAGGAAGATGAATCAGATTCCACTGCGGTTGCTTCAGATGACGACGTTGTAGTTATTCTTTCTACAGATCATGATGTGTGTCTCACGGCTACGAGTCAGGACACCGACTGGGTGATAGACTCGGGAACTTTTTTTCATGCGACTCCACGCAGGGACTTCTTCACAAGCTACAAGTCAGGTGACTATGAGACTGTGAAGATGGGAAATTCTGGAGTATAAAAAATCGTGGGAGTCGGTGATATTTATATGAAGACCGATGTGGGCTACACATTAGTTCTCAGGGATGTGAGGCATATCCTAGATCTTCGCCTCAACTTAATATCAATGAGAAGGTTGGATGATGATGGCTATGAAAGCCGGTTTGCTGGTGGGCGATGAAAGCTCATCAAGGGCTCATTGATCATGGCCAAAGGAAAGAAGCGTTACACCCTTTACAAGGCAAGTGTCAGTATGTGCAAGGGTGGGTTGAACGCAATGGAAGACTTAACATTTACATGTGGCACAGGCGTCTAGGTCACATGAGTGAAAAGGGCTTTACCTACTAGCAAAGAAGTGGCTCCTTCCAGACGTGACAGGTACACCTCTTAAAACCCGTCTTGATTGTTTATCAGAGAAACAACTTAGAGTTTCATTTATTAAATCTGTTTTTCATGTTAATAAAGTGCATGCATTAAATTTGGTTTATTCTAATGTTTATGGTCCTATGAGGACAAAAACCTTGGGTTGGAATAGTAAACTAAAATATGTAGAATTCAAAGGTAGGGAACTAGGGTGCCAAGGATCCACTTGTAGAGATCAGGGAGATCTACACTTGATTCACGAACTCAACTGGACTTCGAGTCCCATCTTCATCCAGTTGGAAGATATGTCACTAAAGCTCGATCTGAACTTCCATTGATCTAGTCTTCAAAAGATAAGAAGGATGCAGATTAGTATGGATTCCATCACAAAACCATGCCCGTGAGACAAAGCAAACAACAGAGTTCAACCAATCCGCAACCAATCTCAGTGAATGTAGGAAAAGTTCCGTCATCCAACCATGTCCAAGGGCAATGATGAACAACAGGGTTTCCTAACACCACAATAAAGGAAAAAGAATTACTCAAGTCATCACAGATCTACTGTAATTTCAGTCACAACAAACCATTAATAACTAGAAAAATTCCTTAAAATCAAACTAGGATCAAATCAGTTCAAGAATGAATCAGAGTGTAGAACTTCCCATCTCACTACAAGCTTCACCTCTTAGCCCTAGCTAAGAGGTTTAGCCCAACATGATTGGGCTAATCTCTAAAGAAGAGAAGAGAAAAGAAAAGAAAAGAAAAGAAAAGAAGAAAAAACAAAAACCAAAATTAGGAAAGCAAAACCAACTCCCTCTTGCATTCACGTCCACAATCTGCCCCCCTTTCTCTTCTTTCTTTTCTCTCATATAGCATCCATGGACGGTGGCTGGGTCGATGGAGTGCGGAACAAGCAAATCGGTTTCCAAAACCGACTCTCTTTCGTAGTTGGAGATGTTTTACACAACCAAAGAAAACCGCAAGTTTGCCGTTTTGATTGCTCATGTACCCATGACCCTCACCGGGCGAAATATACTCTTCTTTGGTAAGTTGTGGATTTCTGAGAAGATGAACGGTTTAGATTTCCTCGACATCCAACCGTGATGGGCCGCCTGGAGCGTCAGTTCCGGACGCAAGACAGAGTTTGCGTAACCTCTGCTTGCGCTGATGAATGGTGGGGTTCAGGATTAACGCCGAAAAGGAAATCCATTCCGATCATTGGATTCTGCTTGCAAAAGAAGTCGGAAGTGGTGTTGTTCGGCTCAGATTTTGTGTGGCCCACCTGGACTTTTACTCCACCGACCGTCTTGCATTTGAACGGTCAAAAATAGATCTCCATTATCTGTCGGGATTTTTGCCACCTAGGCGATGATGAGAGGGCCTGTAGGATCCTAATGAACGGTCCAAATCATAGGTCCGATCCTCCTTGCCAACGTATAACAGCCCGAAACGTCCGTCTCTCCGAGCGCACGTCAGTGCGTAAAACAACCGAAAAACGGATATTTCCATGATCAGTGGGGCTATGATTGACGTAAAAATAGAAATCCAACCCGTCCATTAGAATCTTGGCTAAAATTCCATCAAGAATGTGTAATTTTTCTCGAGTTTGGTGCTTCCAATCAGAATTTCTACTCTACCGTCCATTCCTACGTTTACATGAGATTTGCCTGTGTGGGCATGCATTGGAGCAAAAGGAGATCTTGGGTGGGGTTATTCCCACCCCCTGGACCGAATGGACGGTCCTGATCATACATGTGATGATCAGTGTGGGCCCACTACACGTCCCAGCGTCCGGACGTGCGGACGCTGGTGAAAACTTCCGTTTTTAAAGGAAGGCTCGGTCAACAGTTTATTTGACCGGATTCTCCATCCAGTGCATCTCTTGTGCACATGTACCCTATGTACATGCAATGTACATGTGGGGTCTATCGTGATGTATCTTTGAAATCCGCTCCATCCATCCATCTTGTCACATCATTTTAACCATGGGAACCGAATTTAAGGTATATCCAGATTGTAGGTGGGCCCTGGTTTAACAATTTGTGGGCTGATCTGGCTATTGGGCCTCTTCCACAGTGATCAATGGCTGATTTTTTGGCGTGTACGGTTAATTAATGATCATCAGGCGACATATAAATTTTGAGTTGAACGGATGGTGGGAACCCTGTGATCTTGCATTCTGGACGTCATTCAGGCCACTTGAGCTTTAGTTTCTCGGTTTCCTTGGATTTCTAGCGTGAAAATCTTCTGATCTTGGTCCCCTAGAGTCCCGTCCAATGCCTTGGTGATGTCAGAGCGTCAAATCTATGCTTTTAGCATCCTTTCCAGTTCATGCTCGTCAATTCACCTTGCAACACAAACACGAGTAAAATATGGCATTTAAACAGTGTCATGCTCATAAATCCAGGTAATAACTGGGTCTGATATGCAATATTTGACCCTCAACACAACCCCCAACCAGCATTTTGCCAGTCCCGAGCAAAATATGCGAAAAATAAGTTGAGAATTACAGGGCAATTTCTATGCAACCGAGTGAAATCTTGAAAAACAATCCAGATCCTAGAGTTCTAAGATGCATAAATGTTGGGTATTACTTTCTCCTGTACTCCAGCGCACCGTAAACTTCATAGTCAAGTTCAACGTATTAATCCATCTATCAGAAAAATTCTAAACATTGAGTTCTATGGGTGTATAGTGTAACCCTGCTTACCATCATTAAGAGATCCAATCGTCACTTTCCATGATATCATTGGCAAGCCATAAGAGAATTCATGATAACCAAAACTTGAAGAAAAACTTGCTTCACAGATCATCTTTTCATTCTTTCAGCTTCTATTTTTTTTTTTCCATTAAAAGTAACGCCAAGAAGGGGAATCAAATCCTCACCCATAGGGAGCAAACCTATGGTGAAGACTGTACACCCCACCCCTTTTCATATATCATCCATGGGGAATCAAATCCTCACTTATAGGAGCAAACCTATAGTGATGATCATTCGCCCAACCCTTTCAAAGGTATCTTTTTTTTTTTTTTTTTTTTTTAATAATGAACATGATAGACATAGTTTCAAGTTGGTTCGTTGTATGTAGTGATTACCGAGTCAACCCTTCAATATCAAAGCCCGAACCCTTAATGTGAAAGCGAGATGTGACATGTGAAATCATGACTCAATCAATGTTTAAAACTTCTAATCATGGATGAACAATTCAAACTTAAGCGTGAAATCTAATAGAACCTTGAATCAAGAGTCATAAATTTCCAACATCACGTATCTTAAAATTCTAGTGCTTTACATGTCACAAGATCACTTGAATGTACAAGAAAGTTCAGAAAAATTTTAAAAATTTTCACATTTTTTGCTCAAGACCAAGAAAACACTGATTAGGTTACCTAATCTCCCACCCCCAACCTAAAATCTACATTGTCCTCAATGTAAAAGATATAAACATGCAATGCATATGGGACAACGACAGTAAAGAAAAAGTGATGGGAAGATAGTACCTGGATAACGAATCGAGAGAGATTTTTCAAGAGATTGCTGGGAGAGAGCAGGTCAGTACAAGAGTGAAACCAACAAAAATAACAAAACAAAATCCTACCTATACCACTTTCGCAGGTGCTTTCGATTGCATTTAGCGTATGCAACAAGCCTTTAAACCCCTAGGTTGCCCCTAGTGGACGAGTTGTAGTCTCGTGAGGGTTTGCAGCAATGTTACCCACAAACATTGAATTGACTAATCATGGAATCAAAAAGTTGGGTTGCCTCCCAGGAGCGCTAAGTTTACCATCTATCCTAAAACAACATAAAATAAACTACCCTAGTCCTATGAAAGCAAGGAAAAACTACTCGATCATGCCGCAAGGTTCCTCTTCTGACCAATATCTAGATAAATTCCTCAGTAGGTTCCTCAACAGGATCATCCAAAAGCCCTTTTTGCAATAGGCTTTGATGCCCTGGAGCATGAATGGCCGAAGAGACTTATGTACCTTAGAAAAAATTTGTCGGTGATTTGCCTGAGGTACCCAAAGTATATATGATTCACCTGTGTCAGAAAAAATCTCAAAGTTAGTATCCCATGGTGAATCAGAGACTACCGGTAGATAAAATTCAGAAAAATTTTCAGGAAGTAATGTAGTCTCAATGCATTCCGAAATTCCAGACTTCGGTTCAATTTTTAGCTCCTCTTCCTTTAGTGGTAAACATTCGAGTGCAGGGGAAGAAGGGGCTTCAGAGTAAGGGTGCCCTTGGTCCGTGACAACCACCGAGGTAGTGTCATACAAGGAATCCACCTTTTCTTGTATCATGAGGTCGTTTGGATCCACAAGGTATGCCAAGCATGTGTTCAAAGATGTGGGAAAGTCAGCTGGGAGTGACTCGTCTCCTGTATCGAAATCTGTGATGATGAGCCCAAGGATTCCATCGTCATTTGAAGTAGATGGATGCATGCTCGCTTGCTCTTGCCCTTTACAGACAGATGGACAATCAATAGGTGAAGAATTGATGTGAAGACTCTGGTCATTGAAGCTTCTCAGTGGAGGCATTGAATCGTCTAAAGTGTGTAGTTCAGATTGTAGCCCTAACTGGGTAGTTTCAAATTCCAGAGATAAATCAAGCAAATCATCCATCGCTCGAATCATATCATCATTCAATTCAGGGCAGTGGTCCAAACATGCATCACAAGAGTTGGAAGGGTTAGGTGAAAGTGGTTCATTCTCCACATTCAAGTCAGTCATTTCAGATAGGTGGAGTACATCATTATGGTTGGCAACTTTCTGAACCTCTTGATCATTGGCAGGAGCCACACTTGAGATTGAATCCCAATACTCATCATCATCCAGTTCCATGCAATGTGAACTTGGGATGGGATCACATTCCTCACATTCTACTCCTAGATTGGGTTGAGGTTCGAATAAACTAACCTCTACCTCATCAGTGTAATCATGTGTGTCACGTGAGTGAAGTGTGTCACTATCATTATATTTGAAAGACACCCACGTCTCTTGATCATTCCTTTGGACAGTCATTGAGATCGACTCATCGGGAAATTGAACCATATGCTCATTAATGGAATCCAATTCCTCATTCGTAATTTCAGTTTCTGCCACAAGCGAGTTATGATCACTTTCTTCACATTCTGCTTCTAGATTAGGATGAGGCTGGGATAACCTAGCCTCTTCCTTCTCCATAAGTTGTGACTGAATGATTGGAATTGAGGATTTGAGCAATTCGCATGATTGGATGACAAGTTGATTGAACTGCTCTTGTGCTTTCATGAGCTTCTGAAATGAATCCTCTTGGATTGTTTCTGATTGGGTTTCAAAGGTAGATGACCCAAGAGAATTATCACTATGATATATAACTGGTTCAGTTTCCCGACATTGATGTTTCCATTGGTTATAGTCATACGGATCATAGGCGGGAGAATCTGATGGTTGGTAATACTTATTATCACTCATAATGTAATCACGCATTGTTTTCTTTTTCTCTGATGGGTGATAATAATTCTCACTTCCATAGTTATGATAACCCCAACATTCACGTACTGTCCGTGGGGTGAAATTGTTCTCCCGTATATGATCGCGTAAGGACTTCTTAACCGATGGAGTGTTATGCTCAGGTCGGTTCTCAATGATTGTTTCAGAAAAATTTTGAGACATAGGTGGATGTTTATCATCATACATCCCTTCACACTGTTTCGCATGCTCAAAAGCTATCTCAGCATATTGACGTTCCCACTCGTACATATACATGGTGAAACCTTTAATCTGAATCTAATTCTAAGAAAAATAGAGAAAAGATCCTACAGCAGTAGGGAAAGTAAGAGGAGGAGAAGTTAGAAGGAAAGTACCAAATGAGAAATTCCTATGTTAAAATCCTGCAAAAGAAAACAAAAGAAGTTAGCTTCTAAAATAGAAAGTCTAAAGTTAGAAAGTTCCTACAATTGAAATAGAAAGTTTTTAAAATAGAAAATTTAAACCAAAAAATTAAATTTTTTTTCTAAAAACAAACTAATTCCTAAAAAGGAAAGTTTCTAAAAATAAAATAAGGGAAAGATGAGTTAGTTTCTAAAATTAGAAAGAGTCTCTAAAAAGGGAAATAACTAACCTAATTAAAAACAAAAGAGAAAATTTCTAAAAATAAATTAGTTCCTAAAAATAAAATAAATTCTAAAAAAAATAATTAGGAAAGTTCTAAGCCTAAAGTTAGAAAGTTCTAAATTAGAAATCCTAATCCTAAAATAGAAAGTAGTGTTAGTTTCTAAAAAGAAAAAAATTTCTAAAATAAACGAAAGCCTAGAAATAGAAAATTTCTAAAAATAGAAAGTTAGTCTCTAAAAGGGAAACCTAAAATAAGAGAATTTCTAAAACTAAAATCATAATTCTAAAAATAGAAAAAAATAGAAAATTAGAAAGAAATTACCAAATTTGAAGCTTATGTCATGATCCTACAAAACAGGAAAACAGGTTAGTTTCTAAAAATAGAAAAAAAAAATCTAACCAAAATTAAAAATAAAAATCCTAAACTTAAACTAATCCTAAAACTAGTTAATCTCAAAAAACGTAACCGTCAATCCCCGGCAACGGCGCCAAAAACTTGTTCACTCCCCAAGTATAGGGTTGTGATGTAGTAATAAACTCGGTGAGACCGAGGTCGAATCCACAGGGACTAAAACCTGTACGTAATCTGAAATTAACTAGAACTAGAACTAGAAAAAGATGAAATCTAAATCAGGTGAATTTGATGAATAATGGTGGAATAGTAAACTAAAATATGTAGAATTCAAAGGTAGGGAACTAGGGTGCCAAGGATCCACTTGTAGAGATCAGGGAGATCTACACTTGATTCACGAACTCAACTGGACTTCGAGTCCCATCTTCATCCAGTTGGAAGATATGTCACTAAAGCTCGATCTGAACTTCCATTGATCTAGTCTTCAAAAGATAAGAAGGATGCAGATTAGTATGGATTCCATCACAAAACCATGCCCGTGAGACAAAGCAAACAACAGAGTTCAACCAATCCGCAACCAATCTCAGTGAATGTAGGAAAAGTTCCGTCATCCAACCATGTCCAAGGGCAATGATGAACAACAGGGTTTCCTAACACCACAATAAAGGAAAAAGAATTACTCAAGTCATCACAGATCTACTGTAATTTCAGTCACAACAAACCATTAATAACTAGAAAAATTCCTTAAAATCAAACTAGGATCAAATCAGTTCAAGAATGAATCAGAGTGTAGAACTTCCCATCTCACTACAAGCTTCACCTCTTAGCCCTAGCTAAGAGGTTTAGCCCAACATGATTGGGCTAATCTCTAAAGAAGAGAAGAGAAAAGAAAAGAAAAGAAAAGAAAAGAAGAAAAAACAAAAACCAAAATTAGGAAAGCAAAACCAACTCCCTCTTGCATTCACGTCCACAATCTGCCCCCCTTTCTCTTCTTTCTTTTCTCTCATATAGCATCCATGGACGGTGGCTGGGTCGATGGAGTGCGGAACAAGCAAATCGGTTTCCAAAACCGACTCTCTTTCGTAGTTGGAGATGTTTTACACAACCAAAGAAAACCGCAAGTTTGCCGTTTTGATTGCTCATGTACCCATGACCCTCATAGGGGCGAAATATACTCTTCTTTGGTAAGTTGTGGATTTCTGAGAAGATGAACGGTTTAGATTTCCTCGACATCCAACCGTGATGGGCCGCTGGAGGCGTCGATTCGGACCTTGAGCCGAGTTTGCGTAACCTACGCTTGCGCCTGATGAATGGTGGGGTTCAGGATTAACGCCGAAAAGGAAATCCATTCCGATCATTGGATTCTGCTTGCAAAAGAAGTCGGAAGTGGTGTTGTTCGGCTCAGATTTTGTGTGGCCCACCTGGACTTTTACTCCACCGACCGTCTTGCATTTGAACGGTCAAAAATAGATCTCCATTATCTGTCGGGATTTTTGCCACCTAGGCGATGATGAGAGGGCCTGTAGGATCCTAATGAACGGTCCAAATCATAGGTCCGATCCTCCTTGCCAACGTATAACAGCCCAGAAACGTCCGTCTCTCCGAGCGCACGTCAGTGCGTAAAACAACCGAAAAACGGATATTTCCATGATCAGTGGGGCTATGATTGACGTAAAAATAGAAATCCAACCCGTCCATTAGAATCTTGGCTAAAATTCCATCAAGAATGTGTAATTTTTCTCGAGTTTGGTGCTTCCAATCAGAATTTCTACTCTACCGTCCATTCCTACGTTTACATGAGATTTGCCTGTGTGGGCATGCATTGGAGCAAAAGGAGATCTTGGGTGGGGTTATTCCCACCCCCTGGACCGAATGGACGGTCCTGATCATACATGTGATGATCAGTGTGGGCCCACTACACGTCCCAGTCCGGACGTGCGGACGCTGGTGAAAACTTCCGTTTTTAAAGGAAGGCTCGGTCAACGATTTATTTGACTGGGATTCTCCATCCAGTGCATCTCTTGTGCACATGTACCCTATGTACATGCAATGTACATGTGGGGTCTATCGTGATGTATCTTTGAAATCCGCTCCATCCATCCATCTTGTCACATCATTTTAACCATGGGAACCGAATTTAAGGTATATCCAGATTGTAGGTGGGCCCTGGTTTAACAATTTGTGGGCTGATCTGGCTATTGGGCCTCTTCCACAGTGATCCAATGGCTGATTTTTGGCGTGTACGGTTAATTAATGATCATCAGGCGACATATAAATTTTTGAGTTGAACGGATGGTGGGAACCCTGTGATCTTGCATTCTGGACGTCATTCAGGCCACTTGAGCTTTAGTTTCTCGGTTTCCTTGGATTTCTGGCGTGAAAATCTTCTGATCTTGGTCCCCTAGAGTCCCGTCCAATGCCTTGGTGATGTCAGAGCGTCAAATCTATGCTTTTAGCATCCTTTCCAGTTCATGCTCGTCAATTCACCTTGCAACACAAACACGAGTAAAATATGGCATTTAAACAGTGTCATGCTCATAAATCCAGGTAATAACTGGGTCTGATATGCAATATTTGACCCTCAACAGTGGGGCATTGTATTTTGTCACTTGTATAGATGATGCATTTAGGAGGGTTTGGGTTTATGCTTTGAAATCCAAGGACGAGATCTTTGGTATGTTTAAATTGTTTCATGCTATAGTCGAGAGAGAGACAGGTTGACCATTGAAGTGTATCCACACCAACAATGGTGGTAAATACATTGAAACTTTCACGAGTACTGCAAGTCCCTAGATATACGGCATGAACAGACGGTTCCCAAGACCCCCTAGCATAATGGTGTAGCTGAGCAAATGAATTGCACCATTGTAAAGAGAATCAAATGCATATTATCCCATGCGAAGTTGCCCAAGATGTTTTGGGGAGAAGCAATGCACACGGCAGTGTATTTGATAAACAGGTCTCCATCAGCCCCGTTAAATAGAGAAGTGACTAAGAAGGTGTGGACTGGACATGATCTATCATACAATCATCTTAGGGTATTTGGATGCAGGACATCCGTTCACGTACCAAAGGAGGAGAGGTCCAAGTTCGATATGAAGATCAGGCAGTGTGTGTTCTTAGGGTACGGTGATGAAAAATTTAGTTATAGATTGTAGGATCTAATCGAGAGGAAGCTCGTCAGGGGTAGAAATGTGGTTTTCTTTGAAGATTAGTGTATAGAAGACATTGGCAAGCCAGAGAAGAACCAGCTTAGTTTAGGTGAGCTAGAGGACATGGATCCGGTTACTTCTCTTGTGGTGCTTGATGACGAGGGAGTACAGCAAGGTGCAGAGGACGAGGGAGTTCCTTCAGAAGATGGACCAAGGGAGCAGCCCCCACTTGATCCACCTGTTAAGCCACAGATGAGGAGGTCATCTAGGGACAGACAGCCATCCAAAAGGTACTCGCCACATGAGTACATTATGCTGACTGATGGGTGAGAGCAGAAGATTATTATGAGGCCCTAGCCGAGGAGCATAAGGAGGAGTGGTTGAAAGCTATACAAGAGGAGATAGAATCCTTACATAAGAACCACACCTATGATATGGTGAAATTGCCTATGGGCAAGAAAGCTTTGAGCAACAAGTGGGTGTTCAGAAAGAAGATCGAATAGAAGAATTCACAGACGAGGTTCAAGGCGACGAGGTTCAAGGCCAGACTTGTGGTGAAAGGTTTTGGTCAGAGGAAATGTATAGACTTCGAAGAGATATTCTCACCAGTGGTGAAGATGACATCTATACGGGTGTTACTTGGGTTGACGGCTAACATGGATATGGAGAGAGCAGTTAGATGTTAAAACTACCTTCCTCCATGGTGACCTAGAAGAAGAGATTTACATGCACCAACCAGAAGGTTTCAAAGTCAAGGGCAAAGAGCATATGATATGTAGGCTGAGGAAGAGCTTGTATGGGCTGAAACAAGCTCTACGGTAATGGTACAAGAAGTTTGACTCGTTTATGTTGAAGCATGTGTATGACAGAATGGAGTCGGACCACTATGTGTTCACACGTAAGTTCTCAAATGGTGATTTCTTGGTTCTACTCTTATACGTTGATGCCATGCTCATCATGGAAAAAGACATCAAGAAGATCGACAGGTTGAAGGAGTTAGGAAAGTCTTTTGCAATGAAAGACTTGGGCCCGGCTAAACAGATCCTACGAATGAAGATAACCCGTGATAGAAGCAGCAAGAAGCTCTGGCTGTCACAAGAACGGTATATTGAGAAAGTTCTAAAGCGGTTCAATATGAATGCAGTGAAGCTAGTCAGTACTCCACTAGATGCTCACTTCAGATTGAGCGACAAGCAGTGTCCCAAGATGAAGGCAGAGGTGGAAGAGATGCAAAAGATACCCTACGCGTCAGCGGTAGGAAGTTTGATGTATGCTATGGTGTGTATACGCCTAGACATAGCATATGTGGTTAGTGTTGTCAGCTGGTATCTTGTCAATCCTGGCAAAGAACATTGGGCAGCGTTGAAATGGATACTGCGGTATCTAAGAAGCTCATCCAGGTTGAGCCTATGTTATGGTGACGATAAACCTGTGTTAGAGGGCTACACAAATGTAGATATGACAGGTGAAATAGACTCCAGGAGGTCTACATCGGGGGTCATGTTCATGTTTGTACGGGGAGCAGTTTCTTGGTAGAGCAAGCTACAGAAGGTCGTAGCATTGTCGACGATAGAGGCCGAATACATTACAGTCAAAGAGGCATGTAAAGAGATGCTTTGAATGAAGAGGTTCTTACAGGAACTTAGCCTGAAGCAGGAGAAGTACGTGGTCTATTGCGATAGTCAGAGTGTTATACACTTGAGCAAGAATTCAAGTTAGCATTTTAAGTCAAAGCACATAGAGATTCGGTATCACTGGATCAGGGATACTTTGGAACAAAAGGTGTTACAGCTTGAGAAGGTCCACACAGATGATAATGGGTTAGACATGATGACCAAGGCTTTGCTCAAGGGCAAGTTTGAGGTTTGTAGAAACCTGATTGACTTGAAGAAGGTGGATCCCTCCTGGGTCAAAAAGGGGGAGATTTGATGGATTTTTTTGACCCGTCGTCGACCGGTCGTGAGCCTCGCTCAACCAGTCGAAGGCTGGTGGTCGACCAGTCGAAGGAGTCAAGTCGTGGCATGACTTAAAGTTCAGCGACTGTGGACTATTTTTCTCCGAGGTGTTCGACCAGTCGAAGGAGGTGTTCGACCGGTCGTACGTGGCTCTCGACCGATCGTGGACTCGGTTCGACCAGTCAAAGTTACGCAGATTCATTCCGCGATTTTGCGCGGATTTCCTGTCGCAAGTCCTTTCACAACTGGGATGCGGAAAGGAGTTTCCTAAAACTTTAATAGGAGTTCCTAAGGCTTTTCTAGGGGGACAAGATGGTTTTCTAAAGCTTTACAAGGGATTTGCTAATGGGTTTAGGGCTATCAAAGGTGAGAGAGAGAAGAAAAGAGAGAGAGAGATGAAGCTTATAGAAGGGAGTTTATGCTCGTGAAGGTTATTTACTGTGCAATCTATATCTCAGCGCTTCTATATCCTCGTAATCGGTGAGATCTCTCCGTTTTCTTTGTTTCTCTCATTGTTTGTCCACTCCCTCGTGAGTGAAGAAGTTTGTAACGTTCTACTTTATAGTGGATTGTTGATCTGGACGAGGTCCCGTGGTTTTTACCTCTTTGAGGGTTTTCCACATAAAAATCTCTTGTGTGGTGTGATTGATGCATTGATTATCTTCATTGCTTTATTATCCATAATTCTGGTTTATTCTGGAGGGCTAGATCCTAAGGTTTTGTGCAAGGCCCCCAACATGAATTTGGGTCCTTGCTAAAAATCACATTCAAATTCATGCCACCCAGGCCACCAGGAAATTCATGCTAGCTGTCTTAAGGAATAAAGAAAATCTCTTTGGGATGAAATGAGAAGATTACACAACTTAGCAGTGGGCCCTTGGCTGGTTTGTGGCGACTTCAACACCACAGTTAGCCTAAACGAATGGCTTGGAGGACCATCGCTGATGATCGGAGCCTGGTCTATTAATAGCCCTACTAGGAACAACATCTTTCATTTTCCTTGTACGGTTGTTCTGGAAAATTTAGTTATGTGATAAATGGATTCCTTTTTGTGTATCAACATTGCTTGGTAGTACTGACATCAGATGGATCAAGTGGGCTCCAATAAAAGGCAACTAATTCAATTCCCAATAATGAGGTTGATCTGATTATCAGGCAGGACCGACAAGTACGTAGAATGGGATCGTTGGTTGAATATGTCGATAAATGTCTTAAATCCGTAATTCAATATGTCTGTCGATGACAGTCGATCGATATCATCGAGCAAACTTTGATGCCATCAGTAAAATCTAGAGTTTATATGTTTGGTTGCTGAACACTTTTGGTGTTCTGTTCGATGTCATCGAATGCTGTTCCATGCCATCGAAGTTAGTTTTGATGACATCGAAGGGTTGTTTGATGCCATCAGTCAAATTAGGGATTTACATGTTTAATTGCTAGAATGTTTTGGTGTTAGTTCGATGCCATAAAGTCCCATTGAAGTGCCATCGAATGGATGGCACAGATTGATGTAGAGCAGGTCGCAGACAATTACATGGCAAAGATGGATCAGAAAAGGCCCGGTCGGCGAAAGAAGTGATCTGGACCATCAGACCTTAAATCAGGCGTATCTCACAATCCGGGATGAGTTAGCCGACGAAAAATATATGATTTTGGGGTAGAACGAGCTACTTTAGCCAACTAACCCAGTTGCGCAGGGTTGTGACGCTCGGAATTGTGAGAAACCCCTGATTTGACGGTCGTTTTCCTGTTTCAATTTCGTTTTTACTATAAATAGTAAGTTTTAGTTTGCTTATAACTCTTCATCCGTCGGGCTTTAGGAGTTACGCCCAACGTGAAAAGAGCTTAGAATAATTAGGAGAACGGGTTGGTGAAGCCAAATAGGACACTTACTATTTTTGGCCGAAAACCTTGCGCACTAGTAGACATCACGACCATCTATAAATAGTAAGTTTACTATTTATAGTAAGTCGCGAATTCTAGGAGTTTTAGTTGTAGTTTGATTATGATTTCTTTCCCATTGCTTAGTACCCTTATTTAAAGGGTTGTGAACTCATTTTTATGCATTCATTAATCTATTTCGAATTTATTTAGAATTTATTTCTATTTTCTGCTCTTTTTTCTCGTGGATTCGAGAAGTCTCTGTGAGGAGTCTAGAGAAGTTCCGTGGATTCGGAATAGTTATCCTCTTGAGGAAGACGGTGCTCGACGTCACATCCTCCCCTGCGTCACAGATTTACACAAAGTTACGTATCTGCGGGATTTATTTTTAATTTCAATTTTGATTATACCTAAGAATATATATAGAGGTGTAATCGGGATTAAGGAGTATCTCAGAGCTTTCCAATTCATTCATAGGGTTTTCAAGGGCTTGTAAGGGGAGGTTCGAGGCTTGTTTGAATCCGGTATTCTCTCTATCTCTTATAATTTCTGCATTCATAGTGCACTACTGTCGCTTTATGCCGTGTTTTTTTTTTTTTCCCAAAAAGATTTTTCCATGTTAAATTCAGAGTCTTTGTGATTGTTCTTAATTATTGCTATTGGATTACTTGGCTTGATTCATATTTGTGTGCTTCCATGGTCCCCCATCAGAATCTTTGTTAATCTTTTATTTATTTTGTACTTGTGTGGCCCACCGAACAATCATATTAACCTAAGCTTTTAAGAGTTGGTATCGTCTTTGCTTAGATTACATGTGTTAAGCCAACAATTAATGGTGACTCAGAACCTTTTTTAATGATGATTCAAAACCTTTTTAAAGGAAAATCCTATCTTATAATTGTTTTGATTTGGAGGAATCTATTCTCTAATAGTCCCTCCTCAGGTCCTCTTGTGTATGATTGTCCATTATAAAGATGTAAAGGTATTGGTTGTGAATTTTGTTAACATAATCTTATCAATTTTTCCTCAAGTAGTGACAAGTAGGGTATGTTTGGATATAATATGGTTTGTCATCATAGGAAGGTACCCGCAATTGTCATTTTGCCAACGTTTAGAGAAATAAGATTTATTGCCTAGAACATTTTGAGGGTCTAAAACTGGAGATTGCGGGTGTGATCCAAACATACTGCAAAATCCGGGTTTAGGATCGAAGTGAGAATTTTCATGCCTAATCATTGGTTTCATTAGCGCCTCCAAATAAGCTGACAAGCCCTTAGTTGATTTAGGTTTTATGTGAACTTGATTGTCATTGGAACTAGTTCAGGTGCAACCCAGTCTAATCCTTCATTCCTAACCAGTTTTCAAAACATTGGTTCAAATATATGCCACCTCATTAACATTAATAGTGTTTGGGGACACATCCAAACACTACACTTTTTTTATTCTTTCCTCTATCTCTCTCTCTCTCTAAAAAACTTTTGTAGAGTACGATTGGTGCCCATGCCCCACTGGAAGTAGCCCTCAATACGAGGCTATGTCTCGAGGGAGGGGCTTTATAATGGGATGCGGACTTCCCACAATAGAGAAGCCGGACAACAAAAAGCTTTGTGAGGCAATATTGATATGCGTGACATCCATTCCATCCATCACTAGTGCCATCTCACATAAATCAGGCTGACCCAAAATTCAAGAGGGCTATGCCACATGCACCAGTGGGAATGGAAATGCCCACTACTGAAATCTTCATGGGCCACCAAAATCTTTATAACCCATCCAATCCATTGAAAACGTGAGTCCTACTAGACAAAAGGAAAAAAAAAACCAAATATCTGTTTGGTCCCCATTTTCAGTAGGATCAAGTCGGTGTCCCATCTCCACTTCTTATAGTGTTTAATTTGGGCTCACATGATAATGATCTAGCACAAATGATTGATGGAGTGGATGACACACAAAAATTACTAAAAGCCTCATAGAGTTTTATTTTTATTATTATTATTTTTTTGCTGCAAACACTGTAAGGAAATTTGCATTCCACACTACTAGAAATAAAAGAAAAAAAAAAAAAAAACAAAGAAGAACATTAATAGTAAAATGGCAAAACTTTTTACATATCTCACATAAAAGTCTAACTTAGTAAATCTCCGGAGAGAGAGAGAGAGAGAGAGAGAGAGAGAGAGAGAGAGAGAGAGAGAGAGAGAGAGAGAGAGAGAGAGAGAGAGAGAGAGAGAGAGAGAGAGAGAGAGAACTAATACACAAAGAGAGAGACTTTTTACATGTACGTCTACTCAGAGAACATGTGTACACAGGACTGTCCTATAACGCACAAACGCACAGAGAGAGAGAGAGAGAGAGAGAGAGAGAGAGAGAGCTAAAATGCCTTGCCAGGTGCATACTTAGGATATTTGTCGATAAACAAGATACCCCCGTAAATCTCGCCCACTTGTCTGCAATCTACCACTTGAGGGGGATTTTGTGGCCATGCTGAGCTCCATTTAGGTTGACGATTTTGTGGCCATGCTGGGGCCTGACTCTGTGGCACTGCATCTGAATTGGGTTGATGATTTTGTGGCCATGCTGGGACCCTAACCTGTGGTACATTCCTAATATTGGGTTGATGAGGATAATTTCCCTTGCTTGGATGGTATTGGTCAACGATTACAAACCCTTCATTTCCTCCTCCCTTGCATGGAAAGAATTGGTCAAGGATTCTAAATTCTTCCCTCCCTATCTTTTCTAACCTTGTGTTTCGTGCCAT
Organism: Magnolia changhungtana; assembly: GCA_030180095.1. Classification (NCBI taxonomy): domain Eukaryota; kingdom Viridiplantae; phylum Streptophyta; class Magnoliopsida; order Magnoliales; family Magnoliaceae; genus Magnolia; species Magnolia changhungtana. Next base: position 474,371 of record JASAUF010000098.1, read on the forward strand.
ACCTAGTATCAAATGATACTTACAATGCAACCGCCACTCCAAATCCTTTCTTTAACTCACTTTGTTTTCTCCATGTTTCAAGCCCTTTATATAGAATTGTGAAGGCTTCAGTTGAAGTTCACAACAGTTTTAGATGGCGGTGACTTATTCTTTCTACACATGGTACATTTGTACACCAATCTCAGACAGTACAAATCGTCTATCCCCGAAGATCTAACTGATTGAACATCCATAACCATCCAATTCATGGCTATCAGATGCGTGGTTAAGAATAAAACCATAGGTGGTCCAAATTAATCATTCAGAATTAGGTAATTATGATTGTTCCATCAATGTTTTCTTTGGAATTTGCTCCTGACACAATGGGTCCTGCCATTTGGATGGTCGAGATCGGAGTTCCTGTGTCCCACATTTACAGCGGGTGAGTAGCATCATCTGAGAAAATGGTGGTGGACTAACATCGTATAGTCACAGCCCCCCACACAGATGTGATATTTTAAACCATTCAAAGGTTCTCAATTTCCTTTCCAACGGTGGATTAGCCATACATATCTTCACAGGCCACATGGAAACAGCTGAATGGCGTGAGTATTCTTAGTTAAATTACATAATTAGGAGGTTTGCAAGAGTTACACGCATCCCCTTCCACACGCGGCACGCATGCCAACCCTGAGTGATGTTGGATATCCGAGTAGTGCATCAGGGTCCCACCATCACGATGACTGTAAGCAAAAATCAGGCCGGTCCACTGATCAGCCAGGTCGCATGTGTAGTAGTAGCACGTGTGGCGCTGTGTGTGGGCTAACAAACTTCAGTATATAGTACACCCATTATGAGTTGAATATGCTTTTTTTGCTGAACCCATTATAATTATATGGATTTGATTCCTAACAACTACTTGAATACATGTTATATATATATTAAGGGTGTGTTTGGGATATTAAGTTGCTTAAGATAAGTTACTTATTTCACAAATAGCTTATCTTAGTTTCACAATTACTCCCACTCTTTTGTCCTTTCTTGTCCGTCTTTAGCAACTTGTGACAAGTAGAAAAGAAAAAAAAAAAAAAATAATAAAATAAAATAATAATAATAATAATAATAATTAATAACTGAAATGATTAAGTACTTGTAAGTAAGAAAAATACTTATAACTAATTATACACTAAACTTACTTGAAATAAGTCACTTATCTACTGTTGTAAGCAGAAAAAGTAACTTATTTGGTGGTATTCAAGCGTGCCATAAATGACTGGAATCATGATATGCAACACCTATGGTAGGCAATCAATACAACACCCTAACTTTGCGCATCCCTGTTGCACTCTGTGTCACATCCACTCTGTCCATCAGGTAAAGACCCTCTTGTTTACATTACATCCCAAAAATTATCTCTATATAATACTTAGGTAAGCTACAACATGTCGAACAAGTTAAACGCTCACACCTGAAAAACTGTAAGTCCCCTCCTTCGGGCTGCCTGAATTCTGGATCATGATTACTTTCGGACTCTATCTTGTTGAGAAGGACCTGATGAAGTGATGTAGAGCAGGTCGCAGACACTTTCATGACAAAGATGGACTAGAGAAGGCCCTATCAGAGGTGGAAATGATCTAGACCATCAGAACATTAAAGCAAACTTCTCACGCAAACTAGAATGAGTTTTCTCAACGTATCGTATATAATTTTGGGGTAGGAGAAGCTACTTTAATCAAACAAACTTGATATGCTAAGTTGCCTATGCTGGATTTGCAAGATACCATCAGATCGACTGTAAAAAAATACATTTTAATTTCATTTTTACCATAAATAGTAAGTTTTAGTTTGATTATAACTTTTGATCCTATGAGTTTTAGGAGTTTTACCCGACATGAAAATGACTTAGAAAAATTAAGAGAACAAGGTGGTTAGGCTAAATTGGACACTTACTATTTTTGGCCCAAAAATCATGACTCTCCATAGGGTGTTTGGGTCTAAAACTCTGCCCTAGGTTCGTACTCATTATTTAAAAGATTGTAATTTTGTTTTTTTATATCATAAATTAATTTTATTTAGAATTTATTAGAAATTATTTCTATTTTAACCCTCATGGATTAGAGGAAACTCTGTGAGGAATTCAAAGTGCTCCGTGGATTTAGAGTAATTATCCCTATGGAAGACGATGGTCACCTTATCACGTCCTTTCCTACATCATGAAGGGGTTTGATGCAGAATATGCATATTACATAACAGTGGATCCAACACAAACCTATGATCCATGTGGTGTGGCCTAACTGAATTGTGGGTTCGACTGATTTTGTTCTCAAGGTTTAACATTGAAGGGTGCACCTGACGGATGGTGTTGATGTAACAAACACCATACAATGGGCACCACAGAGCTTGGATGTTGTATATACTGTGTAGATTGTGTCAAAATGGTGGAACATAGCCAATTCGCATGTAAGAACCTCCCACCTGCAGAGGATTGCCCCCTGCGTCATTCTGTGGGAGATCTGGAAAGCCCGGAACGCCGCCAGATATGACAGGCTCAATATCCATGCTCCATCCATCAGGGACAACGTGAAATATTGCCTCGTGTCTCTGGTCTCCCTTTTCCCAGACACCCTCCCCCCAGAATTTTCCCTTTGGCAGACCTGGGCTTGGATTCCTTCCGTCGGGTTTTAGCCCCTCCAATTGTAGTCAGATGGTAGAAACCACCCAAGGGATGGAGCAAGCTCAACGTCGATGGATCTGCGATTGGGAACCTTGACCCTTCAGGCTGCGGCAGCGTATGTAGGAATGATAGAGGCGACTTCATCTTCGGTTTCTCGATAGGCTATGGCCTTGGCTCTAATGTCAATGCTGAACTTAGGGCCATTTATGACAGGCTTAAATTTTGTGCCAACCTCGGCCTGCAAAACATTGTTGTGGAGTGTGACTCCAGGCTTGTCGTCGATTTCCTAAACGGTGTGCTGAATTCCTCCTGGAAATGGTCGTACTAGGTATGCTGCATTAATTGTTTTTGCCCGATCTTACATGCGGTTTTCTCCCATATTTATCGTGAGGGTAACAACCCTAATGATGGGATGGCCTGCCTTGGCAGCAGCTTGCAGGAGCCCTACTTCACCAGGGACTACTCCCTCCTTCCCCGTCGGGTTAGGGGCAGCCTATTCCTCGACAAAGTTGGCCTCGACTCCGTTCGGACAGCCCCAACTAAAATCGGTATATTGGCTAATTCAGTCCGGGTGTCAGTCGGCCCTTAATTTTCGGTGATGAGTTTCATCCCATGTTCATGACCGTAGTTTTTTTGTCCTTTACCATAGGTCCCTGTCAGACTCTTTTAATCCTGGAGGGACCCGGATGTCCACTTGTACTTCTTTGGATATATATATATATATATATATATATATATATATATATATATATATATATATATATATATTTCTTTGGATATATGAATGACATTTCAAGTTAAATAAAATAAAATTAAAAAAATGGGACAGCCTATCAGGTCAGTTGCCTATTCATAAAATTTATTTTTATTTAAAAAAAAAAAAAAAAAAAAAACTGTGTAGATTGTGTTGTGGATGCATGGCTTATCACGTGATATCACCGTGGCCCAAAAGATTGAAACGATCCAACGGTCCTGACCTTCATCAATACCTTGGAATTGTGTTGTGGATGCATGGCTTATCACGTGATATCACTGTGGCCCAAAAGATTGAAACGATCCAACGGTCCTAACCTTCATCAATACCTTGGAAAGGGCAAACAAAAGTAACATGGCAAAAGCGCACTGATTGGACACATCAATGTAGGCAGGACCCATTGGTCCACACGGCTTAGTCGGTTAACATGCCCATTGGTGGGGCCCAGCATGCCATTATCCCACAAAATAGGAGCCCATCGACTTTATTTATTATTGGAATATTTTTACACGATGAAAAACTAAATAGATTAGATAGAATTTGAAGATAATCATCTCAAGAAAGTTTCCACACGGACATAATACTACTTTGGCCTACCTTTTTTATCTTGCAACTAGTACCATTAATATATTTTCTTCCAAGAAGCTCCACTGGGCTAATCCAACCGACTCAACTCGATTCCATTTTATTACGATTCAGGAACCGCAATCAGGTAACAATCGGGTTAAAAACTTAGACAAAGCTCAGCTAGAGATCGGCTTATTTTACAAATCTTAAGAAATTATCCAATGAAACTCCACTCAACTCATCAAGACTTTTATTTATTTATTTTATTTTTTTCTATTTACGGAAAAAGCCTATTTCATTTTAGAGTTAAAAACTCTCGTAAACAAATCAAGACTTGACGAGAGTGTTATGCTCTCATAAAAATTCTTTTAATTTTATTTTAGTGTTATTTCCTTTTATTTCTCTCATTTTCTTAAAAATGACATTTTGTAGTGAATATTTCTTCCTTCATCTTAACCTTAAAAAAAAGAAAAAGAAAAGAAAAAAAGAAGCCTCATTTCATTTCATTTCATTTTTTTTTTTCAAAAGATAATTGTCATTAACTTCGAAATTAGCATGTACAAATATTTCGGGTCGCCCAGAGCGCAAAAGAAAACTCTGGAGGGCCTATCGTGTCAACTGACTCTAAGAGAGCCTAGACCCACTTTGTCTAGGAAGATGAGGCCGCGAATGAGATCCGGAATGTCCTCCCTCGTGGTCGTAAAAAAATTACATTGAGAATGACTACCTTTCCTAGCTAGGGCATCCGCCGGAGCGTTCCTTTCGCAAAGAGTGTGAACAAAAACACATTGACAGGAGAGGGCCAATTTTCTGATTCTGGCCAACCAGTAACTCCATTTCCATCCCGAGTTGGCCACTCCATTGAGGAGATCGATGACAAGTTTTGAGTCTGATTCAATGATTAACTGATGTAGCCCCTGATTAAGCCCGTGGAGAACCCCGTCGTGGACTGCTCTTAGTTCAGCAAAGGTGTTAGAGCCAGTACTGTAGCCATGAGAAAAGGCAAATAGAAAATGCTCTGAATCGTTTCTGCAGATTCTCACCTCTCCCCCCCCCCGATCTCCCGAGAGATTGCCTAGCGACAAACCGTCAACATTTATCTTGGCCCAACCGTTGTGGGGGTGGGGGTAGGGGAGGAGCCATTTGATCACCTAAACATGAGGGTGGGGGCTAGAGTGCCCATTCGGAGTGACGGACGAGGGGTGAGCTGGCCTGTCAGTCGCGATGACTGTCGGTCTGTGATCGCCCCTGATGTAGTCAATCCACCACAGAATTCAGGCATGCAGCCGTCTGAAGGAGGGGGTCGTATCATCAAACATTACCTCATTTCTCATGCGACTGATTTCCCACAAGATGAAGCAGGGGGCCAGATTTTGCGCCCTCGAGGTGGGGCTGTTGGTAGCCTGGGCTGCCCACCATTGGCATAGACGCTGCTCCACAGAGGAGGCATTCTGCAAGGAGATTCCAACCATATCAGCCACCAAGTTCCATGCTGAAATTGCCAACCTCCCTTCCAGAAAAAGGTGGGGGATTGATTCAGACGCTAGAGTCGGTTGGATCAGGGAGGAAGACGATATGCAGCAAACGCATCTATTCACCATCTAGATGCCCTTGGATTGGATTTGGGTCTCGATCGGAATTGCTTTCGAAAGGATTTTTCAGACAAGAGTGGAGATTTTTGGGGGAAGGGAAGGATGTCAAACCCATTTAGACTAGGGTTTGTGGGGCTGGTTGCTTCGGCAGAGGTTCCATGCAGTACGGACTGAGAAGCAACCCGAGGGGGTGAATGGCCAGAACATCTCATCAGCTCCAGGGGAGAGGCAAAAACCTACTTGGAAAATAAAATCAGCAATGTGTTGCGGAAGGATCGTAAGGACCGCCGACGGAGGGAGGGGGCCCGCGTAGCCCAGGAATTGGTTGATCTTCATGTGGCTCAGAAGGGTGGGGATCTTAATGGAGGTAATGCGATATAAAGGACCAAGACCAGTCCAGTTGGTGGTCCAGACGTTGCTGTCCCCTGAACCGATTTTGAGCTATCCCGATTGATCCACCCGCGAGCACCAATGGGTGATCTTCTTCCAGAGCGGGGAGGCCATGCGGGGAAGCGGGTGAGGGGGATTGTCAGTGTGGTTGTATTTTGCTTTCATGAAAGCACACCAAAGACCACGGTTGGAATCAACTTTTATAGTCCAAGCCATTTAAAATCTAAATGCCGCCATAATGTCCGTTAGCTTCCGCATACCAAGCCCGCCCTCTTCTTTAGGGTGGGAGATGAATCGCCAACTTCGCCAATGTAGCTTTTGCTTTCTCGCTGACCAGCCCCATAGGAAATTGGCAAATTGTTTCTCTAAGGATGATAACACCTAGAGCGGAAGATGTGTGATAGCCAAAGAGTGCACAGGGATACTGCCCAGCACGTGGCGAATCAGCACCATATGGCTAGCATGTGAGAGAAATCTAGCTTGCCAACTAGAGATCCGGGCCTCAATTTTATCAAGCAGGGGTTGGAATGAGGCCGCCTTTAGCCTGCCAATCACGAGAGGGACCCCAAGGTAAAGGAAAGGAGTTGAGACATTTGAGATACCGCTTACCCGTTCAATCGATCTAATTCTTGCCTGCGAGAGCGAGGAAGCACAGATAAACGAGCTTTTCGACAGGTTGATGGATTGGCCAAACACTGTCTGGTAATCATCAAGGAATTTCTTCAGCGCCTTAACCGAAGCGATGGAGCCGTTAAGAAATAGCAGGGTGTCATCAGTGTACAGTAAATGGGAAATGCAGGGGTAGTTTCTGCTCATCTTGAAAGGGAGGATTGACTGGGCCAAAATCTGCAATTTCATATTCCTACTCAGGACTTCAGCAGCGATAATGAAGAGGGTTGGGGAAAGTGGGTCACCCTGTCTGAGGCCCCTGGTAGAATTGAAAAAACTGGACGCTTCAACGTTAATCAGAACCGAAAACCAGGCATTAGACCAGCAACGTTCGGCCAGCTGAACCCATGCCTGACAAAAACCAAACCTGAGCAGGACTTTTTTGAGGAACGACCAATCAACTTTGTCATAGGCTTTTTCCATGTCGATTTTCATGAGAATATTTCCACCCCTGGACTTTCTGTTAATATCTCTGAGAACTTCCTAGGCCAATGCAATATGTTCAGCAATAGGGCGGCCTTCGATGAACGCCCCCTATTCAGGGGATATGATAACCGGAAGGATTGGAGTAAGCCTCGACACTATAATCTTGGCAATGATTTTAGAGAGGCAATTGCAAAGGCTTATAGGTTGGAATTGGGAGAAGTTGGAGGGTGTAGGCACTTTCGGAATGAGGCAGATCAGAGTGGCATTGATGACCCGCGAGATGGCCCCACCACGGAAAATATGGGAGATAGCTTGCAGGATGTCTTGATTGATTATATGCTAGCAACCTTTGAAAAAAGCACTCGAGAAACCATCCGGGCCCGCAGCACCATCAGAGGGGATCGAATTCACAGCATCTCGCACCTCGTGAAGAGTCGGGGGGGCCAATAGATCAGCATTCTGCTTGGGGGTGATTAGGTGCGGGATGGACTCGAACAGACCAGGACGATCAGCCACCCTGGCTGCCTCACACTGGTTGGAGAAAAAAATCCACAGCCACTTGTTTAATTTGAGAAGGATCCGTTAGCGTCTCCCCAGCTTGGTTTCTAATAGAACGGATAACATCTCGTCTTTGTTTTACTGTGGCCACCGCGTGGAAAAACTGGGTGTTCTTATCCCCCAGCTCGAGCCAGTTGATCCGAGATTTCTGTTTCCAGAATGCCTCTTCCATGCATTCCAATTGTCTCAGCTTAGACATATGCCACTCATAGTTCTGGTGCCGCTCAGCTGAGATAGGTGAGGTATCCGGGATACCCTGTAAGTCGTTCTCTGCTTTCAGGAGGTCAGATTTTGTTTGGGAAACTTGATTAGAAATGTTTCGAAACACGTTCCTATTCCAGGTTTTAAGAGCAGCCTTGACGTTTTTCAGTTTGACCAAGACATTGTCAACCGGGTGTGATGCGCCATTGGGAGCCCAAGCATGCTTCACTACCTCCTGAAAGGACTCATGCATGAACCACATGTTGAGGAATCGGAAAGGCTTCGGGCCAGTCGACCATTGAGGAGGGAAGTAGAGAAGGAGGGGAGCGTGGTCCGAGTTGATTTGAGGGAGGTGTTGAACTTGAAAAGTGGGGAACTGCTCTGACCAATCCGCATTAATAAGGACTCTGTCGAGGTGAGCCCAGATTCTAGACTGCCCACCTTGATTATTGGACCATGTATAGCGATTCCTGATGAAGCCTGCATCAATGAGCCCTGACGCATTTATAGCATCCGAGAATTCCGTCATGGCCCCTCTCTCCGGGCGGGACTGGCTACATCTTTCATTTGCCGCTACTGTCGCATTAAAATCACCACAGGTTGCCCAAGGGCCTTGGATCACCGCTGAGAAAGATTCCATGGCATGCCATAATTGTCTTCTTTGAATTTTATCGCAGCTGGCATACACGACAGTGAAGTGGATCAGCTGCTGGATATTTGGAACTGACGCTGCAAAAGAAATGAGCTGGTTAGTAGATAAAATGACGGAGAGGGAGACCAGGTTTTTGTGAAAAACCCAGATCTTTCCATCGTCGGTGGAGTTGGAAACTGAGCAGTGAAAGCCTGATCTTAGACCAGTTCTCACTCTCGAGTTATCCCCTATCATCGGTTCAAGAATGACAATGATGAAGGGGTTGAACTTTTTAATAAGCGTCTTTGTAGTTCTGATCGTACGCTCATTACCGATCCCGCGAGCATTCTAGGTTAGGATCTTATCCATCAGTAACACATCCGGTGTTAACGGCCCTTCTTCTCATTTCATTGACAATACTATATGGACATTAATATTTCGAGCTTCCTCGGAAGCCTATCATAAAGGCCTGAAAAGGGAAAAAGACTAGTTACGGGCCTCTCCTTCATCCAAACCTAATACTATAGTATAGATATTATGGAGTTTGCTAATTCTCACATGTGTGGATAGCTATGCATTTTGCATGAAGGCACACGTGCAAGTATGAAACAATTTTTAGAGATCTAGATTTCATAATGTTTAAATTTTGATCCTAAACAATCAGGCAATTTCATTCCTCAAGTGAGCCATGGCAAGTGATTCACTTATAAAACCTTTTCTAACTATTCATTAATTTGTCTTTTATGTTCTGTGGCCCACCTAAGTTAAATGGCCTGATTTTATGCCCAGAGATCTGAATAATGTACATCACCTAATGGAATGCTCAGATCTCTCTCTCTCTCTCTCTCTCTCTCTCTCTCTCTCTCTCTCTCTCTCTCTCTCTCACACACACACACACACACACACACACACATATATATATAAATTATTTTCACACACGCCCACATATGGATGCGTACTACTTCCACACCATATATGTAACATAAATAACCATGGGTTTTGCTTCATCCTAAACCTTTTAAATGACATATGAGGTGTCCTATTGTTGATTAATTTGTACCATTCATTTATTTATATAACTAGCAACAAGCCATAGTACAAAAATTACATTGATCAGATGACCCTAAGCTTGCGATCAATAATATTAAAATTGGTGGGCATACAGAATAGGTCTGATCATCATCTTGAAATAACCAGTAGTGGATAGATCCTTACAATTCTGAAATAACACTTTGATGTGATGATTCTGTTGGGATGCCTTGCACAAAACTTAGGATCTAGCCTCCCGAAACAAACCAGAATTATGGATAAAGCAATGAAATAAATCAAAGCATCAATCACACACCACACAAGAGATTTTTACGTGGAAAACCCTCAAAGAGGTAAAAACCACGGGACCTCGTCCAGATCAACAATCCACTATGAAGTAGAACGTTACAATCTTCTTCACTCACGCAGGAGTGGATAAACAATAAGAGAAATAGAGAAAACGGAGAGATCTAACCGATTACGAGGACATAGAAGCGCTGAGATGTAGATTGCAAAGTAGAGAACCTCCACGAGCAGAACCTCCCTTCTATAAGCTTCCTCTCTCTCTTTCTCCTTCTCTCTCACCTTTGATAGTCTTAAACCCTTTAGCAAATCCCTTGCAAAGCTTTAGGAAACCCTCTTGCTATTTTGTGATACCTAGAAAAAACCCTAGGCAACCCCTTTTATAGTTTTGGAAAACTCATTTCGCATCCCGCTATTGCGAAAAGGACTCAAATCCGCGATTTAGCGCAAAATTGCGAACAATCGCATAACCTTCGACTAGTCGAAGCATCCCTTCGACCAGTCGTAGGCCCCCTTCGACTAGTCGAAGGTTCTTTCACCACCCAAGCTACGGTAGAAAAACAACAAAATTACTGATTGGACTTTGAGTCGAAGTTTTCGACTCGAACCTTCGACCGGTCGACACCAGCCTTCGACTAGTCGAAAGGTCTCTCGACCGGTCGAAGATGGGTCAAAAATAACCCATCAAATCTCCCCCTTTTTGACCCAGGAGGGATCCACCTTCTTCAAGCCAGCCAGGTTTCTACAAACCTCAAACTTGCCCTTGAGCAAAGCCTTGGTCATCATGTCTGACCCGTTATCGTCCGTGTGGACTTTCTCAAGCTGTAACACCTTCGTTCCAAAGTATCCCCGATCCAAGTGATACCGAATCTCTATGTGCTTCGACTTGGAATGCTGACTTGGATTCTTGCTCAAGTGTATAGCACTCTGACTATCGCAATAGACCACGTGCTCCTCCTGCTTTAGGCTAAGTTCCTGTAGGAACCTCTTCATCCAAAGCATCTCTTTACATGCTTCGTGATCGCAATGTATTTGGCCTCTGTCATGCCGTCGACAATGCTACGACCTTCTGTAGCTTGCTCTGCCAAGAAACCGCTCCCCCTACAAACGTGAACATGAACCCCGATGTAGACTTCCTGGAGTCTATGTCACCTGCTATATCTGCATCTGTGTAGCCCTCTAACATAGGTTTACCGTCACCATAGCATAGGCTCAACCTGGATGAGCCTCTTAGATACCGTAGTATCCATTTCACCGCTGCCCAATGTTCTTTGCCAGGATTGACAAGATACCGGCTGACTACACCAACCGCATATGCTATGTCTGGGCATGTACACACCATAGCATACATCAAACTTCCTACAGCTGACGCGTAGGGTATTTTCTGCATCTCTTCCACCTCTGCCTTCGTCTTGGGACACTGTCTGTCGCTCAATCTGAAGTGACCATCTAGTGGAGTATTGACCGGCTTCGCTGCATTCATATTGAACCGCTCAGACTTTCTCAATATGCCGCTCTTGTGATGACCAAAGTTTCCTCGCCGCTTCATCACGGGTTATCTCCATTCCTAGGATCTGTCTAGCCGGCCCAAGTCTTTCATCGCAAAGACTTGCCCAACTCCCTGTTTCACTGTCAATCTTCTTGATGTCTTTTCCCATGATGAGCATGTCATCAACGTATAATAGCAAGAACTAAGAAATCGCCATCTGAGAACTTGCGCGTGAACACACAGTGGTCCGACTGCTGTCATCATACCCATGTTTCAACATAAACGAGTCGAACTTCTTGTACCATTGCCGTGGAGCTTATTTCAGCCCATACAAGCTCTTCCTCAGCCTACACACCATATGTTCCTTGCCCTTGACTTCGAACCCCTCTGGTTGGTGCATGTAGATCTCTTCTTCCAGGTCACCATGGAGAAAGACAGTTTTAACATCTAACTGCTCTATCTCCAGATCCATGCTAGCCACCAACCCAAGCAACACCCGTATGATGTCATCTTCACCACTGGTGAGAATATCTCCTCAAAGTCTATGCCTTTTCTCTGACCAAACCCTTTCACCACAAGTCTGGCCTTGAACCTCGTCTGTGAATTCTTCTGCTCAATCTTCTTTCTGAACACCCACTTGTTACTCAGAGCTTTCTTGGCCTTAGGCAGTTTCACCATATCATAAGTGTGGTTCTTATGCAAGGATTCCATCTCCTCTTGCATAGCTTTCAACCACTCCCCCTTATGCTCGTCGGCTAGGGCCTCAGAATAATCTTCTGGCTCTCCCCCATCGGTTAGCATAATGTACTCATGCGGCGAGTACCTCTTGACTACCTGCCCGTCCCTAGATGACCTCCTCACCGTGGCTCAACAGGTGGATCAAGTGGGGTTGCTCCCTGGTCCATCTTCCGAAGGAACTCCCTCGTCCTCGCACCTTCTTTGTACTCCCCGTCATCAGGCACCATGGGAGGAGTAATCGGATCCATGTCCTCTAGCTCACCTGAACTAGGCTGGTTCTTCTCTGGCTTACCAATGTCTTCGATACACTGATCTTCAAAGAAAACCACATCTCTGCTCCTGACGAGCTTCTTCTCGGTCGGATCCCATAACCTCGTAACCGAATTTTTCATCACCGTATCCTAAGAACACACCGCCCGATCTTCATATCGAGCTTAGACCTCTCGTCCTTTGGTACGTGAACGGATGTCCCGCATCCAAACACCGAGATAACCGTACGATGAATCTGTCCGGCCCACACCTTCTCAGGTACTTCTCCATTCAACGGGGCTGATGGAGACCTGTTTATCAAATACACCGCCGTGCGCATTGCTTCTCCCCAGAACGTCTTGGGCAACTTCGCATGGGATAACATGCATCTGATTCTCTCAACAATGGTGCGATTCATTTGCTCAGCTACACCATTATGCTGGGGGGTCTTGGGAACAGTCTGTTCATGCCGTATACCCCGGGACTTGCAAAGACTCATGAAAGTCGCCAATGTATTCACCACCATTGTCAGTGCGGATGCACTTCAATGGTCTACCTGTCTCTCTCTCGACCATAACATGAAACAATTTAAACACACCAAAGACCTCGTCCTTGGATTTCAAAGCATAAACCCAAACCCTCCTAGATGCATCATCTATAAAAGTAACAAAATACAATGCCCCACCCAAGGTTTTTGTCCTCATAGGACCACAAACATCAGAATAAACCAAATCTAATGCATGCACTTTATTAACATGAGAAGCAGTTTTAATGAATGAAACTCTATGCTGTTTCCCTGATAAACAATCAAGACAGGTTTTGAGAGGCATACCTGTCACGTCTGGAAGGAGTTGCTTCCTTGCTAGTAGCTGAAGCCCTTTTTCACTCATGTGGCCTAGACGCCTGTGCCACATGTCAATAGCTGAATCTTCTGCTGCGTTCAATCCACCCTTGCACATACTGACACTTGCCTTGTACAGGGTGCAACACTTCTTTCCTCTAGCCACGATCAATGAACCCTTGATGAGCTTCCATCGCCCACCAAAGAACCATGGGCTTTTATAGCCATCATCATCCACCTTCCCGTCGACATCAAGTTGAGGCGAAGGTCTGGGATATGCCTCACATCCCTGAGAACCAATGTGCCCACATCGGTCTTCACACAAATATCACCGACTCCCACGATCTTTGATACGCCAGAATTTTCCATCTTCACAGTCCCATAGTCACCTGACTTGTAGCTTGTGAAGGAGTCCCTGTGTGGAGTCGCATGAAAAGAAGCTCCCGAGTCTATCACCCAGTCGGTGCCCTGACTCGTAGCCGTGAGACATACATCGTGATCTGTAGAAAGAATAACTACCATGTCGCCATCTGAAGCGACTGCAGTGGAATCAGATTCATCTTCCTTCCCTTTTCCTTTCTTGTCGTTCTTCTTACCACGACATTCATGCTTGTAGTGGCCCTTCTTGCCACAATTCCAGCATTCAACCTCTTTTCTGTTACTCGACTTGCCTCTTGATTTATCTCGGGCCTTCCCGCCCTTCCTGTTCTTTCCTCTCCCCCGTTCCTGTGTCACAAGAGCCTCTTGCTGTGTAGACCCCTGAGACTTCCTCCTTGTCTCCTCATTGAAGAGACAACTGGTTACCTGTTATATGGATATCTTTCCGTCTGGCACGGAGTTACTTAGAGACACCACCAATGTCTCCCAACTATTAGGCAATGAACTAAGCAATAGTAAAGCCTGCAATTCATCATCTAGGACCATCTTCATAAAGGTGAGTTGGTTCACTATATTGCTAACCTCATTCATATGCTCGGCCACAGAACCACCATCCTTGAACTTGAGATTCACAAGTCGCCTTATCAGAAATATCTTATTACCGGCTGTCTTCCTCTCATACAGCCCTTGTAATTTTAGCCATAGGCTTTTGGCTGAGGTTTCCGTAGACACATGGTGGAACACAGAATCATCCAACCATTGTCTAATAAACCCCACCGCCTTTCGGTCCATCTTCTTCCAATCATCATCAGTCATATCCTTGGATTTTGCTGATATGCCTGAGATTGGAGAATATAGGTCCTTGCAATAAAGCAAGTCCTCCATCTTAGCCTTCCATATGGTCCAGTTAGAACCATTGAGGCTGATCATCCTTGAGCCACCTTCCATAATTCAAACCGATCCTACCCGTTCAATGAACTTAGCTCTGATACCACTTTGTTGGGATGCCTTGCACAAAACTTAGGATCTAGCCTCCCGAAACAAACCAGAATTATGGATAAAGCAATGAAATAAATCAAAGCATCAATCACACACCACACAAGAGATTTTTACATGGAAAACCCTCAAAGAGGTAAAAACCACGGGACCTCGTCCAGATCAACAATCCACTATGAAGTAGAACGTTCCAATCTTCTTCACTCACGCAGGAGTGGATAAAAAATAAGAGAAATAGAGAAAACGGAGAGATCTAACCGAGTACGAGGACATAGAAGCGCTGAGATGTAGATTGCAAAGTAGAGAACCTCCACGAGCAGAACCTCCCTTCTATAAGCTTCCTCTCTCTCTTTCTCCCTCTCTCTCACCTTTGATAGCCCTAAACCCTTTAGCAAATCCCTTACAAAGCTTTAGGAAACCCTCTTGCTATTTTGTGATACCTAGAAAAAACCCTAGGCAACCCCTTTTATAGTTTTGGGAAACTCTTTTCCGCATCCGTTGCGAAAGGACTCAAATCATGGTTTCGCAAGCAAAATCGCGAACAAAGCTGCGTAACCTTCGACTAGTCGAAGCATCCCTTCGACCAGTCGTAGGCCCCCTTCGACCAGTCGAAGGTTCCTTCGACCAGTCCAAGCTACAGTAAAAAACAACAAAATTACTCGCTGGACTTTGAGTCGAAGTTTTCGACTCGAACCTTCGACCGGTCGATACCAGCCTTCGACCAGTCGAGTAGGGCTCTCGACCGGTCGAAGATGGGTCAAAAATAACCCATCAGATTCTAACCATGTACATGGCTTGAAAACAATGAACGTTATAACAAATTGGCCTAACTCAAAGGGCTAGGATCATCTGATCAGCGTGATTCTTACACTATGGCTTCATCATAGTTGTATGAATGAATTAATGGTTCAGATCAAAGATAAGAATTCCTTATATGCGGTTCAAAAGATTTGGAGATATTGTTTACTTCCTCATGAAGCAAAACACAATATTTACATATAAATTGAAGGGCAATCGACGAGAGAATATTTTTCGTTTGACAGAAGGAAACAACTGACCGGCTCAACTGGAATGGAAAACTTTTGGGCGGATTTCACTGGAGCCGTACATCATGGCCCACATACATGACGCTTGTGGAGCCTACTCAAATGACGTTAGCTGTTTTGCGTTTGCAAGGTATATGTTCGGGTCAAAATTTGCACATTAGCTTATGGCTTTCAGTTTATACAAGTGGGACAATGGTTCAATTATCCATTGCCAGATGGTCCTCGAATAAACATCACACGACAAAACAAAATAATATTAATTACAGCACAAAAATTGAACCAAACAAAACGAGGTTAGTCAGCTACTAGACTAGACCGCATGAGTTCAGGCAAGTACGTGGCGGAACGACATCGGGTATGAGCGACCCATGTAGTCTGACTACTGTCGCCCACACGCACTCGCTCAAATTATTAATTACAGCACAAAAATTCTGTACAATTATTAATCTTTTATCTCATAATTGTCGTCTTGTGCTGTAATTTTTTCACGCTTGACTTTTCCACAAAAATCATGTGTTTTTGTACATGTTTTGTTGTGTTTATTTTTCATGTGTTTGATTTGAATTTAAAGTTTGCTTCCACAACTCCCAACAATATGTACATCAATGCATACAATCTAAAATAGGGATCTGATATACGTGAGGTATAGAACAAAGGCCACACTGTCTACATCCTAACCATCCAATTGGTGGCTATCAAACGTACATGTACAAAGAAAAGAAAAAAAAAAAAAAAAAACCAACAGAACAATTCAATCCGACCAGTAACGCAAATTAGTACTGCTACTAGAAACATTTCATAGAAGGAAAATAATAATATTATCATCCACATATGCTTACATAACTTACTACAAGCAAACGACTATCCCCAACGGAGAGAAACTACATTGAACTAGAATGTTACCATGCCGAAGTTAGCACCTTAGTGGAGCTTCTAATATCTACATACAATGCTCCTCCGCATCGAAATTACGTAAGTCTGAATCTCAATGGCCGGGTTTCCGTCTCTGATGTTGTTTCTTGGAGGAATCTGATGTAGAACATGTCACAGAGATTTTCCCAGCATGGTTGAGCCAAAAGGAGGTGGACCATAAATTGACCATAACTTTTGATCCGGGTATCGTTACAGGGCACAACCTATCAATCTTTACTAAAACGGGCCATCCGAGGTGAACCAACCCACAAAGTGGGTTGCGTCTGTCCGTTTCGTCAGAAAACGCGTGCTTTCAGCTCAAAAACGAGTTTTTAGAAAATTTATACTATTTTTAGTAATTCCGATTTTTTAATAATTTTTTTAGAGTTTTAGATTTTCTTTCCTTATAGAAATAACTTTTAGTTATACTAGGACTCTTCTACAGAAAGTTTATTTGAAATTCTTATTTTTAGAAATTAAGCCTTAGAAGAGTTTTATTAGAATTAGGATTTTTATTAGAGTTAGAATTTTGCTATTTTTGGTAATTACGAATTTTAGTTTATTTTTTTCTATATTAATGGTGTAAGGAGACACATTAGTCAATTATCAATTATTCATTAATCTATTTCGAATTTATTTCTATTTTCTACTCTATTTTCTCGTGGATTTGAGAAAGTCTCTGTGAGGAGTCCAGAGAAGTTCCGTGGATTCGGAATAGTTATCCTCTTGAGGAAGACGGTGCTCGACCTCACGTCCTCCCCTGCGTCAGTTTGGTATCAAAGCGATTTTTCCTCGGGTCGATGGCTTCTAACGACGGGTCAAGCAACAATCCCATAGGCGGTGCTCTAGGAAATTTTTCTTTAACGGCGGCAATTTTTGAAGTAGCGCAACGAGAGAATCGACAAGCTATGCAAGGGCTGCAAGCTTCCATTGACCGCATAGCGGATCTCTTGGAGGAAAACCTAAGGCAACTTCGTGTTCATAGTGGTGATCCACCACCAGCAATTGCTGGAATTCGTAATTATACTGATCGTAGGGCAATGTTATCAATGAGCCACAGGATGGTTCAAGAATTTAAGATGAAAGTTGATCTTCCTAGCTTTAATGGCCAACTCTACTTCAAAGACTTCCTCGATTGGTTGCTTGAAATCGAACGTTTCTTCGACTACATGAACATCGTAGAAGAAAAGAAAGTTAAACTCGTGGCCTACAAGTTGACAGGCGGAGCTTCAGATTGGTGGGAACAACTTCAACTTGAGCGGATGAGACAGATGAAGGCGCCAATCCGCACGTGGTCGTGGATAAAGAGGTTATTATGCATGCGATTCCTCCCTCAAGATTACGATCAGGCATTATTCCAACAAAATCAAAATTATTATCAAGATAGTCGATCAGTAAAAGGTTATGCAGAAAAATCCTATTATTGGTCTGCGAGAAACAACTTCATCAAAACGGAGTTGCAACAGACTACAGGATTCATCAGTGGCAAACATGTGACCTCTATAGGAATGGAGAACCAACCCAAGACATCTAAAGTGGAGGGATGATATCTCATCACTGAACAGGCCTTTGTCAAACAATATGAGGAAACGGGAAATATATATCCATTAGTTGAAAAGAAAAAATATGTGGAGCCTGTAAATATCTTGGAGGATTTGGAACCAGTATCGCAGGAGTTCAAGAGGGTTATGCTCGATAAACTCTCTAATAAATTACCTCCCATACGAGATATACAAAATCACATTGATCCCATCTCAGGGGCAAGTCCGCCCAATTGCCCACATTATCAGAAAAAATATGAGATTTTAAAGACAGATGTGAAGGAACTGATCAATATTAGTCAAGTCAAGGAAAGCATGAGTACATGTATTGTGTCAGATGTGAAGGAACTGATCAATATTAGTCAAGTCAAGGAAAGCATGAGTACATGTATTGTGTCAGCTCAAGAGCTTAATGCCAAGTATAAAAAAAGGGCTAATGAACATCGGCTTCAGAAGTTATCTCAGACTCATGTGCCAAGTCTCTTGCGTAACTCGAGGACGAGTTTTTTTCAAGTGGAGGGGTCTGATGTAGAACGTGTCACAGAGATATTCCCAGTATGGTTGAGCCAAAAGGAGGTGGACCATAAATTGACCATAACTTTTGATCCGGGTATCGTTACAGGGCGTACAACCTATCAATCTTTACTGAAACGGGCCATCCAAGGTGAACCAACCCACAAAGTGGGTTGCATCTATCCGTTTCGTCAGAAAACGCGTGCTTTCAGCTCAAAAACGAGTTTTTAGAAAATTTATACTATTTTTAGTAATTCCGATTTTTTAATAAATTTTTTAGAGTTTTAGATTTTCGTTCCTTATAGAAATAACTTTTAGTTATACTAGGACTCTTCTAGAGAAAGTTTATTTGAAATTCTTATTTTTAGAAATTAAGCCTTAGAAGAGTTTTATTAGAATTAAGATTTTTATTAGAGTTAGAATTTTGCTATTTTTGGTAATTACGAATTTTAGTTTATTTTTTCTATATTAATGGTGTAAGGAGACACATTAGGCAATTATCAATTATTCATTAATCTATTTCAAATTTATTAGAATTTATTTCTATTTTCTACTCTATTTTCTCGTGGATTCGAGAAAGTCTCTATGAGGAGTCCAGAGAAGTTCTATGGATTCGGAATAGTTATCCTCTTGAGGAAGACGGTGCTCGACCTCACGTCCTCCCCTGCGTCAGAATCTGGGCCACCGTTTGAGCAAACGGTTGGACTTGAGGATAAGGTTGAGCTTGAGAAGGAGGCCACTTTTCTGAGCTAGATACCCTTCAAGTAGATCAAACGCTTCTCGCCCTACCTTGGCAAGGTCTTCTTGGGGTGCCATTCGACAGAGGAAGGCTAAGGTGAAAACTGATAGAAGGGGTTGATTTTAGTGCACAGGTCCTCTCTAAGGGTGAACTTTCATTTATAGAGGGTTACTTGGAAGGGCCCACTATTTGAATGGGGTTGATGATGGGCTAGCTTTCGGTTGGTTCGTGCCTGTCTCTCAATCTATTTAGAGGGTGCAAGGAGGAGAGTGGTAGGGGAATGATTGGAAGATTATATACATCGTAGGACCCATGGCTTATGACCAAAGCGGAAGTGTTCACCTGCTTTTCTGATTGGTTGCAAATTCTCCGCGGTGCATGTTGTAAGTCTTTTGGGTCCGACCAGGGAAAAAAAGAAAAGAAAAGACAGAAGGTGAAAGTTTTACTCACCCCTCCAGGTGGAATCAATTTCTTTCTTCTTTTCTTTTCTTTTAATTTTTTTCATCTCTCTCATCACATCCAAAGGCCTGTGTGTAAATGATACATAACTGAGATTTACCCACATCTGAACGACCCCAAAAGGGAAATAAAGGAAAAGCTCCAGTGTGCATTAGAGGACAATGGTTCTCTTAGTATGCCATGCTGCTTTTAGACACCTGGATGGTTAAATCATAGATTTAGACCGTCCGTTAGGTTCCACCACTTATCAGGCCCACCATGAAAACTCGTGCTGATTGGAGAATACTGACTTTCCAAAGGCTTGCCTTTCTTAATACAACCGTCCGATTCCCAAGCACTAATGGGATAGATGGTTATTGCCATTTCATCCAAAAATCCTCCTTAGAGACATGTTATCCAAATTAAACTCTTGCCTAAAGAATTATTCATATTGACCGTCGTATCTTCTTTTTCATTTTTATGTGGCATTGATCTGATGGAAGAACTCTAGTCACCACCGTTTCTTATAGTATGGTTCACTTGAGATTTGGATCTGCTTCATTTTTGGGCTCATGCCTTAAAATGATCTGGAAAAAAAACGGATGGACAGCGTACATTTATATATAGAATTCATACATTATGGTGGGCTCCATGATAAGGGCTTGGGTAAGGCCGGTGCTGCACCTGATCCGATCCCTCATTTCCTCATGCCACTTGCAATGAAAGGACTCTTCATATGATCTCTCACTACTATTAATCCACTTCCATGCACAGAGTAAGGCCAAAAAATTGACACGTGGGAAGGTGTAGGAGAGGTCATCGTAAGCAGTTGAGGCAATTGCCTAAGCCCCCTAATTATGAAGACCCTATATTAGAGTAAAATTAAAATTTCTTAATTATGAAGGTCCTATATTATAGCAAAATTAAAATTAAGAAGAACAAAAAAAACCTAAAATTTTTTAAATAAAACTTATTGAAAGGCCTACGACATAGGAAAATCTAAAAATTAGTTTATGAATTTGAAATTGAAAATAACAAACAAATCCAAAAAACTAGCACTATCAATAATAACAGTCTAACTCGATCGTCTCTTTTCAAAATAATAACATCACTTCCAATAAATTCTTCTCCTAAAACTTAGGACCACAACTACTTACTTTATTGCTAATTAAGTTCTTAAAAAATTAAATTATAATGTTATTTTTCTAAATTAAATTCTAACTTCATTTTTCTAATGGTACAGTTGCACACCAATGTTTAATTAGATTATTAGTAGTGGATTGTTTAGTTTTGAATTTATTAATTTATTAATTTTTTAAACTAAAAGGCCTCATTTTTATGACTTTCTATGGCCCCCAAAAATGTTGAGCCGCCCCTGGTAATCAGGTGGGCCATGGGTGTGAGATCTAAGACGTCAATAAAGTGTATTCCACCATTTAGATGCTCTTGCCTAAAAACTAGGGAATCTCTACTCATCTGGACCGCAACGTCACAAACAAATGGACGGCTCCAAGTCTTTGTTTTATAAATACCGGCGCATCTGATCAGTGCAACTGACCTGATTCTTTTGGGCTTGGGCATCTAGAATTAATGTGGGACATCTTGGACCGGCAACCGTGTGTTTCATTGGTACATGGGACATGGGAGATTAAGGAATATTTCAACGTTCAAAGGTTCTGGTCTTTAAAAAAAAATAAAAATAAAAATAAAATAAAAATAAAACAAAACAAAAGGTTCTGGTCTTCTATTCATCATTGGCTTTCGGTGGTTAAGAGTGAGTGTATTTCTATAGCTTTAAGGAGCGGCAAGAGATTAACGGTGAAATTCAGATTCCCAGACGACTCTACAACCCTTCACGTGCGATGTGACACATCTTGACCATTCATTAAGTGGGACCAGCCTTCTATTTTGCGTTGCCTAAAATGAGTGAGCCAACTCATCGGACAGGCCACAAGCCTGCTAGAAAGAAAATGGGAACGGTGATCCACATTCAAAGTTTCGTTATGTGGCCAACCGTGACAATTGAACTCGCTTGAATAGCTCAGATGTAAGATGTGACCCGATTGATTAACAGTATCAATTATTGCATGTGTGTATTGCTTGCTACCCTATGGTTTTAATGGCCGGCATCCCCATCGCACTGTCATGCTGTTTACCCGATTTGAGTTTTGGATAATCTGTGTGAATTTGGACTCATGTCCTCACGTGTCTGATTTTTAGGCTAGCTCACATCACAAGGTCTGACCTAATGATCAACAGTCTGGATCTCATATATGTGTCTCATTCTTACACGTGGACCACTTTCCACTGGCAATAAAGATATTCCCCTACAAACACTACAAGAAAGTAGGCCTTTAGCCTCAATTTTTTAGCCTCAGTTCAAAAAAAGGAGGCTAAATATGGTTTTTAGCCTCGGTTGTAAAGGAACCGAGGCTAAAAATTCAATTTTTTCCTCGGTTGATGAGAAACTGAGGCCAAAAGTCTGTTATATTGCCTCGGTTGGTGAGCAATTGAGGCTAAAAGTCTGCCCTTTTGCCTCGGTTGGTGAGCAACTGAGGTTAAAAGTCTGCCATTTTGCCTCAGTTGTTGAGAACTGAGGCCAAAACTCTGCCCTATTGCCTCGGTTAATGATAAACTGAGGCTAAAAGTCTGTCTTTTTGCCTCGGTTGGTGAGAAACTGAGGCCAAAAGTCTACCATTTTGCCTCGGTTGTTGAGAACTGAGGCAAAAAGTCTGCCCTTTTGCCTCGTTTGTTGAGAAATTGAGGCCAAAAGTCTGCACTTTTACCTCGGTTGATGAGAAACTGAGGCCAGAAGTCTGCCCTTTTGCCTCGGTTGGTGAAAATTGAGGCCAAAAGTGGGCCCTTTTGCCTCGGTTGGTGAGTAATTGAGACCAAAAGTCTACCCTTTTGCCTCGGTTGGTGAGAAATCGAGGCCAAAAGTCTTCCTTTTGCCTCGGTTGAAAAATGGAGGCTAAAAAGTCTACTTTTTAGCCTCGGTGCATAGGAACCGAGGCCAAAAGTCTACTATTTTACCTCGGTTGTATAGGAACCAAGGCCAAAGGTCTACTTTCTACTTTCAGCCTCGCTGCATATGAACAGAGGTCACAAGTCTACTTTTTAGCCTCAATTGCATAGGAACCGAGGCCAAAAGTCTACTATTTTGCCTCAGTTGCATAGGAACCGAGGCCAAAAGTCTGTTATTTTGCCTCAGTTACGTAGGAACCGAGGCCAAAAGTCTACTTTTTAAAATTTGAGAACTTTTAAAAACTTCCTAAGAACTAAGAATTTTTTAAAATTTTGATAACTTTTAAAAAATTAAGAATTAACTTTTTTTGAAAAATTAAGAATAAAAAAAGGATAATTTACTTGTTGGGCACTCATCTTTGTAAGCGTGTTCTTTGGTTTAAGCTCCAGTGGAGACCCGTCCATCAGAATTTGTGGGCCTCACCATAATAATTTGTTTGTTGAGCACTCATCTTTGTAAGCGTTTATATTTGAATTTCAGAGTTTGCTACTTAACATTTATACCGTTCATTTTATGAAAGCAATTAGACAGATAGGATCATTTGTTTGATGCAAATTTTTTACATTATTGACCAATTACAGTGGGCCTCGTAATTTGAACGGATTGGATTGAGGTGAATATGGGCGCTTATAAAGAAACCTTTGTGAATGTCTATATGGTTGTTCATGCTCTCCAGAGTATTAATGTTATTAAGAGAAAATATAAGTTCACTCACTTGCGTGAGATGTATGAAGCCTTTGTGTCACACGAGCTGACTTGGAACACATGATTAATATCAGATCCATTCATCAGGTGATCTTACACTTTTTTTTAAAGATTAGCGGTGAGAAATAAATCACCAACTAAGGATACCTTTTAGCCTCAGTTACATAGTAACCGAGGGTAAAAGTGTACTTTTTAGCTTCGGTTGCTTAGAACCGAGGCCAAAAGCCTATTTCATAAAAGCTTCTCAACGTGTAAACTTCAACTAACGCACATGCCAGCAAATACACCAGCATGGCACACGATTGCAAAATCCAAGCCATTCATTGGAAGGGCACCATTATATAGATTCACTATCCCAGAACAGATCGGTCCACTAAACAGGTGGGCCACAATTAATTGAAAAAAAATACCATTGTGAAAAAAAATCAACTGAAGTTTTATAACACGTCCATTTACTTCTGATTTAGTGGCCCAAAAAAATGAGCGGACCACTTTTATATCTATATAGAAGCATATATACGGTGAGATCTACATGATGAATGGACTGGATTTATTTCATCTTCATCATGAAGTCCCACGAACGTGCACGTGTGGAATGTGTACCATGCATTATAAAAAAAAACCCAACCTCACTTCTTCCTCCCTGCTTCCATCCACGCCTCTCTCTCTCTCTCTCTCTCTCTCTCTCTCTCTCTGCTTCTCGATCCACGCCCTCGATCCATTCTCTCTCTCTCTCTCTCTCTCTCTCTCTCTCGATTGGAAGAAGGAGAGTTGCTAGAAGATCTCCTTATCATTTAGATCCAGATCCAAATCAGTTTTGGATCAGTTTAAGGTAAGCTCGATTCCTTTCTCTTTAACGATTTTACAAAAAAAATGAAATTCAAAATCGGAATCGAATTTGATTTCACTATCTATGCCTTGAAATCCCTTCTATTTCTGGTTTGAGATTTCAATCGATTCATCTGTCTCTGCTGAATAGCTGGTGGCACTCCAGGAAAAAGTAGGATGTAATCTGCTTTCATCAGCTCTTCATCTTCTCTTCTTCGAGATTTTCATCTCCAAAGGAAACGGCTCTCCATCTCTTCCATGAGCTTTCGATCTCTAGAGGAAGCTTGTAAAATCCACGTTCGGCTCTACCTTATCCTCCGAACCCTTGAAATCGTCGGATCATTAGATCTACGTTCTCTCTCTCTCTCTCTCTCTCTATATATATATATATATATATATATATATATATCTCCAATTATTAGATCCTTAAAAGATGGTGAGCTTTTTTTTTTTCCAATTTTTTCCACTTAGGGTTTATTTTATTATTATTTTCTCGATTTTTGGTGCTTGATCTGTTTTGATTTGAATCCAGCTCGTCTCTCGATTTTAAGAGATTTCGTTGGATTTTGATCCGATTATTTTTTATGGATCTGTTTTTAGAGAGGAATGATTTGCAGAATCTCTGGGGATAGGGTGGATAGGGTGGGATTGGCACGTGTGGGCATAGCAGAGCTCTTATTTCTTCTCTAGAGGTTACAGTCTAGGACAGCCTATTATATGCTTATTGTTATGATTTTGTATTTGCAGAAAAGACATTATGAAGCTGATCTTGTTGGAGCTTTCAGAAGGAACAAGATAAAGAAATTCAATTGAGGGCCTTGGCATGAGAAAATGAGGCAACAATAGAGCTGGTACATGATTTCACTGTGTTTTCTTTTTCTTTGCTGTCCAATTAATTTAACAGAAAGTATCCTTAGCATCCAGTTAGAGAAAATCTCCCATGACAATAGAAATTTAATAAATGAAAATCTCTCATCAAACATGCTAGACTTGGACAAAATAAATGGACCTCTCATCAGACGGGCTAGACTTGGACAAAATAAATGGACAATTAACCGAAATTAACCAATTGTCTGAACTCTGTATACATGTGTGGCCCACTGGATGAGTGGATTGGCCTCATTTTTTGTTCAGAGAGTTACATTTTGGCCTATCAGATGGGCGACTTGGATCTTATATAAGGGTGCCACATTGTGACATGTGAGCCATGGGTCCTCTATCAATAACTAATTTATGTCAAATAAGCTGATTTCTTTTTTCTAAAGTGGGGATATGAGAAGCTTATCTGATTCAAGATCATGTTTTCGTTCCTCGTATGAAAATTTTCATATGCATCAGTTCTGAATCAATGGGAATGTATTTTGAATTGTACTTTAGTTCACACGGGCAATGTTGTGATGTGATGCATGTTGTTCTGAAATAGGAAAACTAATTGTTTCACTAATTATTTGCAAATGATTTGATTAGTTTAGTTTCATGCAGAGGTCCACAATGGGCAAGTGTAAATTTGGGAATCTTCATCTGCATGCAATGTTCTGAAATCCACAAAAGTCTAGTAATACGCATTTCACTAATTTATTTTTTTATATATAGTTCTTCCTTCAATTTACTGAAGCTTCTTGCATTGAAGGGAACACCATCCTTAATTCTTGGTAACTTAACGCCTTAGGAGCTCCTATTATTGAAATCACCCTCCTTGGAGTCCACATGTCATGGGGTTCCATGAAATATGCACCAAAATATCTGTTGTGCATGTGGCATGTGCATGGTGGTCACGACCAATGATTTTGTGGACCACCACATGGATGGACCATGTACCAAAAAGAAAAGTAATCAGATTGTTAGCCATACGATCAGTGGCATAAAATCAAGACATGAGCAACTGCCCTCATTCTACAAAGAAAGCTTGCAACAATCGATGGTCATAGTTATTCAGCCTACTTCTATTTTTATGTATAGCCCTGTCCATGTGGGGATGGCACTAAATGGAACTTGAATAAATCATACATTCTAGTAAAATGTCTTTTGTTTTTATTTACCGATATTTCTTTCCCAACTAATCCATGGTCCAATGACTACATCCTGTTCTTTGAAACTTTAACCATGCAGATACAGAAGCAACAAACACAACAGAGAAAGTTGGCTCTACGAAACCAGAGAAAGTAAGGCCCAACCCATGTCTTTTCTTTTTCCTTTTTCTTCTTTAATTTAGCTTTTTCCTTTTGATATGTTGCCTTTGTTGACAGTCACGTGTTGATTTTGGACTGAAACTTCTAGGTGCAGATGTTATGCAATTCTGGGTCGGTGTAGTTATGTTCAGGCATGATCCTTTCTATTATTGCGTCGTGGTATTTTGTACTATAATTTCTGGCATTACAATTCTCTTGATGTTATGCCTTTTGTATATTTACAGACGTATTTAATTCTGGTTGAACACATACTTATTGGACTTCAAACCATTCTCTCAAGTTATCTCTAAAAAAGAACCTCTCAAGTTCAGTAATCATCTGAGGTTCTTATGTTTCTGTTACTGTTAATATTAGTCATGGATTTTATTTATGTAATTAAGTTGTATTGGATAGTTGTATAGCTCCTTATGTACTTGTCGAGGTATTTTCTTTATTTGAAGGTATAGTAAGCCTATGAACTCATTTTCAACCAGAACCACGCCTGTTTTGGAGATCAAAACACAAGATTTGAGTGTGATTCGATGAATCAATGTGGAGAGGGACTCATTTGATAGTCATGTTTTTTACAACATTATATTAATTAGAATTGTGCATATTAAATAGATTGTGATTTTTACACAACAACATGATTCTTGAACCCCTTTCATGCTCATGTCACGTTAAGGTACTGCAGAAGAAAAAACTGTTTTTTTGTAAAGCATATCCTATTGTGATCTTGGATTAAAGTTGGGACTTGGGATAGCAAACATATGTTACTTATATGAAATTGTGTTTCAGCCCAGTGAGTTTAAGCTTATCAAATTTCTACATCGAGCTTGTCTTGGATTAGTTCTTTTTATTGGCATTATTTTTCTATACCTTTTCGAATGCTTATGGTTGATACCAAAGATCTGTCTGGTAACATCAAATTAAATAGCAAGTTGATTATTTGAACACAAGTTTGTATGAATCATGTACACTTCACTTTTAGGGCCTGTTCATTTTTTCAATTTTCAATGTAATTAAAAGCAAATGAACCGTTGTTATCTTTTTAGGGTGAAACATGAAGTGCTGGGCAATGAGGGAGTTCAGACATGCAGTTCACCTGTTCAGAATATTGCATTGTTCCAATAATTCAAACAAAGTAACTCGTGAAATTTATTTTGATTTGGATATCTCTTTTATATAATGCATTAATTTTCTTTATTAGTCAATACTATGTCTAGTTTATGGCCAACATTGAGTTGATCATAAATTACATTGCAGGTCTCCTATAAAAGAAAACATGGTTATTGACATGTGATGACTTGGATAATCACCAAAAGTTTGAATCTTATGCGATACATGAAGAGATGACATATTGTGAGTATGATAAAACTTCATAAATTAATATTTTGGAATGTGCATACAAGTTAAAATTGTTCTTCCAACTTCTAGTAAGTGTCTATTCTTTTGTTTGGCAATAATTTATGCAATGTGTTCTTGATTCTTTGATTGAATGATTGTGAGTAGTATTCGATGGTAAATGTGGATTGTAGTATTTTATCTCTAGAAATGATCTTGAATTGGTAAATGTGGTGAACTGATCACGCCATGGTAGGCAAGTGTACTTCCAGTGGCAACTTTGAAATTACAGATGTTTTATCTTGAGGCATACACACATATGCCTTGCAAATATAAAAAGATTGTAAGACTCTTATTAGCATCATGGTAGTCCTAAGAAGGTTTCAACGGTGGGCATCATTCTCCCCACTATTTTCTGATGTATGTGTTTCACCTAATGCAGGTAATTTCTTCTTCCCACATCTTTTTTTTTTTTTTTTTTTTTTTTTTTTTTAATGAATTCTTAAAAACATACTTTGATTGACACCCATTATTAAATACCATGGTAGAGAAGTTTCTTAGCTTTTTGGTAAAAAGTGTGATGATCCACACACACACACACACACAGTGGGGTCCTTCGTGCATCCGCTTCTTCTCAGTCATGGGTGAGGGTCTGTTAAGTTTATAACAAACTTCGTCGACATTTGCATATGTCATGTCCAACTTATTTCCATCAATAACCTTCTTGTTGGCTATCATCTTCGGGTATAACCCACTCATCTCAGCATTTTAAGTTAGGATTTGTTTTGATTCATATAACATATTGAATTTTGGTACTTTCCAAAGGATCATGTAGATTTTGTAATAAGTAGAGAAGCATTGGTTTCTATTTTCGGAACATGGGTTTTCAAGTTTGGTGGATGGATGGTCTTCATCCAATTACTTACGCCCATTTCATGTTATGCAGAAAAGCGGAAAATGAACCTAAACTATGTCAAAGCCTTGGTTTCATGTAACTTGGTGCCTTTAGTTGTTGTTGACGATGTGCGAATATATAAAATTGGGACAAAAGCAAGAGGTGGGCAACTAGCTACCGATACTCATTGATGATTAGTTCATTAAATTGTTCATGCTAAATATGGAATATCTATTTAATTCATTGGCATTTTCTCGGTATCATTTTCTTAGAACCATACGAGTAATTCAGATTTATTTCCCAAACTAAAATGATCATGAAAAGGCATTCTATTAAGCTTCGAAAATTTGTTTTCACTTGGTAAGAATGATCTGTCATCCTTCGATGTGCTCCATTAGATAAAAGTTTTCTTAATATTTCGACATGGGTTTCTTTAGTCTTCGATTTTCTACGATTGATTCGAGTTTCTTTCTTACCGAATCGGGTTCTTATTTTTCTTTCTTAATGTTGTTCCCATGTCCAGGTGGGGAGTGGTGCAATGCCTGCTTTGATTAGCTCACATAATAGATTTATTTCTCATGTACAACACCCTGTCTCTCTTCCATGTCTTCTTTTTCTTTCTTTCTTTTTAATGTTTGCTTACATTTGAAATTTACATGCTTCATCAATGCTGATACAAACCCTCTCTGTGACAGGAAAAGGCACAGCCAGTCCTCCTAGTCTTATTCTGCGAAGAAAAATAACATGGCTATTCACAGTAGTTAGAACCACTTCTATGATGCTGCATACCATTTTGTCAATCTCTAATTGTGATTACAACGAAGTTTAGATCTCATCGTAATCCCTCTCATATGCCATCATGGCACATGCAATCTCCTCACACATGCACATAAGCAATTGCATTCAACAACGTTGCTCTATATCTCTTGTGAAATGGGGGTCCAATCAGTAACACAAATACCTGCAATCACTCTTTCAGCTTCCATACCTTGGCCTAATTCTCTCAGTATTTTACATAAATTGCTACTTTTTAAGTTTGTTAAAAGATCAGTCAATCCATGAATTTTATGTTTTGTATTTTACATAAATTGCGACTTCCATATACTCAATCGTTTTTTTCCCGGTGAAAGTGGGCGAGGAAAAATGAAACAACAAAAATTGCAAAGGCTACTGATTGTTCGTAACCATAGGTTCTATGGCTTTTACTCGTAGTTTTTCCTCCTTTTTGGGCCGACACAATAAATAACTGACGATTTAGGGGCACCCGCAAAACCGCGGTAAAAGCTAATGGCCGTCGGTAAAACCTTTACCGACCGAGCCTTTACCGGCGGTTGCCCGGTAGTTTTACAGGCAGACTAACAACCTTGCACATTTTGTTCAGGTCAAGATGAGAATTTTAATGGGAACTTATGCTCTTTCTGGTGGATATTATTGCATATTACAAACGTGTCAAAGAAAATTACCATTATTTTTGTAAAGGCTTTTCATTATAGGTTGTTCGTGAATTTTACGTAGTGTACCAATGTTTTAATAGCAGTTGTGGTGTTGTAGAAACCTAGAAGTTAATTTTTAGATATCTTGTGCCATTTATTTGGAAACTTATTGTTGTAATAGTGTTTTAGGTGAGGACCTTGGTTCAGAAAAGCTTCAAGGCAGCATTGGATAAAAATGACATCCTCATTTCACCTGCTGCACCATCAGTGGCGTATAAGATAGGTATGCCACTTCTAGCAGCATATATTATGAATTATTGAGGCTACTTTCATGGTTACTTCATGCCCAATGGGCAATGTTGTTTGCAGGTGAAAAAACAAATGATCCTCTGGCAATGTATACAGGCGACATCATGACTGTAATCCTCACTCTACGCTTCTATGCTTATCAACGATTGCGCTTTTTTTCTATTCGAATAAGTGCATCATTATTTTCAAAATAAATAATTTTTTAAAAGATTGTTTGAAAATAAATAAATGCTCTTCTGCACGTACAAATCTGCTGAATGAATGGAATTTAGTTTATTCAACTCAGTGGATGACTCATTGTTTTGAAATTAATACATACATTGCCAGGTGTGGACTATTTACACCCACTGTTTTCATTTGCCCACAGCAATTGTCTGTTTTGCACTATTTCGATTCCAAACATGAATAATGGGAATACAATACAACTTTTTCTTTTTTAACCATCCATTTGATGGCCCCCAATTGGGCATTTATGATTGTCCACTCAGCGTGATTTTTAAGCTGTGCTCCACCCACAATGGTAGGGCCCGCAATGCAGACAATCTGGATTGGTGTGCTGGTAGATAGGTGACAGCCAATTAACATGGTGTAGCAAACGCAGACAAGAGCCTATTAAATGAGATGAAGAAGCTTCTACCCATCATTGATGCCAGCTCTTCAGATTCAGGTGACCTTATGCTTGTGATTGTGTCTATGTGCACACAGATTTAAATATGAATGCACTTATGTTTAATTGCATATTTCAAGCTTGGAGTTTTCGAATTGGATCTGTGATTGTTTTAGGAACATTTGATGGCGTTTTGGAGCTTATGGTTCATGTTGTGAGAAGTCTACCTAAAGCTATCATGATGATGATACCGAGGCGTGGCAAAATGTTAAAAACATGGATAGTGATAGAAAAGCCTTATACGAATATTTTTCAGCTCTTATGGAGCCATGAGATGGACCTGCACTTATATCATGTAAAGTTTGTGCTGGAATTGCTTCATGCTTTAGTGATTCTGCATGTGACATGAGTATTTTGAACTTATATTTATTGTATAAATGCGGTTATTGATGGTCGCTATCTTGGAGCGACATTGGACCGGAATGGATTGCGCCCCAGTCGCTTTTACAACACACATAGTGGACGCGTGATCATGGCCAGTGAGGTTGGTGTTGTAGACATCTGCCAGGAGATGTAGCTAAGAAAGGAAGACATCTGATCGGTCCAGAAGGGGACCTTACTGAAACAGTTCATGTGGAAGGCTATGTGGTAGTTCATGTGCAATTTGTATTTTGTTTTGAAAAAATTAAATAGACCATTAATTGTTTTGATGATATTGTGCAGAATTGTTGTCTTGATGAATGCTAAATGGGTGAAATATGCACAGGTTCAATCATTTGTTAATTATGATATTGTTAGCTTTGGTTGATAAAGAAATGAGGTCAAAAGCCAAATATAGCCTCGGTTGATGCCAAAAGAGGCTAAATCCATCTTTAGTCTCGGTTTTGCCTCAATTACATAAACTAAGACTATAACTCCCGTGGTTAAAGGCTTTAGCCTCGGTTGTTGAGAACTGAGGTTAAAAATAATTTTAGCTTCGGTTGGAGGCAACTGAGGCTAAATTTGGATTTAGTCTCAGTTGGAAACAATGGAGGCTAAAATTTTGATTTAGCCTCATTTCGAGAAAACTGAAGCTAAAAAGATTCTTTTAACCTCACTTGAAGAACCGAGGCTATAAAAGTCATTTTAGCCTCAGTTGCTAAAACTGAGGCTAAAGCCTTTAGCCACGGGGTTTTCAACCTCGGTTTGGATAACTGAGGCAAAACTGAGGCTAAAGGCTTTAGCCTCAGTTTTTAACCTTTTTAGCCACAGTTTTGAACTGAGGCTAAAGCCCCCTTTTCTTGTAGTGAAATTTCTTGCCTTAACCCAGATTTAGTAGTCCCTCCAATTGGCTGCTGAAATTGGGGCCACACACATCAGGCCCATCCTTTTTGGGTGGGGCCAGTTTGGTCTGCCAAAAGTGAAATGGGGACTATAACAAAAAATACTCCACGTTCCGTACGACGCCTTTTCTGGTAAAGCCCCGTATCAAGGAAATTAAAGAGAGATATTTTCTCTTTATCCATTAAATCGTCAAAAGAAGAATGTATCGATCTCTTATGAAGGAGAACAAAACAATTGATGGAGCCACGTGGATGACGCTTGTGGATCCCACTCATATGACATAAGCCATTTTGCGAATGCAAATGGTCGGGTCAAGATTTCTACAGTGCCGTTTGGATTTTAGTCTCTGCAAGTGGGACACATGGTTCAGTGATCTAAGCCGTGGGAACGATAGGGGCCCGAAGTGGATGGCCATGAAAAAATTTGTCATGTGGCTGGTCCCATGGTTCTGGCTTTTTCACAAACAAGTGGCTGGCAAGTAATTGTGGCCGTTTGTTTGGTGCTAAAGCTTCTTTCCACCCATTCCTTTGTGCTTTCCTTTGTTACTTGAGCAGTATTAGGAGCGTTGGCTCTGATGGTGGGTTCTAATTCAACCATAATCGGGAAGCATTTTACCAGAACCAGAAGGGACAGGGCCTTCTGTAGATTTGTTCCTGGGCGAATGACCACTCTGATTTGAGCGAAGCTCTGAAAGATCTTGTACGCACTTATCGGATCAATGTGGGTCACCCTACCCAGCTGATTTCCCAAATCCAACAGGACAGACTCCATCCAAGCGTGAGCCGGTATGCCGAATAATCTCAACCAAACTCCTTCCCCTCCAAGCACTTCCTCTGGGGACCATTTAACCACATTTCTGATATTGAGGGTGTTGTGTAGCTCAGAGTCCAACAGAAATTCATCATGTGCCTTTTTGGATTTCCACACAATCAAGAATCTGGTTTGGGAGATTCTCATGATTTCCCCTATCGATGGTCCAAAACAGGAGTTTCTAATGGCGCTCCGTATTTAGAGAATCGAGATGTCTGGGTTGGAAACCGTGGTCACTACTCCCCATTTCAATGCCTATAATCTAGTTTCTACTGTTCTTCGATATGCTATGGTGACCCTAACTTCCTCTTGAGGATCCCTGTTTGGCCACGAGCGCACCTCCGTGTTTACTGCATCCGCAAAGGAGAGAGAAGGGTAGATACAAAATTCCTCATGCCTCTAAGTTAAGCTGTGTTGGATCTGAGCTCCCCTGGTCTGGGATTCCTTTCCCTTGGCCCATCTTATTTCTACTATTCTACCATCAATCCTTTTACTGTTTAGAACATCCATGGCATTTTTTGCCTCCTACTCGTATCTGAATCGAGCAAATCCATAGCCTCTCGGCTTGATAGAACCAAGGAGCTTTGGAATGTAGGTGTCAATCACCTTTCCGAATTTGCTAAATATGCGAAAAAGTCTTCCATCATTGTATCAAAGGTGATGTTCCTGATGAAGAGGCTAAAATCTCTGCTCTGGGTGGGATTGCCCCTCCCTTTTGGGGTGGAGGGGGGCCTAGACGGTGCACTATTGCTGCTTTTGGGCAAGCTTCTATCATAGTGTGAACTTCGTCTCCCTCTAGCCAACTGCCAATCTTCGTTGGGTCAGGTGTTGCTTGACCCGGAGCGATCTCCCATCACTGAGCTAGGGCATCACTCTCCATAACCCATCACAACCATAATCACATCTCTCTCTCTCTCTCTCTCTCTCTCTCTCTCTCTCTCTCTCTCTCTCTCTCTCTCTCCCCCCTTCCCTTTCTCTCCTCCTCTCTCTCACGATAAAATATCACTTCTTTAATTTATCACCCACTTATCAAACACCTGCCCTCAATGCCTCGCAGCCCACTTGACCATCAACGAAGGGGGCGCTGAAGGTGATGTAGTAGAAGAAGACTTTGCATCTTATGAAGATGAACAAGCCACTGATGAAGTAGCTGATGAGGAGGAATGGGTTTCGCAGGACCACGGTGAATCGCTCGTTGTGAGGCGACTATTGTATCCACCAAGGAAAGAAGTAGACCCACAACAGCATAACATCTTCCGAACTAAGTGTATGATGAATCGAAAAGTTTGTGATGTGATCATCGACAGCGGGAGGAATGAGAGTATTGTCTCTAAGGTCATGGTGGAAAAGTTACAATTAAAGATGGAGCGTCACCCCTTCCCATACATGATCATTTGGATTAAGAAAGTCAGCGAGATAAAGGTAACCGAATAATGCACTATATCTTTTTCAATTAGTAAGCATTATAACGACGAAGTAGTATGTGATGTAGTTAACATGTAGGTCCGTCACATGCTACTCAGTCGATCTTGAAAATTCGATCGTGACACCACTCATAAAGGGCAAGATAATGTGTATATTTTCATTAAAGATAGACGAAAAATCATATTAGCCCCTATGGATCCAAAATATCCACCCAAAACTTATAAAATAGAAAGTCATTCTCTCTTAACCATATAACGGGTCTTCGTGGAGGAATCGAAATAAATAAGGCAGGCCTATGCATTAATTGTAAATGGGAAGGAACTCGAGCCCACCATCATCCCTGAGAAACTAAAACCCTTGCTGCATGAATTCAAAGAAATTTGGCCCGATGACCTTCTCGATGGATAGCCTCTCGTGCGAGATATTCAAAACCATATCGACCTTGTCCATGGGACTAGCTTGCCCAACCGCGCTTACTGTCGGGTGAGTCAGAAAGAATGTCAGATCTTGCAAGCACAAGTAAAGGAACTGATCCATACTAGTCAAGTCAAGGAGAGCAAGATTCAAGCCAAGGAGAGCCTGAGTACATGTATTCTTTCAGCTCAAGAGTATAATGCAAAGTATAAGGAAGAAGCTGATAAACATCGGCGCCAAAAATTATTTGAGTACCATGAGCGAAGTCCATTGAATAACTCGAGGTCGAGTTTTTTCCAAATGGATTGGTTAGATGTAGGACGTGACATGATACATGCATAGCATGGTTGAACTAAAAGAAGGTGAACCATAAATTGGCCATAACTTTTGATCCGGGTATCGTTATGGGGCGCACTTGACTGAGTATCATGAACCGAAGTAAGACGAGAACTCGAAAATGAGTTCTTTTAAAGTGGAGGGGACTTATATAGAGTGGGTCGTGGACACTTTCATGTCCAAGATGGACTAGAGAAGGCCTGATCGGAGGTGGAGGTGATCTAGATCCGTTAGAACCTTACATAAGGCGTATCTCCCAAATCGAAGTGAGTTACTCGACGTACCATATATGATTTTTAAGAGAAACTACTTTATCCAACCAACCCGGCATAGCCCATGCCGAATTTGCGAGATTCCATCAGATCAAGTGTCGAAAATCTATTTTATTTCCATTTTTACTATTTTATGGTAAGTTAAAGTTCGATTATAACTCTTCATCCTTTGAGCTTTGGGAGTTGTGTCCTAACATGGAAAGTGTTTAAAAAAATTAGGAGAATAATGTGGTTAAGCCACATAGGACATTTACTATAAATAGTAAATTTACAATTTATAGTAAGTTACGAATTTTAAGGAGTTTTACTTGTAGTTTAATTCCGAAACTTCTTCCAAGGCTTGGTATCCCTATTTGAAGGGTTGTAGACTTGTTTATTTCACTTTATCAATCAATTTACGAATTTCAAGAATTTATTTCTATTTTTTCCTTATTTTCCCTTGTGGATTAGAGAAGTCTTTGTGAGGAGTCTAGAGAAGCTCCGTAGATTCAGAATAGTTATCCTCACATTCATCCCTGCATTATTGACCTGACCCAACCTGACCCATTTAATAGTAGTTGGGTTAGGCTCAACCAACCTACATAATCCAACATATGTACTAGCTTTAATCTCTCATAATTAGCTTTCTCTCTCTCTCTCTCTCTCTCTCTCTCTCTCTCTCCATGTAGTTTTTATGTGTATTGAACTCACTGTTACATCTCACACGATCCACCCACATTTGTTCCAACAAAAGAATGGTTTGGATTCCTAAGCCAATGGACTAGTTGAATTCTTAGGCATTCATTAGTTTCTTAAAAAGTTTTTAATCAAAGAAAACAAAATATACACAATGCGGTCAGAAGGAGGATGGGATGGCCAAGTGGGGCAGTGAGAATCAAGGTTGTGACCTGATCTCCTCCCAAACAAACCTCCCACTTGTGGTGAGGGGCCAACTTTTCCTCAACAGAGTAGGTTTAGGAGCGGTCAGAAGGAGGTTCAGGAGGTAGTTTCTTGTCATAGGATAAAAATTCGTTTTTCCAGGGGGAGTCCGAAGGTTACTTGTTTGTTTTGGTGGAGCTGTATCTCCTCTCATTATTAAATGAAATCAAAGTTTTTACCAAAAAAAAAAAATTACACAATGCAAACAATATTTGTAATGGTATAAGGAGGTGCCAAGATGTCTAAGAGGTCTAATATTCAAAACTATGTGAATATACTTTTTGTTTTGGGTTATGGTTGGGTCCATCGGGTCATTTGGCCCACCTCATTAATTTAAAATAGGACAGGTCAGATCACTACAAAAAAGAAGGTTTTTAGCGACGAAACATACATTTTCGTTGCTAAAAGTGACTTTTAGCGACGAAATAAATTTTTGTCGCTAAAAATCGCGCATTAGACTTTTAGCGACGAAACTTTCGTCGCTAAATGCTCCAAATAGTTTACGGTGAATTAGAATATATTTCTTTTAGCTGAGAAAATTTTCGCAGCTAAAAATCCTGTATGAGACTTTTAGCGAGGAAACGTTTCATCGTTAAAGACTCGGAACATTTTCTTAAACTTTTAGCGGCGAAAATTTTCATCGCTAAAAAATACAAAAATCTTTCTGTTTTTAGCAGCGGAAATTTTCGCTGCTAAAAATAAACTAACATATCTTTTAGCGACGAAAATTTTTGTCACCAAAAGTTTCATTAAAAAAAAAATATTCTAGCTCAAAATCCGTACAAAATTCCTAATATACACTAGTTAACAATATATTCCATCATATTAATCCAGATATACACATTTCATCATATTCATATTCACATCCATCTAAACCCAAACTACAAAAACTTTTAGCAGCGAAAATGTTTGTCGCTAAAAAACACACTATAAAACTTTTAGCAGCGAAACGTTTTGCTGCTAAAAATTTTAAAATTTAACGCTAAAAGTTTAGAAAAAATCTTTCTGCTTTTAGCAGTGAAAATTTTCACTACTAAAAATAAACTAACATATCTTTTAGCGACGAAAATTTTTGTTGCCAAAAGTTTTTTTTTTTTAATATTCTAGCTCAAAATCTGTACAAAATTCCTGATATACACCTGTTAACAATATATTTCATCATATTCATCCTGATATACACATTTCATCATATTCATCCTGATATACACATTTCATCATATTCACATTCACATCCATCTAAACCCAAACTACATAAACTACATTCATCCAAACACAAACAATCTTATTTGCATCATATTCATTCACGCATAAATACATATAAACTTAACATAAACAAATAAACAAAAAATCACAAAGATGAAGGCGGAGGTGGTGGGGCATCGGTGGGTAAGCGTGCAGCGAAAGCCTGAAACATCTCCGTCATCTGTCGCTCATGCTCCACCCGCATCTCCTACATCCTCCTCTCCTGCTCCTCCTACCAACTCCTCCTCTATCCTCCTCTGCCTCGCCAGCTGATCCTCTATCCTCCTCTCCTGCTTGTCCCTTTGCCTCTCCTGCTCCTCCCTCTGCCTCGCCAGCTCCTCCAGGTTTAGGTTTAGGTTTAGGTTCAGGTTATAAGTATAGGTTTTGGGATTTGAGAATAGGTTTAGGGTTTAGGGTTTAGGGTTTAGGAAATTGCGTTTAGGTTTGGGTTTCAAGTTTAAGCTTAGGTTAAGGTTAGGGAGTTGAGATTAGGATTAGGTGTAGGTTTAGGTTTAGGGATTTGAGAATACATTTAGGTTTTAGGTTTAGGTTTAGGTTTTAGGTTATAGGTTAAGGTTTAGATTACAGGTTTAGGTTACCAGTTTAGGTTACAGGTTATAGGTTTAAGTTATAAGTTATAAGTTTAGGTTACAGGTTTAGGTTTTGATTAAGGTTACAAGTTTAGGTTTAAGTTATAGGTTATAGCTTTGGGAATTGAGAATAGGTTAAGGTTTAGGTTTAGGAAACTAGGTTCGGGTACGGATCGGGTTTAGGTTTGGGTTTTCAAGTTTAGGTTTAGGTTTAGGTTAGGGAGTTGAGATTAGGATTTGTTGTAGGTTTAAGTTTAGGGATTTGAGAATACATTTAGGTTTTAGGTTTTAGGTTTAGGTTTAGCTTATAGATTTTGGTTTTAGTTTTAGGTTTAGGTTATAGGTTAAGGTTAGGTTTAGGTTTAAGCTATAGGTTATAGCTTTGGGAATTGAGAATAGGTTATGGTTTAGGTTTAGAAACCGGGTTCGGGTTCGGGATCGGGTTTAGGTTTGAGTTTTCAAGTTCGAGTTTAGGTTTAGGTTAGGGAGTTGAGATTAGGATTTGGTGTAGGTTTAGGTTTAGGGATTTGAAAATAGGTTAAGGTTTAGGTTTAGGAAATCGTGCTCGGGTCCGGAACGGGTTTAGGCTTGGGTTTTCATGTTTAGGTTTAGGTTTAGGTTAGGGAGTTGAGATTGAGATTTGGTGTAGGTTTAGGTTTAGGGATTTGAGAATAGGTTAAGGTTAAGGTTTATGTTTAGGAGATCGAGTTTGGGTTCTGGATTGGGTCCAGGCTTGGGTTTTCAAGTTTAGGTTTAGGTTTAAGTTAGGGAGTTAAGGTTGGGATCAGGTGTAGGTTTAGGTTTATGGATTTGAGAATAGGTTAAGGTTTAAGTATAGGTTTAGGTTTAGGTTTTAGCTTATAGGTTTAGGTTTTGGTTTTAGGTTTAGGTTAAGGTTATAAGTTTAGGTTATAGGTTATAGGTTAAGGTTTAGGTTATAGGTTTTGTTTAGGTTAAGGTTATAGGTTTTGGTTTAGGTTATAGGTTTAGGCTTGATTTAGGTTTAGGTTTTAGTTTATAGGTTTAGGTTATAGGTTTAGGTTTGGTTTTAGGTTTAGGTTAAGGTTATAAGTTTAGGTTAAGGTTTAGGTTACTGAGGTTTTGGTTTAGGTTAAGGTTTAGGTTTAGGTTAAGGTTTAGGTTTTGGGTTTATGTTAAGGTTATAGGTTTAGGTTTAGGTTAGGTTTAGGTTAAAGGTTATAGGTTATAGCTTCGGGAATTGAGAATAGGTTAAGGTTTAGGTTTAGGAAATCAAGTTTGGGTTCTGGATCGGGTTTAGGCTTAGGTTTTCATGTTTAGGTTTAGGTTTAGGTTAGGGAGTTGAGATTGGGATTTGGTGTAGGTTTAGGTTTAGGGATTTGAGAATAGGTTAAGGTTTAGGTTTAGAAAATCGGGTTC
Source organism: Magnolia changhungtana (assembly GCA_030180095.1). Classification (NCBI taxonomy): domain Eukaryota; kingdom Viridiplantae; phylum Streptophyta; class Magnoliopsida; order Magnoliales; family Magnoliaceae; genus Magnolia; species Magnolia changhungtana. The sequence goes on from JASAUF010000098.1 coordinate 514,066, forward strand.
GGGATCGAGTTTTGAAGTTTAGGTTTAGGTTTAGGTTGGGGAGTTGAAATTGGGATTGGGATTAGGTTTAGGTTTAGGGATTTGAGAATACATTTAGGTTTTGGTTTAGGTTTAGGTTTTAGCTTATAGGTTTTTGTTTAGGTTAAGGTTATAGGTTTGGTTAAGGTTTAGGTTTTGGGTTTATGTTAAGGTTATAGGTTTAGGTTAGGTTTAGGTTTAGGTTATAGGTTATAGGTTATAGGTTATAGCTTTGGGATTTGAAAATAGGTAAAGGTTTAGGTTTAGGAAATCGGGTTCAAGTTCGGGATCAAGTTTAGGCTTGGGTTTTCATGTTTAGGTTAAGGAGTTGAGATTGGGATTTGGTGTAGGTTTAGGTTTAGGGATTTGAGAATAGGTTAAGGTTTAGGTTTAGGAAATCGGGTTCGAGTTCGGGATCAGGTTTAAAAGTTTAGGTTTAGGTTTAGGTTGGAGAGTTGAGATTGTGATTGGGATTAGGTTTAGGTTTAGGGATTTGAGAATACATTTAGGTTTTAGGTTTAGGTTTAGGTTAAGGTTATAGGTTTAGGTTAAGGTTAAGGTTATAAGTTATAGGTTTTAGGTTTAGGTTTTAGGTTTAGGTTTAGGTTTTAGGTTTAGGTTAAGGTTATAGGTTAAGGTTATAGGTTTAGGTTTAAGTTAAGGTTATTGGTTTAGGTTAAGGTTATAGGTTTAGGTTAAGGTTCGAGTTATAGGTTATAGGTTTTAGGTTTAGGTTTTAAGGTTATAGGTTTAGGTTTTAGGTTTAGATTCGGTTTAGGTTTAGGTTATAGGTTATAGCTTTGGGAATTGAGAATATGTTAAGGTTTAGGTTTAGAAAGCGGGTTCGGGTTCCGGATCGAGTTTAGGTTTTGGGTTTTCAAGTTTAGGTTTATGTTTAGGTTGGGAGTTGTGATTAGGATTTGGTGTAGGTTTAGGTTTAGGGATTTGAGAATATATTTAGGTTTTAGGTTTTCGGTTTAGGTTTTAGCTTATAGGTTTAGGTTATAGGTTTTGGTTTTGGTTTTAGGTTTAGGTTATAGGTTAAGGTTAGGTTTAGGTTATAGGTTATAGCTTTGAGAATTGAGAATAGGTTAAGGTTTAGGTTTAGAAACCTTGGGTTCGGGTTTGGGATCGAGTTTAGGTTTGGGTTTTCAAGTTTAGGTTTAGGTTTAGGTTAGGGAGTTGAGATTAGGATTTGGTGTAAGTTTAGGTTTAGGGATTTGAAAATATGTAAAGGTTTAGGTTTAGGAAATCGGTTCGGGTTGGATCGGGTTTAGGCTTGGGTTTTCATGTTTAGGTTTAAGTTTAGGTTGGGAGTTGAGATTGGGATTTGGTGTAGGTTTAGGTTTAGGATTTGAGAATAGGTTAAGGTTTAGGTTTAGGAAATCGGGTTCGAGTTCGGGATCGGGTTTAAGCTTGGGTTTTCAAGTTTAGGTTTAGGTTTAGGTTTAGGTTTAGGAGTTGAGATTGGGATTAGGTGTAGGTTTAGGTTTAGGGATTTGAGAATAGGTTAAGGTTTAGGTTTAGTTTTTAGCTTATAGGTTTATGTTTTGGTTGTAGGTTTAGGTTAAGGTTATAAGTTTATGTTATAGGTTAAGGTTTAGGTTATAGGTTTTGTTTAGGTTAAGGTTATAGGTTTTGGTTTAGGTTATAGGTTTAGGTTTAGGTTTAGGTTTAGGTTTTAGTTTATTGGTTTAGGTTATAGGTTTAAGTTTTGGTTTTAGGTTTAGGTTAAGGTAATAAGTTTAGGTTAAGGTTTAGGTTACTGAGGTTTTGGTTTAGGTTAAGGTTATAGGTTTTGGTTTAGGTTTAGGTTTTAGTTTATAGGTTAGGTTATAGGTTTAAATTTTGGTTTTAGGTTTGGGTTAAGGTTATAAGTTTAGGTTAAGGTTTAGGTTACAGGTTTTGGTTTAGGTTAAGGTTATATGTCACGCCCCGAACTAGGAGACCAGGCTCACAAGATTCCCGATCGCCGAATCCGGCGCCGACAGCCTCCGTAGTACCTCATTCTCGGATCCCGGCACCCATATACCAGGTTCCGATCCTGGGATGCTACAAGGAGGATTTCTAATAATCCATTTGATTCGTAATGAGTATAACCAAGCATAACCTACGAACAATAACCACAAGAACACCATCACAAAATCTACTATGAACAAAAACTTTGAATACAGTGCGTAGAAAGGGAAATACAAGATAGTGGTAATAGCAAAACTCTAAAAGCTCGGCGGCACGCTCTAACTGCGGCGAGACTACAGCTGCGTCCTGGCGTCACTTGCACGCATTAATCATGCATAAGCTTATAGAAAGCTTAGAGTGCGGTGTAAGTGTGTGCGAATGTGCTCAGAATGCAATGCCGGAGTAATGCAGAATCATGCTGATGAGTACGTAAATGCAACCAGCCATACCAAGGCTATGCAGTACAAGATGTGAATGCTATCGGCCATACCAAGGCCATACGATGCAATATGTAAGTCAAGCATGCCAATCCTCATACCAATGCAACTCCTCACTAGAGCATCAAATCAGTACGGTTCTCAGTCTGGATAATCACCGGGGTTCAGTACACTCCAAATGGCACCGTCTCTCTCCAAGCAGCACAGTCTAAGTGAGCGTAAGAAACCTCACTATCCGCCTAGCCAATAGTCAGCCAATATCTATCCGATACGTCGATAGCGAACCCATTTCTGAGCTGGTCAAACTCAGCCTAGTAATGCCCCCTGCTCTCAGGCGAGTAAGGCCACACCCCTTTCCAATAGACCACGACACAATGGAAGACACGGCCTCATGGTATTCGGCCCTCGTGCGCTCATATATCCACTCGGTCTTGACGTTAAAGTCATCCTCTGGTACCATCGGGTTCAGGGACTCTCACCCAGGGACATCTATGGCGCTCCAATTGCTTGGAACAAGATTTTTCGGTATCCAACCAGCTACCCACGATATATCTGTGAAGGCTATGGCCCTGATGTCGCTAGGGCATATCTCAATCATACAGATGCAAGTGCATAAATCATACTGCCAGACATGCATCAATCCTGTGCATATATGCGCTCATGTAGGACAACTCCGCATATCGGGGAGCCCGTAATCAGTCTACCCGAAGGCACATGCTATGATCAGACACTCCTCATCTCAAGCATATATATGATGTGTGTGATCATGAATCATGGGGTTGTGCTAAACATGTTATAAAGCAATAAACTATCCTCTTAATGAAGATGGGCTTAGATGGCCTACATGAAACAGATACGGGCCTATCAGTGGCCTTAGGGAGAGTTATAATGTGGACATCTAACCAACATTACTCGTACAATGTGAACGTCAAACCAACATTGTCCCCAAGGCTCGGCTCGCCTTAAATACCATTAAATAAACCCTAGTGGAATTACACATTACAATGTGCCTTAAGTACATTCCATGGGGCCGTAAATACATCAAATGGGCCATATCTCATAGGCCTTATATTCATTAAGTGGGCCACCTCAATGAACCTCACCAATGGGCCTTAGGTACATTGCAATGGGCCATCATCCATGGGCTTTGCATACATCACATTAGTCACCTAATATAGGTCTCAAATATAACAAGGTGGGCCTAATCATATGGGCCTTAACACATCTAAGTGGGCCTCAATATTGGGCCCATATATATGCCAAGATGGGCCTAAATACATGAGCCCATATATATATCTAAGTGGGCCTTAATAATGGGCCTAAAAATACATCAAGATGGGCCTAAGTACATGAGCCCATATGCATCCAAGTGGGCCTCATGTGAAGCCCACCATAATGTTTATTTGGTACCAACTTGTTTATGAGATCAAGTGGGCCAGGGGCCCACTACAACGTTTATTTGACATCCAATCTGTCCAGGGGCCCACGGTCCGGGGAGGGGACCCACGGTAATGTTTATTTTCCACGCAATTTGTTTATAAGGTCACGTGAGCCAAGGCCCACATGATGTATATTTGTCATGCAACCTGTCTATAAGGTCACACGTGACCTGGGGGCCCACTGTGATATGGTTCACAGATCCAGTCCACCCATTAGGTGTGTCCCACTTGGCTGAGGGTTCAGACCAAATTTCAGCCATGTCCAAATCTCAGGTAGGCCCCACCAAGTGGTTTTATATGTTTAGGCATGTCTTCACATGACTTTAAATGGTATGGCCCACCTGAGTTCCATATACAGCTAATTTTTGGGATACCCTGTTCACTCCCCAAGTATAGGGTTGTGATGTAGTACTAAACTCGGTGAGACCGAGGTCGAATCCACAGGGACTGAAACCTGTACGTAATCTAAAACTAAATAGAATTAGAATTAGACTAAGATGTAATCTAAATTGAATGACAATTGAGGAATAATTGTGGAATAATGAATCTAAAATTTCAGAAAATTCAGAGAAAGGGAACTAGGGATTCAGAGGATCCACTTGTAGAGATCAGGGAGATCTTATGCCAGTATCACAAATTATGGAAATTTACTGAACTGCCATTGATATAGTTTTCAAGAGATGAAAGGTATATGAATTAGAATGGATTCCATCACCAAACCATGCCCAGGAGACAAAGCAAACAATAGAATTAAACTAATTACCGACCAATCAACATGCCATGAAAGTCAGAAAGAGTACTGTCATCCGACCATGCCCAGGAGACGATGGTGAACAACAGGTCTTCCTGACCTCATAAACATATAGAGGAAAGGAACATGCTCAAAGCCATCGTAGACCCATTGTAATTTCAGTCACAACAGACCATTAAAAACTAAAAACATTCCCTTAATAAAATTAAATAAAAATCCATTCAGTCTAAATAAAAGGCACAAGTATAAATCCTCCCATCACGCTACAAGCTTCACCTCTTAGCCCTAGCTAAGAGGTTTAGCCCATCATAGACATAATTGAACTAAAATCTCTTAAGAAACAAACAAAAAAAAATAATTAAGAAGAAACGGAAGAGAAAAAAGAAGAACCCGTGAAGAACAACCGGCCAATCCTTTCTCTCTCTTCTCTTGCTCCCGTTATAGTCCTCTCCTTTGATCTCCCGTCTTTTTTTATAGCCGGATACTCGTTGCTGACCTGCTGTGAGAGGGAATTCTACCCATCTCTTTCCGCAGTGAAAACGCACACACTCTTACGCTGATGGTTTGTGGGCCCACAGATCGAGTTTCTCTGAGAAATCCATTCTGTCCATTGGGTGTAGCTCGAAAAACCAGTCAGGAATGCCGTGGATGGCTCGAATTTGGTATGACCTATCAGGATTTCTACTCCACCGTCTATCCTCCGTTCGAATGGTAAATTCTAGTGATTGCTTGCATGAGACCAAAAGGTCAGCATGGTCGTGGTCGTGACTATCCCCTGGATCATTTGATCGGATAAGATTGATCAGACGATCCATGATGGTGACCCATCGAGATCCTCTATTCGTTCGCCGGCAGAAAACATGCGAAAGAGGAGTCCTGCGCTGGGGTTAGTGAAGCCATGATTGGCTCCATCTTCGAAATCCAGTCCGTTCATTCGTTTTCTCCTGAAAAACCGGTCGGAGCTGATCGGTTTTGGATTAGCAATGTCGAGAGTATCGTCAGTTTTTCTTGGAACCGTTCAATCCTGCGTCTACACCTCCATGTTCATGCATCCTCTGAGAAAAGCAGAAAACGGACTAAGGTACGGTCGGTTTGATCTCCTGATTCCACTGAACGATGTGGATCATCAATATGTATGATGATGGTGGCCCACCAGGGGTCGCTCGCAAGGCTCTATTGCGAACAGCGTCTTCGTTGTTTCCTTTTAAAACACGAACGTCGAGTCAGCGCCTGCTGACCTGACTAGGTTGGTTCGGTGGGCGGCGCCTGTGCGTGGGCTGTACACACGCACATGCAAGGTGGGTCCCATTTTGATGTATTTGCAAGATCCAATCCATTCATCTTCTTTCTCACCTCATTTAAATAGTTAAGACCAAAATTGAAGCATATCCAGAGATTAGGTGGGCCCAGAATCATGATTCTGGGCTGATCTGTCCGTTAGGCCACTTCCAGGGGGATCCGATGGCTGAAATTTGACGTGTACGGTTAATATAGGGCGTTCAGGCCACATATGAAGTCTTGTGTCAATCGAATGGTGAGAACCCTGTGATCTTTCATTCTGGACGTCCTTTCAGGCTACTTGATCTTCAGTTCCTCATTTTCTTGGATCTCTGGTATTGATCTTGGTCTCTTGGGGTCCGTCCCTTGCCTTTGTGACCTTTGAGCGTTAATTCCCTACTTTTAGCACCCTATTTAATCCAAGTTCGTAAATACATCCTACATTACAAACACGATCAAATCAGGTTATTAATAGTAACATTTTCATAAATCCGGGCAATAACTGGAGTCTGATATGCAATATTTGACTCTGAACACAACCCCAACTAGCATTTTGCTAGTCCCGAGCAAAATATGCGAAAAATAAGTTGAGAACTACAAGATAATTTATATGTACTTGAGTGAAAAACAAACCAGATACCGGAGTCGGAATTTTAAGATTCATGAATGTTGGGCATTACTTTCTCTTGTACTTATGCACACGGTAAACTTCATAATTAAGTTTAAAGTATTAGTCTATCAATTAGAACAATCCTAAACATTGAGTTCCATGGGTGTATAGTGTAGTCTCGTCTTATAACATTAGGATTCAATTCTCCATTTCAGGATATCATCGGTAACCAACAAGAGAAATCGGGATAACAAAAACTTGCCTCACAGATCATCTTTCCATTCCTTTAGCTTTTGATTTGATTTATTTATTTATTTATTTATTTTTTTTTAAAGTAACACCAAGAAGGGAATCAAGTCCTCACCTATAGGGAGTAAACCTATGGTGAAAACTTTATACCCAAATCTTTTTACATATTATCCCTGGGGAATGAAGTCCACACTTATAGGGAGCAAACCTATAGTGAAGATTCTTTGCCTAACCTTTTTCAACGGTATCTTTTCCTTTTAATTGATCATGACGGGCAATTGTTCAAGTTGGTTCCTTCTATGCTTACTGATCACCAAATTAACCCTTCAGTTTCAAACTGAAATCTTAATGTGTAAGCGAGATGTGACATGTGAAATCATGACTCAATCAATGTTTACAACTTCTAATCATGGATTAATAATTCAAACTTAACTGTGAAATCTAGTAGAAAACTAAATCCAAGAGTAGTAAATCACCAACATTCCATATCCTGTAATTCTAAATCAAAGATGGTCGTCAAAATCACTTCAAATTTACAAGAATTTCTAGAAAAAATTTTTAAATTTTTTTACAATTTTTGCTTAGGACCAAGAAAACACTGATTAGGAAACCTAATCTCCCACCCCCAACCTAAAATTTACATTGTCCTCAATGTAAAAGATATGAGCATGCAATGCACATGGGACAACGAAAGTAAATGTGAAGTGATGGGAAGATAGTACCTGGATGATGAATCGAGAGAGACTTTCCAAGAAATCGCAGTATGGAAGCCGGTTAGCACGAGAGAGAAAGCAAAACAAAAATAACAAAAGATAAAATCCTACCTATACCACTTTTGCAGGTGCTCTCGATTGCATTTAGCATATGCAACAAGCTTTTAAACCACTAGGTTGCCCCTAGTGGACGAGTTGTAGTCTCGTGAAGGTTTGTAATAATGCTACCCACAAACATTAAACTAACTAACTATGAAAAAGAAATGGAATGAAAAGATGGGTTGCCTCCCAGGAGCGCTAAGTTTATCATCTTCAGCCAGACAAATAAAGCAACTACCCTAGTCCTAAGAAAGTGATAAACCTACCTATACCTCCATCAGACTAGGAGATCAGTCTTGGTAAACAGGATCATTCAGAGGCGTGGACATGTCCTCTGAATCAAATTTCTGGACAGATGGTTTTAATCGATGTCCATTTACTTTAAATTCCTTACCATTGTCGGGATCTCTTATCTCAATGGCCCCATGGGGATAAGCAGTAACAACAATGTAAGGGCCGGTCCAACGAGATCGAAGCTTACCCGGAAAGAGATGTAATCGAGAATTATACAAAAGGACTTTCTGACCTGGCGTGAATAATTTTAGTAGAATATGTTGGTTATGAAATGCTTTCATCCTGTCCTCGTAAATTCTTGAATTATCGTACGCATCATTCCGGATTTCCTCTAGTTCATTCAATTGAAGTTTGCGTAGCGGGCCAGCGTTGTTCAGATTGAAATTCAGATTTTTGATCACCCAGTAGGCTCTATGTTCCAATTCCACAGGCAAGTGGCAAGCCTTTCCATAGACAAGTCTAAAGGGAGACATTCCAATAGGGGTTTTAAAAGTAGTACGGTATGCCCATAAAGCATCGGTCAATTGAGTTGACCAATCCTTACGATCAGGGTTAACCGTTTTCTCCAAAATGTGTTTGATCTCCCTATTAGAAATCTCAGCTTGTCTACTTGTCTGTGGGTGGTATGGGGTGCTCACCTTATGAGAGATACCGTATTTCTTCATTAAACTCTCGAATGGCATATTACAAAAGTGTGAGCCCCCATCACTAATGATGGCTCGAGGCGTTCCGAACCGCGACAGGATGTTCTCTTTTAAAAATTTAATGACCGTGCGATGGTCATTGTTGCGGCATGGGATTGCTTCGACCAATTTAGTGACATAATCTATGGCGAGCAGAATATACAAATTTCCAAAGGATTGGGGGGAAAGGTCCCATGAAATTAATGCCCCAGCAATCAAATGCTTCTATGATAAGGATGGGATTCAAGGGCATTATATTTCAACGGGACAATGCTCCCAATTTTTGACAACGCTCACAAGCTTTGCAAAACTCATGAGTGTCCCTGAACATAGTGGGCCAATAGAAGCCACACCACAGGATCTTGGCCGTGGTCTTTTTAGCAGAAAAGTGACCACCACAGGCCTGTGAGTGAGAAAATGAGATGACACTCTGACGCTCATCGTCTGACATGCATCTCCTCAAGATTTGGTCTAGGCAATATTTAAACAAGTATGGATCATCCTAGAAGAATATGCGCACCTTGGAGAAAAATTTCTTCTTATCTTGCGCAGTTCAATGTGTCGGTATGGAACCTATAGCAAGATAATTAGCAATATCAGCGAACCAAGGTGAATGGGAGACTCTGAACAGTTGTTCATCAGGGAACATGTCATTGATATGGTCGCCTCAAGGAAATCAGAGGTATTAAGGCGAGAAAGGTGATCGGCCACTACATTCTCTACTCTCTTTTTATCTTTAATTTCCAAATCAAATTCTTGGAGTAGAAGGATCCATCGTATCAAGCGGGGCTTAGAATCATTCTTAGAAAGAAGATACTTCAGTGCCGCATGATCTGTATAGATAATGATCTTGGATCCGATCAGGTAGGACCTAAATTTGTCCAAGGCGAACACCACGGCTAAGGGTTCCTTTTCTGTAGTCGAGTAGTTCACTTGGGAAGGATTTAAAGTCCTACTCGCATAATGGATGATGTAGGGCCTCTTATCTTTTCTCTGGCCTAGAACCGCTTTAAGAGCAAATCAGAAGCGTTGCACATAAGCTCAAAAGGAAGGCTCCAGTCGGGTGGCTGCATGATGGGTGCAGTGGTTAACGTGCCTTTAAGCTTGGTGAAAGCTTCCTGGCATTGCTCAGTCCACTCGTATGGAGCATCCTTTTGAAGAAGATTACATAAAGGACGAGAGATGAGACTAAAGTCCTTTATGAATCACCTGTAAAATCCTGCGTGTCTTAAGAAGGATCGCACGTCCCTGATGTTCTTGGGTGGAGGCAGGTTAGAGATAAGATCGATTTTTGCCTTATCTACCTCAATTCCCTTGGACGAGATGATATGTCCAAGGACAATCCCCTTATGAACCATGAAATGACACTTCTCCCAATTAAGTACCAAGTTCTTTTCTTCACATCTTTTCAGCACACATTTGAGATTCTCTAAGCACTCGCTGAAAGATGAACCGAAAACAGAGAAATCGTCCATAAAGACCTCTAGATATTTCCCCACCATGTCAGAAAAGATACTCAGCATACATCGCTGAAAGGTGGCAGGGGCATTACATAACCCGAATGGCATCATTCTGTAAGCAAAGGTGCCATAGGGGTAGGTAAATGTGGTCTTTTCCTAGTCCTCAGGGTCGATTTCAATTTGGTTATAGCCCGAATACCCGTCAAGGATACTGTAATAAGAATGACCGGCTAACCTTTCCAGGATCTGATCAATGAATGGTAAAGGAAAGTGGTCTTTCCTCGTGATGGTATTTAACTTCCTGTAGTCAATGCACATTCTCCAACCAGTAGTGACTCTAGTTGGCACGAGTTCATTATTAGCATTGGCTACGATGGTGATTCCGGACTTCTTAGGAACCACCTGAATTGGACTCACCCATTGACTATCAGATATAGGGTATATGATACCCACATCCAATAGTTTAAGAACCTCGGCCTTAACCACTTCCTTCATGTTTGGATTTAGTCTACGTTGTGGTTGCCGAACGGTCTTCGCATTATCCTCAAGATATATGTGGTGAGTACAAATCGAGGAGTCGATTCCCTTGAGGTCCGCGATCGTCCATCCTAGGGCTCCTTTATGCTTAATGAGAGTAGATATAAGCATACTCTCCTGTTCTTTCTCCAAGTGGGCAGAGATTACCACCGGGTATGCTCATCTTGACCTAAATAGGCATATTTCAAATCAGAGGGCAAAGGTTTTAAGTCAAGCTTCGGTGCCTTGAGGTTAGACGGTAGAGGCACTACATCAGTTTGTGACAATTTTTCAAATTGTGGCCTCCATCGGTTAACTTCAAGTACCGGTGCAGTATCCAGCAAGGCACACGTCTTCCTAATCATATCATCATCAAACTCATGGGAGTGGGCCAAGCACGTCTCTAGAGGATTAGAGGATAAGGTAAGGGGTGTCTTATCTTCCACGAAAGTATCGATCATGTTAATGTCGTGGACATCGTCATCATCTTCTGAGTTGCTGCCGTTATTAAAAAAAATGTTTGACTCCAATGTCAAATTTTTAAAAGACATAGTCATGACACCATTCCTGCAATTGATGATTGCATTTGACGTGGCAAGGAATGGGTGACCAAGAATGACAGGAATCTGAGTGCTCATGTTATTGATGGGTTCAGTTTCCAGGATGATAAAATCTACAGGGTAGTAAAATCTATCGACTTGGACTAACACATCCTCAATAATCCCTCTTGGTACACGAACAGATCGATCGGTAAGTTGTAGTGTGGTTAGGGTGAGTTTTAACTCACCCAACCCTAACTGTTTGTATACCGAGTAGGGAATCAGATTGACGCTCACTCCTAAGTCAAGAAGTGCGTGATCAATTCGATGGTTTCCGATTACACATGATATTGTTGGGCTACCGGGATCGTTGAATTTCTGCGGCACGTCTTACTTCAGGATGACACTCACTTTCTCAGTCAAAAAAATCTTCTTTTGAATACTCTGCCGTCTTTTGGTCGTGCATAGGTCTTTCAGAAATTTAGTATACGAGGGGATCTGTTTTACGACATCAAGTAAAGGAATGTTGACTTTCACTTGTTTTAACACCTCCAGAATATCCTGAGAGTTAGAAAGACGTTTTGGTGCAACCAACCGTTAGGGGAACGGAGCAACTGGCTTTTCTAAAAGTTTCGGTTCTAATTTTTGTGGGGCATCACCAGATCCATCATTGTTGTCCTCTTGGTTCTTGAGGCTTTTCGTGCCTAAAGCGGAAGGGTTTTATCAATGATCTTCCCACTCCTAAGAGTGGTGATGGATTTAGCGTGCCCCATTTGATTTGAAGAGCTGGGATCATTTATCTTGTACTGCGGTTTAGGGTTGGGGAGAGGTTGTGCGGGAAGCATCCCCTTTTCTATAACCGTCATACGTGAATCTATTTTTTGCATAAAGTTTATAAGTCTACGCATTGCTTGAGCCAGCTCTTGTATGAAATTTTGAACCGGTTCTTCTTGAGGTTTCTCCTTATTTGGATTTTGATTGAAGAAACTTTGAGGGGTAGGAGTTTGTCCATTCCTCCAACTAAAATTTGGATGATTTCTCCAACCAGGATTGTATGTATTAGAGGTAGATCCATTGAAAGGTCTTTGATAGTTATTTACGGCATTAGCTTGCTCATTTAACACACCTCGAAAAGCAGATATTGTAGGACAATTTTCAGTTGTGTGAATGTTGCAATCACAGATGCCACAAATAATTTCATTAACCTTATCCTTCTTTCTTTCCATGGCCTCGATTCTTCGTATGAGATTAGTCACTTTAAAATTTACATCGTCCTCTTCTTTCAGGAGATATACTCCACCTTTCTCCTTAGATTGAGTTGGCCTAGACGTGGTGTTTGATTTTGGGTAATGGTCCCATAATTGTGCATTTTCGGCAAGTCTATCGAGGTAATCCCATACCTCATGGACCTCTTTATTCATGAATTTTTCATTACACATTGTCTCGACCAGTTGGCGCATAGAAGATGTCAGTCCATCATAGAAAAAAATTGTAATGCGCTACATTTCAAAACCGTGTTGTGGGCATGAACTGACAAGATCCTTGAACCTTTCCCAACATTGGTAGAATGTTTCATCTTCCTTTTGGGCGAAGTTCATGATTGATTTTCTGAGGGTAATCGTTTTATGGTGTGGGAAAAATTTCTTTATGAATTTCCTCTGCATATCATTCCATGTGCCAATGGATCTAGGATGCAGTGAATGTAACCACATTTTAGCCTTCTCTTTCAAGGAAAAAGGAAAGAGTTTCAGCTTGATTGTATCCTCGGATACAATGGGAAAGTATAAGGTGACTATAATCTCATCGAACTCTTTCAAATGTAAGTATAGACTTTCTGATTCAATCCCATGGAATTTAGGAAGGAGTTGGATAACTCCTGGCTTGATGTCCATCTGTCCTGTGTTTTCAGAAAAAATCATGCACGAGAGCGTACTCACCCCCGCCGGTTGTAAATAATCCCATAAAGTACGAGGCGGGGGTGCTTGATGCACCTCATTCTCATCATGTACTTCCTCATCCATATGTTGAGGTAGTGCTTGAGGTTGATTTGCAGCCATAACCTCAATTAACTCAGGGGAATTCGAGCGGTATCTAGTCCTGCGATGGACAGTCAACCCCTCAACTAATCCTCCTTCAGTCAAGAGACGTCGAGTGTCGTCACGGGCCCACTTGGGCATGAAACACTCACAGCCCTCAATCAAGTTCTAAACCTAATCCTAAGAAAGAAAATAAGAATCTAGAAAGAAAGAGAGGTTTGGAAAGAAATTACCAAATTGGAGTCTCTAAGTTAAAGACCTGCAAAACAAAATAAAATGAGTTAGTTTCTAAATAGAAGAAGTTTCTAAAGCAAACCAAATATAAAGAGTTAGAGAATCTAGAAAATCAGAAAGAGTTTACCAAATTAGAAGTTCTATCTTAACAACCTACAGAATAGGAAATACGTTAGTTTTATGAATTAAATAGAAGAACAAAATCAAAAATTAAAATTAGTAAAATCCTAATCTTAAACTAACTCTAAAACCAATTAATTTCAGAAAATCATAGCCGTCAGTCCCCGGCAACGGCGCCAAAAACTTGTTCACTCCCCAAGTATAGGGTTGTGATGTAGTAATAAACTCGGTGAGACCGAGGTCGAATCCACAGGGACTGAAACCTATACGTAATCTGAAACTAAATAGAACTAGAATTGGACTAAGATGTAATCTAAATTGAATGACAATTGAGGAATAATTGTGGAATAATGAATCTAAAACTTCAGAAAATTCAGAGAAAGGGAACTAGGGATTCAGAGGATCCACTTGTAGAGATCAGGGAGATCTTATGGTAGTATCATAAATTATGGAAATTTACTGAACTGCCATTGATATAGTTTTCAAGAGATGAAAGGTGTATGAATTAGAATGGATTCCATCACCAAACCATGCCCAGGAGACAAAGCAAACAACAGAATTAAATTAATTACCGACCAATCAACATGCCATGAAAGTCGAAGAATCATGTCATCCGACCATGCCGAGCGATGGTGAACAACAGGTCTTCCTGACCTCATAAACATAAAGAGGAAAGGAACATGCTCAAAGCCATCGCAGACCCATTGTAATTTCAGTCACAACAGACCATTAAAAACTAAAAACATTCCCTTAATAAAATTAAATAAAAATCCATTCAGTCTAAATAAAAGGCACAAGTATAAATCCTCCCATCACGCTACAAGCTTTACCTCTTAGCCCTAGCTAAGAGGTTTAACCCATCATAGACATAATTGAACTAAAATCTCTTAAGAAACAAACAAAAAAAAAAACAATTAAGAAGACACGGAAGAGAAAAAAGAAGAACCCGTGAAGAACAATCGGCCGATCCTTTCTCTCTCTTCTCTTGCTCCTGTTGTAGTCCTCTCCTTTGATCTCCCGTCTTTCTTTATAGCCGGATACCCGTTGCTTACCTGCTGTGAGAGGGAATTCTACCCATCTCTTTTCGCAGTGAAAACGCACACACTCTTACGCTGATGGTTTGTGGGCCCACAAATCGGGTTTCTCTGAGAAATCCATTCCGTCCATTGGGTGTAGCTCGGAAAACCAGTCAGGAATGCCGTGGATGGCTCGAATTTGGTATGGCCTATTAGGATTTCTACTCCACCGTCTATCCTCCGTTCGGATGGTAAATTCTCGTGATTGCTTGCATGGGACCAAAAGGTTAGCATGGTCGTGGTCGTGGCTATCCCCTGGATCATTTGATCGGATAAAATTGATCAGACGATCCATGATGGTGACCCACCGAGATCCTCTGTTCGTTTGTTGGCGGAAAACATACAAAAGAGGAGTCCTGCGCTGGGGTTAGTGAAGCCATGATTGGCTCCATCTTCGAAATCCAGTCCGTTCATTCATTTTCTCCTGAAAAACCGGTCGGAGCTGATCGGTTTTGGATTAACAATGTCGAGAGTATCGTCATTTTTCTTGGAACCGTTCAATCCTGCGTCTACACCTCCATGTTCATGCATCCTCTGAGAAAAGCAGAAAACGGACCAAGGTACGGTCGGTTTGATCTCCTGATTCCACTGAACGGTGTGGATCATCAATATGTATGATGATGGTGGCCCACTAGGGGTCGCTCGCAAGGCTCTGTTGCGAACAGCGTCTTCGCTGTTTCCTTTTAAAACACGAACGTCGGGCCAGCGCCTACTGACCCGACTTGGTTGGTTCGGTGGGCGGCGCCAGCGCTGGGCTGTACACACGCACATGCAAGGTGGGTCCCATTTTGATGTATTTGCAAGATCCAATCTATCCATCTTCTTTCTCACCTCATTTAAACAGTTGAGACCAAAATTGAAGCATATCCAGAGATTAGGTGGGCCCAGAATCATGATTCTGGGCTGATCTATCCATTAGGCCACTTCTAGGGGGATCCGACGGCTGAAATTTGACGTGTACGGTTAATATAGGGCGTTCAGGCCACGTATGAAGTCTCGTGTCAATCGAATGGTAAGAACCATGTGATCTTGCATTCTGGACGTCCTTTCAGGCCACTTGATCTTCAGTTCCTCATTTTCTTGGATCTCTGGCGTTGATCTTGGTCTATTGGGGTCCGTCCTTTGCCTTTGTGACCTTTGAGCGTTAATTCTCTACTTTTAGCACCCTATTTAATCCAAGTTCGTAAATACATCCTACATTGCAAACACGATTAAATCAGGTCGTTAACAGTAACATTTTCATAAATCCGGGCAATAACTGGAGTCTGATATGTAATATTTGACTCTCAACATACCCCATAATTTAAAGGGGAACCATCAAATGCACGGTGTTGATGGTCGAAACCCACCACGATGGGGCCTACAAATGGTCAGTGAGGGCTCAGCCCCTCGTCCTTCGCCACCTATGCAGCAGGCCTATGGCATCTGCCTGCCGATAGCAAAGAATAACGTTGCTTTTGAAATTTATTATTATTATTTTTTTGGGGCCCATCGAGATGTGATTCACAATCCAGCCCACCTATTATGTGTGTCCCACTTGTTTGGCCGTCCAGACCGAATTTCAACTCCATCTAAACTCCAGGTGGGTCCCACCAAGCACTTTTATATGTTCTGGCATGTCTTCACATCGTTTTAGATGGTATGGCCCACCTGATGATCGGATCACCTTAAAAATTTGGCTCAACGCCTAAAATTATCTGGAGAACAGAATGGACAGTGTGGATCGGCCTCATACATCAAGGTGGGGCCTGCATGAGCAGCCCACCCCAAAAGCAAATTTTTTTTTCTTTTGGTTAGCTCGTCCTTCACGTCCAGCGTCCAGAGACGCTGGACGGTATACACCGACCTCATGGTGGGTCCCACATACACAGACCTCATGGTAGGTCCCACATACACTACTACATGCACGTGGCCCACCGTGCATATATATATATTAATATATATTATAATAATATAATATAATACACTACTACATATATATATATATATATATGTATATATGAAGGGTGAGTTTCACCTGAAATACGATGAACCACACCGTCTGATGGATGGAGTGGATTTAACATAATTTTGTGGGGTCCACAACATTCAAGGGTAAAAGAAAGAAAGAGAGAGATAGAGAATGAGACAAGAGACAAAAGGCGGTGATGGTGGGGCCCCGCCACTATGGGCCCCACATGATACAATTCATACATCAAAAATGGGTCCCACTAACAAGTGGCCCTAAGAAAAGAAATTTAACGGTGGATCACCCACCTATCTTCCTTCTTCTTGCTCCCCTAGCTTCCTTAGCTCCTTGCCTTCAAGTTTGATGGTTGTAGGTGATGATTGGAAGGGTGAGATGGAGGATGAGAAGGTGGGAAGAGTGGGCCACACTTGGAGTTGGGGGTGAGGAGCTTGGAGTATGGAGTTTGGGTTGCTTTGGATTGAGTTGTGAGAAATGAGAGAAAATGAGAAATGATGGGTTAAAGAAATGGATGGAGTGGTGTTTGTAAGGAAAGGTATGGGTTTGTTTGAAAATGTGAAAAAGAGGAGTGGTGAGGGGAGGGAGAGGTTTGACTTGTGGGAAAAGGGAGAGAGGCCACTTGTATTTGTTGTTGGGTGAGGTGGCATGAAGATAAGGTGGTGTACTTGACTTGATTTGATGGGACATCTCCTAGAGATTCCCTCGAGATTCGTAATGTGCGGTGTTTCTTCGAACCGAACGCTGACTGACATCTTCCCACCTAGGTATCGGTTCGGTGTGTGAGTCGCGGCGTTGGAACCGCGGCGACGACGCGATTGCTAGGATACAAGTTTCAGTTCGAGCCGACTTTGGTATGCAGGACTCGGCTTAGGATCGCGCGCAACGATGGAAATGGGTCGAGGATTGCCGGAATTCGACCGGTAGGATCGTGGAAGCCTACGAAACGGTACGGACTAGGGTACGTGTCTTACATTATAGGTTTTGGTTTAGGTTAAGGTTTAAGTTTTGGGTTTATGTTAAGGTTATAGGTTTAGGTTAGGTTTAGGTTTAGGTTTAGGTTATAGGTTATAGTTTCAGGAATTAAGAATAGGTTAAGGTTTAGGTTTAGGAAATTGAGTTTGGGTTCGGGATTGGGTTTAGGCTTGGGTTTTCATGTTTAGGTTTAGGTTTAGGTTAGGAAATTGAGATTGGGATTTGGTGTAGGTTTAGGTTTAGGTTTAGGTTTTGGTTTTAGGTTTAGGTTTAGGAAATCGGGTTTGGGTTCGGGATCGTGTTTTGAAGTTTAGGTTTAGGTTTAGGTTGGGAGTTGAGATTGGGATTGGGATTAGGTTTAGGTTTAGGGATTTGAGAATACATTTAGGTTTTAGGTTTAGGTTTAGGTTTTAGCTTATAGGTTTAGGTCAAGGTTATAAGTTTAGGTTATAGGTTATAGGTTAAGGTTTAGGTTATAGGTTTTTGTTTAGGTTAAGATTATAGGTTTTGGTTTAGGTTATATGTTTAGGTTTAGGTTTAGGTTTAGGTTTTAGTTTATAGGTTTAGGTTATAGGTTTAGGTTTTGGTTTTAGGTTTAGGTTAAGGTTATAAGTTTAGTTTTTGTTTAGGTTAAGGTTATAGGTTTTGGTTAAGGTTTAGGTTTTGGGTTTATGTTAAGGTTATAGGTTAAGGTTATAGCTTTAGGTTTAGGTTATAGGTTATAGGTTATAGCTTTGGGAATTGAGAATAGGTTAAGGTTTAGGTTTAGGAAATCGGGTTCGGGTTCGGGATCGGGTTTAGGCTTGGGTTTTCATGTTTAGGTTTACGTTTAGGTTAGGGAGTTGAGATTGGGATTTGGTGTAGGTTTAGGTTTAGGGATTTGAGGATATGTTAAGGTTTAGGTTTAGGAAATCGGGTTCGGGTTCGGGATCGGGTTTAGAAGTTTAGGTTTCGGTTTAGGTTGGAGAGTTGAGATTGGAATTGGGATTAGGTTTAGGTTTAGGGATTTGAGAATACATTTACGTTTTAGGTTTAGGTTTAGGTTTAGGTTTTAGCTTATAGGCCTAGGTTATAAGTTTAGGTTTTGGTTTTAGGTTTAGGTTCAGTTTAGGTTTAAGTTATATGTTATAGCTTTGGGAATTGAGAATAGGTTAAGGTTTAGGTTTAGGAAACTGGGTTCGGGTACGGGATCAGGTTTAGGTTTGGGTTTTCAAGTTTAAGTTTAGATTTAGGTTAGGGAGTTGAGATTAGGATTTGGTGTAGGTTTAGGTTTAGGGATTTGAGAATACATTTAGGTTTTAGGTTTTAAGTTTAGGTTTTAGCTTATAAGTTTAGGTTATAGGTTTAGGTTTGGGTTTTAGGTTTAGGTTATAGGTTAAGGTTATAGGTTAAGTTTAGGTTTAGGTTTAGGTTATAGGTTATAGGTTTGGGAATTGAGAATAGGTTAGTCTTTAGGTTTGGGATCGGGTTTAGGTTTGGGTTTTCAAGTTCGGGTTTATGTTTAGGTTAGGGAGTTGAGATTAGGATTTGGTGTAGGTTTATGTTTAGGGATTTGAAAATAAATTAAGGTTTAGGTTTAGAAATCGGGTTCGGGTTGGATCGGGTTTAGGCTTGGGTTTTCATGTTTAGGTTTAAGTTTAGGTTAGGATTTGAGATTGGAATTTGGTGTAGGTTTAGGTTTAGGGATTTGAGAATAGGTTAAGGTTTAGGTTTAGGAAATCGGGTTCGTGTTCGAGATTGGGTTATGAAGTTTAGGTTTAGGTTTAGGTTGGGGAGTTGAGATTGGGATTGGGATTAGGTTTAGGTTTAGGGATTTGAGAATACATTTAGGTTTTAGGTTTAGGTTTAGGTTTTAGCTTATAAGTTTAGGTTAAGGTTATAAGTTTAGGTTATAGGTTATAGGTTAAAGTTTAGGTTATAGGTTTTGTTTAGGTTAAAGTTACTGAGGTTTTGGTTTAGGTTTTGGTTTAGGTTTTAGTTTATAGGTTTAGGTTTTGGTTTTAGGTTTAGGTTGTGGTTATAAGTTTAGGGTTTTGTTTAGGTTATGGTTATATGTTTTGGTTAAGGTTTAGGTTTTGGGTTTATGTTAAGGTTATAGGTTTAGGTTAGGTTTAGGTTTAGGTTATAGCTTTGGGAATTGAGAATAGGTTTAGGTTTAGGTGTAGGTTTAGGTTATAGTTTATAGGTTTAGCTTATAGGTTTAGGTTTTGGTTTTAGGTTTACGTTGAGGTTATAAGTTAAGGTTATAGGTTATAGGTCATAGGTTACGGTTTAGGTTATAGGTTTTGGTTTAGGTTAAGGTTATAGGTTTTGGTTTAGGTTATAGGTTATAGGTTATAGCATTGGGAATCGAGAATAGGTTAAGGTTTAGGTTTAGGAAATCGTGTGTGGGTTCGGTTTAGGTTAAGGGTGTGGTCCCTGCAAATACAGATATAAACACGGCCTGTCCAAATGGCCAGGCCCTTGCAATGTTGTCCATAGGAAATGGACAGCTTCGTCATGGTCATAACAGCAGTTTCCACCTTCCAGGGACCCCCACTCATCCGGATAGCTCCGACACACATCCGGGTCTGCTCCATTAATTTTGAGCAAATACATAAATACGGCTTATCCAAATGGTCAGTCCCTTCCAATGTTGTCCATAGAAAATGGGCAGCTTCATCATGGTCATAACAACAGTTCCTACCTTCCAAGGACCCCCGCTCTTCCGGATAGCTCTGACGCACATCCGGGTCTGCTCCATTAATTTCAAGCAAATACATAAATACGGCCTGTCCAAATGGTCAGGCCCTTCCAATGCTATCCATAGGAAATAGACAGCTTCATCATGGTCATTACAGCGGTTCCCACCTTTTATGGACCCCCGTTCTTCCGGATAGCTCCGACAACATCCGGGTCTACTCCATCAATTTCGAGGAAATACATTTAAAAACAAGGTAAGCATTTATTTTTTTATGAATGAAAACCAATCTTGAAAACTATTCATCAGGCAGTCCCTACAATGGATAGTAGTTGGACATTGAATGATTAAAAGCATTAACCACTTCTATTACTTTTCTGCATATACATGAGATTCATAGGCTGAAAATTTGCCATTGAATTCGTGTTTTATGTTCGGTTAGTAGAGACGGACAAGCTCTTTATACCATATGATCTACAGCTGATGAAAATTTCAAGTAAATTATACGAGGTTTATAATAATCTTAGAGTGCAGAAAATTTTCAAGTATGTGCATTTCAGTCTGAGTTATTTCTCTAATCACGATAGCCTTAGGAGGGTTGATACGAGGGATGTGTTGATTGCAAGAGGCCTGATTAAAACTGTATTGGGTTATCTTGCCAGACATAATCATTTCAGGACCAGCAAGATAACCCAATATAGTTTTAATCGGCCTCTTGTAATCAAACTCCCTCGTATCAACCCTCCCAAGGCTATTGTCATTAGAGAAATAACTCAGACTGAAATGCACATACTTAAAAATTTTCTAATCTCTAAGATTACTGTAAACCTCGTACAATTTACTTGAAAATTTTATAACATGAAATAGTACATGAGTGAGAGAAGACAATGTAACCTTTTATATAGAAGCCAGAAATTAATAGGTTGGGATTGTCCTATCGAGGAGATTGTTAGGCGTAGTCCATCTGCTGTTGGGACAAACACGCATGGGTTTGTATTATTGGACCATGGACCCCACCTGTCATTGAAAACCAAGGGTTAAAATGGTGTGGCAATCTATATATAGTAAGATATATATATAAATCCCTTGTGTAGTTTTTGTGGATCATGTATTTGTGGATAATGTGTAGTTGTGTACTATCATTTATACAAGAATATGTCTTGACTATATATGGACACACATGCTAAGACATACGTATGTGAGATTGGTGCAGTTAAATTGAAATGGATCAAATTAACTCGACAAAATCAAATGTCAGGGTCAATCTTGGGGTGTTGTCATTGCACTATTAGCTCATATATGGTAGTTACACATATGATGAATGGTTCCAATCTTTGGATCATCTGTACATGTGGGCCCATGATGGTGATCCTGAACCAGCACATAGGGGAAGCAAAACCCATAAAGAAGATCTACCCCTAGCCAAACAGCCACACAGACTATAACAACCATCAAACTACATTCATACGGGTCATAAAGAAACAAGATAAGGAAAAAAAAATAAGGCATCATTTTTTAATCCATGTCTTAACCCAATTCGTTGATTTCTCACAAGCATCAGGGTGCCCCCTTTGCTTCCCGCCTACTATGACAGGCAACCCTCTCCTTACCATAGCAATCCTCATTTTGGATGGCAGATACTCACCATCTCTTCAGATACTCACCAATATTGGACATTTGTTTGTCTAATTTAGACCACTTATTCCTTTTCATTTACCATTCCTTTTGATTTCCACAGTTTGACACCTAGGATCATTCAGTTGGTATGATTTTCAAGTTGTCACTGACTTATAATGGGCCTTATTTATCTGGATGGTTTCAATTGAGAAACATAAATGCCTGGCTACACGTATACACATGCATAGATTTTAACACCCTGTAAGCATATGGAATGAATTGTTTCAAATTGTGCTTTCAAATAATCATACATATGCATGGATGTGAATAGCTGCCAAAAGCAAATCAAATGAATCCCTTCAATCTGTATGTTTACTGATGCAACACTTCATCCTGTCTAATAATGTAAAAAACAGGTATAGAGCGCAAGGAAATTCATAATGGAGTGAGAATTTGCTTGATGTTCATCCCTACCTAGAAAACAATGATAGCATAAGTTTGTGTATATGTTTGTGTTGTGTTTTCATTATGTTTGGTATATATATATTATAGATCATCTTCTCAAACTCACTCTAAAGGTATGATGCCACAAGGGTTTTTTTCTTCTCTTCTTTTCTTTTCTTCTCTTTCAATGACAATTGTTTTCTATCTCTTGGTACTATTTTATTTCTAAAAGTGGAAAAAAGAGGTGTGTGCCTTAAAAACATGGGATAAAAATTGCATTTTTCCTTCCTTTATCTTTGTTTGGAAAGGTAGGAAAATTATAGATGAATGATGAATCCTATTGTCAAGAAAACCCTGGAAATAAATTCAAGTTATGTTATCTTGTTTGTTCAGCATAGTTGTTTTCTATGAAAATGTTAGAAGGTCAATAGTAAAATGATATGAATTCTCTTGAATTGTGAAAATCGACAACTAACATATTCTTGAAAGAAATTAATAGCCATGTTTTTTCTTTCAAGCCAAACTTTGAAATGGAAAATGATTCCCATAGCTACTTTTTTTTTTATATATATATCAAACATATATAGAAAGTAGATTTCTATGGAAACCAATTTCTTGTCTATGGTTTTCAATGATCCTAAAGGATTCTGATGAATTGACTTTATTGGATCAAAATAAATGCTATGTACATCAATGGGCAACTACCCTTGTTGGCTAATCGTATTCCATCCTTGATGATTTCCTTGATGACCATACCCTATGAAGTGGCAATTCATACACAGTCCAGAAACCGTAAAATCAGACGTATGTGTTGAAGGAGATAGAGAAGGGTACTATAATTGATTCCTTCATTTCAAAACTCACCAAATGAAAAAAACAACTTCTTCATATGAAGGATAATTCTAAGTCAAACAATGCAGTTGATGCAGTAGAACCTGAATATAATAGAGATAGCCTTCCCTCTAAGGTACACCTGGTAGAGACTATTCAACTATCAGGTCTTAACACAGATGGGAAGCGAATTGAAAAACACATGGAGGGAATGATCTTAGCCATCCAGTTTGTGGTCTTTAACCGCCAACATTCAGTGCAGCAAAGTCACCCAAAAAAAATGATGGCAAGAATCATCCACTAAGTGTTCTCTCCATCTATATGAAGGTCAACTAGATGAACCATCCTGATTGACAATTGGGCCATGTAAGGCCTGTTTGGATTGCTAATTACACCAGTAATTTTCTATAAATTTTCTAAGCCCATACACACTTTTATCCCTTTGCCAACCACAAGCAAACACATTTGAGATCTGACGTTAACACAGGATGGGCCACATGCTTTGAATCTTCAGGCATGATAAATTATCATATAGACTCAGCAATTGAAATGATTGAGTCACACAAATCATTGCACTCCACATTGGTTAGGCTCCTCTTATGAATTTCATCAAACACACCATGTTCAAAAGTAGAGATTGACTAGTATATCCAAAATGAGTTCATTTAGATCTTCTTCTTTTTTTTCAAAGGAAAGGAAAAAATAATAAGAATTTATTCAAATCACATATGCTCAAGAAGACTACACCACATAAATAGTGAGGATTGATTGCCTATTGCTTAAAACTGCTTGACGTCATCAAGCTAATATTTATATTTTACCCTTCATTCACTTCTATGTGACCTTACCATATTTCACAATCTATCATCCAAAAAAACAAAAAACATGTCGTTCTAGTTCAAAAATAGAAATTTCATCCTATCTACATGTCAAGTTCGTTGCCAAGATATATATATTCATCTGTTGTGTTGTAGCTCACCCTATAGTTGTAAAAAAATCTTCTACCACTTTTTCCTGCTTTATAATCTCACAATTCCTACAAACTTTGGGCTTGAAAATGGTTATTTACTTCTAGGATCTGCATCCACTCCCACACCCACTTCCTACTTTTTTTAGCAGCTAAGGTTCAGATTGAGTGATTAAGATATCCATCAGTTATATGTATTGAAGAGGAACTATCCACATTCACTAAAAAGCGCTACAGATTGGTGGCTAAGATCTCTCATTCTTGGGAGATGTTTTTAGTTTGGTGCATCCATGGTGCACCATCCACAGCACAACAGACCGATGATCTGGATCAGTGAACCATGGCCCCACTTATACAAACTGAAAACCTGATTACCCTAAATCCCCAAATCCCTAAATCCCCAAATTCCTAAATCCCCAAATCCCTAAATCCCTAAATCCCAAATCCCTAAATCCCCAACTAGTTTCAATCGAGATTGAGAGAGATTGAGAGACAAAGAGAGTGAGAGATACCTCATGGCCAATCGATTTTGCAGCAGGAAGAGAACAACTTCCTATTTGAGTTGGAGCCCCGATCACGAGTCCACGCCGAAAATAGGGTTCCTGAGCTTTGAGGAGAGAGAGAGAGAGAGAGAGAGAGAGAGAGAGAGAGCGCGAGAGAGAGGACCGAGAGAGAGAGGGTGCGGTTGAGAGAGAGAGGGGCGTAGTTGAGAGGGAGAGAGAGAGAGAGAGAGAGAGAGAGAGAGAGAGAGATAGAGAGAGGGGCGTAGTTGAGAGAGGACCGAGAGAGAGAGAGAGAGAGAGAGCACAAGAGAGACAGAGAGAGAGGGCGCCGTTGAGAGAGGACCGAGAGAGAGAGGGTGTGTGCGACAGAGAGAGAGAGAGAGAGAGAGAGAGAGAGAGAGAGATTGAGAGTGAGAGAGAACAGAGAGAAAGACTGGTTTGTCTCTCTCATGAAACGGATTGGCTACTCGCGCTGACACCAGCGCAAGGGTTAGTTGTCAGTGCTCTGTGGGCCCCACCATGATGTATGTTTTTCATCCCTACCGTCCATCTATTTTTCCATATCATTTTATGGTATGAGACAAAAAATGAGGTTTATCCCAATCTTAACTAGACCACATTATAGGAAACAGTGTTGAATGAGCGTAGACCATTAAAAACCTTTTGTTGGCCATATAAAGTTTTTGATCAATCTGATATATCGTTTTCACTTCATCTGGGCCTGTATGACCTAATTAACAGATTGGATGTCAAATAAAAAGTACAGTGGGCCTTAGGATGGTT
This sequence comes from Magnolia changhungtana, assembly GCA_030180095.1. Classification (NCBI taxonomy): domain Eukaryota; kingdom Viridiplantae; phylum Streptophyta; class Magnoliopsida; order Magnoliales; family Magnoliaceae; genus Magnolia; species Magnolia changhungtana. Next base: position 539,340 of record JASAUF010000098.1, read on the forward strand.
TTAATTGTGGATATCCAATCACTATTGTTTTCATGTGGTGGGGTCCACCTGAGATTTATATCCCTCTCATTTTTCGTATCAAGCCCTGATATGATATGCAAAAATGGATGGACGACATGGATCTCACAATCTGAATTGGGCTTCCAAATGGGTTAGGTCAATCGTGAATTGGTGTGGACTACCTAATTAATGAATTGGTCTGATTTTAGAGTCAAGTTATATTCCTGGTGGGGCCTACCTTTTCAGCGGTTCAGATTTCTGATACACGTGAATCAATGAATCGACAAGTTTGTGATTCATGAATGTGTTTGTCTTTTTAATACTCTGTCATTAGTATTATTTTTTTACGTGGCGCTTACGGCCATACCAAATGCTACGGCTGGTTTATCTACATGTCCAAAGAGAGGAGCACATGTGTGAGATGTGGGGCCTTCCGTGATGTATTTACGTTGTCCATCCATTTCTGCAGTGCATTTTAAGGTAAAAGCCCTGACAACGGGCAAATCCAAGGCTCAAGTGGGACACCCAGATCCATAGCTCAACTGGTAGATGGAGTGGAGATACCTCGTTTCAACACTTAGGTCTTGGCATCGGTCCCGACTGGGGGTGGCTAACATGGAGTGTGTTTACTGAGATGGGTGTGTACTAACCCCCCCCCCCGAACAAAAAAAAAAAAAAAAAAAAAAAAAAAAAAAGCTCCAGTGGGCCACGCGATAGGAAAAAAGTGGTGATAAAAGAAAGCTAGGTCCCATCAAGATTTTTATTTGTTATCCGACATGTTCATAAGGTGACTTGACTAATGACCTTTAGCCCATAAGAAGTTTTGTTTTCAATTCCAATTACCTTTTGTTGGCCATATAAAGTTTTTGATCAATCTGATATTTTGTTTTCCCTTCGTATGGGCCTGTATGACCTAATCAACAGATTGGATGTCAAATAAAAAGTACATTGGGCCTTAGGATGGTTTTAATTGTGGATATCCAATCACTATTGTTTTCATGTGGTGGGGTCCACCTGAGATTTATATCCCTCTCATTTTTAGTATAAAGCCCTAATATGATATGTAAAAATGGATGGACGGCATGGATCTCACAATCTGAATTGGGCTTCCAAATGGGTCAGGTCAATCGTTGTATTTGACCCAACCCAACAATGAGTTGGTCTGGATAGGCCTTTAGTATGGAGCAGACCTAAGTCCGAAAATTTGACCTAAATTCCTAAATTAATCAAGTCTCGAATAATGAACTGGTTTTTAAATGGGCTTGAAACATGTCGAGGCCCACCTTATGATCAGGTCGGATAACAAATAAACTTAGTGAGCTGGCCAAGTTTTGCGGATCCCATAATGAGGTATGAGTCATATCCAAACTATATATCCATAAACTCAGTGAGCTCGTGGTAATGCTTGAGCTGAAAATTAAGACAGATTCGAAATTCAAGTAGACCACACTGTAAAAAGTAATGGAGGGTTGAATGCCTACCGATTGAAACCCTTTTGAGGGTCAAATATTTTGGAGCAATATAACATCCCTTTTTTCTCTTCATATAGGTCAGTGAAAATCATTGTCCCATTGATATTTGTGGTGTGGTTCACTTGAGCCTTGGAAATTATTTATTTTTGGGATCAAGATTTAAAATAATCTCACCGAATGGATAAAAAGTATAGATATGATAAATGCATCATTGTGGGGCCATGTAGCTTTGATATCTTTTGAACCGTTAGTACAACTCTGACCTCGATGAGCGTAAGCACTCATCTTACAAGGACATGTGGCGTTGATATATATTTGTGTTTTCCCTTCATCCATGTCCTTGAAATATTCCGACCTAGCGATTCCTATAACGAATCTCGCACCTTGGTCTTGTAGGCAACGCGTACCAAAAAGAATATAGATAGCCTATTTTCTAGTTCCCCAGATACGATGGGGTCTCACATGAACGGCTTGGATTATGCACACGTATCACGTACTCACGCAATGCGGTCGAAGTGAGTAGCCTTACGAACGGCTATTCACGTGGTGAACCCAAGCTAATAGTAAATTTGTCGGTTTGTAAGGGTGGTTTATCTGCAACTTTTATAGATGAACAAGAATCTCGTACAAGTATATGCCTGTGGAGCCCACATATGCATGTATTTTTAGAGTCCAACGGATGTATAACAGTCAAAATGACCATTAAATTTTAAATTCCTAAAAATAATTTTATGTAATCATAAGGTGAGCCAAACAAACAAAAAATAATTGACATCCACCCAAATACCTCCAAATTTATATCTTAGTACATGGACAATTGTACTTAAATTATTTCAAGGAAATATAACTTTAATGGTATTTAGATACTATTAGACGGATTGGATTTTATATAAATATCATGATGAATCACATACTCAAGGTAGGTACACAAGATTCTCCTCCACAACAGTTGCAGAGAAATCGACCACAATTTGGAATAGTGATTTTCGTTGGGCAAATTCCCGGCGATTATATCCACAATTCAATACTCAAATCTAACAACTGTCCCTGCACGCGTGATACCATAAATATTCAATATCATACGACCTGATTTGACAAATGTTAAATGATAGTTTGTAAAAGTAATTTGACAATTAAAAAATGCATCCTTCATGTTTGTTTTAGGATATTGAGAAATGCAATTGATGTGAAATAGTTATGTTGCATAAAAGTTTGCCTTTTAATTGGAGAGCATGAGATCCTCCAAAGAGTTAAGAAATATATACCACCGTAACATGCAAGATGATAAAGAAATATCATGATATTAGAGAACATTTAAAGTAGAGGCTGAATTTTCTAACACTCCATTCTCTCCTGATTTCACTCTAAAGATTAATTGATTATAAACTACATTATGAATATGTTGGATGTCAAATAAACATTACTATATGCCCAAGGAAGGTATCAACTGTGGAAATTGCTATTCCACACTTTTCATGTGGCATGGTTCACTTGAGTTTTGGATTTACCAAAAATTCGAGATTAACCCACACTATTCATCCATTTTTCGAGATCATTTTAGAGAACTGTCCAAAAAATCATTCATATCCAAAGATTAATTAAATGAACCACACCACAAATAAGGGGAACAAATTGGCTGCTCCCCCTTACACCATCTAATGGCTTGTGGTTGGTACTCTGTGGGCCCTACCATGATGTATGTGTTTAATCCATGCCGTCCATCTATTTTTAAAAATCATCTTACAACATGAGATAAAAAATGAGACATATCCCAATATGAAATGGACCACATTAATAGGAAATAGTTTTGAATGAGTGTCAACCATTTAAAACATTTCGGGGGCCATAAAAGTCTTGGATCAAGATGATTTTTGTTTTTCCCCTTGATATGGGCCTGTATGACCTAATCAACAGCTTGGGTGTCAAATAAAAAGTACAGTGGGCCTTAGGAGGGTTTTAATGATGGATAACCAATTTTATTTTATTTTTGTGCCATGTGGGCCCTACCATGATGTATGTGTTTCATCCATGCCATCCATCTATTTTCATGACCTAATCAACATATTAGATTTCAAATAAAAAGTACAGTGGGCTTTAGGAGGATTTTAATAGTGGATATCCGATCATTATTGATTTCCTGTGGTGTGGTCCACCTGATATTAAGTTGTGTGGGCCCCACCATGACGTGTGTCAAACATCAACACCGTGCATTTGATGGGTCACCTTAAAATTATGGGATATCCCAAAAATTAGCTGTATACGGAACTCCGGTGGGCCATACCATCTAAAATCAGGTGAAGACATGCCTAAATCATATAAAAGCACTTGGTGGGCCCCACATGAAAATTTTATGCATTTGAAACTTGGTATGACCCCTCTTCCAAGTGGCACCAATATAATGGATGGACTGGATTTTTGAACCACATCTCGGTGGGCCCAAAAAGTAATGGAAGACAGTTTCAACGGTGGGAATCACTCTTCTCGCTGTTTTCTGTGGTGGGGTCCACTATAGATTTTTATCTCCTTCATTTTTTGGCTCATGACTTAAAATGATATCTCAAAATGGATGGACGGTGTGGATATAACACATACATCATGGTGGGGCCCACAGGCCAAACCCGCGTTTAACTTAAACGATGTAAAAGGCACAACGACAGGAATTTTTCCCCAAATTCCAATTTCCCCCTCTCGTTTTCATTTCTTCCCCCTCTCTCACTCTCATTTTCCAATTTCGGTGCCACACAAATCCCCTACGGTCGTCTCTCCACCACGCCCTCTCTCTCTCTCTCTCTCTCTCTCTCTCTCTCTCTTTCGATCGTCTCTCCACCGCGCCCTCTCTCGATCTGTCTCTCTATCTCTTTCGGTGCTCTCTCTCTCTCTACACTGTGCCCTCTCTCCACCGCCCACTCTCCACCATGCCCTCTCTCCACGCATCCTCTAAAGCTTGGTTGACATAAATCGAGGCTCCAACTCAAACAGGTATTTCTCTCTCTCAATCTCTCTCAGTCTCAATACCAATTGAAACGATTTGAGGATTTAGGGATTTGGGGATTTGAGGATTTAGGGATTTAGGGACGTTTTTGTGTGTGTGTGTGTGTGTGTGTGTGTGTGTGTGTGTGTGTGTGTGTGTGTGTGTGTGTGTGTGTGTGTGTGTTGAGCATGTTGGAAAATGGAATTTGAGTTGTTCCACTGTAGGGCTACAGAGTCTGTAACGGTTGGATAACCATTACGTCGTAGCCAGAATACTGGTGTAGGTAAACTCTTTACCTTCCGGACATGCTTTTATTATTATTATTATTATTATTATTTATATATCACATGTTATACACACATATATATGATATTTATACACAACAACTCATGTTACATCCTTATTTTGGGAGTGTTTTAGAATTAGATCCCATTAATTTGGTGGGGTCCACAGTGAAGATGCCCTTACCCAATGGATGCTTCTATTTGTCAGGTCCAAGAAACAGATTGGCAAATGGATGACAGGAAATGATTGACCTTAGTGTGTAAATGTCCAAGGCGATGAAGCGAGGCTCATCTTCTTGTCGATCATGTAATCCCTTTGTTGAGTGGACTCATGTTACCAGTGGGCCCCGCTGGATGAATGGTCTGGCTAATATAATATAAGAAGCATTATAAATCCTCAGATGAAATCCTTTGGAAGGGTTCACTATAATCAATTGCACCATATATCTGTTGCACTCAAGACTGGAAAATGAAGATGAGGGATAGGGATATCAGTCCATATCTCAGGGCCATTCTACGCATGAGGGGAGCCGGTGCAAATTCTGCACGGTGATGCGCAAAGGCGTACGTGCTAATGTGGAACATGTGGGAAGCTCTTGTATTTTTGTTACGCTTCACTTTGTAGATATCCTAGGTGCATGTTGCACACCTTGGATGGTCCACACAATATGAAACATATGGATTTGACTGGGAAAAAGGTGTTTCTATCAATCAGTTTGCATATTTGTGGGCCATTTTGAGGGAACACACGATTGAAGGGTGAAGAAGCAAGATCAGGTAGCCTGTGTATGAGGAAATTGGATGGTTATTAAGAAAAGATGTCTATTGTGTCACATGCTCAATTGGACTGATTCACTTGATATAGGAATTACTGAATTCTTTAGCCATACAAGTTCTAGTGGTCCTAGTTGCATTGGGTAAATTTGAGTTGGGGTCAGCTACATGAATCTTGCATCAAGCTTAATGGTTATGAAGCACGCCTCATCGTTGTTATTTGTGAAGTCTCTTAAATAGATGGATGAGGTATTTATTATCCAATGCTTGGCCCGGGAGTTTTTGCAGCTCATTTGGTTTTCAGTTTTGTACAAAAGGGACCTGATTGGTGATCCAAGTGCAGATATGATGGGACCCATCCAATCATGCACTAGACTGGAAGATTCTATTCATTATTTTAGCCTTTTTTGGTTGAATGTGGTCATTAGTGTAATATTTTCTTCCTCAACCATCTATTTGCCTGACACATTTTTAAGTGTCAAGATTGTCTTACCGAAGATGTTGGTGCACGGGCTAATCCAAATTAGATCAAACTATACCAACAGTTTAGATCACTGAACCATGGATCCATTTATAAGAACTGAAAACCAAGTCTGTAATCAATCACATGGGATCATGGTTAAAAGACGGACCGACTCATTCAGTCTTGAATCGAGTTGACTCATCCAAGTTTGGGACGAATTATCTAGGTGACTTGTCTACTGAACCGTATTAGGTCTGTTTGAGTCCAAGTCAGCTCAGGTGCGCACCAGACTCGATCCGAGTTTTAAAACCATGCATGGAATGCACAAACTTATAATTCAGGAAATCTGCATTTTCGTTACTTTCCTACTACACCCACTTGTTAGATGTTTATGTCTCTGTCTATGCTTCTCAATTAAGAGAACCATTTGTAGTTCTGTTTACATTTGAGTGTGTTTGTGGGTTTTGTCTAGGTATTTTTCTTACTTTATACTTTAGTAATTGTTTAACGGAGGATACGCCTCAAGCAAGTGGAATGGCAGAAGAAGATTCATGTAGCTGACCCTAACTAGTTGGAATATGGCTTAGAGCCTTTATAATTAGAAGATCCACCTAATATTTGCATCTGCTTAATTTTTGAGACAATACACTAAAATCATATACTTCATTGTGGGGCCCATAACACCCCGTATGATACATGAGTACGTGGGATCACTTTGTTATGCGTGATACATCCACTCCTTCCATTGTTTGCAATGAGACCAAATATCTGGCTGAAAATAAATAAATAAATAAAAGCACATGAGGCTTTGCCAGGGATAGTGTAAACTCACATATAAAGCCAAAATGTGGTCTCTTAAGTTTGTCAAGCTGATTTTATTTAGACCGATCCTCCGTACATATGAGTTGATTTATATTCCCATGACCTAAAATTAATGATAAAGCTTGATAATTAGAATAGATTTTAGATATAAAATTAGAGGGCACGAGAAAACTTAGGTGTTTCACCTTACAAATGAAATGAGACATGAAACAAGTATTGGAGTGGATTTCGGTTATAAAACAACTATGTGGGCCCAAAATATTCTATACGCAAAATCCACTCCATGGTTCATTAGGTGGGAATTCGTATGTTGATTGTAGGTATGAAATGTTGGCTCAATAACAAATTGAGGTGGGCTATGCCAATGAGAATGATGAAAAAGGATAGATATAAAGAATGATTGGACCTGTTTTATACTAAAAAATCTTGCCCACCATTTTCTCATGCCATTGACTTTTGGATTGGATCATCCAATCAGTATCATTTTTTCAAGGCAGGTTATAAAGAATGGAGTCAATCTAATGGATGATCCAGATCTAATGAATTTTATTTTTTTTTAAAGAATTTTAAAACCTTATTGAGAGAAGTGTTGCATTTGACGAATGATCTCCCTCTATTACTAATGCAGCTTATATTATTCCATTGCCTTCTGTTGCCTATAATTGTCCTTGCAAATCTTCATGAGCTTGTATATTACATTTGTTTGCCTTAAATTATTATTGTGATTAGTTAGTTTATAGTTGTGACTTATAATTTATAGATTTGTAAGTTAGATAATTAGTTACTCGTTTGAGAATTTCTATGGGGCCATACATAGATATGGTGTGTTTTTGGTGGTATAGAAATCGCTCAAATTGTCACATTTTGGACAGTTCAAGGTTAGACGGAAAGTATGCTTTCATACAATCTATTTAAATGTTCATGCCTGATTTGCGGTCCATCTCCTCGTTTCTCTCTGGATATGTTTCTTTCGTTTCGTATCCAATGTCAAATATCTTTACATTGATTTAGATATTTGGCATCGGAATGTAACGTAAGATTAACTTATCTAGAGAGGCATAGGAAGATGCTGCTGGATTTTCGTCGTGGACGTTTAAATGAGAATATGAAAGTATTACAATCTATCCAACCTTAGATAAGTAACTAATTTAAGATTTAATTATATTAGCTTAGAATTGATGGAGCAGACCCGGATGTGCGTCGGAGCTTTCCGGATGAGCGGGGGTCCGTAGAAGGTGGGAACCGCTGTTATGACCATGATGAAGCTGTTCATTTTTTATGGATAGCATTGGAAGGGCCTGGCCATTTGGACAGGCCGTGTTTATGTATTTGCTCGACATTAATAGAGCAGACCTAGATGTGCATCGGAGCTATCCAGATGAGGGGGGGTCCCTGGAAGGTGGGAATTGCTGTTATGACCATGATGAAGCTGTCCATTTCCTATGGATAACATTGAAAGGGCCTGGCCATTTGGACATGCCGTGTTTATCTATTTGCTCGACATTAATAGAGCAGACCTGGATGTGCGTCGGAGATATCCAGATGAGCGGGGGTCCGTGGAAGGTAGAAACCGATGTTATGACCATGATGAAGCTGTCCATTTCCTATGGACAGCATTGGAAGGGCCTGGCCATTTGGACAGGCCGTGTTTATGTTTGTATTTGTAGGTACTACACCCTTAACCTAAACCTATAACCCAACCTAAACCTATACTTATAACCTAAACCTATTCTCAAATCCCAAAACCCATAACCTAAACCTAAACCTTAACCTAAATCTAAGCTTAAACTTGAAAACTCAAACCTAAACCCGATCCCGAACCCGAACCTGATTTCCTAAACCTAAACCCAAACCAATTCTCAATTCCCTAAACCTATACCTTATAACCTAAACCTAAACCTTAAACCTATGAACTAATACCTTAACCTATTACCTATAACCTAAACTTATAACCTATTACCTGACATTAACCTAAACCTAAAACCTAAACCTTAACCTATAACCTAAACATATTCTTAAATCCCTAAACCTAAACCTAAACTTATTTGAAATCCCAAAACCCATAACCTAAACCTAAACCTTAACCTAAACCTAAGCTTAAAATTGAAAACCCAAACCTAAACCCGAACCCGATTCCTAAACCTAAACCTAAACCAATTCCCAATTCCTAAACCTATACCTTATAACCTAAACCTAAACTTTGAACCTATAAGCTAAACCTAAACCTCAACCTTAACATATAACCTTAACCTAAACCAAAACCTATGACCTAAAACCTTAACCTATTACCTATAACCTAAACTTATAACCTATTACCTAACATTAACCTAAACCTAATCCTTAACCTATTTTCAAATCCCTAAACCTAAACCTACACCAAATCCCAATCTTAACTCCCTAACCTAAACCTAAACCTAAACATGAAAACCAAGCCTAAACCCGATCCCGATCCCGAACCGATTTCCTAAACCTAAACCTTTACCTATTTTCAAATCCCAAAGCTATAACCTATAACCTATAACCTAAACCTAAACCTATAACCTTAACATAAACCCAAAACCTAAACCTTAACCAAAACCTATAACCTTAACCTAAACAAAAATCTTAACTTATAACCTTAACCTAAACCTAAAACCAAAACCTAAACCTATAATCTAAACCTATAAACTAAAACCTAAACCTAAACCTATAACCTAAACCAAAACCTATAACATGAACCTAAGCAAAACCTATAACCCAAACCTTAACCTATAACCTATAACCTTGACCTAAACCTATAAGCTAAAACCTAAACCTAAACTTAAAACCTAAATGTATTCTCAAATCCCTAAACCTAAACCTAATCCCAATCCCAATCTCAACTCCCCAACCTAAACCTATACCTAAACTTCAAAACCCGATCCCAGAACCCAAACCCGATTTCTAAACCTAAACCTAAACCTAAACCTAAACTAAACCTAAACCTAAACCACACCAAATCCCAATCTCAATTCCCTAACCTAAACCTAAACCTAAATATGAAAACCCAAGCCTAAACCCGATCCCGAACCCGAACCCGATTTCCTAAACCTAAACCTTAACGTATTCTCAAATCCCTAAACCTAAACCTAAACCTACACCAAATCCCAATCTCAATTACCTAACCTAAACCTAAACCTAAACATGAAAACCCAAGCCTAAACCCGATCCCGAACCCGAACCCGATTTTCTAAACCTAAACCTTAACCTATTCTCAAATCCCTAAACCTAAACCTAAACACACCAAATCCCAATCTCAACTACTTAACCTAAACCTAAACCTAAACATGAAAACATGAAAACCCTAAACCCGAACACTATTCTCAACCCGAACCCAATCTCCAAAACCTTCCAACTATTTACCAAATTCTCAATTCCTAAAGATATAACCTATAACCTATAACCTATAACCTAAACTAAACCTAAACCCTAAACCTATAACCTTAGCATAAACCCAAAACCTAAACCTAAACCTAATCCTAAAAACCCAAACCTAAACCCGATCTCGAACACGAACCCGGTTTCTAAACCTAAACCTTAACCTATTCTCAATTCCCAACGCTATAACCTATAACCTATAAACTAAACCTAAACCTAACCTAAACCTATAACCTTAACCTATAACCTTTAAACCTAAACCCAAAACCTAAACCAATGCCTATAACCTTAACCTAAATCAAAACCCAGTAACCTAAACCTTAACCCTAACTTATAACCTTAACCTAAATCTAAAACAGAACCTAAACCTATAACTTATAACTTAAACCTATAAACTAAAACCTAAACCTAAACCTAAACCTATAACCTAAACCAAAACCTATAACCTCAACCTAAACAAAAACCTATAACCTAAACCTTAACCTATAACCTATAACCTAAACTTATAACCTTAACCTAAACCTAAAACCAAAACCTAAACCTATAACCTAAACCTAAACCTATAGCTAAACATTAACCTATTCTCAAATCCCTAAACCAAACATACACCTAATTCACTCCCTAACCTAAACCTAAACGTAAACATGAAAACCCAAGCCTAAACCAGATCCCGAACCCGAACTCGATTTCTAAACCTAAACCTTAACCTAAACCAAAACCTATTAACCTATAACCTAAACTTATAACCTATAACCTAACAGTAACCTAAACCTAAAACTTAAACCTTAACCTACAACCTAAAACCTAAACCTAAACCTAAACCTAAAACCTAAATGTATGCTCAAATCCCTAAACCTAAACCTACACCTAATCCTAATCTCAACTCCCTAACCTTAACCTAAGCTTAAACTTGAAAACCCAAACCTAAACTGATCCGAACCCGAACCCGATTCTCTAAACCTAAACCCAAACCAATTCTCATTCCCTAAACCTATACCTTATAACCTAAACCTAAACTCGAACATAAAACTAAACCTAAACCTTAACCTAAACCTATAACCTTAACCTAACCCTAAACCTATGACCTAAAACCTTAACCTATTACCTATAACCTAAACTTATAACCTATTACCCAACATTAACCTAAACCTAAAACCTAAACCTTAACCTATAACCTAAAACTTAAACCTAAACCTAAAACCTAAATGTATTCTCAAATCCCTAAACATAAACCTACACCTAATCCTAATCTCAACTCCCTAACCTTAACCTAAGCTTAAACTTGAAAACCCAAACCTAAACCCTATCCCGAACCCGAACCCGATTCCCTAAACCTAAACTTAAACCAATTCTCAATTCCCTAAACCTATACCTTATAACCTAAACCTAAACTGAACCTAAAACTAAACCCGATTCCCTAAACCTAAACCCAAACCAATTCTCAATTCCCTAAACCTATACCTTAATAACCTAAACCTAAAACCGAACTAAAACTAAACCTAAACCTATAACCTTAACCTACACCAAAACCTATGACCTAAAACCTTAACCTATTACCTATAACCTAAACTTATAACCTATTTACCTACCATTCACCTAAACCTAAATCCTAAATCTTAACCTATAACCTAAGACCTAAACCTAAACCTAAAACCTAAATGTATTCTCAAATCCCTAAACCTAAACCTATACCTAATCCTAATCTCAACTCCCTAACCTAAACCTAAGCTTAACCTTGAAAACCCAAACCTAAACCCAATCCCGAACCCAAACCCGATTCCTAAACCTAAACCCAAACCAATTCTCAATTCCCTAAACCTATACCTTATAACCTAAACTTAAACCTAAACCTAAACCTAAAACTAAACCTAAACCTTAACCTAAACCTATAACCTTAACCTAAACCAAAACCCATGACCTAAAACCTTAACCTATTACCTACCATTCACCTAAACCTAAAACCTAAACCTTAACCTATAACCTAAGACCTAAACCTAAACCTAAAACCTAAATGTATTCTCAAATCCCTAAACCTAAACCTACACCTAATCCTAATCTCAACTCCCTAACCTAAACCTAAACTTAACCTTGAAAACTCAAACCAATTCTCAATTCCCTAAACCTATACTTTTTAACCTAAACCTAAACCTGAACCTAAAACTAAGCCTAAACCTTAACCTAAACCTATAACCTTAACCTAAACCAAAACCTATGACCTAAAACCTTAACCTATTACCTATAACCTAAACTTATAACCTATTATATAACATTCACCTAAACCTAAAACCTAAACCTTAACTTATAACCTAAGACGTAAACCTAAGCCTAAAACCTAAATGTATTCTCAAATCCCTATACCTAAAACTACACCTAATCCTAATCTCAACTCCCTAACCTTAACCTAAGCTTAAACTTGAAAACCCAAACCTAAACCCGATCCCGAACCCGAACCCGATTCTCTAAACCTAAACCTAAACCAATTCTCAATTCCTTAAACCTATACCTTATAACCTAAACCCGAACCTAAAACTAAACCTAAACCCGATCCCAAACCCGAACCCGAACCTAAATCTCTAAACCTAAACCTATAACCTAAACCGTAACCTAATCCTATAACCCATAACCTATAACCTAAAATCAAATCCTAAACCTTAACCTATAATCCAACCTAAACCTATACTTAAACGTAAATCTATTCTCAAATCCCAAAACCTATAACCTAAACTTAAAACCAAAACCAAAACCTATAACCTACACTTATAACCTAAACCTATACCTTAACCTTAACCTATAACCCATACTTACTACCTTAACCTAAACTTATAACCTTAACCTAAACTTATAACGCAAACCTAAACCTATAACCTAAACTTATAACCTAAACTATACCTATTATCAAATCCTAAACATATAATATAACCTAAACCTATAACCTAGCATAATCTTAAAGCTATTTTCATAAACTGACTTTAGTCTTTTCATTGTAGACATGGATAATAGTTGGATGTGAGCTAAGAACAGGTTTGACCCAGAGTATAAACAAGGGGGTGAAGAGTTCATAGAATTTGCTCGAAATCGGGCAGATTCAGGGAATAGGATTAGATGTCCATGTTGAAAATGCAAGAACATGATATTTAAGACTTTAGACAAAGTAGAGGACGATTTGTTCATAGTTGAGATTGACCAGGGTTACACTTGGTGGATCATCATGGTGAAGATATAACGCATAGAGTTGAGCCCATTGAAGTCATTGCTGATCCAATTGTGCCGGATGACAAGGATGAAGACGTTGATGAAATGCAAGATATCATAGGGGATGTGTTTAGGGGAACAGCTGTGGATACTGATTTTGCAGCGACAAGCAGTAGCCAATATATTCCTCCAATCAGTAATGTCGAATCAGAAAAGTTTAGTAGGTTGTTGAGGGATGCGCAATGTCCACTTTATTCGGGGTATAAGAACTTCTCCAAGTTGAATTTTCTTACAAAGTTACTTCATTTGAAGACAATAAATCATTGGAGTAACAAATCATTCGACATGTTGCTAGAGTTGTTGAAAGGATCATTGCCGGATGGTGAGACATTTCTAAGTCCCATTACGAGGAAAAATCCTTGATGCGAGACTTGGGCCTTGGTTATGAACTCATACATGCATGTATAAATGATTGTTTATTATATTGGAAAGAGCATAAGGATGCTGGAGAGTGTCAAGAATGTGGAGAGTCTAGGTGGAAGTATGACAAAGTCAGGGATAAGAAAATCCCACGAAAGGTGTTAAGGTACTTCCCATTGAAACCCAGATTGCAAAGATTGTTTATGTCTCGTAAGACGACTGAAGATATGAGGTGGCATAAGGAAAAATGCATTCATAATGATAGTACACTGAGGTACCCTACGGACTCTGAAGCCTGGCAAAATTTTGACAAGCAACATGACTGGTTTACAGAGGATTCTCTCAATGTTCGCCTAGGTCTTACAAGTGATGGTTTTAATCCATTTGGTAATATGAGTAGCTCGTACAGTATGTGACCAGTGGTACTTATGCCCTACAATTTACCTCTTTAGTTGTGTATGAAGGAGTCATTTTTCATGATGTCATTGCTTATTCCCGAACCCAAGTCACCTGGGAATGACATTGATGTGTACTTGCGACCGTTAGTAGATGAGTTAAACGAGTTGTGGAGTCAAGGTGTACACACGTAGGACACATTTACAGGACAGACATTTCGATTTCATGCAGTGGTCTTGTGGATAATAAATGACTTTCTCGCTTATGGAAATTTGTCTAGGTGGAGCACGAAGGACAAGTTACCTTGTCCTACATGTGGTATTGAGACTTATTCATTGTCATTGAAGCATAGTAGAAAAATGTGTCATAGTTGGCGCAGGAAGACGATGATCTTTGATGGCAAAGAAGATCATAGGCCACCCCCGAAAGAGCTATCTGGAGAAGATGTGATGCAACAACTGAGTAACATTGGAGAAGTTAGATTTGGTAAGGCATTATACTTGAAGAAGGGGAAAGGTATAGTATTGGACTATAACTGGAGGAAGAAGAGCATTTTTTTTAGTTGTCCTATTGGAGTGATCTGAAATTGCGACACAACTTGGATGTCATGCATATTGAAAAAAATATATGTGACAATGTCTTCGAAACATTGATGAACATAGAGAAGAAAACAAAAGACAGTTTCAAGGCTTGATTGGATCTACAAGAAATGGGTTTAAGGAAAGAGTTGCACTTGCAACCACATGAAAATTCGTATACTATACCAGCAGACTGCTACACGTTGACCAAACTAGAGAGAAAATGTTTATGTGAATGGTTGAGATTGGTGAAGTTTCTCAATGTGTATGCGTCAAACATATCTCGGCGCGTAAACGTTACGGATTGTAAGGTAACAGGAATGAAAAGTCATGATTGCCACGTCCTTCTCCAACACCTACTGCCGGTTGCGATTTGTGGATTCTTGAGCAAGGATATCAGTGCGACGCTGATTGAGTTGGGGATATTCTTTAAGGATTTGTGTTCGAAATCTTTGAATGTAGATGTTATTAAACGACTGGAGAGAGATATTGTTATAATCCTTTGCAAACTTGAAAGAATATTTTCACCTGCATTTTTTGATGTCATGGTACACCTAGCAATTCACTTACCGCATGAGGCGAAGCTTACAGGCCCAGTACAATATCGTTGGATGTATCCGATTGAAAGGTGGTAGAACCTGTTAAAATTTTTATTCATTCCATAAACTACATATATCAATGTTTTCATATGTATAACACAGTGGTTTACCTTCACACACTCAAACAATTTGTGAGGAATAAGGCATGATCGAAGGGGTCGATAGCTGAAGTATACATTGATAATGAGTGCCTTACATTTTGCTCTATGTATCTTCGTGGCATAGAGACTAGATTCAACCGAGAAGATTGGAATGCCGATGAAGGGCAAGAGCATGAACAAGGACTCATATCTATATTTGCACATAACGTTCGTCCTTTAGGATCCCCGACGTTTCAGGATATGGACCTTGGGGATCTAGCAAAGGCGCGGTGGTATGTGTTGCATAATTGTGAAGAAATAGAGTCGTACTTGGAGTAAGTCTTCCCTTGATTATTGTAATTTTTACATACGATGATCTTAATGTTTCTTTCTGACGACGTGCCATTTATGTGTAATGAACACATATAAGAGATGAAGTCCAAATTCTCCACAAATTATGATCAAATGCATTAGGATCAGTTTCCAGAATGGTTTGCCGAATGTGTAAAATTTCACATTGTATCTCACCACATTTAGAATTTTTGTTGTATTACACATTATTTCAACCTAAGAAAATCACTAAACAATTATATTTTGTACATGATAATAGATAAAGACGTTGTGCACAAGCAACTCTGCGGATGCGTCTGATACACTATACTCACTGGCTTGTGGCCCTGATAGACGTGTATCTAGATATACAGGTTGTATTGTAAATGGGATTCAGTTCCACACTAAAGAACGTGAGAAGTACAGGACCACGCAAAATAGTGGGGTAGTTGTGAAAGGAATAAATGAGGAGGATGAAATTGACTTTTATGGCATTTTGACTGATATTATTGAGCTGAGTTATTGTACGAGAAAGCGGGTGTACTTATTTAGATGTGATTGGTGGGACATTGGAAATAAGAAGTTGGGAATACAGACTGACAACTACTTTACGAGCATAAATTTATCTCAGAAGTGGTTTAAGGACGACCCATTTATCCTCGCCAGTTAAGTTGAACAAGTATTTTACCTCGCTGACACTAAGTTAGGCGGCTCTTGACACGTGGTGTAGAAAATAAATCCTAGAAACGTATTTGACGTTCCCATACCAGAAGTTGAAGATAGCGAGGATGAGGGAAATGACACATCTAGGGTTGAACAAGCATATCAAGAAGACATGCCATCTAGGGATACAGGGACTGATTCAAGTGTTGATATTGATGTGGTGCAATTAGACAGAGATGATGTGTCACTTGATCATGTTTATGCCTCATTAATACAAGACATTGTTAGAGATGATACAGGTTTCATTGATGACAACGTTGCATATTTTGAGGAGGAAATACTGACCAGCGATAGTGATGGTGAAGAAGAAATAGCCCTAAGCGATAGTGATATAGACGACGATTATTAAATGTACACATGATTTACATGTCATTTTTCAATTCAAATAATTTATGTATTCTATGTATACGTGAAAATTACAAGTCATGATTAATTCCTTTTATTGACTTGTTTATAATCTACATTTACAGTTGAGTTAATTTCTGATCATGTCATCCTCAAACCGGAGCATAGCAGAAGCACGCAACATACTTCATCAGCTGTTGCAGATGGACGTTTCGGTCCTATCTTCTTCTGGTAGGGCCATAGAGATACCCGGTCTGGTCGATGAGTGTAGAGTGGAATATATCGACGACAACTCAGACGAAAGATTATACTATCTCAAAGAAATTTCGGAGCTGATGGAGATATATAACCGTGAGAAACGAGATATGGAAGATGCGACTCTGTCACTTGCACATCTGAATGAAGTCCCGAGAGATCAGATTTCTCCTATTATGACTGTCATGTTGGCTATAAAAATGTCCAATGCTTCACACAGGATGACATACACTTCTGAAGCATACGATAACTTACGTAGGGAGTACTTCGGATAGTTTACCTCAAAGTTGTTTCGTATTACAACAAATATGTGTATTTAATATACAATGAAAATGTGTAATGGAATTTCCAATGGTTATAGATTAAAGTTTACAGTTTTATTATATTATGCTTGCATTATAGTATAATGGTCTAATCATATTTTAATCATCTCTCTTAGCATAAGCACAAATGCATTGTACCGTCAACACTACTTGTATAATGTTTTAGTAAATTTCACTTGTATTGACATTATTTAAATTTATAAGTTCGTAGCTCACACATATTCAGTGATGGCATTAGGTGGGAGAGTACGTCGTTCGCGCACTAGATCTACCCCTTCTACCCTTGATGCAACGGAGCCAGCATCGCCGTCGCATATTGCATCGCAGGCATCTGATCCCTCAGTCACGCATACACCGGGCACTGCATGTAAGTTTAGACATATATTTCTTTTAATGATTTCTGTTTATGTTTAGACTTACTGTAAGACCCGTATCCTAGTTCGTACTGTTCCGATGAATCCTGCGATCATTTCCGTCAAAGTTCAACAATCTGCAACTGATAATCGACGTTGCGATTAATCGTAAGTCGCATCCTTTAGATTCGAGTCGGTTTAATCCGAGACCTGTATCATTGCGACCGCACCGTCATCGCGGTTCCAACGCCACGACTCACGCATCGATCCGATACCCTGACCAGAAGATGTGAGTCGGCATTCATTTCGAAGAAACGCCTCGCTTTCTCGATCCCAAGAGAATCTCTACACAATGTCAAATCAATCCCATCAATCAATCAATCACATCAATCAATCAATCACTTCAATGTCAAGTACAAGCAACCCATGCTTTCTCTCTCCAAAGTCATCTCTTTCTCACCCTCTCTCTTATACATGTCAAGTACACTTCACATCCATCACCCATCACTTCTCTCAACCATCACACCTCTCTCTTTCTCAAATTCAAGAAAATTCCAAGCAACCAACAAGCTTCACACGTCCATAATTTTCCAAGGAGAGAAAAAGAGAAGTGAGTAGTGTGGCCCACTTTTCATCTCAAAATCTTCCATCCTAGCCCTTGAATTTCATCTCCCACCATCAAAGTGAAGCACAAGGAGGTCGGCTTTCCAACGAACCAAGAAGATCGGACGGTGGGTGCTTCTATAGGTGTAGATTTCTTGTTTTGATGATGGACCAAGTGAGGCCTACCGATCAATGGTATGAATCTCATTTTGGACCCTAAATGTGGTCAATGGTCCACTTTGATTTCAAGATCAATCCATGATGGGGCCATTCTCCATGGACCCCATCATGATATTTACTTTCTTTGCATAACATGGCCATTTAGACTATCCATTTCGGTGGAGAAAGGATCTCCACCGTTGATTTTGATCGGTGGGCCCATATGAAATAGGACCCACTTAATGTATGTTGTAGATCATGTAACGGAGGACCCATAGTGACGGGGTCCCTCCACCACACGTTCATCTTTCTCTCTCTCTCTCCCTCTTTCTTTCTTTTTGTGTGTGTATGAGACGATATGGCCTTGTGGCCCACCCGGATGGACCCCACCATGAATCACGTATTTTATCCAAGCCATCCGTAGGTGGGGCCCACTTTGTATATACATTGTGCCCACACCATCCACCATGTGATGGCCTATCTTAGTAAGGACCCACCTCAAAGGTATGTGTTATGCAAACCGTCCAGGGACGTTGGACTCCCTGGACGTGTTTTGGAAAAACACAAACATTTGCTTGATTTACAAGCTTGGTGTCGGGGCTACTCTTATAGGCCCCACCTTGATGTATGAGTCTGATCCACGCCGTCCATCCCCTTTCCTACCTCATTTTAGGCGTTGAGCCAAGAGATGAGGTTAATCTGACCCTCAGGCGGGCCATAATATAGCAAACGACGATTTTCACCGTTTAAAAACTTCCTTGACATTTCTGTACACCGAAAAATGCCCGATATTGGGCTTGATGGGTTGACTATGGACCATGGAATTCGATGGCAGGGTCAGATTCAGCTGGTGCGGGCCCCACGTATAAAAATCCTTGAGAAATCAAATTTTTAAAAAAACAAAATTATATATATATGGGCAGCAGCAGAAGCTGCTACCGCTGACACCGCCAGAGAGGACGCCAGGGGCGGGCGGGTGCCCCACCATGATGTATATTTTGTATCCACACCGACCATTTGGTGGGCCACTGTCTGACGTGGGCCCCCGCCAAAAACCAGGCCAATCCAGATCTCGGGTAGCCCACATCATAAGAAACAGTGGTGATTAAACTCTACCGTTGAAACCTTTCTTGGCCCCACAGAAGTTTTGGATCAAGCTGAAATTTGTTGTTCCCCTTCATCTAGGCCCGTGTGACCTTATGGGTGGATTGGATGGCATATAAGCAACATGGTGGGCCCCACCTGGAGCCCACAGTGATGTATGTGTTTAAATCCCACCGTTCAGGCGGACGGTGGGAGCCCACTGTGATATATTTGTTTTATCCCCACCGTCTCCTGGACGGTGGGGGTGCATGTGTGTGCGAACGTGTGTGTGAATGTGTGATGTGTGTGAGCGTGTGTGTGAGCGTGTGATGTGTATATGTATATATATATATATAATATTATATTATTAATATTGTATATATATATAATATTATATATATATATATGGTCGGCCCTTATGGGACCTACCGTGATGCACGTATTGCATCCAATCTATCCATTTTTTTAAAAAGCTCGTTTTATGAGTATGAGCTAACGAATGAGTCAGATCCAGTAGACCCTACCTTGGTTTAAATAAGGCCCAAGTGTTTTAGGCCCACCTTGTCATTTTTTTTGGCCCATGTGTTTAGGCCCATTTAATGTATTTGTGGCCCATGTTACGAGGCCCATTGTGATATTTTCAAGGCCCATGGGATATGACCCATTGCAATGTACATAAGGCCCATTGGTGTGGCCCATTTGATATGCATATGGCCCATGTGGTGAGGCCCACGTTGATGTACTTGTGACTATCCGTTGAGGCCCACCTTGGTATGTACATATGGCCCATGCGATGTGGCCCACTTGTCATATTTATGGCCCGTTGTTTAGGCCCACCTTGATATACATGAGGCCTATGTTGTGAGGCCCATTTGATGTATTAGAGGCCCATGAGTCGAGGCCCAATAGGGTATACATAAGGCCCATTGAATGTGATTCCACCGTGTTTTATGTGTTGACCTATATGGCGGGCTATGCCTTGGGAGCAATGTTGGTTTGACGTCCACATTGTAAGTATAATGTTGGTTAAATGTCCGCATTATGACCCTCCCTAGGGCCATTGGTAGGCCCATACTTGTTGTGTGTAGGCCGTCTAAGCCCATCTGAGTTGTAAGGATAGTTCATCACCTTATAACATGCTTAGTGTAGCTCCATGATTCATACCCATACGCATCATATGTATGCTTGATATGAGGAATGTTTGGTTATAACATGAGCCGTTGGGCTGAGACATTTACGGGACTCCATATGAGATGGAGTGCCCGACATGAGCGCATGGTATGCGCGAGATTGCTGCATGTTTATACAGTGTGATTCATGCATCTCGCATACATGTTACTTGATCATTGTACGCCCTAGCGACATCAGGACCGTGGCCTCCACAGGCATATCGTGGATGGCCAGACGGGACACCGGAAATGTTTAGTTCTAGCATACGGGCGCTATAGATGTCCCTGGGTGAAAATCCCTGAACCTCCGTGGCCAGGAGATGACTCCAACGTCGAGACCGAGTGGATATATGAGCGCACGAGGGCCGAATATCAGGAGGCCGCGTCTCCCACTGTGTCGTGGTCGGTTGGGAAGGGGTGTGATCTTACTCGCCTGAGTGAGGGGGCAATATCTAGGTTGAGTTTGACCAGCTTGAGGAATGGGTCCACTATCGACGAGCCGGGCCCGATATTGGCAGGCGGATAGTGAGGTCTCTTCCACTTACCCAGTTGTACGTTCGGATAGGGACGGCAAGCTGGCGTAGAGTGTAATAGACCCTGGTGATGATCCCAGAGACGAACCGTACTGATATGTGGACTTATTGAGTAGGAGTTGCATATTTATCCATTCATTCATTCACTATCCAGTCGGGCTGGTGGTGCGTAACTATTTGTTACGTGTACCTTCGTGATAGCAAGGATTTCGGTTGGGGCGCGCGACTAACCTGAGATCAGGAGTTCACCACATTGTGTCTGACTATCCAAATTTAAGTATGGGACTGGTTTGGATAGAAGTCCCTTGTGATGGACCCTATAGCCTGTGATACTTCGTACTATCATCCCGACTTCACGTTCCTGCATGGTCATTTCATTCGCACCGCATATTACATTGCATTCTCAGCATCTGCTATTGTCTTATTATGTTTTACATCGCATTGCTTTGGTACGGCTGATAACATTCATGGACTTACCAGTATACTTCTGCTTACTCTGATGTCATATGATTCATGATCTTATTAGTATTTCTATTTATCCCAATGATGTATGATTTATGTGCTTTATTGATACTTAGCACTTACCTTACACACACTTCCACCACCCTCTAAGATTTTGTAAGCTTATGCACGATAGATGCGTGCAGGTGGGTTAGATTCAGCAGCGTTGAGCTTGGAGCATGCAGCTGTCCTCTGGAGCTTTTGGAGTTTTGATTTCGATATATGTATTTCCCTTTCAGCATTGTACTCAAATATTTATTCTAGTGGATATGTGATGATGATGTTATTTTGTGACTTGGTTATGCTTGTGGTTATGCTCCTTACAAAAAAAAATCATACTGAAAATCCTCCTTGTAGGATCCCAGGATCGGAATTTGGCGTATGGGCGCTGGGACCTGAGAATGGGGTACTACGGAGGCTGTCGGCATCGGATTCGGCCATCGGGATTCCTGTGAATCTGATTTTCGAGTTTGGGGCGTGACAGAAGTTGGTATCAGAGCATAACTTGGGAATACCTGAGGATAACATCACATATCTGCTGATAGCTACACTTCATTGTATGATTGTTGAGAACTTAGAATGGTTAGACCCCCGAGATTAAATAACTTAGAAACTTTCGGATATAGCTCCCTATCATGTGTGCCTTCGTGAGTGCCCAAGGATGATAGACCCTTGTTCCTTCCTGTAGGACATGACACCCAAGAGAGTGACCCGAGCGACTTCCGTTTTCTCGCCTGAGATTCCTGTTCCCCCACCCGAGACTTCTGCACCCCCATCTGAGTCTAGTGCAGCACCGACCGTGTCCATAAGTGCGGACCTGTTACAGCAGATGTTGCAAGCAATGACCGCCATTCTTCAGAGAGGAGACCGGAAGAGGAAGGCCCCCCTCTAGTAGCTCCCAGCTGTAGCGATGTCGACGACCACAGAGGCATAGGAACCGTCCGTCCTTTCGAGCATTTACACCACCCAAGCGTCAGTCCTCAAGTGTATGCTTCAGATGTGATGAGGCGGGGCACCGCTTCTGGGAGTGTCCCCACCCTCGGTAGCCCCTGCCACTCAGACCGCTTTCTGGTGCTTGCTTTGGGTGCGGTGGGATAGGGCATCGTAGGAGCGAGTGTCCCCGTCCTCAGCAGCAGCAGCAGCGATGACAATATCTGCCATCAGGACCCCATCAGCGGCAGCAGCAGCAGCAGGATCCTCAGACATCAGGAGTCGTCGACGATTTGTGTGACTTGGCCCCTACACCGTCTTCTTAGATTGTTCATGAACGAGGCATTTTGAGAGTTACAGCTTGAGATTTGTGGCCGTTATCCCCATCTTTTAGATGTTTGATTATGTTGGTATGTTGTGTTCTGATTATATATATATAATGGTGTGGTTTCCCTCCCTTGGTAAGCCCTGTATTGGTTATGTTGTGGTTTAAATTTCGAGAACGAAATTTTTATTAGGTGGGGAGAGCTGTAAGACCCGTATCCTAATTCGTACTATTCCGATGAATCCTGCGATCATTTCCGTCAAAGTTCGACAATCCGCGACTGATAATCGACGTTGCGATCGATCGTAAGTCGCATCCTTTAGATTCGAGTCGGTTTAATCTGAGACCTGTATCATTGCGACCGCACCGTCATCGCGGTTCCAATGCCGCGACTCACGCATCGATCCGATACCCTTACCAGAAGATGTGAGTCGACATTCATTTTGAAGAAACGCCGCGCTTTCTCGATCCCAAGAGAATCTCTACACAATGTCAAATCAATCCCATCAATCAATCAATCACTTCAATGTCAAGTACAAGCAACCCATGCTTTCTCTCTCCAAAGTCAACTCTTTCTCACCCTCTCTCTTACACATGTCAAGTACACTTCACATCCATCACCCATCACTTCTCTCAACCATCACACCTCTCTCTTTCTCAAATTCAAGAAAATCCCAAGCAACCAACAAGCTTCACACGTCCATAATTTTCCAAGGAGAGAAAAAGAGAAGTGAGTAGTGTGGCCCACTTTCCATCCCAAAATCTTCCATCCTAGCCCTTGAATCTTCATCTCCCACCATCAAAGTGAAGCACAAGGAGGTCGGCTTTCCAACGGACCAAGAAGATCGGACGGTGGGTGCTTCTATAGGTGTAGATTTCTTGTTTTGATGATGGGCCAAGTGAGGCCTACCGATCAATGGTATGGATCTCATTTTGGACCCTAAATGTGGCCAATGGTCCACTTTGATTTCAAGATCAATCCATGATGGGGCCATTCTCCATGGAACCCATCATGATATTTACTTTCTTTGCATAACATGGCCATTTAGACCATCCATTTCGGTGGAGAAAGGATCTCCACCGTTGATTTTGATCGGTGGGCCCATATGAAATGGGACCCACTTAATGTATGTTGTAGATCATGTAACGGAGGACCCATAGTGACGGGGTTCCTCCACCACACGTTCATCTTTCTCTCTCTCTCCCTCTTTCTTTCTTTTTGTGTGTGTATGAGACGATATGGCCTTGTGGCCCACCCGGATGGACCCCACCATGAATCACGTATTTTATCCAAGCCATCCGTAGGTGGGGCCCACTTTGTATATGCATTGTGCCCACACCATCCACCATGTGATGGTCTATCTTAGCAAGGACCCACCTCAAAGGTATGTGTTATGCAAACCGTCTAGGGACGTTGGACTCCCTGGACGTGTTTTGGAAAAACACAAACATTTGCTTGATTTACAAGCTTCGTGTCGGGGCTACTCCTGTAGGCCCCACCTCGATGTATGAGTCCGATCCACGCCGTCCATCCCCTTTCCTACCTCATTTTAGGTGTTGAGCCAAGAGATGAGGTTAATCTTACCCTCAGGCGGGCCATAACATAGCAAATGACGATTTTCACCATTTAAAAACTTCCTTGACATTTCTGTACACCGAAAAATGCCCAATATTGGGCTTGATGGGTTGACTATGGACCATGGAATCCGATGGCAGGGTCAGATTCAGCTAGTGCAGGCCCCACGTATAAAAATCCTTGAGAAATCAAAATTTTCAAAAAAATAAAATTATATATATATGGGCAGCAGCAGACGCTGCTGCTGCTGACACCGCCAGAGAGGACGCCAGGGGCGGGCGAGCGTGTTGGCAGGGACCCACGACTCCAGCCATGGGCCCCACCATGATGTATATTTTGTATCCACACCACCCATTTGGTGGGCCACTGTCTGACATGGGCCCCCGCCAAAAACTAGGCCAATCCAGATCTCGGGTGGCCCACATCATACGAAAAAGCGATGATTAAACTCTACCTTTGAAACCTTTCCTGGCCCCACAAAAGTTTTGGATCAAGCTGAAATTTGTTGTTCCCCTTCATTTAGGCCCGGGTGACCTTATGGGTGGATTGGATGGCATATAAGCAACATGGTGGGCCCCACCTGGAGCCCACAGTGATGTATGTGTTTAAATCCCACCGTCCGTGATATATTTGTTTTATCCCCACCGTCTCCTGGACGGTGGGGGTGCATGTGTGTGCGAACGTGTGTGTGAGTGTGTGATGTGTGTGAGCGTGTGTGTGAGCGTGTGATGTGTATATGTATATATATATATATATATATATATATATAATATTATATTATTAATATTGTATATATATATATATAATATTATATATATATGGTGGGCCCTTATGGGACCTACCGTGATGCACGTATTGCATCCAATCTATCCATTCTTTTTAAAAGCTCGTTTTATGAGTATGAGCTAACGAATGAGTCAGATCCAGTGGACCCTACCTTGGTTTAAATAAGGCCCAAGTGTTTTAGGCCCACCTTGTCATTTTTTTTGGCCCATGTGTTTAGGCCCATTTAATGTATTTGTAGCCCATGTTATGAGGCCCATTGTGATATTTTCAAGGCCCATGGGATATGACCCATTGCAATGTACATAAGGCCCATTGGTGTGGCCCATTTGATATGCATATGGCCCATGTGGTGAGGCCCACGTTGATGTACTTGTGACTATCCGTTGAGGCCCACCTTGGTATGTACATATGGCCCATGCGATGTGGCCCACTTGTCATATTTATGGCCCGTTGTTTAGGCCCACCTTGATATACATGAGGCCTATGTTGTGAGGCCCATTTGATGTATTGGAGGCCCATGAGTCGAGGCCCAATAGGGTATACATAAGGCCCATTGAATGTGATTCCACCGTGTTTTATGTGTTGACCTATATGGCGGGCTATGCCTTGGGAGCAATGTTGGTTTGACGTCCACATTGTAAGTATAATGTTGGTTAAATGTCCGCATTATGACCCTCCCTAGGGCCATTGGTAGGCCCATACTTGTTGTGTGTAGGCCGTCTAAGCCCATCTGAGTTGTAAGGATGGTTCATCACCTTATAACATGCGTAGTGTAGCTCCATGATTCATACCCATACGCATCATATGTATGTTTGATATGAGGAATGTTTGGTTATAACATGAGCCGTTGGGCTGAGACATTTACGGGACTCCATATGAGATGGAGTGCCCGACATGAGCGCATGGTATGCGCGAGATTGCTACATGTTTATACAGTGTGATTCATGCATCTCGCATACATGTTACTTGATCATTGTACGCCCTAGCGACATCAGGACCGTGGCCTCCACAGGCATATCGTGGATGGCCAGACGGGACACCAGAAATGTTTGGTTCTAGCATACGGGCGCTATAGATGTCCCTAGGTGAAAATTCCTGAACCTCCGTGGCCAGGAGATGACTCCAACGTCGAGACCGAGTGGATATATGAGCGCACGAGGGCCGAATACCAGGAGGTCGCGTCTCCCACTATGTCGTGGTCGGTTGGGAAGGGGTGTGACCTTACCCGCCTGAGTGAGGGGGCAATATCTAGGTTGAGTTTGACCAGCTTGAGGAATGGGTCCGCTATCGACGAGCCGGGCCCGATATTGGCAGGCGGATAGTGAGGTCTCTTCCACTTACCCAGTTGTGCGTTCGGATAGGGGCGGCAAGCTGGCGTAAAGTGTAATAGACCCCGGTGATGATCCAAGAGACGAACAATACTGATATGTGGACTTATTGAGTAGGAGTTGTATATTTATCCATTCATTCATTCCCTATCCACTCGGGCTGGTGGTGCGTAACTATTTGTTACGTGTACCTTCGTGATGGCAAGGATTTCGGTTGGGGCGCGCGACTAACCTGAGATCAGGAGTTCACCACATTGTGTCTGACTATCCAAATTTAGGTATGGGACTGGTTTGGATAGAAGTCCCTTGTGATGGACCCCATAGCCTGTGATACTTCGTACTATCATCCCAACTTCACGTTCCTGCATGGTCATTTCATTCGCACCGCATATTACATTGCATTCGCAGTACTTAGCATTTTGGGTTACTATGTTTTTGCACTTATATGGCCTAGATGGGGTTGATGGTATTCGTGGCTCGTCAGGATTTGTATATTGCATTGCATTCTCAGCATCTGTTATTGTCTTATTATGTTTTGCATCGCATTGCTTTGGTACGGCTGATAACATTCATGGACTTACCAGTATACTTCCGCTTACTCTGATGTCATATGATTCATGATCTTATTAGTATTTCTGTTTATCCCAATGATGTATGATTTATGTGCTTTATTGATACTTAGCACTTACCTTACACACACTTCCACCACCCTCTAAGCTTTTGTAAGCTTATGCACGATAGATGCGTGCAGGTGGCGTTAGATTTCAGCAGCGTTGAGCTTGGAGCATGTAGCTGTCCTCTGGAGCTTTTAGAGTTTTGATTTCGATATATGTATTTCCTTTCAGCATTGTACTCAAATATTTATTCTAGCGGATATGTGATGATAATGTTATTTTGTGACTTGGTTATGCTTGTGATTATGCTCCCTTACAAAAAAAAATTCATACTGAAAATCCTCCTTGTAGGATCTCAGGATCGAAATCTGGCGTTTGGGCGCTGGGACCCGAGAATGGGGTACTACGGAGGCTGTCGGCACCGGATTCGGCCATCGGGATTCCTGTGAATCCGATTTTCGGGTTTGGGGCGTGACACTTACATAATTCTATTGCAACAATGTCATCGACCAACCGACGAGGATGTGGACCCACACGTGGGTTACTTTTAGAGCGACTTACGCGTAAGGGTAGGGTGATGGTAGAGTTCCCACAGGACTGCATTAGACTTGTTGGGAACAATGCCATATTGTTTACGTCAGAGGTCAGTGTCTTATCCGATCTCTGATTCCCCCACCACCCCCCGTTGAAGAGACGAGACAGATGATGTTCGGCAGCTCATCCGTCAACGCCTTCAGGTAAATTTTAGTAAATTAAAATTTATTTTATAAATGTTCATATATGGTTAAGTTATTTTCTTAATGAGTTTATTGCCTTAATCTATTATTTACGAAACTGCAGGATAAATTTGACTTTAATTTGAGTGTTCCGCACATCTCTCATGCCATTGACGACATGATGAAGGAGCGGTTCAAGGATTACCGCACTAGGTTACACCGGCAGTATAAGCGGTGCGTGAGCCACGAGGAGGCCGTACAGTCCGCACCGCTGCACGTGACCGATGGGGACTGACGGATACTCTGTGATAAATAATTTTCGTTTGATTCTTTTCAGGTAATATTTACATATTTACGATATCTTAACGTAATAATTAAATTCGCAACTAATAACAATTTATTATGAATAATGTGTTTAGAAAAGGAGCAAAATAAATTCTAACAATAGAGGAAAGTTAGAAGTGAACCATGTAGCTGGTTCAAAGTCATTCGTACGACTTCGTCACAACATAGTAAGAAAGTACCGGTAATTATTACGTTTATATATTCTTTTCATGCATTTATATTAACTCTATTGTCCTTTCGATTGCGCAGCGAGATTCCGTCACTGGCCAGGAGCCTGGACCAGTAGACTTCTACAAAGGGACTCATTGTCGGCAGACGACGGGATCTTGGGTACATCCTAGAGCCAGCGAGATTTGGGTAAAAATCCATACTTTGTAAAATTTAATTGCATTAAATTATAATAATGTCATTTATTATGAAAATTCATATGTTTTCATTACAGGAGGAGATGAACACCTTACGCAGTCAGCCCACTCCCGATGGTACTCAGCGGAGTGAGCTAGAGATCTTGATTCAGGTGCTGGGCATCCGTTCTGGATATGTGCATGGGTTTGGCCATGGTGCCAAGCTCATGGCACCCGCTAGAGCTGCCTCCAGCCGATCCATCGTCGTTGGCAACAGCACCGTACGCCGAGCTGATATCGCAGAGAGAGAGAGAGAGGTTCAGCAGCTACGGGTCATCGTCGATGACATCAAAGATCAGCTGGACAAGTAGAGGGAGGAGCATGAGAGGAAGATGATGGAGAAGCTGGCGAGGCAGAGGAAGGAGCAGGAGAGGAAGATGGAGGATCATCTGGCGAGGTAGAGGGAGGAGTGGGAGAGGAAGATGGAGGATCATCTGGTGAGACAGAGGGAGGAGCAGGAGAGGAGGATGGAGGAGATGCAAGTGGAGCATGAGCGACGGATGATGCAGA
Organism: Magnolia changhungtana; assembly: GCA_030180095.1. NCBI lineage: Eukaryota > Viridiplantae > Streptophyta > Magnoliopsida > Magnoliales > Magnoliaceae > Magnolia > Magnolia changhungtana. Next base: position 568,698 of record JASAUF010000098.1, read on the forward strand.
TGTTAAAGGCTTTCGCTGCACGCTTATCCACCGATGCCCCACCACCTCCGCCTTCATCTTTGTAATTTTTTGTATATTTGTTTATTATGTTAAGTTTATATGTATTTATGCATGAATGAATATGATGCGGATAAGATTGTTTGTGTTTGAATGAATGTAGTTTATGTTTGGGTTTAGGTTTAGCTGGATATAAATGTGAATATGATGAAATATATTATATAACAGGTGCATATTATGATGAATATAATGAAATATATTGTTAACAGGTGTATATCAGAAATTTTGTGCGGAATTTTGAGCTGTATATTAAAAAAAAAAAAAAAGAGAGAGAGAGAGAGAGAGACTTTTAGCGACGAAAATTTTCATTCTTAAAAGTGGAACGATTTTTTGTAGTAACGAAAATTTTCGCTGCTAAAAATTCTTGGAAATTTTTTTGGCGGCAAAAATTTTCGCCGCTAAAAGTCTTGGAAATTTTTTGGCAGCGAAAATTTTCACTGCTAAAATCTTGGAAAAATTTTTTTGCAGCGAAACTTTTCGCTGCTAAAGTCTTGGATATTTTTTGGCAGCAAAAAATTTCACTGCTAAAAAGTCTTGGAAGTTTTTTGACGATGAAACTTTTCACTGCTAAAAGTCTTGTAATTTCTTCACAGCGAAAATTTTCGCAGCTAAAAGTCTTGAAAATTTTTTTTGTGGTGAATATTTTCGCTGTAAAAGTCTTGGAAATTATTTTTTGTGGCGAAAAGTTTTGCTGCTAAAAAGTCTTAAAATTTTTTAGTACTATTGGAAAATATTTTTGGCAGTGAAAATTTTCGTTGCTAAAAGTCTTGTAATTTTAATTTTTTTTTTGCAGCAAAAAGTCCTGGATATTTTTTGGCAGCGAAAATTTTCGTTGCTAAAAGTCATGGAAGTTTAAAAAGCTTGCATTTAGCGACGATTTGAATTTATTACTGTTAAAAGCTTTGTACATTCGCCTTTTAGCGACGAATTTAGCAACGAAAATTTTCGTCGCTAAAAGTCAAAATTTTTCCTACTGGATTCGTTTGCCCTAAACCTAAGTCCAACCCCTTAATTTAAAGGGGGCTACCTTTTTGGCACGTGGACCTAACCCGAAACTCGACCCTACTTGGCCCCAACACAGCTTCAAAGTAAATTGGGCCAATATACCTGTAGGTTGACTAAATCGACTTATTATGCTATACTCTATCACAACACCGTAGATTATGCTCACAAAGACATACATAGAATGCAATGACATAATATGTACTTCAACCCATACAATCCAAAGTGGGCACCTGATATACGTAGGGCATAGAACAAAGGCCACAATGTATACATCCTAACCATCCAATTGGTAGCTATCAAACGTACAGGAAGAAAGAAAATATACCAACAGACAACAATTCAACCATAAATCATTTCATAAAAAAAGAAATGGCCCAGGTCATTGTTCCGATCAGCATTGCAAATTAGTACTACTACTAGAAACGTTTCATAGAAGGAAAATAATAATATTATCATCCACATATGCTTACATAACCTGTTACAAGCAAACAACTATCCCCAATGGAGAGAGACTACAACTACAATGTTACCATGCAGAAGTCAGCACCTTAGTGCAGCTTCTGATATCTACATACGACGCTCCTCCGCATTGAAATTACGTAAGTCTGTATCTCAATGGCCGGGTTTCCGTCTATGATGCTGTTTCTTGGGGGAATCTGGGCTACCGTTTGAGCAAACGGTTGGATTTGAGGATAAGGTTGAGCTTGAGAAGGAGGCCTTCTTTTCTGAGCTAGATACCCTTCAAGTAGATCAAACGCTTCTCTCCCTACCTTGGCAAGGTCTGCTTGGGTTGCCATAATACAGAAGAAGGCTAAGGTGAAAACTGATAAAGGGGTTGATTTTAGTGCACAAGTCCTCTCTAAGGGTGAACTTTCATTTATAGAGGGCTAGTTGGAAGGGCCCACTATTTGTATAGGGTTGATGATGGGCTAGCTTTCGGTTGGTTCGTGCCTATCTCTCAATCTATTTGGCGAGGAGGAGAGTGGTAGCGGCATGATTGGAAGATTCTACACATGGTACGTAGGACCCATGGCTCATGACCAAAGTGGAAGTGTTCTCCTGTTTTTCTGATTAGTTGCAAATTCTCCGTGGTGCATGTTGCAGGTCTTGTGGGTCCCACCAGAAAAAAAAAAAAGAAAAAGGAGAAGAAGAAGACAGAGAAGGTGAAAGTTTTACTCACCCCTCCAAGTAGAATCAATTTCTTTCTTCTTTTCTTTTCTTTTAATCTTTTTCATCTCTCTCATCACATCCAAAGGCCTTTGTGTAAATGATACATAACTGAGATTTATCCACATCTAAACGACCCCAAGAGGGAAATAAGGGAAAAGCTCCAGTTTGCATTAAAGGCCGGACAATGGTTCTCATAGTGTGCCATGCTGCTTTTAGACACCTGGATGGTTAATCATTGATCTAAACCGTCCATTAGGTTCCACCACTTATCAGAGCCACCATGAAAACTCATGCTGATTGGATAATACTGACTTTCCAAATGCTTGCCTTTCTTAATACAACCGTCCGATTCCCAAGCACTAATGGGATGGATGGTTATTACCATTTCATCCAAAATTCTTCCTCAGAGATGTTATCCAAATTATACTTTTGCCCAAGAATTATTCGTGTTGACCATCGTATCTTCTTTTTCATTTTGATGTGGCATTGATCTGATGGAAGAACTCTAATCACCACTGTTTTTTATAGGACGGTCCACCTGATATTTGGATCTGCTTCATTTTTTGGCTCATGCATTAAAATGTTAAGAAAAAAATGGATGGATGGCTTACCTATAGTATTCATTCATCAATGTGGGCTCTCCTGTATTAATCCACTTCCCTGCACAGATAAAGGGAAAAAAATGACACGTGAGGAAGGGTAATAGAAGTAATCAAGTGGATCAAGGGTGCGAGATCCAAGAAGTCAATAAAGTGCATTCCACCATTTAGATACTCTTACACCTTAATCCAGCTTAAGTGGTAGACTGAGTGAAAGACACCTTGTTTCAACACCGACGTCTTGGCATCGATTCCCTAGTGGGGTGGCTAACAGTGATGTGTGAACTGACAGTGGGTGTACTAACAAGCTTAAAAAAAAAAAAAACACTCTTGCCAAGAAACTAGGGAGTCTCTGCTCATCTGGACCGCAGCGTCACAAACAAATGGACGGCTCCAAGTCTTTGTTTTATAAATACAGGCCCACCTGACCTGATTCTTTTAGGCTTGGGCATCTAGAAAGTGGGACCCACAAGAAGGACATCTTGGACCGGCAACCGTGTGTTTCATTGGTACATGGGACATGGGAAATCAAGGAATATTTCAACGTTCAAAGGTTCTGGTCTTCTATCCAAATGGGATTTAGAAATTTCATCTCATTGGCTTTGGGTGGATAATTAAGAGCGAGTATATTTCTAGAGCTTAAAGGAGCGGCAAGAGATTAACGATGAAATTCAGATTCCCAGACGATCGACTCTACAACCCTTCACGTGCGATGTGACACATCTTAACCATTCATTAAATGGGACCCGCCGTCTATTTTACGTTGCCTCAAACGAGTGAGCCCACTCATCGGACAGACCCCAAGCCTTCTTAAACGTGGACCACTTTCCACTGGCAAAAAAGATAGTCCCCTACAAATTTCTTGCCTTAACCCAGATTTAGTAGTCCCTCCAATTGGCTGCTGAAATTGGGGCGACACACACACATCAGGCACATCCTTTTTGGGTGGGGCCAGTTTCGTCTTCCAATAGTAAAATGGGGACTATAACATCCACCCACTATAAGTTCCGTACGACGCCTTTTCTGGTAAAGCCCCAAATCAAGGAAATTAAAGAGAGATATTTTCTCTTTATCCGTTAAATCGTCAAAAGAAGAATATATCTCTTCTAAAGGAGAACGAAATAATTAATGGGCCCATGTGGATGACGCTTGTGGATCCCACTCATATGACATAAGCCGTTTTGCGACTGCAAATGGTCGGGTCGAGATTTTTACGGTGCCGTTTGGGTTTTAGTCTCTGCAAGTGGGACACATGGTTCAGTGATCTAAGCTGTGGGTATGATAGGGCCCGAAGTGGATGGCCATGAAAAAATTTGTCCCAGCTGGAAAAATCCTAACCCTTCGTTTGGACTTCAACAAACATATGCCCTCTTATCATAGGTCAGGATGGTTCAATCAAATCAGAGCATGACCTATCTATAGTTGACTAGATGATCCTGATATTTAATTTGAGTTACATGACGGTGCAGTTCTATGTACATGCCTTTAACCCTCACAACGTGCCTAGTGTGGTCCACCATACGGAAGTGGCTCAGTTTGAAATTTGTGCTGGCCTTTAGACGCCTGTGCCCATAAGCATGCGGCCCTAAATGATAACCCGTAGTTTCACTTTGGCACCATTTAAAACATAGGAATGACTCTACAACTATAGATATGAGCGTAACGTTCTGGATTTTCATTGTTTTGAATTTATTTTTAAAGAAAAATTTTAAAATTTTTTCGTTATAATTAGCTTACATTGTTACTAACTGAATTTTAATACTCGAGGTGAGCATATACACGTGTGGTACCAGTAAAGAGCTGCACAAATTCGATAAATCAACCATAAAAAACTAACGAATCTGCCACGATCACGTAAACCTCAAGTCTAGTTTCGTGACTTGTTCATCTAAGGATCAAATCTATCTGACCTATTACTGACTAATTAAGACAACCATAACTAATTAAAGAACCACATAAAACTGAGACAATTAGGGGTCGAATTTTAATTAACATACCAAATCAACCCAGCTATCCATTTAGCCTACGAACCACCAGTTTAGATTGATTATAACTGAATCGTTATTTTCGCTAATCGTGAATAGGCAACATTATGAAATTAGTTAATCCAAAGCTTAATCATTATGCATAAGAAATCTCACTACTCAATTCATTAGGGAAATGCCCAAATTATCTGAACAAGCTCTAGACTGTTCGTTAGTGGGTAACTAAACCCAATGTTATAGAAATGAGTTCGTCTTAGTGGACTCCACATCCATCGTGAGACATTGAGCCAAGATTCTGACATGATTCACTGAACTTGGACTTGCAAGGTCAATGCATGAGTTGTGCGAATATTCCTGAGATTAACTAAGAACTTAAGTCACTTATCTACGTTCAGTCTTTGCCCAAGTTGTGGCTTTTAGACTGTTAGATCATGACCAAATTTATGGCAACAATCTAAGTTAATATTTTTCACATATCCATATAAGTGTAGCCCTAATCAACCATCAGTGACCGTTAAACAGACTTTTGATCATACTTGTCGATCGACCCATCCAAATGGCAGGTCGATTATGTCAATGCATAGATCATCACTAGGGGTAACTATCCAATGGTGGGTGTCGACTCCTATGCCCCGTAGTGGCCCCCAAAGGGTAGAAACATACTCCCTCAAGGCTAGTATAGTAAAAATTCAGCCCTTAGGGCCATTTTCACTAATTCTGACACTATATAAAGCCCTTGTTTGGACACTCCCTTCTCTCAGACATACTGCAAAATTAGGGTTTGGAATGAAAGTGAGAATTTCATGCTTAATCCTTGGTTTCATCAACACCTCCAAATAAGCTGACAAGCTCTTAGTTGATTTAGATTTTATGTGAACTTGATTCTCATTGGATCTAGTTTAGGTGCAACCCAGTCTAACCCTTTAGTCCTACCGTTTTCAAAAGATTAGTTCAAACGTATGCTACCCCATTAACATTAGTGTTTGGGGACACATCCTATCACTACAATAACTTTAAAAAAAAAAAAAACTTTTGTGGAGTATTGGTGCCCATGCCCCATTGGAAGTACCCCTCAATCTCAAGTTGTCTTGATGGAGGGGCTTTCTAGTGGGGTGAGACTACCTACAATAGAGAGGTCCCACAACAAAATTTTTTGTGAGGCAATAATGATGTGCGTGATATCCGTTTCATCCATCACTAGTACCATCTCACACTAATCCAAAATTCAAGAGGGCTTTGCCACATGGAACAACATGGATGGGAATGGCCACTACTAAAATCTTCATAGTGTCACCAAAATCATTATATGCCATCCAATCCATTAAAAAGGCGAGTCGTCCCACTAGACCAAATGGAAAAAAACTAAATTTCTTTTTGGTCCAAATTTTTAGTACACTCAAGTAGGTGTTCCATCTCCACTTTTTATATTGTTTGATTTGGGCTCACGTGATAAATGATCTAGCACAAATGATTGACAGAGTAGATGACACACATGAAAATTGCTAAGAGCCTCTGATGCAGGGGAGGACGTGAGGTCAAGCACCGTCTTCTTCAAGAGGATAACTATTCCGAATCCACGAAACTTCTCTGAACTCCTCACAAAGACTTCTCGAATCCACGAGGAAAGAAAGCAGAAAATAGAATTAAATTCTAATAAATTCGAAATTGATTAATGAATGAATAAAAACGAGTTCACAACCCTTTAAATAGGAGTACCAAGCAATGAGAAAGAAATCAAAATCAAACTACAACTAAAGCTCCTAGAAATTGTGACTTACTATAAATAGTAAACTTACTATTTATAGACGGTCGTGATGTCTACTAGTGCGCAAGGTTTTCGGCCAAAAATAGTAAGTGTCCTATTTGGCTTCACCAAACCGTTCTCCTAATTATTCTAAGCTCTTTTCACGTTGGGCGTAACTCCTAAAGCCTGACGGATGAAGAGTTATAATCAAACTAAAACTTACTATTTATAGTAAAAACGAAATTAAAACAGGGAAATGACGGATGAAGAGTTATAATCAAACTAAAACTTACTATTTATAGTAAAAACGAAATTAAAACAGGGAAACGACCGTCGATCCAAGAGTTTTTCGCAATTCTGGGCATCGCAACCCTGCATAGTAAGGTTGGTTGGCTAAAGTAGCTCGTTGTACCCCAAAATCATATATTTTACGTCAGCTAACTCATTCCGGATTGCGAGATACGCCCGATCTAAGGTCCAACGGTCCGGATCACTTTTGTTGTCGACCGAGCCTTTTCTTATCCATCTTGGCCATGAAACTGTCCGCGACCTACTCTACATCAAATTTTTTTTTTTTTTTTTTTACACGCACACACACCACCACACACTCACGCCATGGTGGGATTTCACCACCTATGGGTAGTCGAACCCTCAACCAGATGTTGAAACTCCTAAGAGTCTACCACTGGAGTAAGAGTAAAGACCCACCATAATATGGATTTGATTCCTAACAACTACTTAAATACAGGTTTGATATTAAAGGTGTGTTTCGGTACGCGGATTGTGTCCACACCGTCCATCTAATTTTTAGTATCATTTTAGGGTATCATCCCAAAAATGAGGCAAATCCAATTCTCAAGTGGACCACACCACAAGAAGCAAAGGTAATAATGATTCTCACCATTGAGGCTTTTATAGGGCCCGTTGTGATTTTATTTTCCATCCAACTTATTCATAAAGTTACATAGAACTGGATGAAGAGAAAACACAAATATGATCAGCTCCATCCAAAATTTCTGAGCCCCCAATAAGAAGTTTTCAATGGTAAGAGTTTAATCCCCAGTGTGTACTCCACTTGAGCCTTGGATCTGCCTCATTTTTGTGCTTATACCCTATAATGATAGGAAAAAAAATGGATGTATGGTGTGGAAAAGACCCATACACCACAGTGCCACTCAAAGCTCCTGCCAGTCCCCGTTGGAAACCGGTGGGGTAAGACGCAATACATGTCCTGTGTTTGGATCTTAAGTTGCTTAATATAAGCTACTTATTTCACAAATAGCTTATCTTAATTTCTACTTATTGAGAAAATAAGTATATCCGGCAAACAACATACTTATCAGCTTTGTCTCTCTTCATCAATATGTGAAAAGTAGAAAAGCAAAAAAATTTAATTGAAATAATTAAATACTTTTAAATAAAAAAAGTTACTTATAACTAATCATAAACCAAGCTTACTTATCTGAAATAAGTCTCTCATCTTCCTGTGTAATTAGAAAAAGTAACTTATTTTGTGGTGTCCAAACCTGCCATAAATAACTGGAATCCTGATCTGCAACACCTGTGGTAGGCAGTCAACACAACACCCTAGCTCTGTGCATTCCTGTTACACTCTGCGTCACATCCACTCGGTCCATCGGGTAAAGTCCATCGTGTTCACCTTACATTCCAAAAATAATCTCTTTATAATACTCAGGTAAGCTACAACATGTAAAACTAGTTAAACTCACACCTGAAAAACTTTTAAGTCCACGGCTTCAGACCCACCTGAATTCTGGATCATGATTACTTTTGGACTGCCTTTCTATCCTGTTTAGAAGGACCTGATGATGGGATTTCATGCCGTATATGCACATTACACAACATGGTGCATCCAACACAAACCTATGATCCATATAGTGTGGCCCACCTGAGTTGTGGGTCTGAATGATTTTGTCCTCAAGGTTTACCATTGAAGGACACACCTGATGGATGGTGTTGAAGTAACAAATACAATACAATGGGCCCCACAGAGCTCAGACGTTGTATTTATTGCGTAGATTGTGTTGTGGGCGGCTTATCACGTGATCTCACCGTGGCCCAAAATATTGAATTGATCGAACGGTCCTAACCTTCGTCAATACATTGGAAATTAAGGGCAAGTAGTTAGCCCACTGATTGGACACATCAATGTATGCAGGACCCATTGGTCCACGTGGCTTAGTTGGTTAATATGGCCATTGGTGGGACCCAGCATGCCATGATCCCTCAAAACAGGAGCCCATCTACTTTATTTATTATTGGAATATTTTTACATGATTAAAACTTAATTAGATAAGATAGAATTTGTAGATAATCGTATCATGAAAGTATCCACTCAGGACGGAATACCACTTTAGCCTACCTTTTAGAAATTGCAACTTGTACCATCAAGATATTTTCATCCAAGAAGTTCGACAGGGCTAATCCAGCCTGTTCAACTCGATTCCATTTTATTATGACTTAGGAACCACAGCAGGTCACAACTGGGTTAAAAACTCAGACAAAGCTCAACGAGAGATTAGCTTATTTGACAAATCTTAAGAAAATATTCAATGAAACTCTACTCAACGCGAGCATTATGCTCCCAGATTATTTTTTTTGAATTTCTTTTTTATTTAAATGGTGTTATTTCCTTTCATTTATCTCAATTTTAAAAAAATGACATTTCATAAGCCTTTGAAAGCCAATGAATATTTCTTCCTTGATCTCAGCCTAATACTATAGTATATATTATGGAGTTTGCTGATTCTGGCATGCATGCAGAACTATGCATCTGCATAAAGGCACACGTTCGAGTATGAAACAATTTTTAGAGATCTAGGTTTCATAAAATTTAGATTTACATCCTAAACATTCAGGCAATTTCATTCCTCAAGTTAGCCATAGCAAATAATTACTGGTAAAACCATTTTCTAACTATAAATTTGCTTTTTACTTTTTATGTACAATTCAAAACCGATCCTACCCATTCAATGAACTTAGCTCTGATACCACTTTGTTGGGGGCCTTGCACAAAACTTTAGGATCTAGCCCTCCAGAACAAACCAGAATTATGGATAATAAAGCAATGAAAATAATCAATGCATCAATCACACACCACACAAGAGATTTTTACGTGGAAAACCCTCAAAGAGGTAAAAACCACGGGACCTCGTCTAGATCAACAATCCACTATGAAGTAGAATGTTTACAACCTTCTTCTCTCACGCAGGAGTGGATGAACAATAAGAAAAATAGAGAAAACGAAGAGATCTAACCGATTATGAGGACATAGAAGCCCTGAGATATAAATTGCAAAGTAGAAAAACCTCCACGAGCAGAACCTCCCTTCTATAAGCTTCCTCTCTCTCTTTCTCCCTCTCTCTCACTTTTGATAGCCCTCCCGTATTTTTCTGATCAACACAACATACGTAGAAAAATCCTAGGGACCCTTTTTTATAGTTTTAGGAAACTCCTTTCCGCATCCTATTTGCGAAAGGACTTGCGCATCCCAGTTGCGAAAGGACTTTGCGCAATGGGTCAAAAAAAACCCATCAATATTATCATCCATATATGCTTACATAACTTACTACAAGAAAATGACTATCCCAGACGGAGAGAGACCACATTGAACTACAACGGTACCATGCAGAAGTCAGAACCTTAGTGCAGCTTCCGATATCTACATACAATGCTCCTCCGCATCGAAATTACGTAAGTTTGTATCTCAATGGCCGGGTTTCCATCTATGATGTTGTTTCTTGGGGGAATCTGGGCCACCGTTTGAGCAAATGGTTGGATTTGAGCATAAGGTTGGGCTTGAGAAGGAGGCCTTCTTTTCTGAGCTAGATACCCTTCAAGTAAATCAAACGCATCTTTCCCTACCTTGGCAAGGTCTGCTTGGGATGCCATTCGATAGAGGAAGGCTAAGGGGAAATGATAGAAGGGGTTGATTTTAGTGCATAAGGCCACTCTAAGGGTGACCTTTTATTTATAGATGGCTACTTGGAAGGGCCCACTATTTGAATGGGGTTGATGATGATGGGCTAGCTTTCGGTTGGTTCGTGCCTATCTCTCAATCTATTTGGAGGGTGCAAGGAGGAGAGTGGTAGCGGCATGATTGGAAGATTCTATACGTATGGCTCATGATCTAAGTGGAAGTGTTCTCCTGTTTTTCTGATTGGTTGCAAATTCCGTGGTGCATGTTGTGGGTCTTGTGGGTTCCACCAGAAAAAAAAATTAAATAAATAAATAAAAAAAATTTGAGAGAGCAAGAAGGTGAAAGTGTTTCTCACTCCTCCAAGTGGAACCAATTTCTTTCTTCTTTTCTTTTCTTCTGATCTTTTTCATCCCTCTCTTCACATCCAAACGCGTATGTATAAATGATACATAACTGAGATTTACCCACATCTAAACGACCCAAAAGGGAAATAAGGGAAAATCTCCAGTGTGCATTAGAGGACAAGGGTTCTCTTAGTGTGCCATGCTGCTTTTAGACACCTGGATGGTTAAATCATTGATCTAGACCGTCCATTAGGTTCCAACCCTTATCAGGGCCACCATGAAAACTCATGCTGTTGTAGGATACTGGCTTTCCAAACGCTTGCCTTTCTTTATACAACCATCCGATTCCCAAGCACTAATATGGGATGTATGGTTATTGCCATTTCATCCAAAATTCTTCCTCAGAGACAAGTTATCCAAATTAAACTTTTTCCGAAAGAATTATTCATATTGACCGTCTATCTTCTTTTTCATTTTTTATGTGGCATTGATGGAAGAACTCTAATCATCACTGTTTCTTTATTTTTGGGCTCATGCCTTAACATGATCTGAAAAAACGGATGGACGGCGAACATATAGAATTCATACAGGAAAGTGGGCTCCACGGTGAGGGCTTGGGTGAGACGGGTGCCGCACCTAATCCTCTCCCTTTATGCCCTCATGCTTCTTGCAATGAGGACTCTTCGCTTATGCTCTCTAAATTCCATTAATCCACTTGCATTCACAGAGTGAGGAAAAAATTGACACGTGCGGGTCATGGGTGCAAGATATAAGACGTCAATAAAGTGCATGTATTCCACCATTTAGATGCTCTTGCCGAGTCTCCACTCATCAGGTGGACCGCAACGTCACAAACAAATGGACGGCTACAAGTCTTTGTTTTATAAATACCGGCGCACCTATCAGTGCACCTGACCTGATTCTTTCGGGCTTGGGCGTCTAGAAAGTGGGACCCACCTGACGGACATCTTGGACCATCAGCCGTATGTTTCATTGGTACATGGAACATGGGAGATCATGGGATATTTCAACGTTCAAAGGTCTGGTCTTCTGTCTGATGAGATTTGGAAATTTCCTTTCATTGGCTTTCGGTAGTAAGAGTGAGTATATTTCTATAGCTTAAAGGGGTGGCAAGAGATAAACGGTGAAATTCAGATTCCCAGATGACTCTACAACCCTTCATGTGCCGATGTGACACATCTTGACCATTCATTAAGTGGGACCCGCCTTCTACTTTTCGTTGCCTAAAATGAGTCAGCCCACTCATCGGATAGGCTACGAGCCTTCTAGAAAGAAAATGGGGACAGTGATCCACATTCAGTTTTTCGTTATGTGGCCAATCGTGATGATTGAACTCGCTTGATTAGCTCACATGTAATATGTGACCCGGGTGATTAACAATATCAATCTGTCACATGTGTGTATTGCTTGCTAACACATGTGGATCATGCTCCCCTAGCAATGTGGACACAAGGCCCGGCCCTTGCAAGAAAAATCTGTGTGTGTCAGGCCATGTTACAATATCCACATTCATGTGGGGACTATAAAACTTTGCTCACACATAATTAAAATCACTTTCTCATTTATTCTTGACAAGGCGGGCCTTGGTTCTATAAGATCCCAAGCTCAGGCCTCATCGCTAGTCTCTCCTTCCGTTCAGGTTTTGGATCCTAGCGGGTGTTTTTTTTTGGGTTTTTATCTTCTGTTTTCTTATTCAGCTGGGTCTTTGGGCTTTTTTTTGTATAGCAAATAATAGGCGGGGCAGATCCTTTTTCTCTGTTCCCGGCCGAAGTTTCTAGGCTATATTTGCGCCCCATTCCAATCAATGCAATTTCAGTTTCCTTAAAAAAAATTAAAAAAAAAAAAATAAATAAAAATAAAAAAAAATCTTCCATTTGCTTCCATGAGAAATGCCATAACAGGAGTTGAATCTATTTGCAGACTAGATTCGGGCCATTCATCAGGTAGGACCCGTCATGAACATTTCCCTGGCCAAAAATTAGGGCTGAAAGTCGGGCGGGTTCAATCTAACTGACCTGTGTCCAACCCGACATTGGGTTGGGCTCAGGCAGGATGTATCGGGTTTGATTTTAAGCTTGGGCTATACAAACACCAACCTGATAAAACTTCATGAGTCGGGCTCAGGTTGAGGTCTCGGGTTGGGTTACGACCCAACCTGAACCCGATCAATATATAAGTTACTTATAAATTATAATTGAATGTGGATCACTTATGTCAAAGGCACATTAGTGATATCGGGTCTCATTTGTCTAGTTCATTTCTAATGACTCATGCTAACAAAATATGCCATATTTCTCTCCTAAATAGATTGCGTGCTATGCTACATGAGTTTTAAAGGAGTAGTTGTCCTATATTTTAGCTTGTTTTTTTAAAGAAAAAATGAAATTATTTACGATGAATAATCACATATATAATTAATAATATCATAGATACAAAAATTAAGTCCTATATTTAAATATAATAAACTAATGTAACAGCAAAAATATTAGCACGTATACACCTGGCCAACTCGATCAACCCAACCGAGCCCGCTTGGGTTGGGCTTGGTTGAGAATTCCCAACCTGAGGTTGGGTTGGGTTGGGTTAGGGTTGAGGTATAGGAACCTTGGGTTGGGTTAGGGTTGACCACCTGCACAACTTTCAGCCCCACCAAAAATCAGATGGGCCCAGTTATCAAATGGTCCACGTCTTATGAGTAAAATGGATGGTAGAAAAACTGAACAAGGGATTTTTTAAATGGTAAAAAAAATTGGCCAACAATTTAGGTTCAATATGTACATGTGTGGCCCACCCGATGAGAAAACCGATTAATTATTTTAAGGGCATATGGGAATGTTTTAAGTAGGGCAACTTTATCTTAAATTCTTTTATTATTATTATTATAAATATTTTTGACACCCAAAATCCCAAGATGATCTAAAACATGGGTGGGCCACACCACTTGAATTTAGAAGTTTAGTTTCCTTTTGTTTAGCCTACACAAGTTTCACGTCGACCTGATTTTTAGCCTAGATAGTACTAATCATATGTATCATTAAAAACTAGGCAAACATTAAAATAGTTTCAAAATCAGATAATAGCACAAAATATGTGAACCGCTATATTTAGATGGTGAAATAAAACCAATTTTTAATCTACCCGCGAGCATAATCCATTAAAGGGGCACAACTAAAAATAAATAAAAAATCATGTTAGGACACAAGATATGCTCCCGAAAATGAAACAGATTACAATCTCCCACCCTTCAGAACTTCCTAGTGCCGTGATGTTTATTCTCCATTGGACCTGCTGATAAGTTCAAACAGAGCTAGATGAAAGGAAAACAAAAATGTCAGCTTGATCCAAAACTCATCTAGCCTACAAGTTCTTAACTGTCATTCACTACAGTTTTCTGTGGCGTAGTCTATTCGAAATTTAGATCTGCTTCAATTTTCGATTCATGTCTTAAAATTATCTGAAAAAACTAATGGATGGCGTGGATATATAACACACATATTAAGGTGGGCCCACGGTCAGGGAAACAACCACAACAGTGTTACCCTGCTCCACTCCCAACTAGGTGGGTGTCCACTCCCACAATGTCACGGTTAAATGAATAGCAAGGAAAAACTGGGCCGGAGTTTCTATTTAATGAACTGATCTGCTCCCCTGATCCGTACAGAGGACCCGATTTTTGGGCCTCTCTCATCTACCCAGTTAGTCCCATCCAATGGACATCCGGGACCTTGGACCAACGTTTCCCATTGGTACCTGCTGAGGTGTTTACATGGCCTGCCTTACACGTGCAGGGGATCATGTATAACAACATTCTAAGGTTCTGATCTCCTGTAGGAAGGAATTTGGAAATTTTGTTTCATTGGCTTTCGGTGGTAGTTGAGGCATAGATAACTTCGATTCTAAAGAGGTCTGTTGAGGGGCATCGGCCCTTGTGTTCATACCTGGACCATTCATCAAGTGGAAGGCATCTTATTTATTGGGCGGGCCCACACCTACAGGGATAAAAGAAAGAAAAAAAGACGGTTAAAAAAAGATGACAAGTGGTCCACATTCAACATTCACATGTGGCCAACCTGATAAGTGAACTAGTCTGATTTTTAGGCTAGCTCCCATCACATGGTCTGACCAAATGATCAATAGTCTGGATCCCATACACGTGTCTCATGCTTACACGTGGACCACGTTCAACTGGCAATAAAGATTTAGTAGTCCCTCCAATTGGCTGCTGAAATTTGGGCCACACACATAGAGGTGGGCGTCGAGTCGAGTCCGACCGAGTTAGGTCCAACTCGACTCCATCCGGTTTTGGCCACTCCTTGATCCAAACTCGATTGGACTCGGGACCGAGTCCAGCAAGCTCGACTCGATCCGAACCAAATCTTGGTTAGGCTGACCCAAACTGAGTCCGACTCGGATCAAGCTGGGTACGATTCAAATTGGGCCACCAGTGAGGTCAAGCCAGGGTGGGCCACAACCGAGGTCCCGATCTCAGCCGGACCACCAGAGGCTTGCACCCAAGGTCCTAAGCCAGGACGGGCCTCCATTGGCCTGCACCTGAGATCCCGAGCTTGAAAAACCACATAAAAAAAAGTTAAAAAATATACATACCTGATGAATAGACAAGGATGACCAGTAAAGATCAGGTACTAGGCTGGATTCCGATCGGGTTTGGTGCGGCACCGGCACAGGTAGGGTTAGGGTAGATGAAATGGTAAAGGTAAAAAATAAAAATAAAAAGTTTAATTTATACTTTATACTGCCCGATTCTAGTCCGAGTCAAGTTTCAGATCGGATCGGATCTGACCGGATCGAATTTCAGATCAGGTTGGATTGGGTTACTACGTAACGTGAACTCAACTTAGTCGGGATTCAGATCAGGGTAAGTCTACTCGATTCGAACCCGACCCTAGCATTCGATTCGGATCGAGTCAGGTCTTGCCCAGCTCTACACACACATCAGGCCCATCCTTTTTGGGTGGGGCCAGTTTCGTCTTCCAATAGTGAAATGGGGACTATAACATCCACCTACTCCACGTTCCGTACGACGCCATTTCTGGTAAAGCCCCAAATCCAGGAAATTAAAGAGAGATATTTTCTCTTTATCCGTTAAATCGTCAAAAGAAGAATATATCTCTTCTAAAGGAGAACGAAATAATTGATGGGCCCACGTGGATGACGCTTGTGGATCCCACTCATATGACATAAGCCGTTTTGCGAATGCAAATGGTCGGGTCGAAATTTCTACGGTACCGTTTGAGTTTTAGTCTCTGCAAGTGGAACACATGATTCAGTGATCCAAACCGTGGGTATGATAGGGCCTGATGTGGATGGCCATGAATAAATATCTGCCAGCTGGAAAAATCCTAACCCTTCATTTGGACTTCAACAAACATATGCCCTCTTATCATAGGTCAGGATGGTTCAATCAAATCAGAGCATGACCTATCTATAGTTGACTAGATGATCCTGATATTTAATTTGAGTTACATGACGGTGCAGTTCTATGCACATGCCTTTAACCCTCACAACGTGTCTAGTGTGGTCCACCTGATGGAAAGTTCTGATCTTGCACGTGTCTTATATTGAAATTTATCCTGCCCAAAATGAGGTCTGGCGGGCTCACCTTGGATATCTCACATTAGATAAACATAAGCAATGCTAGCTGTCCGACTTGTGGCCCTCTAACCGACACTGAAAAACCAAAATGGGTCAATTGCTCAGGTCCTTACTGAAAATATCTGTTAAAAGAGTAGCCAGGATTGACCATTGTTTCTTTTCCTTCTCCTTTAGCATGGATTATCCACAATGGGCTAACTACTTGTGTTACTATTAGGGTAACAGGAAATCCCTGTTGACCAGATAACAAAGGATCCAGACTCTTTTAACTTATGTTAATGTATTAAGTTATTTTTTTCCACTTAAATTTAGTAAATATAATTACAAAAGTAACTCATGTGCTTAAATCAACTTATCCCCACTAAAGTTTTTATTTTTAGCTTTTTAACTTTTCACATCTCTCTCTCTCAAAGGAGGACTCAAGTGATGGATTGTCTACGTCAAAAGTGGGACCCGCATGATGGACAGTCCACATCAAAGATGGGCTTCACATGATGGACCACCCATATTAACGTAGGCCCATATAATGGATGGTCCACATCAAAGGTTGGCCCTAATGATAAATAGCCTACATCCAAAATGAGCAGGTAAACGACCCACTTCAAAGGTGAGGGCCACATGATGGATGGTCCATTTCAAAGATGAGCTCCACATGGTGGTCAATGGACAATGAAGCTGAGCCCCACATGATGTATGGTCCACATCGAGATTGGCGCCTAATGATGAATGACCCACATCCAATGCAAACTCTGCGTGATAGGCAACCCATATTGAAGGTGGGGCCTACATGATGGACAATCCATGTCAAAGGTGGGCTCCGCATGATGGGTAAATAATGGTGGGTTCCACATGATAGTTGATCCATATCAAGGTGGGCCCAACATGATAAATGGTCCACATCAAAGGTCGGCCCTATGGATGAGTGGACCATATTCAAGGCAAGACTGCATTATGGATGACTGACATCAGAGGTGGGGCCCATATGATGGACAGTCCGCATCAAATGTGGGCTATATTTGATGAGTTGTGGATATTGACAATAACATCAATGGTGGCCCCACATGATACATGAATGACCAACATCAAAGACGGGCACTATATGATAGATGTGGTGCACATTGAAGGTTGGCCCTTAATGATGAATTGGCCACACCTAAGTGGGCCCCATATGGTGGATGGCCAACATTAAAGGTGGGGCCCACACAATGAATGGTACACAACAAAGATTGGCTCATATGATGGATGGTGGATGTGAGGGAAACCATATAGACTTAAGGAATAAACAACTGGTAAATATGTTGTTTACCAAACATACCTATCCACCAAATAAGTAGAAACCAAGATAAGTTGCCTGTGACATAAGTAGCTAATATAAAGTAACCTAGATCCAAGGCCCCTATATAACCATTTTGGATCTTCTCTTCGTTAGTTGCACAATTCTTGGACTTTTTGAAAGAAAAAAAAAAAGAAAAAAAGAAGGTAGATCTTCACTAAGATGGGTTTGGTTGCTCTAAATATCATGAAAGTTCATGATTAATCATTGCAAGGGCGTGTTTAATCATACCAAATGATAAATTTAATTATTAATCCGTGTAACTTTGGGCAAACTTCATGATATTTCATGAAATTCAGTGTAACCATTCACAACCTAATTTAGTGCAAAATAACATCAAATTTCCTGACATGCACCAAACAGACTAAATTTCATTAAAAATAATTTTTTTAAAAAATCCAACTGCAACTAGGTTCTCAAGACTTGAATAAAGAGTCAAGCCACTATTTTATTTTTTTCTATTTTTAAATAAAATTAAAAATCTGAGCTTCATTGATATGGGAAAATGTACATTTCTAATCCACCTATCATATCCTAGGCTTGCCCCACCTATCATATCCTACACAAAGGAGGACTAAATACATTTTTAATCTAGCTTAAACCTGCTTTATCCATCAGGAAGCAGCCCTTAACAAGCTGGGGAAGGGCAGGGACGTCGATGAAAAATTTGTCAGCCTGGCTCCCGCTGCCCTCTTTAGCTAAACCATCCACCGCCCCATTCGTTTCTATGGGGATAAGAGAGACACGAAAGGAGACCCTCGAGTTAAGAATCCGACTTGAAGAACGAGTCAGGCCACTACCTGACTAAAATTGGTTCTGATGGAGTCTGAGTCGACTCAGGCGAGTCACATCCGACTCCTCCCAATTGTCAATCATGATTTAAGTATTTTACTTATGGAACCACCGAAAATTACTAGGGCTGAATGTGTCGGGCTTGGGCCTGCTAAAATCAAAGTTTTGAATAGGTCTGGCCCAAAACAGTTCAAAATCCGGGTTGAGGACAACCCCAGGCCTGGCCCGTTGACGGCCCTACAAATTACCATTTATGGAAGCGAAATAAGGGTGCGCAAAGGGTACACCGGATCTCATTGTGTGCCCCGTGCTTGCTGATGTGTTGATCTAGATCGTTCATTAGGTTTGCCTCACTTTCGATGGGCCACCATTAAAAACTCATAGTGATAAGTAGATGTTAACTTTCCAAACAATTGCCCCTCTTTTCACAACCGTCCGTTTGCCAAGCCACAAACCAGATGATTACTGCCGTCCGATCAAAATAACTCCTTGGAAACATAAGCTATCCGAAGTAAACTCTGTTTAATGGTACCATACATACTGATTGTGACACCTTGTATACAAATAATCCATTTTATGGAAAACTTTGGCGGATATGGAAAACTTTGATACTTATGCGGACGACCTGATTCCAATCTTTGGCAGATATGGAAAACTTTCGGACGTTAACATCCCCTGGGACCATAGTTGGAATAGATCTCGAGGTTTTGCATTCATCCGCTACCTACATGAACAAAATGCATACAATGCAGCAACCGTTTTGAATGGCAGGAGAATTGACGGTCGGATAGTATCCATCCAGAGGGCTAAGAGACAGGGGGTTTCTTCCAGAGCAGAGCAGGCCCCGATACCCAAAGTGCACCCCAATACATCTACGGGCAACTCGTACACAGACAAGTTGAAGAAATCGCATACCCCAGGTATGACTCTTCCCAATAGCGCTCTAAATATCCTGCGTAATAGAGTAGAGCCGTGTTGCGCAGCACGCCAACAACGCAGTGAGCCTAGATCCGATCTCAGGCCTCACCCACAAACGATAAACAAAAAGAAATATAAACTAGAAGTAGATCAAAGCAATCAAAACAAACCATAAGACAAGATATACGTGGAAAAACCCCAAACTAGGGTAAAAAACCACAGATGCAAACTTCCACTATGAAGAACAAAGATTACAAGGCAATATACTAACCTCTCCTTTGGAAGAACGTAGAAAACCCTTTGCCCACACCTTAGAATTATTTTCCCAATATTCTAATACATCTAGAAAAGCCCTAGGAATACCTATATATAGTTTAGGCAACTTCCCTTTCGCACCCTTGCGAAAGGCGACACCAAAATCCGCAATCCGCATCAAATTCAGAAACGAATCTACGTAACCTACGACTAGTCGAAGCTACGACTGGTCGAACAATTCTTACGACTAGTCGAAGGACCAGGATATGAAAAAACAGGACTCACTGGACTTTGAGTCGAGCCAGTACACGACCGCTCGAGCAGGCCCCTACGACCAGTCGAACAATTCCTACGACTAGTCAAAGGAGGCCCCAGATGTGGCTCCATATCTCAACAATCTCCCACTTGAAGACACATTGCCATAAACCTTCGTCTTCTTCATCCAAAGTGCACCACCTCCCAGTCTTCAAGCCTGAAAACCAATCAAAGCTGAACAGAGCTTCAGCTTCTCCCGTGTGACCGCCTTGGTCAACATATCCACAGGATTCTCACTTGTATGAATCTTCTCCAGAGCAATCGATCCATCTTCCAGTAACGAACGTATGAAGTGATATCTGATGACAATATACTTGGTCCTTGAATGAAAGGCTGAATTCTTAGTCAAGTGTATTACACTGATCGTCACCGCACGACTTGCAACTGCTTGCTTCTTACCCAACTCTTCTATGAAACCTTGCATCCACACCATTTCCTTGCACGCTTCTGTAGCCGTAACATATTCTGCCTCTGTCGTACTGATTGATACTATCTTCTGTAACTGAGAGACCTAACTGACTGCAGCACTACCCAGAGTAAAGACATAACTTGTGGTGTTTCTTCTGCTGTCGATGTCTCTTGCCAAATCTGAATCCACATAGCCTTGTAGCTTGATTTCCAATCCACCATAGCACAGCCCTACACCCTCAGTACTTACCAAGTATCTAAGGATCCACTTCACAGCTTCTCAATGTTCCTTTCTGGGGTTGTTCATGAACCTGCTAACAACTCCCACTGCTTGAGCAATGTCTGGTCTCGTGCTCACCATAGCATACATGAGACTCCCAATAGTTGACGCGTATGGGACTTTAGTCATGTAGTCTCATTCCTCCTGTGTCTTTGCACCTTGTTCCTTAGATAGCTTGAAGTGGCTGGCTAATGGAGTGCTAACTGGCTTAGCATCTCCCATATTGAATCGATCAAGTCTATGTACTCTGCCAGTGACAAAACCAGTTTCTTGTTTTCCCTGTCACACTTTATCCTCATGCTTAAGATTTGTTTTACAGCTCCCAAATCCTTCATGGCAAATTCTCTAGATAATTGTCTTTTGAGATCTGAGATGTCCTTCATGCTTGAACCCTGCCACAAGCATATCATCAACGTACAGAAGAAGGATGATGTACGATGTATCAAACTTCTTCAAGTAGCAAAGTGGTCAGCATGACATCTCCTGTAACCGTTTCCTGACATGAAGCTATCGAACTTCTTGTACCACTGCATCGGGGCCTGCTTTAGGCCATATAGATTCTTCTTCAGTCTGTACACCTTGTTCTCCTTTCCTGGTGCCACATATATTGTCGGCTGATGCATATATATCTCTTCTTCAAGGTCCCCATGAAGAAAGGCTGTCTTAACATCTAACTGCTCTAGATGTAAGTCCTCTGTAGCCACTATACTCAAGACCATGCGAATCATAGACATTTTCATCACAGGTGAAAATATTTCAGTGAAATCGATACATGCCTTTTGTTGAAACCCTTTCACAACTAATCTGACCTTTTACCGTTTCGAACCATCATACTCCTCCTTCAGTCTGTAAACCCACTTGTTATGAAGAGCTTTCTTACCCTTAGGTAGAGTGACTAGCTCCCATGTATGATTAGACTCAAGAGAGTCCATCTCCTCATCCATGGCCTGCTCCCACTTAACCCGTGTATCCGTCTGTAATGCCTTTTCAAAACACATTGGTTCACCATTATCTGTCAACAGTAGATAATGTAAGGAGGGTGAGTATCGGACCGTGGATCTCCTCTCCCGAGTAGACCTCTTCACAATCGGTGTCTGTGGCTCTGCCTCATAATGCTCATGTATATGATCATCCTATGTGGTGCTGTAACACCCATGTCTGATAACTCTTCTAACTCTATGAATTTCTTTTCCTCGGCCTTATTTTCTTGCACACTGTCCTTATGCATAACTTTTTCATTGAAGACTACGTCCTTACTTCTGATGATTTTTCTATTTTCTGCATCCCAAAACTTATAGTCAAAATTATGCTGCCCGTAGCCTATAAACGTGCACCTCCTGAACTTCGCATCCAACTTATTTCTGTGCTCTGCATCAATGTGAACATATGAAGTGCAACCGAACACTTTGAGATGTGTAAGGTTCATTTCTTTCTCAGTCCACATTTCTTCTAGTAGCCCACCATCTAATGGTGCTGAGGGACTTATATTGATGAGATATGCGGCAGTATTCACAACATCTGCCAAAAAAATCTTGGGCAACCCTGCATGTAACCTCATGCTCTTGGCGCGCTCAATGATGGTCTTGTTAATGCGCTCAGCCACACCATTCTGTTGTGGTGTCCCTAGAATCATTTTCTGATGTTTGATTCCATTTGCTGCACAATACTTCTCAAACCTCTTATCACAATACTCTCCCCCATTGTCAGATCTGAGATACTTTACTGTTTTACCTATCTCATTTTTTACCATAACTTTCCACTTCTTAAATACATCAAATACATTAGATTTATGCTTTAAGAAATAGACCCACAGTTTTCTACTAGCATCATCAATAAAAGTAGCAAAATAACATGAGCCACCAAGAGATGATACCTGTGCCGGTCCCCACACATCAGTGTGTACAAGCTCTAACAGATGCGTCTTTGGAGCGCGTCCCGTCTTCTTGAAGCTCACCCTCTTCTGCTTGTCAAACACGCAGTTCTTGCAGAATTTCAAGTCAATAGACTTTAACTCTGGTAGCTTTCCTTTAGACAATAACACTTTCATCCCTTTCTCACTCATATGTCCCAACCTCTGATGCCATAACTGTCCATTCACTCCAGTTGATGCGACTGCAAGTGAACTATACGATCCTGAAGTCAAGTACAAAGTACCTTTCTTTTTGCCTCGAGATATCACCAAGGCACCTTTTATGATCTTTCAGGAATCACTGTTGAATGTCGTCACATAACCGGTATCGACCAACTGTCCCATTGAGATTAGATTCCTTCTCAAACTCGGTACATGTCTGACATCCTTTAATTTCAAAACCGTTTTGTCTTTCTGATTGACCTGAATGTCCTCCTTTCCAACAATACTGCATGGCTCATCATCACCCAGGTAGACTCTCCCAAAGTCACCTGATACATAATCACGCAGAACTTCCTTACACGAAGTGGCATGAAACGAAGCACCCAAGTCTATAACCCAAGACTCATTCCTCGCATCAAGAGACAAGATCAACGCCTCTGTGTCACTCTCTTCACATAGATTCACTCAATCCTTCCCACCTTGAGAGCTTCTTTCTTATTTCTTGAGCGCCCTGCAATCACGTTTTATGTGCCCCTCTTGCCGCTATGCCAACACCCATCTTTGTCTCTCGGTCCCTTAGATTTCTTCCTCGACTTAAAATGCCCATGTTTATTGCCTCCTTTGTTCAGCGATCTTCCTCTTCCTTCAACATTTAGAGCATTCCTTGAATCCCCTGAAACTCCTGATGCCTTCCTTCTAGATTCTTCGCTGAGAATTAGACCGGCCACATCATTAAATTTCAACTTTGTCAATCCTGAAGAATTACTCACAGCAATCACCAAACCATCCCAACTGTCTGGCAGGTTGGACAAGATCAATAATGCTCTGACCTCATCCTCAAAAGTAATGCCAATGGATTCCAACTGGCTTGTGACTGTATTGAACTCGTTTAGATGTTCAGCCACGTTCCCACCATCTGACATCTTCATGTTGAATAGCTGTTTCATAAGATGAACCTTGTTGGATGTAAAGGGTTTTTCATACATGGTGGTTAGGGCTTCCATTAATTCTTTTGTAGTTTTCACCTTGGATATATTGAAGGCGACGCTCTTAGACAAAGAGAGTCGGATCCTTCCTAAATCTTTCCTATCTAGTAAAAACTATTCATCATCTGTTATCTTTTCTGGTTTCTTTTGTTTTCCTCCTAGACGAACATAGAGGTCCTTCTGATACAGATAATCCTCCATCTGCATCTTCTAGAAGGCAAAGTTTGAACCATCAAACTTCTCAATTCTAGTTTTCCCTTCTTCTGTCATCGCTCCCAATAGAACTAAACCAATAGCTCTGATACCAGTTGTTGCGCAGCACGCCAACAACACAGTGAGCCTAGATCCAATCTCAAGCCTCACCCACAAACGATAAACAAGAAGACATATAAACTAGAAGTAGATCAAAGCAATCAAAACAAACCACCAGACAAGATATACGTGGAAAAATTCCAAAGTAGGGTAAAAACCACAGATGCAAAATTCCACTATGAAGAACAAAGATTACAAGGCAATATACTAATCTCTCCTTTGGAAGAACATAGAAAACCCTTTGCCCACACCTTAGAATTATTTCCCCAATATTCCAATACACTTAGAAAAGCCCTAAGAACACCTATATATAGTTTAGGCAACTTTTCTTTTGCACCCTTGAGAAAGGTGACACCAAAATCCGCAGTCCGCATCAGATTTGGAAACGAATCTGCGTAACTTACGACTAGTCAAAGCTACGACTGGTCGAACAATTCCTACGACTAGTCGAAGGACTAGGATATGAAAAAATAGGATTTGTTGGACTTTGAGTTGAGCCGGTCCACGACCGGTCGAGCAGGCCCCTACGACCAGTCGAACAATTCTTACGACTAGTCGAAGGTGGCCCCAGATGTGGCTCCGTATCTCACAAGCCGGCGGACCCTTTTTTAGTGGAAATGGACATGGGTTGAGAGTTTGAGGAAATCGCTTTCTCTGGTCCTCATCGCAACGACAGAGAGTGAATCGGTCTCGATTCTGCATCCCATAAACACATTCCGTAAGTCCACTTTCTCTGCATCACTGGTGGACTTTATAAGGCTTGCCCCAAAATGGTTTCTCCTCAAGTTTCAATCCAGAGAGGAGATGTCGGCCTTTGCAGCGAACTCCCCATTGCTCCGTAAAATGGGGCTAATAGAAGTTGAGTCTTGGTCACCGAAATCCGCTGCATTCAGTCGAGTTGTATGGATTCGGCTGTTGGGGATTCTGGCCCATGCGTGGTACCCTACGGCAATTGAAAATCTGGCGAGCACATTCGGATTGGTCGAGGAGGTAGACAATGTGGCAACCCTTGACATCTTTCAAGTCTTTGCCAGGGTAAAGGTCAGACTATCTCCCAATGCAAATTTCCATCACCTTCGCACCTTACTAGTGAATGGTTTTGCATTCCCCATTGTTAGGTTGCTTGAAAAGCCAAATGTGAGAACACCCAATGAAGCACATCCCCAGGAAATGAATATTGATGATCATCAGGAACAGGTTTCGACCAAGGAATGGGTCATGAGGTCATTCCATTCCCTCCAGCAACCTTCGGTTACCCGCCCGTCCACTGTTTGTGCTAATGCCAAGCAGACCCAGCCGAATATAACAACTGTTGCAATTCCCCCACACACAGCCCAACCCCAAATTGTTTGTGCATATACCCAGCAGACACTAGCCATCAACCCCTCCCCCGATCCCAGACCTCTAACCACCCATACTCAAGTTAAGCTCCTTCTCCATATTAACAGCGTAGAGACTGAGCCAAGCCATAATCCCTCTAAACGACTCGAACCGATCCAATCATCCCCTCAACCCAATCAGAGACCTGTTCCCTTGGCCATGGTGACACCCCGAATGCATCCCAATCGGGCCATGCGCACGCCTCTCCTGGATTTCAGTCCTATGGTCTCCAAAATGGGGAGCTAGAGGACCCATATGCAGCCATTCTAAGAACTTTGACTCTTGAAACAGAACATCCACAACATCACAACGACAATTAGCATTCTGAGGGTCATAACGGTCGTCCAGTAGCAGGCATTTTGGCTGCAGATCCTGTAGGTCCCCATAAATCTGCCATTCCTCCTCACAATAGAGATGGTCTGATCTTAGCTGACCCCCTATCTCGACCAGTCCTAAATCTCCCGAAAATGGAGATAGCCCCATTGCATAATGCCACCAGCACCCCAGGCAGTTGATGGCACTAGAACAGATCGAGTCAGATTCAAGGCCAGATGAAGGAACTTGCAGTAACTACTAACCTAGCCTCTTCAAGGGCGCACTGCTACATTGCTACCCCTATTAGGAACCTTAACAGAATCAAAGCAAGATCAGTTAGAGCTTCTCTGTTGAGGCTACAACATGATACCGAGCAATGGATGGACCCTCTAGGGCTTAGAAGTCAGTGTGGGGCAGGGGAGAACTATGATACAAATTATCAAGAGGAGCAGACCAGTGAAGAGGAGAGTGAGGATTAGATCTTTGTGGATCTTTCACTGTATTTTCCCAAGTCTCCCAGTGAAAGGATCGAGCAGGAATCGGATACCAACAAGGAGACAGATGAGCTGATTGAAGAGCTCCAGATCCCCTCTTCTGCTGATGATGGTGTAGGTACAAGAAGTCAGGATCAGAACAAGGCAGTAAATGTGGCCATTCCAGTCACAGAGAAGAGGAAAGTGAGGAAACCCACAGGCAAGAAACTCCCTAGACAACATGATGTAGGAGGGTGGCACAACAGACTTAGAAGATTGAAGCGTAGGGCCATGAATTCGGGATGTGTTATAGATGGATAGAGCCCTTATATGAAACACTTGAGGGGTGGGCAATGTGTCTACCATGAAATCTTTAAAGAATATAATCAGAAAGTTTAATCCTTGTATTATAGCCATTCTGGAACCGATGTTGAGAGAAGATAGAAGAGTAGCCATCGGTTTGAACCTTGACTTTCACTCATTGCTGTCCAATAGCGAAGAAGGGGGTAAAGTTTGGGTCTTCTACCAGCCCTTCCTGAATGTATCTGTTGTTAATTCTTCTAATCAAATGCTTTTGTTAAGCTTGTCATTGCATGTCCATAGTGAGCCGATATGCATCTCCATTATTTATGCTAGCAGTAGGAGAACACATTGGAGATTTGTTTGGAACGAGATGGCTGCTCTTGCCAGAAGCATTTAAGTCCCATGGGCTATTGGAGGGGATTTTAATGCGGTTTTAGAATTGGAAGAGAGATTGAGGACTCAGAGTCCGGACAGAACAAGTATAGCTGATTTCTCGGAAGCAGTGCAGAACCCTTCATTACAAGATGCTGGTTATTCTAGAAATAGATTCATGTGGTGCAACAACAGGGTAGGGAGTGCGCACACATGGGCCAGACTGGATAGAGTGCTCTTCAACAACAAATAGGGGATAATTTTTCCTACTTTTCAAGTGGAGCATTTTTGCGCTAACCAATTCCAGCCTAGGGTGAAGCCCTTTCGTTTCCAAAGAATGTGGACACTTCATGAGTCATTCCGGGTTTCAATCAAGAAGGCCTGGAAGGGGGGAGTGTTCTCTTCAGCCCATGATCAATGTTCAGCTCAAAATGAAGAAATGCAAGCAACTGTTAAAGGTTTGGAACAAAGAGACATTTGGGAACATCTTCCATCAAATTCACAGGGCTAAGGAGGACCCAGAGATCATTGATACTTGGCTGCAAGATGTAACCAATGATGAGCTGATACATCAAAGTGTGGCTATCAGACAACGGATTGATCAACTTCAACAGATGGAAGAAGTCTTTTAGAAGCAAAAAGCTTGAAATACATGGTTGATGGAAGGGGATAGAAATACCAAATTCTTTCATGCTTCGATGAGGGAAAGAACAAGGCGAGCGGCTATCACTTCCATCAAAGATGAGGTCAGGAACACCTTAACAAAGCAAGAGGAGATTAAAGAAGCTGCAATGCATTTCTTTAAGGAGCTTTTCAAGGTGGAGCACACCTCTCGGCAGTCTGATTTCATGCAGTCTATCTCTTGCCTGGTCACGCCCCAAGACAATGTCCATCTGCTGGCCCCTCCATTCTTACTTGAAGTTCGTGAGGCAGTTTTCTCCACTCCGAAAGACGGGGCTCCGGGGCTGGATGGCTTTTTTGCGGCATTTTTTTGCAAATTGTTGGGATACAGTTAGGTCTGACATCCATAAGACGGCGGTAGATTTCTTCGCTGGTGGAGAAATGCTGAAAGCTTTCTCTTCTTGCCTGATCTGCCTCATCCATAAATCCTCATCAGCCTCAAAATTTTCTGATTTCAGGCCTATCATCCTATGTAACGTCATCTATAAGATCATCACAAAAGTCCTGGTCGCCAGACTAAGCAAAATTCTACCTAAACTGATTTCGCAGGAGCAAGGAGCATTCGTGCAAGGTAGAGCTATCTTAGGGAACATTGCCCTGGCTCAAGAGGCGATGAGAGAACTAGATAGAAAGTGCATGGGGGGAAGATCATTATCAAGCTGGATGTTGAGAAAGCCTACGACAGAGTTGATTGGAAATTTCTAAAATTAGTTCTTTCGAAGTTTGGTTTTAGCAACAGATGGATTTCCTTATTTGCGAAATAACTGGTTTTTGGTGTTAACGAACGGGGAAACGACGGGATTTTTCAAATCGTCTAGAGGCTTGCGCCAAGGAGATCCTCTTTTGTTGGGCCTTTTTATTCTCGCAATGGAAGCTTTCTCAACAAGTCTTAAAAACATGGTGAAGAACAATAAGATTCAGCCCTTCAAGCTTCAACGGGGTGGTTAAGGGTCAAATATTGCATATCGACCCTAATTCTTTGCTTGGATTCTGAACATAATACTGTTTAACGCCCGGTTTTAATTGTGTTTTGTTGCAGGATTCAATCGGAGCGTTCGAAACCGATAGTAAAAGCATGGATTTGGCACTCCAAAGTCACCAGAGCAAGGGACAAACCCCAGTGAACCAAGATCAACGCCCGAGATCCAAGAAAATCGAGAAACTGAAGCTCAAGTGGCCGAAGGACGTCCAGAATGCAAGATCATAGGGTTTCCGCCATCCGATTGACACAAGACTTCATACGTGGCCTGAACGCCCTATATTAACCGTATACGTCAAATTTCAACCGTCGGATCCCCCTGGAAGTGGCCCAACGGACAGATCAGCCCATAAAATCTGGATTCTGGGCCCGCCTGCTGTCTAGATATGCTTCATCTCTGGTCTTAACGGGTCAAATGAGCTGACAATATGAATGGACGGAGCAGATTTCTTACAGACATCAAGTGGGACCCACATGTATACTAAGTGTACATGAGGAGCACGTGCACCCTTACAGCCAAAGTCAGTCAGCGTAAGCTGACCGACTACTTCTTCTCAGAATCCAAAAAATGAAAACCGCGTTTTCTCTGAATGGATTTGGGTTTCGCTTATGGGCCACCACCTTCGATCAAATGATCAATTCGGACCGTCCATTCGTTTCACGAGTCGAACGATCTACATATGGATTTCCTTATACATTTTGTGTCCTTGAAGGATCCAAACGGAGAATGGACGGCTGAAGCAAAATCACAGGGGTCGCACCGAAATGGATTCAAAATCAGTCATTACCGACCGAAATTTCGAGGGTAATATAATGAACGGAGTGGATTTTTCACTTGACACTGAGGTGGGACCTACCAACATCATAGCGAGCTTATGCAAGCTCTGTTTCGCATCCAAACCTGCGGCTGAAGCTTGTGGGCCCCACGAACTCTCCGGTTCAATGATCCGAACCGTTCAATGGTCTCAAAAGGAGGGTATTACCCTCACCTAGGCGTCACTTTTCTACCATGCACTCAAACAGGAAATATCTTGATCAAACGACGGACGGACGGTGGACTAAAGCATCTCGTGGGCCACACTAAAATCAAACAAAAACTCTCCTTCCTGAACGGTTTTTCTTCCTGAAAATAATGGACGGGGTGGATTTCTCAATCAGGGGTATGGAGTTATTTCGTGTTTCAACGTCACTTGTGCGCGAACGGATTGGTTTTGTAAAGGAGTTCGATCGACCTCCCCACCCTGGTTCTATATAAGAGAGCGGACGGCATTTGGGAGGGGAGATTCATCTAACGGGTGGAAACGTGAAATGGGAGTTTGGCTGGAGATCCGACAGGAGAGAGAAAGACAGGGAGAGAAGGAAGAAGGTTTTGTTTGTTTTTCTTTTGTTATGCTTTTCTTCCCAAATTTCGATGAGATCTAGCCCATCCATGCGTGCTAAATCCTCTTAGCTAGGGCTAAGAGGTGAAGCTATAACAAGCGTGATGGGAGGCCTCTTTGCTTGTGCCTTTTGTTTAGACTAATCGACATTGATTTGGGTTTAATTAAGGGAAGTCTTTAATGGTCCGTTGTGACCGAAATTACAATGGGTCCGCAATGGCTTTGAGCATGTTCTTTTCCTTTTTATGTTTATGACATCGGTGAAGCCCCCGTTGTTCACCATCGTCTCTCGGGCATGGGGGATGGCGGTACCCCTTCCTAACCTTCATGGCATGTTGATTGGTTAGTAATTAGTTTAATTTTTTGTTTTCTTTGTCTCCTGGATGTGGTTTGGTGATGGAATCCATTCTAATTCATATACCTCTCATCTCTTGAAATTTATATCAATGGCGATTCATTAATTTTCTCGATTTTTAATCCAGGCATAAGATCTCCCTGATCTCTACAAGTGGATCCTCTGAATCCCTAGTTTCCCACTTCTGAATTTTCTTAAAATTTAGTTTAATTATTTCATCATTATTCTTCAAATTACACTCAATTTAGATTTCATCTCATTCTAGTTCTAGTCCTAGTTAGTTTCAGATAACGTACAGGTTTCAGTCCCTGTGGATTCGACCTCGGTCTTACCGAGTTATTACTACATCACAACCCTATACTTGGGGAGTGAACACCACCCTATCCCATCTATTTACATGGATGATACTTTTTTGTTCCTCAATGGGAATCGAAAATCACTCCTTACAGTTAAAGGCTTACTAGACAAGTATCAAGAGGCTTCAGGTCAGAAAATCAATTGCAGGAAGAACTGCTTCCTCGGGCTAAAGGGGCTACCGGTGGGTAGGGCCAAAAATATTGAGCATATCCTGGGCTTTGCTAAGTCATCAGATGGTGTCAAGTATCTAGGAGTGCCGCTTCACAGGGGTAGAACCATGGTAGCTGATTTTCAGTTTCTGATCGATAAGGTAAGCAAGAGATTCTGCGGGTGGAAGTCCAAGATATTATCTCAAGTAGACAAAATGGCGTTAATCAAGCATGTGTTGAGAATTATTCCTATTCACATCATGGCAGCAATGCATGTGCCAGGGCAGGTAATTGGGAGATTAGAGAGTATGTTTGCTAGTTTCTTTTAGGGTTGGACTGAAGGTAAGAGAAAATTGCATTAGATAGCATGTGATAAAATCGCCAGACCTATAGGTGAAGGCGGGCTGGGCATAAGATGCCTTAAGGAAGTGATGGCTGCGCTCAGAATGAAAATGGCTTGGGAGGTGAAATTTGGGAAGATAATCAGTCCCTGGGCGTCCCTTATGCGGGCCAAGCATCATAGATACATGCTGGGGGAGGTGGCGGACAGATTTTTGGCGAATTCATCTCCTTTATGGAGAAAAATCAAAGAACAATTTCCTTTCATTTTAAACAATGTTCAATGGCAGGTGGGTTCAGGGGAGTTGAAGCATTGGGAAGACAACTGGTTAGGTTTGGGGCCCCTTCAGCGGCTCGCATCTTGCCTGATTCCAGACAGCTATTGGCCCTTAAAGTCAGTGATTTTCTGGGTGTCACTGGTCCCCTCCCTCCGTCTTCCATCCTCATCTATCTGCCTGATCAAGTTCTGGCCCATATTTTCAATGGAGGCTTCGCTATCTCAGTTGAAGATGCAGACTGTTTCTAACCCTTCAGGGCGGTTCACTCTCAAGTCGGCATGGAAAGTGAGCCATGCCTCGATTCCAGACATTAGATGGAGCAAGTGGCCATAGAACAAGCATATCCCCCCCCCCCCCCAAAAAAAATAATAATAATAATAATAATAATAATAATAAAAATAAATAATAATAATAATAATCTCGGTCTTCTGCTAGAGGCTACTACAGGGGGCCATTCCGGTGGACGAAAATGTCTAGTCCAAGGGGGTACCACTGGCCTCTATGTGCTGCTGCTGTATAGGTGATGTTCGGGATCCCACCATGGCCACAAAGTCCATTGCTCATCTCTTCCTTTATGGGAAGCATGCAGTAGTGGTATGGAACCATTTCAGTCTCATTTTTGGAATTTCTCCCATGCCCCCATCAGTCTGTAGAGGGGAGGTTGCTGCAGTGCTGTCGTGCAGCTGACTCTGGATGTGAGCTAGCCTCCACAAGGTATCTTCTCCCCATCCTCATATACTGGGAGGTTTTGTGTGCTAGAAATGAAGCTAAGTTCGAGGTTAAAAAGATGAAGATTGCATCCTCCATTGCTCGTATGAAATGGTGGGCTAAAATGATCCTCCAAGATGTCTCATGCGGTAGCTCGATGCAATATGGTTCAGAATTAAAATGGGGATCCCTTCTCCTCGATGACAACATTTTTGCTCTCATATCATTAGATGGATTAAGCCGATAGCAGGGTGGGTCAAGCTGAATGTGGATGGGTCAGCAAGAGGCAACCCAAGTTTGTCAGGGGGAGGTGGTGTTTGTAGGAAGGAAAAAGGAAATCTCATTTTTGCCTTCTCCATAGGATATGGGGTGGGCTCCAACAATCTTGCTGAGTTGTGAGCGATCCACGATGGGATCATGTTTTGCTTGGTGAGAGGATTGAAGAAAATCGAAGTTGAAACTGACTCTGAAGTCGTTCTCAACCTCCTCTTTAGGAAATCCTGCATCCCGTGGCCGATGAGAGCATGGGTCATGAGGATTAACTCCCTAAAACAGGGAGGTTATTTGTCCTTTATTCATACCTTTAGAGAAGGGAACGGGGCTAGCGAATGGAAGGCACGTATGGGTAGTGAGTGCCAATCGCCTTCCTTCCATGTGCACTCAAGCTCCCTCCTACGGCAAGTGTGGGGGCTGATCGTCCTTGACATGGCTGGATTAGGGGTTCTTCAGACCCACCGTGTAAAAAGTTAATGTCCTTGGGTTCCATGGCATTTTGTTGTTCTTTTATCACCCTTGGTGGCGGACTATAGGAGTTGCAGCCTGGGTTTTTTTTTTTTTTTTTTTTTTGTTGATAGTTAGGAGATATGATAGGAGAGGCTCGAGATTTTTGGTGGAGCCCTCCTAAATTCATGGTTTCCTTGTACATCCGATGTTTAGTCTATCAATGATACAAAGGCGTTTTTCTAATAAAAAAAAATCCATTTTGTGGATTTAAATAGATGGAACGGTTCATCGGGCACATACAAAATTTTCAATGGTCAATGAGAAGTGGATGGACCTAATGGATGGTCTAGATCGAGGATTTGACCATCCTCTTATCTAAAATATCAGGCAGTCTAAAACAATCAACGGTCTATATTCAATGTATAAGCAGAACCCACCCAATGAACAGACCGATCTGACCTTTGAGAGATGGTAATTACATGGTTGAGCCTACATTTGTAGCGGTCTAGATCTCACACATGCAACCATTCGGCAAGTGTGGAGTACTGGTGATAAGCTCACACATGCAACACCATTGGTACAAGATCCAATCCATTCATAGGAGGGAAACCACTAGACGTAGAGCGGGTCATGGACAGTTTCACGGCCAAGATGGATCGAAAAAGGTTCGATCGGAAGCGGAGATGATTCCAACTATCAGAACTTAAAATGGATGTATCTCGCAAACCAGAATGAGCTATTGGATTTTGGGGTAAGATGAGATAGCTTATCCACCCAACACACTATGCTAGATTGCCCATGCCAAATTGGTGAAATATCATTAAATTGAGGATTCGAAATCCTGTTTTAATTTTGTTTTTACTATTTAGAGTAAGTTTTAGTTTGATTATAACTCTTCATCCATCGGGCTTTAGGAGTTGCGCCCAACATGAAAAGTGATTAGAATAATCAAGAGAACAACGTGGTGAAGCCAAATAGGACACTTACTATTTTTTACTAAATACCATGTGCAGTACCAGTAGGAATAATGACCGTCTATATACGTTAACTACTTATATTAAGTCGCAAATTGACGCAGGGATGAACATGATGAGGATAACTACTCCGAAACCACGGAGCTTCTCTGGACTCCTCATAGAGACTCCTCAAATTCACGAGGAAAGAAAGCAGAAATTTAGAAATAAATTCTAAGAAATTCAAAATTGAATAATTGATCATTAAAATTGAGTTCACAACCCTTTAAATAGGGGTACCAAGCAATGGGAAAGAAATCAGAATCAAACTACAACTAACACTCCTAGAATCTGCGACTTATTATAAATAGTAAACTTATTATTTATAGACGGTCGTGATGTCTACTAGTGCGCAAGGTTTTCGGCCAAAAATAGTAAGTGTCCTATTTGGCTTCACCAAACCATTCTCCTAATTATGCTAAGCTCTTTTCACGTTGGGCGCAACTCCTAAAGCCCGACGGATGAAGAGTTATAAGCAAACTAAAACTTACTATTTATAGTAAAAATGAAATTAAAACGGGGAAACGATCATCGATCCAGGGGTTTTTTGTAATTCTGAGCGTTGCAACCTAGCATAGCGGGGTTGGTTGGCTAAAGTAGCTCGTTCTACCCCAAAATCATATATTTTACATCAAGTAACTCTTTCCGGATTGCGAGATATCAATCTAACATACGTTCAGATCACTTTTGTCGTCGACCGGGCCTTTTTGATCCATCTTTCGAATGATTCAAAAGGACTCATCCAGTTCTCATCCCGCTACCGGTTTCCGCGACAATGAAAGTTTGTGAGATCGCCATGTCATCTGGAAGATCAACAACATATGCGTTGTCATTGATCTTTCGAATGATTGGGACGAGTCCAATATTTTTGTTTTTCAACTTGTTGTATGTCTCAGTCGAAAATCTCTCTTTGCGCAGATGGACCATAACGTGGTCGCCCACCTAGAACACTTTTTGTCGCCGATGCTTGTCTGTTTGTTTCTTGTACTTCTCATTCGAGGCATGTAACTTGGTCTGCACTTCTACATGGATGCCCATGATCTTGTCTGCTATATGTTCTGCTGCAATGCTCATGCCAGGGTGCTCGGGCAGAGGGACCAAGTCAAGCGTGTGTCGAGGCACTCGTCCATAGATAATTTGGAATGATGATTTTTCTGTCGAGCGATTCACCATGTTGTTGAATGCAAACTCTGCTTGAAACAAGGCTAAATCCCACTACTTCAATTTTTCTCCTAAAATACAGCGAAGGAGGTTTCCCAACGTGTGATTCACAACTTCGATCTGCCCATCAGTCTGTGGGTGGTAAGCACTGCTGAATTGAAGTCGTGTATTGAATCAAGTCCACAAAGTTCACCAAAAGTGGCTAATGAACTTCGTATCACGATCAAAAGTAATGGTCTTGGGGACCCCATGTAGCCATACGACCTCCCTGAAGAATAGATTCATCACGTGTGTTACATTAAGGGTCTTCTTGTATGGGATAAAGTGTGTCATCTTAGAGAAACGATCTACCACCGTGAACACCGAATTCATGCCCCGTTGTGTTCGTGGGAGACCAAGTACAAAGTCCATTGATAAATTCTCCCAAAGACCGCCAGACACAGGTAACGGGGTGTAGAGGCCCGTATTCTGAGATTGCCCCTTGGAGGTCTGACAAATATGGCAACGTTGTACAACTTTTTCCACATCACGTACTAATTGTGGCCAGTAATACCACTTTTCCACAAGAGCTCATGTCTTGTCTCTCCCAAGGTGTCCATCGAGGCCACCTCCATGTAGCTCCTGAATAATCTGCTCTCTCAGAGAACTTTAGGGGATGCACAATCGATTCTCTTTGAAGAAAAAATCGTCTTATATATGAAGGTCACTGGGGTGACCTTCTTGGCTCTTCATCCAAGAATCTTTGAAGTCTTCATCCTTGGCATATAGCTCCTTAAGATAGTCGAAGCCAACCACCTCGTTGCTCATCGTAACAAGTAGTGATACATGACGACTAAGTGCATTAGCCACCTTGTTCTGCTGCCCTGACTTGTGCTTCAGAATGAACGAGAATTGTTGTAAAAATGCAACCCATCTAGCATGCACACGATTCACGTTAGTCTGATTATTAATAAACTTTAATGCTTGATGGTCAGTGTACAGAACAAACTCTCTTTGAATTAGATAATTCTGCCAATGTCGCAGCGCCTGAATAACTGCATACAACTCAAGCTTATAAGTCGACCACTTCTTTCGGGCTTCACTGAGCTTCTCGCTGTAGAAGGCTACCGGCGTGCCTTCCTGTGATAATACTCCTCCAATTCTGACGTATGAAGCGTCACACTCAACCTCAAATAATTTATCGAAATTAGGAAGCACCAAGACCGGTGTTGTAGACAAATGATGCTTGATCTCATGAAAGCTCTTGTTATCCTTATCGGTCCATTAGAATGGTCCTTTTTTCATGCAATCTATTATAGGCGCGACTATGACGCTAAAATCTCGCACAAATCGACGATAGAAAGTCGCCAACCTGTGAAAACTCCTCACCTCATGAATATTTGTAAGGATCGGCCATTCCCTAATAGCTCACACCTTTTCATCATCCATACGAATACCTGTAGACATTACAACAAATCCTAGAAACAACAGGCTGTCAGTTAAAAAACTACACTTCTTCAAGTTGAGATACAACTTGTTAATTTGTAGGACCTGCAACACCTGCCTGAGATGTTTCCTTTGCTCTGCCTCATCTTGGCTATATATCAATATGTCATCAAAATATACTACCAAAAATTGACCAGTGAATGGTTTTATAACTTGATTCATCAAACGCATAAAAGTACTTGGTGTGTTCGATAAGCCGAAGGGCATGACCAACCACTCATACAACCCTTCCTTGGTCTTGAATGCCATTTTCCATTCATCACCGGGTCGAATAGGAATCTGATGGTACCCGCTCCTTAGATCTAGTTTGGAGAACACCTTGGCCCCTTTTAGCATATCGAGCATATCGTCTAATCGTGGTATTGGGAACCGATATTTAATGGTAATTTTATTGATTGCCTAACTGTCAACACACATGCACTAACTTCCATCTTTTTTTGGCGTTAATAATGCTGGTACGACACATGGGCTCATGCTCTCTCTTAAGAGACCCTTACGGATCAATTCCTCCACTTGCCCTTGAAGTATCTCGCACTCCTTCGGACTTATCTGATAATAAGGGCGGTTAGGCAGGCTAGTCCCAGGGACGAGGTATATGTGATGTTGGATGTCCCTCATGGGGGCAATCCATCAGGTAAATCCTCAAGCCAGACTTCTTTGAATTTGTTTAGCAACCGTCTTAAACTTGGAGGGATTTTTGAGGGTTCATCTTCCTTGCCCTTCACCAGTACGGTGTATACCTCGCTGGTTTCTTTGGATTCCTTCATGAAATCCCGAATGGTCAAGAGGAAACTCCCCTCTACTTTAAAAGCTTCAGGGTGGTTCTCTAGTATCTAGGGGCAAGGATTATTTTTCGACTATCCTTGACGAATATGTAGAAATTGTCTCGTCCCCGATGGGTCGCATCATAGTCCAACTACCAAGGTCTACCAAGTAGCATGTGGCAAGCTTCCATATCAACCACGTCACAAAATATTTGATCCTTATAATTTTTACCAATTGAAAATGAGATAGTGCATTGTTCAGTTACCTTGGTCTCATTCACTTTTTTTTTATCCAGCCAATTGAGTATGGGGAAGGATGTTTCATCGTTGGTAGCCGCAACTTGTCCACCATCACCCTTGATATGATGTTCTCGCTACTATCACTGTCTATGATCACATCACAGACCTTTCCGTTGACAGTGCACCGAGTACGAAATATATTGTGTCGCTGTGGATGTAATTCCTTTTGTGGGGTATACAGTAATCGCCTCACAACTAGAAATTCGCCATGATCCTCGCCTATCATTTTATCGCCACCTGCTATTTCTTCAGTGGTTTTCTCATGTTCATCATTGCCATGGCCTTCTTCTGCGGTTTCATCTTCAGAGCCCCCTTCGTTTATAGTCAAGTGTGTTGCGGGACGTTGATGACAGGTGTTTAATAAGTGGTCTGGCTGGCCACAACAGTAACAATTGTTCGACCTTAGCCGAGAATAAGGATTTGGAACCCTACTCAGGCCAGCTATTGTGGGTGCTACACGTTGAGGTCTAGATGAGCTGCTCCCCGTATCATGGTTTGCAGTTGTAGGAGGTTGAGGACGTTCTCCTATTAAATCTTTTCCTCGTGTTAGCACTGGATTCTGTGTGGAACCCGTCATGGGGGATCGAGTTAAAGGATATGGACGAGCAGGAGCTCTTGGAAGTTGTGTTTCTGCCCTACTCGCCAATTGAACTGCTTCATCCACGGTCCCGACTGGGTACATCTGAACTCGTCCTGAATTGTCGGCCGCAACCCACCTATAAATCATGCCACTTTCTATGACTCAGATTCTGACATATCGTTTCGTGTAGCCAACCGCTGAAATTCTTCAGTGTAATCTGTGACGGTTCGATTTCCTTGTCGGCAATTTTGATATTGCTGGAATAGTATCTGCTCATATTCACTGGGAGAAATCGTGATTGAAGAAGACGTCTCATCCGTGGCCATGATGAGATGAGCGCCTTATTCTGGCGGGCTTGTGAGAGTTGTAATTATTTCCACCATGCAGAAGCACCAGATTTTAATTTAAACACTACCAATTTTACCCTTTTATGATCTGGCATGTCTATATAATCAAAATATCTCTCTACTTTGGCTAGCCAATCGAGAAAATCTTCTATACGTAATAAATCATTAAAACTAGGAAGTTTAGCCTTACCTCGATAGTCTCTTTCCGCACGATCTTGGTGATCGC
Source organism: Magnolia changhungtana (assembly GCA_030180095.1). Classification (NCBI taxonomy): domain Eukaryota; kingdom Viridiplantae; phylum Streptophyta; class Magnoliopsida; order Magnoliales; family Magnoliaceae; genus Magnolia; species Magnolia changhungtana. The sequence continues at coordinate 607,513 of JASAUF010000098.1, forward strand.
CTCTATGGATTGGTCGTTGGGCAAAACCCTCATTAAGGTCCTCGTTGCTAGAACTCGAATCATCTGGCGTAGCCCTACAATTTGCCACTGGTAGTGCTCTACGAAAATCGGCGTTGTGTCGTACAACAACCACAGGTGGTGGAGCAACCATAGGTGGTGGAGCACCGCCTAGGGCTCAGGGCGGAAGTAGGGCATCCACAAGATGGTCGAGAGTTACCTACAGCCCTTGCATGGTCAACTGACTCTCTCGGTGAAAAGCTTCCATTCTTTCCGAAAGATAACGAATCCCTAGATCACCATCCACAGGATTTTGATTCATACCTTCATTGTTTGCCATCAACCTGAAGGGAATCCTTGCTCTGATACCAATTAATGTAGGGTGAACGTGATGAGGATAACTACTCTGAATCCATAGAGCTTCTCCGGACTCCTCACAGAGACTCCTCGAATCCACGAGGAAAGTAAGCAGAAATTTAGAAATAAATTCTAAGAAATTCGAAATTGATTAATTGATCATTAAAAATGAGTTCACAACCCTTTAAATAGGGGTACCAAGCAATGCGAAAGAAATCAGACTCAAACTATAACTAAAACTCCTAGAATCCGCGACTTACTATAAATAATAAACTTACTATTTATAGACGGTCGTGATGTCTACTAGTGCTCAAGGTTTTCGGCCAAAAATAGTAAGTGTCCTATTTGGCTTCACCAAACTGTTCTCCTAATTATTCTAAGCTCTTTTCATGTTGGGCGCAACTCCTAAAGCCCGACGGATGAAGAGTTATAATCAAACTAAAAATTACTATTTATAGTAAAAATGAAATTAAAATGGGGAAACGACCGTCGGTCCAGGGGTTTTTCGCAATTCCGGGTGTTGCAACTCTGTTTTGCAGGGTTGGTTGGCTAAAGTAGCTCGTTCTACCCCAAAATCATATATTTTACGTCAGCTAACTCATTCCGGATTGCGAGATACGCTCGATCTAAGGTCCGACGGTCTGGATCACTTTTGTCGTCGACCGGGCCTTTTCTGATCCATCTTGGCCATGAAACTGTCCGCAACCTGCTCTACATCACAAATTCTAGGAGTTTTAGTTATAATTTAATTCTGAAACTTATTCCATGGATTAATATCCTTATTTAAAGGGGTGTAAACTCATTTATTTATTCATCAATCAATCAATTTATGAATTTTCTAGAATATTATTTCAACTTTCTTGCTTTTTCTTCACGGATTCGAGAAGTCTCTCTAATGAGTCCACATAAGTTTATTTCTACTTTCTTGCTTTTTCTTCATGGATTCGAGAAGTCTCTCTAATGAGTCCACATAAGTTCCTCCGTAGATTCGAAGTAGTTATCATTGAGGAAGACGGTGATCTAACTCATCACGTTCAACCCTGCGTCACTACTACTTAGATTCTGTCGCCCAAGAATCATGTTGTTCTACTCGTTAGGTGGACCACAGTTAAAAATAAACAATGTACCTTGGTAAATAAAATTTTGCTGACCTTTTGTTATCTGTCCAAATTTTTCTAGAAATGTGGTGCACCTGAGAACATGTACGAAGTCAGATCTACTGACGGACAACTTCAACGTTTTACCTTTTGACCATACTTGACCTGTCTTGTACATACGTGTGGGCTCAGCAAAGCTCAGCAAAGCTACTCACAGAGATACAAAGGTCTTTTATCATCTCCTTGGTGGATTCCTCTTTTTGAAGAATTTGGGTGATTTGGTTGTTTTAGGCTGTCCATGTGGATAATATTCCTGTCTATTTGGACTTTTGAAGAAACAAAATATCCATGCCTATCTTATATATTTAGAGGGAAAGATAAGATCCCCCTGACAACGGGGATCTCTCATAGTCAAGGGACCACATTCCTTTTGTGAGGAATGGGGATTGCATGCAAGGACATACATATGCTAACATGGTTAATAATGTGCGATGAGTAGGACAATTGGGCAAAAAATAACTTAAAACCACACTATAGCTTTCAATGGTCAGATCTTTGAAAAAGTGCCAGAGATCAGGTTTTCTTTTGTTGGATAGCTCTCCTACCTGCAGTCCAGAGCTTAGATCTTTGAAAAAGTGTCAGATCTTTGCAGTTTTGGTGCTTTAATTTGATGTGTCGCTCCTGCTGAGGTGTTATTGATTTGAGCCCTGCTGGAAGACCATTTACTTGTTTTGTCTCTATTTTTTCTTGAATTCTGTTTAGTGTTGTATAATGGAAATATATGATAGGTAAGGCCAACCTTTTTTGCAGAATTCAGCCAAATGCATGTAATCCATTTTAAGTTACGGGTGATGTGTTCTCACCTTTTTGAAAAATAAAATGTGTAATATACAGCCAAAGACAATTAATGCGAAACAATGTCCCTTGATAAATAAAATTTGGCTGAAGTTTCGTTATCTGTCCAGTTGTCTCAAACATTGTACCACACTTACCTTTTGGCCATACTTGACCTGTCTTATTTAGGCATGTGGGTTCAGCAAAGCTAAGACATATAATGATCTTTTATCACATCTCATTGTTGGTGCATCTCTCTCTCTCTCTCTCTCTCTCTCTCTCTCTCTCTCTCTCTCTGTGGTTCGTGTGGATATTCCCCTGTCTATTTGACCTTTAGAGCAAAAGATCCATGCTTATCCTTGTGAATTTTTGGAGGAGGATAAGACAAGATCTCTACTATTGCTCTCTCATGGAGAAAGGACCACATTTCTTTTGAAAAAAATACAGATTCCATACAAGGACATGAACATGCTAACATGGCATATATATATATATATATATATATATATATATATATATATATATATATATATATATATATATATATATATAGGGAAAAGGTACAATGCGCTCGAGCTGATTTTAACGCCCCATGAGGTCAAGCTGTGTGGGCCCCACCGTGATGCGTTTCAAACATCTACCCCATCAGTCAGGTGCATCATTCCATCGTGGGCCTAGGTCTCAAAAATCAAGTCAATCCATGACTTGTGTGGGCCACACCACATATAGAAGTGGAGAGGGGTCGTGCACCATTAAAACATTCATAACCATTTTTGAGGGCCCACCGAGATGTGATTTGCAAATCTATTCCATCCATTATGTGTGTCCCACTTGCATGAGGGTTCAAACCAAGTTTCAGGTGCATGCAAAACTCAAGTGGGCCCCACCAAGTGCTTTTATATGTTTTAACGGTGTCTTCACATAAATTTAGATGGTATGGCCCACCTGAGTTCCGTATACGGCTGATTTTTGGGATATCCCATAATTTAAAGGGGACCCATCAAATGCACGGTGTTGATGGTCGACACGCATCATGGTGGGGCCCACACAACTCGACCTCACGGGAGCTTATCCTCAGCTCGAGCTCATTGTAACTTTTCACACACACACACACACACACGTATATATATATATATATATATATATATATATATATATATATATATATATATATATATAGGGGTAATGATTGGATAAAAGGCCTAAACACACTAATTTTGTAAAGTCATCGATGAGTTCTATGCCTTTGACTAATCACCTAAGGTCATTGGCCCCAAAATTAGCTTTACAAAATTCAATCATTTTAGGGATCAATGAAAATTTAAATTAAAACTTATTATTTTTAATAACTTATGTTTTTGTTATTTTTGGCATTAAAGAGGCCAGTTACTGTCCATATTCTCTTTTTTAATCATTTAAGGGTTCTTTACTAGTTTTGGTGGGATTAGATATTAAAAATAAAAAATTAAAAAATTAAAAAATTAAAAAACTTTTTTTTATATTTTTTTCTATTTTAGAAGAGGTATTCTATTTCGGTACATAGTAGGGTCTAAGGCTTCTTTCACTTATATAAAGCTATCAAATACTGGTAAGGAGCACTTTACTCAATAATATTGATTCTATATCTCATTTTTAGAGATTACTCTCTCCTTACGCATTATGGACTATATTTTAGAAGAAAGTGATCTCTTCTTTTATCCATGCACCCACTATGCCAGCACATGTTAATCAAGTCATATCCCCTCTTTATACACACACACACACACACACACACACACACACACACACACACACACACACACACTTTGGATTTGAACAACGTGATTTTATTACTTTAAGAAAATGAGATTTATACACTAAGAGCTGCTTATGAGACATATAGATATAGCCTTTGACAACTATGTACAATGATCACCCAAAAGAGAATGTATGGAAACATTAGTTAAAAGTAAGTAAATTAAAAGGTATCTGCTCAGAGGGTTGTTGTAAAACCCGTATCCTATTCCATACTATTCCGTCAACTCCCGCGATCCTTCCCATCGAAGTTCGGCAACCTGCGACATATATATAATCGATGTTTGCTCGCGACCCTAAGCCGTATCTTGTAGATTTGAGTCGGCTTAATCCGAGACTTGTACTATTGTAACCGCACCGTCTCCGCGATTCCAACGCTGCGTCTTGCATACCGATCCGATACCCAGGTCAGAAGATGTGGACCCATGTTCAGTTCGTGGAAAACACTGCGCATTTGCAATCCCAAGAGAATCTCTACAATATGTCTCATCAATCAATCACTTAAATCAATCAATCAATTACCTCATGTCAAGTACAAGAGCAACCCATACTTTCTTTCTCCACAAATCAAGCAAACCCCAAAAGTCAACAAGTCACTCACCTCACCCATCACTCACCTCACATCCATCACTCCATCACCCATCACTCTCTCTCTTTACATCCCATTCTCTCTCTCTCTCTCTCTCTCTCTCTCTCTCTCTCTCTCTCTTTCTCTTCACACTTTCCAAGCAACACTAAAGAAGCAAAGTGGTGGACGTCCATGCATTCCTAAATGAGAGAAAAGAGTGTGTTGAGAGTGGCCCATTCGATCTACCATCCTAGCCATTCAAACCTCATCACCCTCCATTAAAGTGAAGCACGAGGAGATCGGCTTTCCATCAGACTAAGAAGATCGAATGGTGGATGCTTCTATAGGCTAGTGTTTATGTTTTTATGATGGGCCAAGCGAGGCCTACCGATCGATGGTACGGATCTCACTTTGGACCCTAAGATGTGGCCGATGGCCCACCTTGTTTATCATGATCATTCCATGATGGGGCCATTCTCCATGGACTCCATCATGAAGTTTACTTCTAGTTTGAAAAGAGGTCATTTAGACCTTCCATCTTGGTGGAGAAGTAATCTCCACCATTGATTTTTTTTAATTTGGTGGGCTCACATGTATTGGGACCCACTTGATGTATGATTAGATGCTTGAAACAGAGGGCCCATAGTGTCGGGGTCCCTCCATCATCACATGTGTCTCATTCTCTTTCCCTCACTCTCTTTTCATTTTTCTGGTGATAGGTGGCCATGTGGCCCACTCGGATGGATCCTACTTTGATGTGTGTATTACCCACACCATCCAACCATTTGGGTGGCCCACCTAGACAGCATGTTCGTAGGTGGGGCCCACCTTAAATATATGTTTTATGCAACCGTCCAGCATCCAGGGACGCTGGACGTTGCAACTCAGTGAAGTGTGAACTTACAGTGGGTGTACTAACGTAAAAAAAAGGGGGTTTTGGGTGGGCCGCTCATGCAAGCCCCACCTTGATATATATATTTAATCCAATATATATATATATATATATATATATATATATTAATCCGTCCATCCCCTTTCCTACCTAATTTTAAGCGTTGAGCCGAAAAATGGAGCCAATCCAAGGTTTTGGCGGGCTATAGCATAGCAAATGGTGGTTTTCACCATTAAAACTCACCTTGATGTTTCGGTACACCAAAACATACTAGATATTAGGCTCCTTTCGACGGTATCGGGCCATGGAATCTAGTGGGTGAGGTGGATTCCACCGATGCGGGCCCCACACACGAAAAACTTTAAAAAATTAATTTTGAAAAATAATAATAATAATAAAATAAGGCAGCAACGCCTGCTGCTGCAGACGCTACTGACGCACACAGCACCATGCACTGGGAGGTAGGGACCCACCGTGGTGTATGTGTTTTATCCACACCATCCACACCTGGACGGTGGGACCCATTGTGATGTACATGTTTTATCCACTCCATCTAGCCATTAATCAGTTGGCCATGTCATAGGAAACAGTGTTGATGAACCGTCTGCCATTGAAAATCTTTCTACATAAGGCTTGGGTCAATATGCAAATTTGTTTTTCCTTTCATCCAGGTACAGGTGACCTCATCAACAGGTTGGGTGGAAAATAAACATTTTGGTGGGCCTAGGTCTGTGTGACCCCATTGATAGTTTGGATGTCAGATAAACATTATGGTGGGCCCCACGTGGGACCCCAAGATGTATGTGTTCTACCCACACCATCCACAACAATGGACGGTGGAACCCACCATGTATGTGTTTTATCAATGTTGTCCAGGCATTTGTTGGACGGCCAGTAGGCCCCACCCTTGATGTCTGTTTTATATCCAAACCGTCCATTTAATTGGTGGGCCATGTGTGTGGACCCCACCATGATGCATGTGTTGCATTCTAACCGTCCAACCATTTTATCAGGTAATTTTAAGGCTTGAGTTCAAAATTAAGACAGATCTATGATTAGGTGGATCGCACTATAGAAAACAGTGGGTTCGAACGTCCACCATTAAAATCCCTTTTAGGTCAGTGTGACCTCATGATCAGATTGGATGGGAAATAAATGTTATCGTGGGCCTTGGGAATTTTAATGGTGGAAAATCATCATCACCATGTATATTTGGGCGTAGCCCATTTGATATGCATATGGACCATGTGATTAGGCCCATTTTGATGTATTATAAGGCCCATGGGTTATGGCCCATTATAATGTACATAAGGCCTATTGGTGTGGCCCATTGATGTGACCCACTTGATGAATATAAGGCCCATGTGATATGGCCCATTTGATGTATTTAAGGCCTAATGGGATGTACCTAAGGTCTATTGCAATCTATGATTCCACCATGATTTATGTAATGATATTTACGGTGGGCCGTGCCTGGGAAACAATGATGGTTTGATGTCCACATTGTAAGTATAATGTTGGTTAAATGTCTGCATTATGACTCTCCTTAGGGCCCATTGATAGGCCCATACTTATTACGTGTAGGCCGTCTAGGCCCATCCTTGTTGTGAGGATAGTTCATCACTTTATAACATGCTTAATATAACTCTATGATTCATACCCATACGCATCATATGTATGCTTGATATGAGGAATGTTTGATCATAGCATAAGCCGTTGGGTTGAGACATTTACGGGACTCCTTATAAGATGGAGTGCCCCGCATGATCGTGCGGTACATGCAGGATTGCTGCATGACTGATGGTGTGACTCATGCATTTCACATTGTGTGTCATGATCACTGCACGCCCTAGCGATATCAGGGTCATGGCCTCCACAGGCACATCGTGGATGGTCGTATCGGATACCAAAAATATTGGCTCTAGCATTGTGGGCACTTAGCATGTCCTTGGGTGAAAATCTCAGAACCTTTTTGGTACCAAGAGATGCTCCAACGTCTAGACCGAGTGGATACATGAGCGCCCGAGTGCCGAATACCAGTAGGTCGCGTCTCCCACTATGTCATGGTCAGTTGGAAGGGGGTGTGGCCTTATCCGCCCGAGTGAGGGGGCTATAAGCTAGGCTGTTTGACCAGCTCGTAAATGAGTCCGCTATCAACAAGCTGGGTAAGTATTGGCAGACTACTGGTCAGGCGGATAGTGTGGTCTCTTCCACTTGCTTAGCTGTGCAGCTAGGGAGGAGGCAGTCAGTGTGAAATGTATTGGACCCCGGTGATATCCAGAGAGGAACTGTACTGATATGTGTACTTGATGAGGACTAACATGACTTGTATGACCTTGGTATGGCCGATAGCATTCATGTCTTGCATCACATAACTTTGGTACATCTGATAGTATTCGTGGACTTACCGCATATTTCTGCATTACTCTGATATTTATATGCTTGACACTTATCTTGTGCATACACTTACACCACCCTCTAAGCTTTCTATAAGCTTATGCATAATAGATGTGTGTAGGTGGCGTTAGGTTGCAGCAGCGTTGAGCTTGGAGTGTGCGGAAAACTTCTAGAGCTTTGATTTTGATACATATGTATTTCCCTTTTAGTATTGTATTCAACTGTTTATATTAGTGGATATGTGATGATGATGTTGCCTTTGTAATTTGGATAAACTTGTGGTTATGCTTATTACGAGACAAAAGTACATTGGAAATCCTCCTTATAGAATTCCAGGATCGAAATCTGGTGTATGGACGCTAGGAGCCGAGAATGGGGTACTACGGAGGCTGTCGGCACTGGATTCGGCGATCGGGAATTTTGTGATCATGAGCTTGGTTTCCGAGTTTGGGGCATGACAGTTGTGGTCTAATAATGTCTTAAATTTAAATCTCATTTTTTAGCCTTTGCTAGTTGGACAGTTTATGGGTCATTAATCAATATAATCGAAGGTGGCTTCAATCTCATCAATGAGTCATCGATGGCACTAGATATGATCGAAGGTCCCATTGAATGACTTGCGAAGTTTTACAGAATTGTAACTTTTGTTTCTTATTTTGGGTTTTAACCTATTAAAGGATTTGTAATTGGGGTTAGGGTATAAAGAACGTTCTTAAGACTTCTGGGGAGCAAATGGAATTCAAAGCTATGGTTTTTGTGGTATTATGAGTGTATTCTTAGATCGGTAAGCTTGTTCCATTTCCTGTAACATTAATTTCATAGTGGATTCGTTATCGCTTTATGCCGTGGGTTTTTTCCATGAGGGTTTTTCCATGTAAAACCTTATGTTCCATTTGTGTTTGGTGTGATTGATCTCTTATTGTTTGATTATAACTCGAGGTTGCTTCTGCACGTCCCCCCAACAAGGATTCCAAGGACATTGATTGAAAACAATGAAGCATTAAGAAATGTTTTCCTAGCATGGTATAGTTGAGGTATGCGGGTTTAGATGGGAGCGGCCATCACCTGGATGGGTTAAAATTAATGTAGATGGCTCGTCCAGAGGCAATCCGGGTAGTGCAGGAGGAGGTGGAATATGCAGAGGGGAGACGGGAAATTTCCTTTTTGCATTTTCTGCAGGTTATGGGGTCAGCACTAACACGGTTGCAGAATTGCGTGTAGTGTATGACGGCCTTGCACTCAGAATTCAAAGGGGTTATAGCCAAATCATTTTAGAATCAGATTCTAGTCTGGTAGTTGATTTTCTCAATGGAGATGCAAAGTCGGGTTGGAAATGGAAGATGTGGTTATATAGGATTCATTAGTTGCAGTGAAGAAATCGAATCAGATTTGTGCATGTTTTGAGGGAAGGGAACTCACCAGCGGATTTTATGGCCCGGTTAGGGAGTGCTTCTCAATCTTATGTTTGGTTCGAACGTCAAGCGGAGCTTCCTCACCAGGTTAGAGGCTCTGTTTTCCTTGATAAGGTTGGATTAGGTTCAATTAAGATGATCTGATGACATTTCTGAAATCTTTTTGTAATTAATACATGCTTTTCATGGATGGACCCCTGTTTTATGTAAAGGGGTACCTCAGATGTATAGGTGGTGATTTTTTTATATGAACAAAGACATTTAATATATATATATATATATATATATATATATATATATATATATATATATATATATATATATATATATATATATATGTTGAGGTATGCGAACTTTGTGAGTGAGGACATCATAACACCTATCATTTTGTTGAATATCAAACTCAAAAGGACACATATTATACTCCTTAAATGCCTTATCATATATATTTAGTTTGTATAGAATAATAAAACAAGCACAACCAAAGACAGAAGTGAGAGTAACTAGGTGTTGAGGAGTACAATCTTTTGAAGGGCAATATTCCTCTTCGAACGTATGATGAAATTCATGTGAGAGTAGCTTAATTTCAGATTTATTTTTTTTTTTTGAATGGATGAGGAAAGTAAAAGATCTTAAGTGCTTACAATTATGTGATGGTTTTTATTCAACAACATCCATTTCTTGACAAGGCCAAAAGTTGTTTGTAGGAGTATACAAGACATTCTTCACAATGGATGATGGGGCCGGGTGACTATGGCAATGGGCTCGGGCGAAGAGCTTGGGTGCTGAGGACGAGTGATGGGATTAGCTGCACGTGGTGGGGTTGAGCATAGAGGATTGACAGCCAATGAGATTTGGATCTGGTCACTGAGGAAGATGATCGGGATCTAAATAAGCACTGAGATGATGGACAACCCATCAAACTGATGAAGTTAATTGTGGTAGCTTGCCAATCAAAGCAGATTGGAGAAGAGAAGGTTGGAAAGAAAATGGTCCAAATCAGTATCCTAGCTCATATACCATATTAGCTGTGGATTTGAATATGGTGTTTTTATTAAATGTACAATTTATACACCAGGATCTGTGTGATGGTATGAAGCTAGCCAATCACTCCTATATACAACCAATCACCTAGAAATATGTACACCATCAAAATTTCTCAAAGTATTGAATTATAAAAATCGCTTTCCACTCGCCACTCAAAGAGGGCATAGTGTTGTATTAACAGAGTTGTAAAATAATAAGTACGATATGGATATCCTTTAATCTATCACTCGAGATGGAAAAACACACCACACATACATTAATAACCAAAACTACTCTTTTAAAGTATAGACATTACATGGGAGTTCACATATACTCACATAAAGTACAAGCAAGCGACTATGACCCACATTTAGAAAGACTATAACAAGTACAAGATTGGCAATCGAACTACAATAATATCATTCTAAAGCTGACACCTTATTAGGCCTTATGATATCTTCATTCGGCTCTTTCAGCATATAACTTATGTCACTCTTGATCGTGATGGCAGGGTTGCTATCTACAATGTCTTTTCTCAGGAGAGTCGAGGCCACCCTTTGTGGAAATGGTTGAATCTGAGGATAGGATTGAAACTGAAGAGGAGGCCTTCTTTTCTTAGGTAGATAATACCCTTCAAGCATATCAAACGATTCTCTTCCTACCTTATCTGGGTCTACTTTGGTTGTCGTTCAAGAGAGGAAGAAGCTAATGAGAGGAGTGGTAGAAGGGGTTGACTTTTTATTTTTGGTGCATAATGACTCCTAAGGGTGACCCTTCATGTATAAAGGCCTATTTGAATGGCCCCACCATTTGAATGGAGTTGATAATGGGTTGTCTTTTGGTTGATTTGTGCCTATCTCTCAAAAGTCATTTGGAGGGTGAAAGAGGGAATGGTAGTGACATGACTGGAAGATTCAAGGATCATATATTTTGTGCCCCATGGATCATGATCAATGGACCACTCTTCGCTTTTTGGTCCCACTAATAATTGATAAATTATGTCTAGTGGTTCGCGATGAACCCATGTTCATTTACTGCGAATTATTCATCATAGTAAATGGGTTTTTTTTTTTTGGAAAGATAGATAGAAATATTATTACTTCTAAAGGGGCCAAAGGCCGAAAGTACAAAGTAGGAAAGCTCAAAGAAATCAGAAGACCCATAGGCGAACTAACCGCAATTTGGGCTAAGAGAAAGGAAAAAACAAAAGACACACGTCTCTGGCTTGGTGAAAAAGCGAAGAAAAAAAAAACCCATCCCAAACAGAAAACAAAACAAACCCACATCCTGGGCCTAGAAACGAAGAAAAGAGCACCAAAACAATGGAAAGAGAGCCATACCATAGTAAATGTGGTTGTCGGTCTCATGGGCCACGTACACCTTGGACGTATGTCTCACATTAGAAATGAAAATTGCAAACAATCTTAGCTGTCAAACTTACGGATCGTCATAGTGTCACCAAGACCCCTCATCCGGTGGACTAGGTCATCAATTTAGGAAGCCTGAAAGGTTAGGTGAGTCAATTATCTGATTTCTCCAATTAATTGAGGTTAGGATTAATATTTAGCATAGGCTTAACCTAACTAAAATGAAATTAATTGTAGGAATAGGGATTTTTCCCAAACTAAATCCATTGGAGCACCCGATTCCTTAAAACCCCAATCTAGAAAAGGTAAAGATCTACCATTGAGCTTTCCCTCGGCATTTTAACTTAATAATTACTTTCATATCCATTTTGCATTAGTAATCAAGCTATGATTAGTTTTAAATGGCAGTAAATTGTAAAATTATGATCAACCTCCCTTTTAACCTAAGCTTAATTATGACATGCTGGGTCAATTATTGTATAAAGTATTATAAGGTGGAGAACTGTGGAAGCATACCTGGACTCTTGGCCTCGCTTGTGAAACTTCTAAGACTTGTGGTGGATTTCAATAGAAGCATGGGCCATGGTGGCATTTCTTGGAAACTAGCCTGTCATTATTCTTTCGCATACCTGTTACCGGTCATATTTAGGGTAGGGCTACTAGTCGAGAATCAGATTTCAATAGAAGCATCGGCAGTTGCGTTCATTGTAGGGCGTAATTTCTATAAATTAGATCGTTTAGTTGATGATGGTATGTGAACTGAACTAATAACGATTAGGCTAATCATGCATTCATGGCATGCGAATTTTACCAGGTGGGCGGCATAAGACACATGATTTTCCAATCACTATGGGTGTACCTTAGAGTATTTTACCGAGTAACTTTGGGTTATCGATACGCATTGTCGTCTACTATGGGTGTCCTTTCGCATGGATTTATTTTACTAGGTGGCTAATCATTATGGATGTATCAAAGAGTATTTTCCGGGTGATCAGTTTACTATGAGTGTCCTTTCTACATGCACTTTACTGGGTTACTAGTCAGTATGGTTGTGCCTGAGAGTATTTTACTGGCTAGCTAATTTATTATGGTTGTCCTTATCAGCTGGATGTGCATCCCTAATCTGTCTACATTTCATTATCGAGCATGCCAGAGTCGTACTCAACTTGAGTACAATTGAACGCTTGCGACCTCAAGTGTCAAATCAGCTATAGGATTATACCTATTAAGGTTGACTTGATTGTCAAGCCACAATATTGCAACAATCAAATGATTCAGAAGGGGAGTGTTAGTATTTCATTAGCTTCTTTTCGCCTTGAGTTAAAGATATCTTTTTAATGGTAACCGTGGTTCTCCGGTTTCTCAATAATGCAATGATAGATGAATACAATTAAAAAACTAAGACTAGAACGCTTGTTTTATTGATTTAGAAGTAAGGTTAGTATAGTTAACAATAATAAAATAAAATAAGCTAGGAGAGAAAATAAAAGAAATTACTTACAATCGTGCATGTGTACAAACAATCGAGGTGTGCGGCTACCAGGATGTGATCTGTGTAATCTTTCAATTATGAATTCAATTGATAGGGGATCCGACAACAGAGGTCCTGGATATTTACACTACTCCCAGAGCATATTGCAACAATGGCAATGGACAATAGCAGATTTAATATATGTTAAATTCTAAACTTTTTGTTAGTAAGGGCTTGATAAAAGTAGATAAACTAATACGAAAACGAAGATAACCATTATTTCATTATGAGAGAGATTGTGTGTGTGTGTGTGTGTGTGTGTGTGTGTGTGTGTGTGTGTGTGTGTGTGTGTGTTGGCTATGTTGGTTGCCTTGAGCTCTTCCATTAAGAAGTGGGGGCTGCATAAGATTCTACATTGTGAGAGATTTAGATAATCAACCGTGAAAATCCCCTTGATTCTCCACATGAGGATAGTTAATTATATTAAGTCACATGTATGAAAGATTTAATACATCTCTTGTATCCATAGAGGTTGATTTTTGTGGGACTCTAACAATTAATATTTACAAAGAAATTTTCTTCGATGGGACTCCTTTATAAATAAAAAAAAAAAAAAAAAGGAAGTGGGCTCATGCCATGATTCCATTAATCACAAAAATTTATAGCCCTTCGGGTGGGACCCAACAAAAAGAGGCGGGCCTCACCTATCATGTACCATCTAATTGAGCTAAATGCCTATCGGAACGGCTACAAGCAGTCCAAAGACAAGGATCGCCCTTAGGGGCCTTCCTAATTTCCCTAACAGACCCCAGCCCCACTTTATCTAGGAAGTATAGGCCTCGGATTTGCGGTGGGAGGTCCGCGACGTCCTTGAACAAAGTGAAGGATTGGTTGTTACTCCCAAGCCGAGCTAGCCCATCTGTCGAGCCGTTAATCTCTCTGAAAATGTGGGAAACAGAGAAGTGGACCTGGCTCTTAAGATTAACTATTCTTCTAATCCACTATTTCTAATACCACGCAGGGGATCCTAACTCGTTAAAGAGGCCCATCACTAGCTTAGAATCGGACTCCACCTCCACTCTTTCCAACCCATATTTAGCACACAGCAAGAGTCCATCCCACACCGCCCGTAGTTCTGTGCGGTTATTGGAGCTGTAACATCCCGAATTTTTGCCAACCTGGGATTATACGTCCTTAGGCAATGGGTCGCTCCTAACACCTTATTAACCTGTCAGAACTCAATCCCAATGTCTAAAACTGCTGTTGAACCCACTTCCTTCACAAATCCCACCCTTCACCACCTCGTTCTTTAAATCCTTCTAAGTACTTTCACATTAGACCCTATCTTAAAGTTTAGGTGATGAAGAACAATACTTAAACTAAACATTACTACAAAGGACTGAGTACCACCTCGACCAGATATCACTTAGGATTAAATCCTTTAGAATTTTGACAAAGTTAACCAAGTGCTAAACTAGATTAGCCACGAAATCCATTTGAATTGCTTTAAATACGATCTGCAAGACCCAAAACTTGTAGAATCATTGACGCTAGGTTACCCTAAAATCTAGGATCAATCTCATTACCCTACTGCTCTCGGGAGCATCTCGAAACTCCGTATCTGATCTGGACCGCACATCAGGAGTCCGAATAATACGAGGTTAAGGACTTAGGACCGCCACGCTGGGCTTGACAACCATCTCGGAAATCAAATCCAAACAGTGTCCCACGGCTGTTCGCTTGAGTTCGAAGCGAGAGTGTGTGAGAACACTTGATTCTTTACAAAATAAATATCTTGAATAAGTAATCGAGAGAGGATCAAGATAAGCAACTAGGAGGCCGACCAAATTACACCCTCGGATCAGGAAAAATTTCATAAACATTTACATGTACTCGGAATCTTCGATCGAGACCCACTGACCGTCGAACTGAAACTGGTCCGCCACGCGTGATCTGGAAATCTGACTGAAACGAAAACTTAACTAAACGTAGATCCGGTGTTGGTGAGCTTAAGTCGGACCTTTGGCTCAAGGAGGCCCGCCAGAAGTCCTCCGTTGAGCTGAAACAGGTCCGATTTGGGTATAACCTAAGTATACCTTGACTTGAAGTCTATTTTGGTTATGTTCTAACCTATATAAGGACCTTAAACCCCTCTCTCATTCAGCCATATGAATTTGGGAGAAAACCTAGGAGAGAGAAGAGAGAAAAGAGGGAGAAAGTGAGAGAGAAGTGGGAGATTCTTCCCTGCCGTTCTTCCCTGCCATATCCAAGCTCAACCGCTCCATTCTCATCACTTTTTCGGTGATTTCGGCGTCATTTCTAGGTAAGAAACCCTAACCCTAATCTGATTTGGGGTGTGGATAGTTGTAGGTTATGAAATAGCTAACCTATTTCATTCTGTAGGTTACCAAACTGCCGAAGGAAGCTTAACAAACCTACCGACTCCGTTACGATTCTACGATACAAGGTACAGACTTTAGGTGTATAGATTATGGTTTTCAATGCTTTCAATGTCAGATAATGATAGATTCATGATCTGCATGCAATTGCACATGTATAAAGTGCTTTTCGATTTCTGTTTTGATTAAAGATGTAAATTATGGAATTTTACATATTCTAGGTATTCGTAGAAAATACTGTATACGTATATTTTTTGAAAATGTGTTTGACATGATTATTTGTTGTATGAATATACGATATATGGATAAAATACTTATTTGGCAAAAGGATTCGCTCAAATACATATTTTACTAATATACACAATGTATGTAGAAATATTGTATTGTAGAAAGTACCGTATACATGTATATTTTAGAGGTGTGTTTGCCATGATTAATTGTTGTATAAATATATTATGTATACGTAAAATACTTGCTTGGTGAAAGGACTCGCCCTAATACATGTTTGTTAACATACACTATGTATGTTGAAATAGTGTATGTTAAGTGTTTGTGGAAATGCTTGAGTGAGTAAGTGTTTGGATGTTGATGCCTTAGGAGGGTGTTGAGATGGGATTCTCAACTACCTTAGAGACATGTATGATTTCCTCCATGAGGTTGTTCACTTTAACCACTTATGAAATATATGTGTTTGTATTCCTGTTTATATAGTGCTTCATAACATGCTTATAACATGCTTACAACATGCTTTATAATATGCTTTATGATATGCTTGTTAACATGCTCAACTGATTGTATGATTTTATTTATGTAAGGCGTATGTTTAAATTCATGTTTATGTTGTATGATCTGTCATGGGTGATGGGGGAGTGGTGTAACGAATGCGTGTAACAGCCCTGACAGCCCTATACGAATAATACTAGACCTTGATTATATGGGTTGAATCTTGATCCACTACTGCTTTATTTATCTGCAATTGATTGTGTTTGGGGCTATGATTATAGTCCAGACAATCGGTACCAGAATTAAATTCATGGCTGTGATTTATTTGCCACATGAGATGTGTTCGACGAACTCGGGTTGTATTTCGGTTGGCGATAGTAGTTGGCCACGCGAAGTGCTTATGCACTTCATGTCATTCAACTCCACCCGAGCTCGTCAAGTAACCCGATCCGTCTAATGTATGTTCACCATGTTTAGACGCCTTCTTTGGCTTGAACCTAGGGTACCAAACTTACCAAAGTGAAACCCTTTTAACCATGGTACCTTGATCCGCTAAGACTCATGAGCCGAGCATGGTGGTATGGGATACCGTGATCGAGTCGGCACCACGCCGGGGCCATGTGCCTCCCCGAGTCAAGGGAGGACTCGTGAGCCGATTATGGTGGTATGGGACACTATATTCGTCTTTGTCGGCCTACATTGATAAGGTGATGGGGGAGTGGTGCAACGAATGCGAGTAAAGATGACGGCCCTTTGTAGTGACCTCGAGTATACTCGAAATCGCGGTGAGCCTTAGAGTTTGCCGCGGAATGAACAGGCCTCTGTTTCTCGTATAGTGATGAATCGTTTAAGAGGTGATGGGGGAGTGGTGGTAATAGCCAGCGCCACCCAGTGACCTAGAAAAATACACCATTGTCGAGATTAACTAGATCGACGACTAGAATGGATCATGTTTGGAAATGATACAAGGGAGGTACCTTAGTTTCCCAATCCTTTGTTTGAAATGGACTAATAAATACTCGGTAATCATGCTCATCATGCATTGCATGTGCCTGAAAGATGTGGAGCACTGAGGGATGAAAGCATGCCGCGAACGTGAGATGGTGTCGCACGAGGGAGGGTATGGTGATGGCATGCATCATGCCAAACATTCATACTGCATTAATAAGAAGTTATGAGTGTTTGATTTTCGCCTTATCAGGTTAACATGTTAACCTATGCCTTGTTCCCCAGTTGATCACTCACTTGGATGGTGTTCTACACACCAACCACATTTGTTGAGTTTCGGGGAGCGATGCTTAGGACCTAACGGACTCTTCCATGATGAGAGGAGGAGGGAGAGGGTCTATGAAGACCGAATCGCTATAAGGAGAGACATTACACTTCCTCACATTAGGTATATTTTAGAATTGTCTTGTAATTATTTAACCCGGTAACTTATCACACTATTCCTTCTGGAGACTCACCACAGCTTTTATATGTTATTTATCTATCACAAATTCTTCGCTTACAATTTAATTGTCTCTCGAGTATGATATCTTGTTTTGGCTTAATCTCACTCATGTTCAAATCACCAATACAGTCAACATTTAATCATCATTCATTTTGTTGCATAAGTGATGTTCTGGAACTCGGGAGTTGAGTTTATGCTCGACCTCTGATTTTCGGGATGTTACAGGAGCTTACCCCATACCCAGTTAAGAAAGCAAACAGGAACTTGCCATCATCCCTTTTGCAAATGCCACCTCCCCCTGATTGACCCGGGTTCTCGCGAGAAGACCCAACAATGTTGAGCTTAGTCCAGCCCATCTGAGGTTTGGCCCATTTAACCCACTTGAACGTAGGTTAAAGTGACGGAGAGGAGGGGAGGCCCAACAGGGAATATGATAAGTCATCTGATAGCCTTCTTTTTCCCACCGATTTCTGGCCCGAGTCCAGTGTCTTGCACCACCAAGTAATTCTGGAGATACTGCTGAGGCTGTACAAGGCTTACCATCAAACTTGTTGGAATTTATAGAACGTCATATCTTCCAGACCACCATGCTAGGGAGAAGCTTTTGGAGAGGAGAGACAACTCCCCCAGGCTGGGCTGCCAGCCACCATTGATTCATCCTGCCCTTTAAAGAGATGGGAGGTAAGGGCGGGTAACCAAATATGGCCCCGAAGTGGAGCCACACCTTTGTAGCCAGTCCTCCAGACAGGAAGAGATGATTAACCGATTCAGCCGACAGTGAAAGGCCCTCACCAGCGCAGCGGACACACGAAGAGGCCAAGCTGATCCCTCTTTGTTGAATTCTATCCTCCAATGTAATTTTTCCAAGCAGTAATCTCCAAACAAATGTGGAGATTTTAGGCAGAAGTTTCCCGTGCCAAACCAACTCCACCCAGCTCTTACGAGGGGAGATGGCCCTATAGAGATTCTAAGCCGATTTTGATGAGAATTTACTTGAAGGATCTAGGGGCCAGAAGCAAACGACCCTCTCTGCCGACGTGGCGAAACCACCCTGGAAGATGAATTCAATGACGTTTGAGGGAGGAATAGGAACACCGAGGATGGAGGGAGAGGACCAGCGCCGCCCAAAAACTCCTTAACTAACAAGGGCCGTAGGGAATCTGGAATGAGCTTATTCTCACAGAGGCGAAGCGGCCCCGGCCTAGACCAATTGGCATCCCATAGGTTCATGTTGCCCTACCCAATATCCCATTGGATGTTCTCCTCCACCAGGGGGAGCAAGGACCTAACACTCTTCCAAAGAGGGGAGGGGAGAGGGGAAGACTGAATCGAAGGAGAGCGATCGAAATCGCCTGGGTGCAGGGCTCTCATCAACGCAGCCCATAGACTATTCCCTTCTCCATATATAGCTGACTAGGCTAGCTTCAGCTGCAAATTCTTCAAGACTTCTCTTAATGATTTGATTCGCAACCCCCCCTCCCCCCCTCACTATGGGGTTTGACGATTTTCTTCCAACTGACCCAATGAAGCTTCTTCCTGCCATCAACCCAACCCCATAAGAAGTTAGAAAACACCCTCTCCATATTGTCAAGGACCTGTAGTGGAACCTACGTCGCTATCAATATGTGGATCGGGATGCTCCCCAGCACATGCCGAATCATAGTGGCTCTACCGCCTGGGAAAGGAACCTCCCGTTCCAGTTGTTCACCCGGCCCTAGACTTTGTCGATCAGATATTGAAAGTCTGATTTCTTCACTCTCCCACTTAAGATGGGCAAGCCTAGGTACCTGGACATGCCCAATATAAGCTCGATACTTCTAATTCTTCCCGCTGATAACTTGGACAAACAGTAGAAGGCACTCTTGTTATAGTTGATCTTTTGGCCTGATGTGTTCTGGAAGGCTAGGAGGAAATTCGATACAGCCTGGACCAAGCCCTTGTAACCGTTCAGAAACAGCAGGGTGTCATCAGCAAAGAGGAGATGGGAGATAAGAGGAGACCCCCTCTTGAGCGTAAAGGGTTGATTGTGCCCTCGTTCCATGAGGACTTTGAAGCCTCTGCTTAAAGCTTCAGCCGCGAGGATGAACAACCCGGGGGAGAGGGGGTCCCCCTAGTGCAGGCCCTGGAGGACTTAAAGAACCCTGCCGCTTCACCATTTATGAGAACTGAAAACCAATAACTGTTCCAGCAAGATTCCACTAAATTGATCCATTTAGAAGAGAACCCAAAGTTGTGGAGGACTTGCATGAGGAAGTTCCAATCGACTTTATCATAAGCCTTTTCCATGTCCAATTTAAGGATCACGTTTCTACCCCGAACCTTCGTGCCTATATCCCTGAACATTTCCTGCGCTATGACAATGTTTTCAACAATAGACCTTCCCTTGGTGAAGCCACCTTGTTTAGCTGAAATGACCTTAGGGAGGATCAGACTAAGCCTAGTTGACAGGATCTTTGCAAACACCTTGTATATTCAATTACAAAGGCTGATGGGCCTATAGTTCGCAAAGGATGAAGGTGCCGCTGATTTAGGAACTTGACAGATAAGAGAAGATGTGAACTCTTTTAGAAATCCTCCACCTTTAAATAGATGCAAGGCCGCCTTGTGTAGATCAGGTCCTATGATGGGCCAGTAGGTGGAGAAAAACCCTCCTGAGAACCCGTCAGGACCAGCAACCCCATCAATTGGGAGGCCATTGATGGCCTGAAATACCTCTAGGAGAGTTGGAGGGGCCAATAGATCACTGTTATCTTGAGCCGAGAGGAGGGGAGGAATAGTGAACGCGAGGTCGGTCACCTGAATGGAATCATCAGCCTAGAAAGACTGCGAAAAATACTTGACAGCTTCCGATTTAATGGCCCCCTGGTCCGACACTGTTTGGCCAGCACCAATATTTGTGGAAGAGATAAAGCTCCTTCTAATTCTGCCATTGGCCACTGCGTGAAAGAATTTTGTGTTTCTATCCCCTTCCTCCAACCAGCTATTCCACAATTTCTGCTTCTAATATACTTCTTCCATGAGTTCAACGTGGGCCAGATGTTGATGCGCTGAAGCAACCTCAGATTGCAGGACTGCCTCTGACGAGCTTCACATCCAATTTTTCAGGGATTCGAGAGCCTGTGTAGCTGCCTTAACTTGGAGGAATATATTCCCAAATACCTCCTTATTTCATAGCTTAAGAACCTGCTTCGTTTTCCTCATCTTTAGCTGCAGGTTAAGCATCGGATGCTGAGAGAAATCATCTTTCCAAGCATTAGAAACTACTTGTAGGAAAGAGTTGTGAAGGGCCCACATCCTCTGATACCTGAACGGTCTGGCAACAGAAGGTTAAGGCGTGGGGAAGACCAGAAGGAGAGGACAATGATCGGAGGAGGCCATGGGAAGGTGCTCCACTCTAAACCTCGGGAAGAGGTATGCCCATGCACCATTAATAAGGGTCCTATCCAGCCTGGCCCAGATGCGAGCATTACCCGCCTGATTATTGCTCCATGTAAATCTGTTTCCTGAATACCTTACATCTTGAAGACCAACATTATTGATGGCGTCACCAAATAAGGAGCTACCGAGATCTAGATTCCTGTTGCCCCTTCTCTCTACTGCCTCAATTACTGCATTAAAGTCGCTAATGGCTGCCCATGGACCATTGGCTGTGCTGCCCAAATCTTCCATGTCCTCCCACAGAGCCCTCCCAGCAATCCTCTCACATCTGGCATAAACAATAGAAAGAAGAATTGGGTCCTGAAGATTCTGCAAAAGGATTTCATTGAAAGCATTTGGTAAGTGCTAGATAGGACAACAACTTGTAGGTGGCTCCTATAAAATACCCAAACCTTCCCTCCTGCAGCCCCATTGGAAATTGAAGAATGAAACTCCATCTTAAGACCAATGCTAACTCTCTTATCCTCTCTCAACATAGGTTCAAGGATGGCCACCATCCAAGGGTTATTATTGTTGATCAATCTAACTATCGTCCTTATTATTGCTGCATTACTGACTCAGGCGTTCCAAACGAGGACCTTATCCATCAATCACACAAACTGAGTTCACAACCCTCCTCTTTATTCTCCACAATCTACTCTATGTTGCCTTGGACCTTTCTTCTACCCTTAATCTTCTTTCTACCTGTGATCCCGATAGATGGAATGACCCTAAGACATATTGGGTCGATCCTCCCCACACAACCCTGGACATGAGGTTCCAGGTTGGTTGATGGGCTGAGTAAGAGATCCTCCTCACTCACTGAAAACATAGAGCTATCCGAGCTCCCCCGATCACCATTTACCTCCTGAAGCAGAGTAGTATCATCCCTGTTGATACGCATCCTGCACTCCAAGTAGGGAGAGAGATCGACCGCTATACCTACATAGTCTAAAGTCTTTCGGCCTATCTCAGTAACAGAAATAGGGGTAGACCTCATATGCCCTGGAGGAGACCTCTCCAATGTCTTCCTAGGGAAAGCCTGCTCGCTAGTGGACCACCCTTTCGATTTGGATCTGCAGTGAGTGAGGTTGCTAGCTACATGAGCTGCAACTATGCTCAGTTGGAGTAGATGATTGTCCATGAGGGGACAGGGTTCCCCTTAACTAATTGGAGGAGTGATGATATCCCCAATTTGGCCTATTGAGAGAGGAGTTTTGTTAGAGATAAGAGGTTCTCCTAGCTGGGCAGAGCTTCTATAATAGTCATAGAGCCAACGATCGGGGGGAGTCTAAGCATATAGGAGAGTCTTGGAGATTGGGCAGCCAAAGTAGGGGACCTAGCTATAGAGGACGTATCCACATTGAGCAGTAGGGATGGGCTGTCCTTCAGACAGTGAGCGCCTGACCTCTCAATTCCCGCATTGCTTCGAACAGGGCTAGACCTTGTATTCAAATGGTTTGGGTTGGGACCAAACCTATTGGCCACCCACTCTCTAGTACTAGATCTAGCGTGAACTGGAGGCTCCTCTAGAGGAGGACCCAACCTGGCTGGGCTTCGACAACATTGCCCATATTGACATTAACACAAACAGGATGTGTGCATACCTTCCCCTGGGCTTCAATGATTCTCAGATCTTCCCCATCAGCTGTAGAAGGATTCCCCTCATCTATACCCTCTTCAGGAGCAGATACCGAGGCCGGAGCACCCAACACCTGAGGGTTCTCTATCTCTGCGTTCACCGGGAAGACTTGACCTGCAACAAATAATTTCAGGACCTGCCCCATATCGACCCCCGCACGCAGCTGGATCTTCACTTTGGCAAACATCTGGAAGAGCCCATATCGGCTGCAGGTATCAATGTCAATGACGTTCCCAAAATAATTTCCCAGATCCAGAATGATCCCCTCCATCCATACATGGGCCGAGATCCCGAATAACCAAATCCAAGAACCATTTCACCAAACCGGCTCAAGTGGAGTCCACTGATGGACTGATTCCAGACCCATACGACGATGTAGATCTATATCTTCCTTGAACCCCCTAAACTCTCTTCATCAGATTTAAGGACTATAGGAACCTATCCGAAGTGATTAAGCAGATGATCGAGGAAGTCACTGATCTAGGTAGCTTCCCTCCTTGGAAGAAGAAAGAAATAGCCCTATGTATGTCTTGACCAACCACCTCCCAAGAAGATTGAAAAAAAAAGCAGCTGAAAAACCATCTGGCCCCACCCCACTATCAACCAGAATTGATTAGATTGCAGAGTGTGGATTGCAGAGTGGACTTCTAAGATCAAAGGAATCTCCATCAACATATTATTCTATGCCCGTGTGACCGTATCGGGAATGCATTGAAGAAGATTCTGATCCACCCGAGCAGGCTCAGCAAAGAAAATCTATTGAAAATGAGCTATTGCTACTGCTTTAATTTTATCCTATGTATTTGCAATCTGACTTGAATCTAGCTCCACCTGACGGATAACTGCGCGCCTCTGTTTATCCATGGCAGAAGCATGAAAAAACTTTGTGTTTTTATCTCCCTCCTTTAGCCAATCCACCCTAGATTTCTGCTTCCAAAATATTTCCTGCCTCAGTTCCAAAGATTCTAACCTGGCTGAGATATTGTTAAACTCCTACTGCAAGTTGAAAAGTTGATCTACCAGTCCTGAGAAATCCTGCATCTGAGCCTCCAACTCAACCACGAGGCGCTCAGTAAACAGAAGCTGCTCAAAGATCGATGTTCTCAAATTCCTCCTTATTCCAAGCTTTGAGATCATTTTTAACCTGCTTGAACCTGGAAAGCACATTGCAAATTGGATGATTTGAATCGACCTTGTTCCACGCTGTCCTGACCACATTAATATAATTCTCGTGCATCGTCCACATTTGCTAGAAACGGAAAGGCTTTGGGCCACCTTTTGACTGCTGCAGTAATGATAGGAGAAGCGGCGCATGGTCCGACTGAATGTGAGGTAAATGGGTCACCTGAAACTACGGGAACTGAATGGACCACCTAACATCGATGAGGACCTGGTCCAGCCTCGCCCAAACATGAGAGGAACCCGACTAGTTATTACTCCAAGTGAAACTATTACCCGAAAATCCTGCGTCCAAAAGACCCACACAATTAATTGACCTGCACAGTTTATAGGTAGGTGTTTGGACAGCAAAACTTGACTATAATGTTTACAAGTTGTAAACACTTTACAAGCAAACACTTCCTTTTTTTTCTAGGCAAAAATCTGCGTTTATGATTACATGTAAAGTCTTTATACCATAAAAAAAATATTACACATAGCAGAGCACAGTGGTTGATACATACACATGCTATGTGGGACCCACCATGATGTTTATAGTACATCTAATCCATCCATCATGTGCATCCCTTGAGGCATTCTTATTGCCCCAGAAAAGTAAGCCAATTGTTCATCAGGTGAGCCACACAACAAGGAATAGATGGGATGGGACACCACCATAAAACCCTTCCAGATTGTGTGAGACCCACTTTGATGGGTGCAAGACATCCAATCTCTATGCTCTCCTAGCCCCCCCCCCCCCTTTTTTAATGCAATTTGAAGATTTTGGCCAGATTTTTCACCCCAAGCTCTATGTGGTGCGAATACCCACTTCATACATCGTAAACACTTTACAAGTTAACCAAACATGAAAATTGTTTGCCCGTAAACACTTTACCGCTTAAAAGCCAAATGGGATAGAATGTAACCATTTTACACTTAACGGCTTGTTTGGATGCATGTAAATGGAGATAATTGTCAATGATTTACAAGTAAAATGGTTTACAGTATGTGTTTGGATGCTAAAAATGCCTGTAAATGATTTACAGGCTGTAAATCATTTACAACTTTCAGCCTCAGTTGATTTACAGGCAAAAAAGGATTTCATTTACAGTCTCTGCAAGATTGGCTCTCCATTTACAGGATTAGAACAATTTACAGGCTATCCAAACACAACAATTTGTAGGTAGTGATTATTTACATGCAATCTCACCATTCTTAGGCATCTTTTGATGAGGCTATATGCCTATGGGCCAAAAAAATGCAGTAATTGGACCACTCTAACCATACAGCTGTCAATTTTGCCCATTAAATGTGTACCATTGCACTTTTATGAGTTACAGGAGATGACAACCTTGAGCCTTGGAGTCAGCTTCAACAATCAGCAACCCCAAGAATCTTTTGGAAAAAATAATAATTCTAAATCATTTTCTAAGAGGCAAAACCTCCACTTCCAACAAGTTATCTTAAACCCTGTACTAGAAGAGATCACAAGAACCTAGTTTCAACCGTCTCCGTACACACTGCCAATACCATATGGCCCAGGTTACCAATAGACGAACCGTCGAAATTAAGCTTCCAATTGTTGGGGGCCTAACACAAAACCTTAGGATCTAGCCCTCTAGAACAAACCAGAATTATGGATAATAAAGTAATGTAAATAATCAATGCATCAATCACACACCACACAAGAGATTTTTACGTGGAAAACCCTCAAAGAGGTAAAAACTACAAGACCTCGTCCAGATCAACAATCCACTATGAAGTAGAACGTTACAAACTTCTTCACTCACACAGGAGTGGATAAACAATGAGAGAAACAAAAGGAAAAATGGAGAGATCTCACCGATTACGAGGACATAGAAGTGCAGAGATATAAATTGCACAGTAGATAACCTCCATGAGCATAATCTCCCTTCTATAAGCTTCCTCCTCTCTTTTCCTCTCTCTCACACCTTTGATAGCCCTAAACCCTTTAGTAAATCCCTTGTAAATCTTTAGGAAACCCTCTTGTCATACCTAGAAAACCTTAGGAACTCCTATTTAAAGTTTTAGGAAACTCCTTTCCGCATCCTAGTTGCGAAAGGACTTGCGACACGAAATCCATGCAAAATCGCAGAATGAATCTGCGTAGCTACAACTAGTCGTGACGAATCTACGACTGGTCGAGAGCAACCTATGACCAATCGAGCACCACTCACGACTGGTCGAGCACCCCAGAGAAAAATAGTCCACAGTCGCTGGACTTTGAATCATGTCATGACTCGACTCCTTCGACTGGTCGACCACCAACCTTCTACCGGTCAAGCACGGGATAAAAAATCCCATCAAATCTCTCCCTTTTTATCCCAGGAGGGATCCACCTTCTTCAAGCCAGCCAGGTTTCTACAAACCTCAAACTTGCCCTTGAGCAAAGCCTTGGTCATCATGTCTGACCCATTATCGTCCGTGTGGACCTTCTCAAGTTGTAACACCTTCTGTTCCAAAGTATCCCTGATCCAGTGATACCGTATCTTTATGTGCTTCGACTTGAAATGTTGACTTGGATTCTTGCTCAAGTGTATAGCACTCTGTAACATACTTATGCAACACAAATGCTTATGGTTGAATGTTGTCTGTGTTAGTGCAATAAACATGAGTGAGATTATACCAAAATAGTAATTCATACTCCAGATCCATGTATAAACGCAAGTGGAAGACTGAAAGATGCATGTAGATGTGGGGCCTGTGAAATTTTCGTGGGGACCCTAGAAGTGGTCTGTTTGGCCCATGTTTTCATTCCCCACCCTTCCAAGCCCTCTTTCCTTTTAAACTCACTGTTTTCTCTCTCAAATCTCCCTCCCAATCGCCCAAGCCATCATTTTCGGTTACAACCCATCCATTCTCATCGTCTACAACACTCCCTACCTCCC
This sequence comes from Magnolia changhungtana, assembly GCA_030180095.1. NCBI lineage: Eukaryota > Viridiplantae > Streptophyta > Magnoliopsida > Magnoliales > Magnoliaceae > Magnolia > Magnolia changhungtana. The sequence continues at coordinate 634,426 of JASAUF010000098.1, forward strand.
TACCCACTTGTTTCTCTCTCATTTGAGCCATTACACCTCCCATTCGTGGCTCCAAATCGTGCAAGCGCTGATCCATCCCTTCTCTTCATTTTCCTTCCTTACTCCTTGTCTGTTGGGCCTTTACAACCTCGGTTGAGGCTCAAACCTGTGGAGGATCAACAACTTCAGCCTTTCCTCCCTCTTTCCAACACATTTCGTCGCTTTCCATGGCCCTCTTTGAGTTTGTTGTGGCCATTTTCTCCATCTCCACTATCTTTCCTCTCATGGGAAAGAGAAAGAGCACCATGGATGAAGCCGGGCCTAGTCGCACCCGTTCAAGGAAAAGGACTGACCCTGGGGAAGTACAAGTACCGTCCGTGAGCATAGGTCGAAGCGGGACCTAGATCCTCAAGTTCCCATTGAGAGAGCGCTACCGATAGACTTTGAGCACGGTCGGTTTGGTGGCCGTAGGATTGTACTTGAAGTTCACATTGACGAGAGGCTGTTTGGACTACACCCTATTATGGACCGCTTGGTGGACGTTGAGTGGGGTCCTACGTTCGAAGGTAAGACTCCCGCATGTGAGAACACGGTTCGTGCTTTCTACGCTCACATCCGAGACCCATCGCTTGATCCACTCTAGTTCACCGTTTCTATTAGGGATCGGAATTACACCATCAACGTGGACTTAGTGTCCCAGGTCATGGGAATTCCACGTGGTGAAGTACATGCTGGTGAAAATTATTTCAAAAGTGTGCGAGAAAGAGACCGTCATATGCGATACCTATGTGGCCGACTGGTTCCCTGAACTAGGGGCAACTGCCTCCCATCGACGAAGTTAACAGACGATTTTTGCCTGCTCAATTACATTTTCACGTATAATGTGTATCCCCGGTGGGGCAACCGCACTGAATATACCCGGTTGATGGTAGACTTCCTGTATAGGGTTGGACATGGGGATAAGTTGTGCCTGCCCACGTTCACCCTATTCCAGATAGTCCAGACCGCTTGGTCTGTCAGGAATGATATTTCACTCCCGTTCGGCCAATTGATATGTAAGCTTGCTTGAGAGGTCGGCTATAGACTTAATATGGATGATGTTGCGCCGATTCAGATTATAAGCGATGCTACGCTTAACAACATGGGGATCGGTCCTCGACAATGCCAAGCCCGACTCTACGAGTATGGGGATGAGTCTGATAGTGCGGGGGAGGAAAGCGTTGATCTGGAGGAAGAGAGTGAGGAAAGAAGTGGTGATAAGATAGAGGAGGAACAAGAAGAGGAACCTGAGGCCCAAGATACTGAGGAGAGCTACCCTCCTACGGCTCCGGTGCAGGGCACTGATCGGGCTGCTTGGGATGCTCGTATTGCTCGGCTGGAGGAGGATCATGCTGAGCTACGACAGGGTCAGGCCATCCTGCGGCAGGATGTTATGGATCTTCGACGCCTTGTAAAGCACAAGTTCAAGAAGGTGATTTGCACCTTAAAGACTATCTTGTGCTGCCTATAGGATAAGGGTGCTCCTCCTCCATCGCTGACTCGGATGCCTAGTCATCCATGCTATTGTTTGTCGTTTGTTTTCCTTACTGCTTTAGGCGGTTTATGTTTTCATGTTGATGGATGTAGTAGTTAGTAGTATGTTTTTAGTAGTTGAAGATTGTTTGTACTGTCATGATTCATGTAACCCTGTATTCTATGTATTATGACAATTTTGGTAATGAAATGTATACAGCCTCTTTGCTATGAAGTGTGTGGAATGCTTAAGTGATTACGTATTGTGTTGTCATACTTTATCTCACATGCGATGCACCCTATGTTGTATAGGGCATGCCACGTAGGTATACGAGGAGCATGGCACCTCTCTTGCTCACTGACTTGATGAACCAAACTCCTCCTCGCAGAGGTAGTCCTACGGACCCGGGTTTTGGCTCAGATCAGCCTTCTGCTGGTCCTACCGGTGGACTGCCACCTTTTACACTACCGGTTCGCGAGCAAAACCGGGCATCCTCTTCGACACAGTATGAGCCATAGGCTGCTCCACCTGCTGATAGGTTTGAGCAGATGATGATCTTGATGCAAAGAAGAAGACCTCGGTAGCTCGGGTGGTCTTATCTCAGGGTGGGAGTGCAACTCCACCTCCGCCATCTACACTCCCTACCAAGACTGCCGAGCCTCCTGCTCAGGCCGAGTATGTACCTCCACATTCACCTGCTGCTTACACTGCCGGAGACATGGGTACTCGCGGTCTTCTCGAGCGATTCCAGTGCTTGAGGCCTCCTACTTTCACGAGTTCTCACAGACCTGAGGAGGCTGAATACTGATTGGACCGCATCTTCAAGATACTGAAGATGCTGCATTGTACTGAGGCTGAGCAAGTCGAGTTAGCTACCTTTATGTTCGAGAAGGAGGCTAGCTTGTGGTGGGACGGTATACTGCGGACCATCGCAGTAGGATACGTATGGACGTGGGCTGCCTTTGAGTTTCGCTTCCACGAGAAATACTATCCTCAGGCCTACCGACACGAGAGGGAGAATGAGTTCCTACGCCTCAGACAGGGAGGCATGTCAGTTACTGAGTATGAGCATCGCTTTACTGAGTTGGGCCGCTTCATTTCGACTATCCTTGCTGATGAGCCGATGTGGATTAGGCATTTTTCTGAGGGCTTGCGACCTGACATCCGGTCAAAGATGTGCTGTATCTGTATATCATCCTATGCAGAGTTGATTCATATGTCCATTCAGGTGGAGAAGGATGTAGACCGTTTGACAAGCTCTTGTGGTCCTATAGTGCCTAGGCCACGACCGGATACGCTGAACAGGCCTTTCCTCGGTAAGAGGCCTCGTACTGATTCGCCTCCCAGGGGCGCGGCACCAGTGGTTCCGATGAGGTGCCCTGTTGTGACTTGTACTTACTGTGGGAGGCCAGGACATCCTGCTGGGAGCTACTTTGCTAAGATGAGGGATAGCGGGTTCTCTCCGCCACAAAAGATTGATCACCCTCACCCACAGGCTTTATCGGCTCCACCGTTACGGATTGCACTTGTACACTCATCTTTCAGACCTCCTGCACCACGCTTCAGGCCGCCTCAACGGCCCATGATTCCATAGTCGAACCGTCAATGGCAGGCTCGAGTACATACGCTTGTAGCTGAAGTACTTGAGACATCGATTACGACCCTGATGGCTTTTGAGGGTACTGCACATGTTCAAGGTACACCCGTCTCCTTATTGGTGGACACTGGGTCTATTGCGTCTATCATTTCCTGTGTGGCAGTCAAACGTCTAGCTTTGCATACTACCCCCACAAAGGGAATGAGACTTACTACCGCTACTGAGAATTTTTCGGATGTCACACGGATGTGTGTGGGCTGCTCTGTTGATTTGGGTAGCAGGACAGTATTCGTTGACCTTATTGTTGCTCCACTATGACACTATGACATTATCCTCGGTATGGACTGGCTCACAGAGATGAAGGCAGAAATTGATTACGATAATCGGATCGTGACAGTCAGTGGACCTGACGGCACGGTCTTTACTTTTCCAGTACAGGTTAGTTGGCCATGTCGTGTTGAATGTTACGTCGCTTTACTTAAGCATGTTGATGGGTCGACGTTAGGAAATATGCCGGTAGTTCGGGACTTTTTAGATGTGTTCAGGACGATCCCTGGATTGCCTCCTCGGTGTGAGATCGACTTCACCAATGCTCTTGTGCCTGGTTGACACCCATTTCATTACCGACGTATCGCATGCCTCCATGTGAGATGGAGGAACTGCGGAAACAGATTAATGAGCTGGTAGAGAAGGGCTTTATACGAGCTAGTGTGTCTCCCTAGGAAACACCTGTAGTGTTTGTGAAGAAGAAAGATGGCTCACTATGGTTGTGTATTAATTACCGTAGGTTGAACCAGGTCACCGTGAAGAACAAGTATCCTTTGCCCATGATAGATGATCTGTTTGATCAGTTGAAGGGGGAACGGTATTTCTCGAAGATCGATTTGCAGTCAGGGTACCACCAATTACGCATAAGAGATGAAGACATGCAGAAGACAGCTTTCATGACCTATTTTAGGCATTACGAGTTCTTGGTAATGTCGTTCAGTCTTACGAACGCACCGGCCGTATTTATGGGCTTGATGAACAGGGTATTTCGGCCATTCTTATACCGATTCGTCATCGTATTCATTGATGACATCCCGATATATTTCACGAGTCGGGAAGAGCACGAGGTGTACCTGAGAGCGGTGTTGGATACTTTGAAGAAGAACCAGTTGTTCGCGCAGTATAAGAAGTGCGACTTCTGGCAGGAGGAAGTCAAGTTCCTGGGACATGTGGTGTCCAAGGATGGGATAGCTGTGGACCTTGCTAAGGTAGCCGCGGTTCAGGATTGGAAGCAGCTTGGCTCGATTATCGAGGTGAGGAGTTTTCTTGGCCTGACAGGGTACTATCAACGCTTTATTCGGGACTTCTCGAAGATCGTCAGGCCGTTGTCACAGTTGACACGTAAGGATCTGAAGTTCGCCTGGAATGAGAAGGCAGAAGCAGCTTTTCAGGAGCTGAAGGACAAGTTGAAGTCTGCCCCTGTGCTAATATTGTCAGAGCAAGGGGTTAAGTATACAATATACACTGACGTGTCTTGTGTTGGGTTGGGTTGCGTCCTTATGCAGAAGGATAGGGTGATTGCACATGCCTTGAGACTATTAAGGAAGCACGAGGAGAATTACCCTACACACGACCTTTAGTTAGCAATTGCCATCTTTACATTAAAGCTCTGGAGACATTACCTCTATGGAGAGGAGTTCGAGCTTTTCTGCAACCACAAGAGCCATAAGTTATTTTACTCAGTGTGACTTAAATATGAGGCAGCGCCGATGGATGGAAACCTTGAAGGACTTCAAGTTTGAGGTCTCCTACCATCCTGGCAGGGCCAACCTTGTGGCAGATGCGTTGAGCCACAAGAAGACTATTACATTTGCGGCTCTGCTGATGATAGCAGAGTGGGATATGTTGGAGTTCATGTGGGGCTTCGAGCAGAAACTCACCATGGAGGAGCCATTTGAGTGTATCGCACACGTTCGGGTGCGGCCACTTATTGATGATAAGATTATCAAGGCCCAGAAGCGTGACGTGCAGCTGTCTGAGCTTCGAGAGTAAGTTAGCGATGCCGAGGACTCCGAGTGGAGAGTTGGCACAGATGGGGGTCTATGATACCGTGGCTGCCTATGCATCCTGATATTCATGAATTGCGACAGGAGCTCCTCGAGACTGCCCATAAATCGAAGCTTGCGATGCACCCTGGTAGCACGAAGATGTACTAGGACATGAGGCGATCATATTGGTGGGACAATATGAAGGTTCATATCGCTGAGTATGTTTCATGTTGTCTCACTTATCAGCAGGTCAAGGCAGAGCATCGCCGACCTCTTGGACTCCTTCAGCCCAGCTGAATGGAAGTGGGACTTCATCTCTATGGATTTTATATTGGGGCTGCCAAAGATGAGGAAGGGACATGATTCCATCTGGGTGATCTTGGACCGGTGGACCAAATCGTCTCATTTTCTCCCTATCAGAGTTACAAACTCTACAGACGACTTGGCCAGGTTGTACATCAGAGAGATAGTCCGCCTGCATGGAGTTCCTTTGGAGATCGTGTCGGACCGAGACGCGATTCACATCCATCTTCTGGACTCATATCCAAGAAGCGATGGGTGCGAAGCTGAAGTTCAGTACTACGTTTCACCCTCAGACTACTTGTAGACAGAGCTAGCGAATCAGATTTTAAAAGATATGCTGCGGGCTTGTGTGTTAGACTTCAAGGATAGTTGGGATGACTGCCTCCCGTACGCAGAGTTCGCCTACAATAACAGTTTTCAGGCTAGTATTGGTATGGCTCCTTATGAGGCCTTGTATGGGGGCCCTTGCAGAGCACCGCATTACTGGGCAAAAGTTGGCGAGCACAGCTTTATTGGCCCAGAATTGGTACAGGCGATCTCAGAAAATATCGACATTATTAGCCGTCGACTCCTGACGGCACAGAGCAGACAGAAGAGTTATGCCGATGCGAGGCGACGACCGCTTGAGTTTGGGGTTGGAGATCACGTATTCTTCAGAGTTTCCCCTATGAAGGAAGTTCTTCTTTTTGGGAAGAAGGGGAAGCCTACGCCGCAGTTTATCGGGCTGTTTCAGATACTTGATCGAGTGGGTGCGGTGGCATATCGTCTTGCTTTGCCCACACCACTTGCACGCATGCACAACGTATTTCATGTATCTGTACTGAAGAAATACGTCCCTGATCCTTCACACATCGTCCATTGGGAGCAGGTGCAGTTGAGCGATGACGCTACATATGTACTGTGTCCGATGCGTATTCTAGACAGGAAGGAGCAGGTGTTGCGCAGTAAAGTGATTCCACTCGTGAAGGTACTGTGGACGCATCATATAGAGGAGGAAGCTACCTGGAAGATAGAAGCCGAGATCTGAAAGAACTACCCTTAGCTTCTCGAGGAGTACGAAAAGGTACTAATTTCAAGGATGAAATTTTTCATTAAGGGGGGTAGATTGTAACGACTCAGAAAATTCCGTACAATGGCCCGAGTACCACCTCAGGCAGAAAGCACTTAGGATCAAATCCTTTAGAAATTAGACAAAGTTAACTAAGTGCTAAACTAGATTAGTCACGAAATCTATTTGAATCACTTTAAATACGATCTGCAAGACCCAAAACTTATAGAATCATTGACGCTAGGTTACCCTAAAATCTAAGATCAAACTCATTACCCAACTGTACTCGGGAACACATTGAAACTTCGTATCAGATCTGGACCACACATTGAAAGTCCGAATGATACGAAGTTATAGACTTAGGACCGCCTCGTTGGGCTTGACAACCATCTCGGAGATCAAATCCAGATATTGTCCCACGACTATTCGCTTGAGACCAGAGCGAGAAGTATGAGAAAACCTAGTTTTCTTTAGAAATTAAGTAATCTAAGACTTGGTGTTTCTGGGCCAAATATAAGCAATCAGACCGTCAGAATATGTCCCAAATACACCCTCGGATCAGAAAAAATTTCATATACATGGTAGTGTACTTGAAATCCCTGATCGAGATTCGAAGACTGTTGAACTGAAACTAGTCCTCCACGTGTGATCTGGGAATCTGACTAGAATGAAAACTTAACTCCACCTAGATCCAGAGTCTGTGAGCTTAAGTCCGACCTTTGGCTCAAGAGGGGCCGCCAGAAGTCCTCCGTTGAGTTGAAATAGGTCCACTATAGATATAACCTAAGTATACCTTGACCTTAGGTCTATTTTGGTGTAATTTTAGGCTATATAAGGACCTTAAAACCCTCTCTCATTCAACCATATGAATTTCAGAAAAACCCTAGGAGAGAGAAGAGAAAAAAGAGAGAGAAAGTGGGAGAAGCTCCCTGTTATCTTACCCTGCCACTCTGCAAGCTTAACCACTCCGTTCTAATCGCTTTTCTGGTGATTCTGACATCATTTCTATGTAAGAAACCCTAACCCTAACCTGTTTTGGGGTTTTGATAGTTCTAAGTTATGAAATAACTAAACTAAAGCCTGTTATAGGTTGCCACATCGCTGTATACCGAAGTTTAGCAAACCTATCGAATTCGTTACGATTATACGATAAAAGGTGCAGACTTTAGATGTATAGGTTATGGTTTTCAACGCTTTCAATATCAGATAATGATAGATTCATGATTTGTATGTTATTGCACATGTACAAAGTGTTGTCCGTTTTGCTTTTCGGTTATACGATAACTATGTTGAATATCCTGTATTCCTAGTATTTGTAGAAAGTACCGTATACGTATAAATTTTAGAAATGTGTTTGCCATGATTATTTACTGTATGAATATATTATATATGTGTATAATACTTACTTGGTGAAAGGGTTTGTCCTAATACATGTTTTTACTAATATACACTATGTATGTTAAAATAGTGTATTCTAAGTGTTTGTGAAAATGCTTGTAAGAGTAAGTGTTTAGATAATCATGCTTCAAGTAGGTATTGAGACGGGATTCTTAATTACCTTAGAGATGTATATGATTTCCTCCATGATGGTTATTTAATTTAACCGCTTACTAAGAAATATATGTGTTTGTATTTCTTGTTTAGATTGTGCTTTGTAACATGCTTTATGACATGTTTGTTAATATGTTTGAATTACTTTGTTTATTATGCTCTACTCTATATGTTTCTGGTTAAGGATTGATTTGTGATTAGGGCTATGATTATAGTCCAGACGATTGGTAACAGATTCGAGTGCGTGATTGAGATTCATTCGCCACGTAGGATGTGTTCGCCGAACCCGAGTTGTACTTCGGTTGACGATAGTGGCTAGCCACACAAAGTGCTTATGCACTTCATATCGTTCAACTTGTTGTGCACTTGAGCTAGCCGAGCTCGTCAAGTAAACTGATCTGTCTAATATATGTTCACCATGTTTGGACACCACTGCTTGAACCTAGGGTACTAGCCTTACCAGTGTAACCCCGTAAACCTTAGTACCTCGATCCGCTAAGACTCATGAGCCGGGCATGGTGGTATGGGACACCGTGGTCGAGCTGTTGGCCTACGCTGGGGTCACGTGCCTCCCCGTAGTGACCAGTGAGCAACCCTGACTCGTGAGATGAATACGGTGGTATGGGACACTGTATTCGACCTGTCGGCCTACACTGATTTGTGACGATCCCTTTGTAGTGACCTCGAGCATACTCTGAAGCTACAGAGAGGTGACTAGCCTTCCCGTAGCAACAAGAGTATAAACTAGGCCTGTATTGATAAGGTGATGGGGGAGTGGTGTAACTATTCCGTGTAACAGCCCTGGCAGCCCTTACAGTGACCTGGAAACACACGATCGTATGAGATTATCTAGGATTGACGACCCTAGAATGGATCATTGTTTGGGAATGATATAAGGTACCTTAGTTTCCCAATAATGCTAAATGAAAAGGACTAATAACAACTCGTTAATCAAGCTCATCATCGCATTGCATGTGCTTGGAAGATGTGGAGCACTGAGGGTGCCAGCATGCTGCGGACGTAAGATGGTGCCGCACGAGGGAGTATGTTGGTGAGGGCACGCATCATAATCGCATCTCATCCTTGCATTAATTATAATACTTAGGAATGTTGTTTGTACTGCTTTATCATTACTACTTGACTGATTTGATAACATGTTAACTTATGCTCTATTGTTCCACTGAGTGAGCTACTCACTCCCACGTTACGGGACGATGTTCTGGACACCCACCAGACTTTATCTTAGATGCAGGTACCGATGATCCACAGGAGACTGACCCTGATTATTATGAAGATCAGGATGAGTTTTCCTACATGCAGTTCGCTGGAGGCTTCGTGTAGGCTATCCAGATCTACGGGATTATAGGGTTCATGATCACAGTTGTGCCATTTTGACATTTTGATTCGGGAACAAAGACATGTATATGGTGACTCAGTTGGTATTCATACTCTTGAGATCGGGATTGTTTTATTTTATATACTTCTACATACATCTTTTAGTCTTCTGCTTACGTTTATACATGGATCTAGAGTATGAATTACTGTTTTGTTATAATCTCACTCATGTTTATTGCACTAACACAGACAACATTCAACCATAAGCATTTGTGTTGCACAAGTGATGTTTTAGAACTCAGGTGTTGAGTTGCTACTCGACCCCCAATTTTCAGGACGTTATACACTCTGACTATCGCAATAGACCACGTGCTCCTCCTGCTTCAGGCTAAGTTGCTGTAAGAACCTCTTCATCCAAAGCATCTCTTTACATGCCTCTGTGACTGCAATATATTCGGCCTCTGTCGTCGACAATGCTACGACCTTCTGTAGCTTGCTGTGCTAGGAAACCACTCCCCCTGCAAACGTGAACATGAACCCCGATGTAGACTTCTTGGAGTCTATGTCACCTGTCATATCTGCATCTGTGTAGCCCTCTAACACAGGTTTGCCATCACCATAGCATAGGCTCAACCTGGATGAGCCTCTTAGATACCGCAGTATCCACTTCACAGTTGCCCAATGTTCTTTTCCCAGATTGACAAGATACCGGCTGACAACACCAACCGTATATGCTATGTCTGGGCGTGTACACACCATAGCATACATCAAACTTCCTATCGCTAACGCGTAGAGTATCTTCTACATCTCTTCCACCTCTGCCTTCGTCTTGGGACACTGCCTGTCACCCAATCTAAAGTGACCATCTAGTGGAGTACTGACCAGCTTCGCTGCATTCATATTGAACCGTTCTAGGACTTTCTCAATATACCGCTCTTGTGACAGGCAAAGCTTCCTGCTGCTTCTGTCACAGGTTATCTCCATTCCTAGGATCTATTTAGCCGGGCCCAAGTCTTTCATCGCAAAAGACTTGCCCAACTCCTGTTTCAGCCTGTCGATTTTCTTGATGTCTTTTCCCATGATGAGCATGTCATCAACGTATAAAAGCAGAACTAAGAAATCATCATCTGAGAACTTGCGCGTGAACACACAGTGGTCCGACTCTGTTCTGTCATACCCATGTTGTAACATAAACGAATCAAACTTCTTGTACCATTGCCGTAGAGCTTGTTTCAACCCATACAAGCTCTTCCTCAGCCTACACACCATATGCTCTTTGCCCTTGACTTCGAACCCTTATGGTTGGTGCATGTAGATCTCTTCTTCCAAGTCACCATGGAGAAAGGCAGTTTTAACATCTAACTGCTCTATCTCCAGTTCCATGCTAGCTGCCAACCCAAGAAACACCTGTATGGATGTTATCTTCACCACTGGTGAAAATATATCCTCGAAGTCTATGCCTTTCCTCTGACCAAACCCTTTCACCATAAGTCTGGCCTTGAACCTCGTCTGTGAATTCTTCTGCTCATTCTTCTTTCTGAACACCGACTTGTTGCTCAGAGCTTTCTTGCCCTTAGGCAGTTTCACCATGTCATAGGTGTGGTTCTTATGAAAGGATTTTATCTCATCTTGCATAGCTTTCAACCACTACCCCTTATGCTCGTCGGTTAGGGCCTCAGAATAATCTTTTGGCTCTCCCCCATCAGTCAGCATAATGTACTCATGTGGCGAGTACCTCTTAGACGGATGTCTGTCCCTAGATGACCTCCTCACCTGTGGCTCAACAGGTGGATCAAGTGGGGGCTGCTCCCCTGGTCTATCTTCTGAAGGAACTCCCTCGTCATCAGGCACAACGGGAAGAATAACCGGATCCATGTCCTCTAGCTCACCTGAACTAGGCTGGTTCTTCTCTGGCTTACTAATGTTTCCTATACACTGATCTTCAAAGAAAACCACATCTCTACTCCTGACGAGCTTCTTTTCGGTCGGATCCCATAACCTGTAACTGAACTTTTTATCACTGTACCCTAAGAACACACACTGCCTGATCTTTATATCGAGCTTGGACCTCTCGTCCTTTGGTACGTGAACGGATGCCCTACATCCAAACACCCTGAGATGACTGTACGATGATCCTGTCCAGTCCACACCTCACTACCAAAAAATTGACCAAAGGCTACGGATTATGTAAGTTTTTTCTACGGATATAAACCGTAGCTATATTTACTACGAATTTAATCCGTAGCTAAAAACTTGCCACACCATTAATAATTAACCATCGTGTAAGGGGCTTTATAGGGCTCAGAAAAATATATGTATTCTATCTAAGCCATCCATCTATCTTGAAATATCATTTTAGGGCATGAAACCAAAAATCAGTTAGATCAAAGGTTCAAGTGGACCACACGGTAGAAAACATGGAGATTAAATCACATGTGCATCCTATGGTGTGGTCCACTTGGGCCTTCAATCTACCTAATTTTTAGGATCATGAACTGAAAAAGATTATTAAAACTAATGAACGGCATAGATAAAACGCATACATCATGGTGGGCCCCACGGAGCCCCTGACGGGACCGTCACACGGCTCTTGAAATTCAACGCCCAAAAGGGGCGCGCGCTCAAAACAGAGTCGTGCCCATCCAAAACCCTAGTCCCCTCTCTCTCTCTCTCTCTCTCTCTCTCTCCCCGTTCCCTAACCCTCTGTCTCCCGATTCTCCTTTTTCCCTACCTCACCTGCTCCATCTCTCTCATTCTCCTCCCTCTATCTCTCTAATGCAGCCGTGAAGCTCCTCCCCAAATCATAGCCCTTGCCGTTTCAGCCAAAAAACAAAAATGAAAATGGTGCTGCCCTTTTTTTCTTGTGGCCAACCCGTTTCTGTCAGCAAACCCTTATGACGAATGTCATTGTAGAGTATGCCAAAGATGATGGCCAGCTGCAACAGTGATTGAAGACATGCATGTTTAACTGGCAACGTTAATGGCGGCTGGGAATGGAGTTTGTCGGGGTAAGAGATGGGTCTAACAACGTTAATGGCAGTTGTAAATGGGTTTTTTTGGTATGGAGATGGGTGTGGGAAAACGGAGATGGATTCAGGCGGGGTTTTACAGGGGAAGGAGATGGGTTTGGGCAGGGGTTTACATGAGTTTAGGGTTGGGATTTTTGGTAGGATGCAAGAGAATGGGATGATCGGGGATGGGTTCAGGAAGGGATTTGCAGGTCAATGGGTGTGACGAATGGAGATGAGTTCAAAGGGTTTGGAATTCGATTGTTGGGGGATAGGATTGGGTTGGGTTTCGGTGGGTTTGGATTTCCAACAGGATATGACTCATTGCTCATTTAGATCTGTGTTCATGCATTGTTATTATAGAAGGTTTATTTTTATTAAAAAATAAAAATAAAAAATCACAGCCCTTGCCCTTCTCAAAATCGCAGCCCCTGCTCAAATCAGCTACCCAAATCGTAATCCCAACTCGATCTCATCACGCGCTGCCATAGAGGATAAACCCCCCTCAAACCTGCCTACCCCTGCTGCTCCATCTTTCTCATTCTCCTCCCTTTCTCTCCAATATCTTCACCGTCTCGTCTATCTCTCTCCATTGTAGCAGCCGTAAAGATCCTACCCGAAGAAACACATGCCATTCGAAACCCTTCTCATATCTTTGAGGTATAGGTTTGATATCTTCCTTTCATTATGTATATTTTTCTGTCTTTCAGATTTGATGCATGCTAACTGTTTGATGAAATGGCTGGATGAAATGGCATGCTATCTGTTTGATGAAATGGCTAGATTTCATGCATGCTATCTGTTTGATGAAATGGCATGCAAACTGTTTTTTGAAATGACATGATATATGTTTGATGAAATGGCTAGATGAAATGGCATGCTATTTAATTTGTAAACTTTCCTAGTTCTGTAAATCAGTTCATTGTGGTGATGCCAACGGTAAGTATATTTAGGATCCTATTGTCCTTTTACACAGACATTCTAAAGTTTGTTAGTGTTTTTAAGTGGAAGTGTTAGTTATCATATTACCATGATGCAGGCTTTACTGCTATTAATGGATCAATACCTCCAGTGGTTTGTTTGTTCTCACTCATGTCCCGTCTGCAGATGTGCGAAAATTGGTAAGTAGCTTCTCAATGACTATTGGTACCTGGGCATGATATGAGATTTATATAAGTATATGACATAATTCTTTGTATTATGTTTCCCATGAATTGATGTCTAGATGAATGTTCCAAATAGATTATTTGATATTTTTGTCTCCCAAAAAGATTTTCCAGGCATGTTATTTTTTTCTGCCAAAAAGATTTTCTAAGCACACTTAGGTAGTTTAGTTCTCCTATTCGAGTCTTGGAAACATTGTATTCGTTTCAGAAACTCATCTGAGATTTGAAAAGGGTTCTCTAGTTCCTAGTTTGATTGATTCAAGTTAATGAAAAACTCACCAAGATAACAAAATATCAAGGCAACTCTTTTCTTTTCTTTTTTCTTTTTTGTTAAGTATGTAAAACAAAGTTGTGAAAGTTGATCCTTCACTCAACTGATATTTTATACATAAGATTATGGGTGGGAAGCTATTCATGAGCCCGTGAATCGAGTTTCATTTAGTTCTTACAAATTCCATTTTGTTATACAGTCCATGTTCGGTTTATCACTCGTCTACTGAATCACACATTTACTTTAGCTTGTGGTGTATTTTAATATTTTGCGGTCTCTATTTCACTTGCAAGCGGTGTTTCTGTAATTTGTAGGAGTGTAATGCTAGAATTATGTTCAGGCTGTACACTTCTCATCTTTATCTATGATTAACACCCATCAGGTTATCAAGATAACCCTCACATTTATATTTAATTCTTGAGTTGTGAATTAACTCCTTTATGGGGATCCATGGACATTCTTGATTCTGAACTTAGGTTTCAGCTTGTGCTCATTTATCATTTTGGAATCAGACTCAACACTAGCTTGATGGATAGTTATACTTTCCTTTCAACAAAATCTATTTGTTGCCGATAAGAACAAAAGACTCGATGTTCACTTATTTTATTCGATCAAGAAGAAATCTTATTAAGAAGTGGAAAGAAGAAATAGAGGTAGAGAAGAATGCATAATGTGGAGTCAATCAAAGAGCTGGGAAACATTCATGATATTTTTTGCCTGCAGAAAATAAGATCCTGTTTGGATGCTTGCATTCGTCAATCTTGGAGTCATTAATCTAAGGATTTGCCTCAGATCCAATGTTTGGGGCCTCCAGGGTTTGGCAAGTCTCATGATATGTGCTGCTCCCATTTTGAATCATGCTTCCAACTTCTCCTACTTCTTCATTGTTTATGCTTGCTAACATTTGAAATGGATGGTTCCCTGCTCCTACACTCAAATTTGTGCCACTTCCTTGAAATGAAAGAAAATAATAAAAAAAGAGGAACCTAGAAAGAACATTCACATTGATCCTGTAAGGACCTACTACTTGTAGTCTACGCCGACAAATTATTGATTGACGAAACATAAACAATCATGCGAGAATCATCTTAAGGCATAGTAATTTGTATCAGTATAACTGGCTTTTTTTTTTCTTTTTCTTTTTTTTTTTTTAAAAGAAGTTTAACATTCACATTGGTCTTACAAGGACCTATTACTAGTAGTCTAAACATTAACACATCCATCCAATCTTCTTCTCCTCTCTCTCTCTCTTATTTATTATTATTATTTTTTGTCTGTCAGCACCAAGTTGATGAGAGATGATGGAGGAATTAATGTGATCAAGAAAGCCATCGAGAAGCTGGGCCTGTGACACAAGGAACACATTTCTGCATATGGAGAGGGCAATGAGAGAAGATTGACGGGTCGTTATGAAACTGCAGATATCCTCACATTTTCTTGGGTAAGGAAAATAAGTGGGTTTAAAAAAAAAAAAAAACTTGTAAGATTGTCAGGCTGGAACCAACAGTGTATTTCATTTCAGGCTGGTTAATTGTCATGTAGACCATACATTTTCTAAAAAAAATAAAATTGGATGGTCTAGAACAGTTTCAAGTTGTAAATTGTTTTGGTCCATCTGTTGTTTTCATATCATACCTGCAGTGAAGAGAAATGGGTTGGATTTTATAAACGGGTCGTGTACTTTTATAAATGGGTTGGATTTTGTTAAATAAAATGAAATTGCTGATTTTATAAATGTGTTTCAGATAAAGATATTGGCCGGAATATCAAGCTGGGATGTGGTTTAACTAAATCCTGTTGTACTAGGTTCACTGTTTGCTTTGAAGTTGGACTTGAAAGAAAGGTAACAACAATTTGAGGGCTCCTGCCTCATTATGAATGCTAGTAAATTCTCACAAAAAAGAAGAAGAAGAAGAAGAGAAAACAAAAAAAAAAAAAAAGATATTGGCCGGAGTGGTGTTGGGTTCAAAATAATGTGATATTGGCTGCTATTCATGGTGGTGCCCAAAAATGAGCCCTTCGCTGATGATATTCCACAGTTTGAGGTCCCTATTGCTGTGATCCATCCTGTTCCAAGTCCAGTAAGAAATGAAAGTATTTTTATTTCTCTTGATGTGGGCTCGTCTGTTCTGCATTTTTCAGCTAAGACACATCATTTGTTCTCCTTCTTACAATTAGGATACAAAGATACTCCAAATAGTTAACATATTTGCATTGTATATCATCCTATACTTCAATTTCAAGTGTAAATATGAAACTCATGGCATATCAATGTTGCAAGTGGTACAATAGACCAGTCGGTGCCATGCGTGAGGTTCCAAAGGGAGCCACAGGGGTTGTTTAATGACTGATGTTATGCATTTCAGTGGTTGGCAATTTCTTTCCAGCAGGGGCAATTCCTGTTCTTGTGCAGTGTCTTTCATTTGGATCACCAGATGAGCAGGTCCAGAAATTTTGACTTTTTGTTGTGGTAGTATATAGCTAGTTTAAACATTTCTTGTATAGGTCATTCTTGTTAGAAATCAGAAGCTAATCACTTATTCAACATTCACAACTTAGGAGTAAAATTTTCCTGTTAATTACATGCTTTTGGGAGTGCATGAATTGATAATGTTCATTCATATTGTGGGTGCGTGCTTGTGCATCTATGGTTGTGTGCAATATTCTACTTCTCTAATGCCTCTCACAGGAAAAAGAAAAAAGAACAAAAGAAAAGAAAAGAAAAAGACAATGCAGCCGTTAAGGAAATTTTTCATTATTTCTTTGTTGTTATATTGCAGTTGCTTGAAGCAGCCTGGTGTCTGACTAACATAGCAGCTGGAGAACCAGAACAGACAAAGGCTCTATTGCCTACATTACCTCTGAATGTCCCTGTAAATTTCTTTATTTACTGCTACGTTTGAATGTCCCTGTTATTTGGTTCTGATTCTCGCTATTTACTCAATCGCTATCTTAACAAGCACCTTTGCATTGTTACGGTTCTTTGAGTTCAGAACTTTTCTGTTTGAGATTCTTACAGTGGAGAAATCTACTTTCATGGAGAATGAAGTGGTTGCAGCAAATCAAGGGAATGGAACAAAGAGAAAGAGCGAGTTCCAACTTAAATCTGTGGAGAGTTTTTATTTGGGTATCTTTAGCTCTCCAACTTCTGTAAATTCACTGATTTGGTGGTTAGGTTAATTCTATCCTTCCTCATCTCGCCACCGATCATCAATCTCAATATCCTCATTTCAGCCATGCTTATCCTTAGAACATGTTGTTCCTTAACTGACTAGCATTTTTATTTTTTTGGATCACCATGAGTATATGCACTTTCTTTTATGTTCCAACTTCTACCATTGTTTGGATGAGTTTATTTAGAGCAAAATGAAATAGTTCTATTGGTCACATACCCATCTGTACATGTTACAAGCTGGGTCAATGGTATTTCTCCCAGATTATGGAGATGAGGATGTTGAAGTAGAGGTATTAAAGTTTTGCAAATACCATTTGGGTGTTCATTTCGCACAAGTGGTGCAAGTGGAACACCCACTGTCCAAAGATTCTAATAGTTGACATCATAGGCACCTCTGTGGGCGGGCCACAAACCAAATATTTTCCATTAGGCTATCAATAAATAGATGGTTAAGAGAGAAAGTACAGCACTTGTTCACATTCTATCAAGAAAAAGTCAGAATATTTTACAACTAGGATCTTTCAATCTGAGTGATTTTTGGAAGCTTCAATTTTCTAGCTTCACTTTCTGAAATCAATTCTCCTCTCATGCATTTTGCTTATTCATGATTTACACGGGTGTCTAATAATTTTCAGTTTTATTAGTTTTTGGAAGCTTCAATTTTCTAAGGATATATTAGAAAGAAATTCCTAGTTCCTGAGTGAGATATCTTCTCGAACTTCCAGTGGATATCTTGTAATTTGGAGGGGAAAATGTGGAAGAATGGAAGCCCATTACTGTGAGTGTTGTTTTCCACATACACCAAATGCATGCCAGACCATGTTGGCTCCAACCAGAAGCTGGTCATCATCATCTAAGCCTTATACCAACTAATTGGGGTTGGCTACATACATCTTTTTCCACTATTCCACTCTATCAAGGGCCATAACTCTGAGTCATACACTTACTATCCTTTCTTTGAATGCTTGAAGATGTAATGAGACTTGAAAATCTCAAGCATTTACAATCCAACAACCGCTTTACATGCCATCACATGTGCCTAGATAGAAAACAACTGCAAGATTCAAGCTGTCCATCAGTTGGGCCCTGTTCCTAGTCAAATTAGCAGTCGATCCATCAGATGGAGCAAAGTCTAGAAAACAAATGGATAGCTAAAACATGCTTGGACAGCCATCAATTTGTCCCATATGTAGTGGCCTACACAATCATACAGATCAATGGGCATTCTCATTCCTTTATTAGCAAGGATACTTACACTCATTCTCATTCATTTGTCCACTTGATGATTATACTGTGTTGGGCTTTGTGCTAGGTCATGATCATGGTGGGCTGCACATAATGAATAGCCTGGATCTCACGCATGTGCAACTTGAATTGCCTCTTCAAACCATAGTGGCATTTCCTGATGAAAGTAGTACATTGAAGGTAAATATTGATGGACTTAGAAAAACCTTCTGCAACCCAAATTGGAACCTGATATATTTCTAATTTCTAGTCCCAAGGACTTGTGAAATCCTACAATCCAAAATTATAAAGCCAACTAAGCACGAAATTGTAAACTAACCCTAAAATTTCAACTCACTTAAATTGCCCAACCTTCCACATTAGAGAATATAAGAAAGCGCCTAATGTATCATTCTGTAAAATTGACATTGACCATTTTTATTTTTATTTTTAACCACCCAATTAGTATTCACCATTCTAATATTCATAGATAACAAATAATCTTGATTTGTGGTTCATGATACATTGAAACAGGAACCCATAATTTGGCTAGCTTAATTTGAATTAATTGTATACGGCGTATGCAGCTTGTAACTAATTTCTGTCTGTGCATCGTCCACCACTCTGCCAGATTGTCAGGATAACTGTAACTATACTGCAAATATAAGTATATGACTGGCATTTTCCCTTCAATTAATTTAAGTTTGATATGATGATGATGCACCTCACATTAAATAGACTTGATTCCTTAGCGTAATGTTAGAAATACTTGAGAAACTGATAGTGAACAGGGAGTTACTCTACTGCATCAACCATAGGACATCTATAAACAGAGCTAGCTAGTCTTAGTGACAATGACTTGGACATGCTCGGCCCATGATCATCTAAGCAATAGAATTGTTCTTCCATGCTTCTTTTCATTGAGATGGAATTACAAATTACACATCAGATATTATTGTACAGGTATATATACAATCTTGGTTTATAGTAATATTGCCACCAACATATAAAAATTATTGATGTTTATCTTTTATAGCTAAGTAATTTATTTCAGGTTCTTTCCATAGCCATTTGTTTTAGTTGCCCTTACCTCTAAAATTTATTTCAGGTTTGTAGCATTCCCTCTAAAATTTTTCTGTGTATCAAGCATTCATTTAAATGATCATGATGTACTCCATTGCATTTTGAAGTTCAACTTCATTGCATTTTGATGTGCTCCATTACATTTAAAAAGTCCAGATACTAAGTGTTCTAATTGCCCTTACCTCTGAAATTTATTTCAGGTTCAAATCATCTAACTGTTTTTTGTTGGGAATATTCAATTGAAAGATATGATTATTATTTTTTTTTTTGTTGAATTTGGATGAGATGACTATCAGTTGCAACAAATTCAAAAAATAACAAATATAACACTTTTTTTTGCAGAAATTTTAGCTATGGACCGCATTAAGTGGGCATTTTTGTTTTTGTTTTTGTTGCTGCTTTTCTTCATGCTACTATAGTTGGCATGCATGTATGGCCTTTTCTCACATGTTTGGGGGTGGATATGATTGCAGTATAAGATTTCAAACACAGAAGGAGATTGAGTTGTTGAATGCATCTACGTCTATATAATTTTTTGAACTTGCTGATGCTGCAGAATGTTTGGGAAAGGCTCCAGGAATCTCTGAAAGGAACTGGAGGTGGCAGGAACCCTAATGAACAAATTCTAGTCAATTTTCTATTTCTCCTTCCCATGTCTTGTTTCTTTGTTATTATCGATCCTTTCTTCAGGTTAGCACCTTCTAGACCATTATTCTTCACTAAAAATATATTCATGCACATTAAAGACGACCTATTGTATTCTGTTAACAGGAGAAGATCTACTGGCCATTGCTGCCGATCAACCTTTCCGTTTCCCTGCCACTTTCACATTTGTTGTTAGAGCCTTTTCAGGTACAGGAGTTAGGAAAGCTAGTCAGTTCATTGCTAGATATCATTATCCGTAACTTTTTGCTCATAAGAGAAAATTTCATCTATGCAGTATTAGATGGCATAGGGAAGGGACTCGACCCTCGATTGGACATTATGGAGATTGACATGTTTGTGTGTTTTTTTTTTTTTTTATTATTATTTCTCTCCATAATTTTTTTGACATATGTTTATTTGCTTGAAGTGTCATCGGGATTACAATTTACTGACACAACTATCACTTGTTTGTTGAAGGTAATACTTTTGTCCTTCAGTATCATATGTATGCGGTGATGCTTGATGTGGAAATCGGCCCTTTTGAACCTTCCCTAATTGCATAAGTGGCTGAACTTGACTCTATATGTTACACATAATTTGTCATCCACTAGTTTCTGTAAATGAAGATAAGAGGATTGATCTTAACAGTATGGTTGTCATGCACATAGACAGAAAATGCTTGCAATGAATGTTTATGAGTACTTGGTAATTTTGGAGTCCTTGGTTAGGGATTGGGTTGAAAGTACGAGTGCTGGAGCCGACGCTTTTGGAGTCCGAACTCATTCTTTTGAAAAATAAAAAAATGAGAATATTAGTAAATATGGATTTTCTTGTTAAGAAGAAAATGGAAGATGGATTGAAAAAACATAAAGAGATTTTTTTATATATATATAGTACATTTTCCCACACACACACACACACACACATATATATATATATGCTCACACACAACTAATGGATGGGAATTTCAGGTGTGATGCAGAAATGTTCTTTATCATTAGGGCTGCTTTCGCCGGGTTTGATGCAGAAATCGTCACCAACTTCACAGAAAGACAAATAGCATCAGTAGCCATAGATTGCAACATGGATTTAAATAAGGTTCAAGGTGTCGTCAACAATGCTAATAGAATCCTCCAGGTCAGATTGTTGATTGGACCTGATTTTATTTAAATGATCTTGATAATCCATTTTATTTAACTGAGCATACCCGGATATGCGTCGGAGCTATCCGGATGTTGAGCGGGGGTCCCTGGAAGGTGGGAACCGCTGTTATGACCATGATGAAGCTGTCCATTTTCTATGGACGACATTGGAGGGGCCTGGCCATTTGGACAGGCCGTGTTTATGTATTTGCTCGAAATTAATGGAGCAGACCGGATGTGCGTCGGAGCTATCCGGATGAGCGGGGTCCCTGGAAGGTGGGAACCACAGCCATGATTATGATGAAGCTGTCCATTTCCTATGGACGGCATTGAAAGGCCTGGCCATTTGGACAGGCCATGTTTATATTTGTATTTGCAGGGACCACACCCTTAACCTAAACCCGAACCCATTCTCAAATCCAGAAACCTATAACATAAACCTAAACCTTAACCTAAACCTATAACCTATAACCTAAATCAAAACCAAAACCTATAACCTAAACCCGAACCCATTCTCAAATCCAAAACATATAACATAAACCTATAACCTAAACCAAAACCTATAACCTAAACCAAAGCCAAAACCTATAACCTAAACCCGAACCCATTCTCAAATCCCAAAACCTATAACCTAAACCTAAACCTTAACCTAATACTATAACCTAAACTCAAATCCCTAAACCTTAACCTACACCTAATCCTAATCTCAACTCCCTAACCTAAACATAAACCTAAACTCAAAAACCTAAACTTAAACCCAATCCCAGAACATGAACCCGATTTCCTAAACCTAAAACATAACCCATTCTCAAATCCAAAAACCTATAACCTAAACCTAAACCAAAACCAAAACCTATAACCTAAACCCGAACCCATTCTCAAATCCAAAACCTTTAACCTAAACCTAAACCTAAAACCTATAACCTATAATCTAAACCAAAACCTATAACCTATACCAAAACCTAGACCTAAACCTAAACCTATAACCTAAACTCAAATCCCTAAACCTTAACCTATAACCTAACCTAAACCTATACTTATAACCTAAAACTATTCCCAAATCCCAAAACCTATAACCTAAACCTAACATTTCCTAAACATATAACCTAAACTCAATTCCCTAAAACTAAACCTACACCTAATCCTAATTTCAACTCCTTAACACGAACCTAAACCTAAACTTGAAAACCAAAACTTAAACCCAATCTCGAACATGAACCCAATTTCCTAAACCTAAACCCGAACCCATTCTCAAATCCAAAAAACTATAACCTAAACCTAAACCTTAACCTTAACCTTAACCTAAACCTAAAACCTAAAACCTAAACCAAAACCTATAACCTAAACCAAAAACTAGACCTAAACCTAAACCTATAACCTAAACTCAAATCCTAAACCTTAACCTATAACCTAACCTAAACCTATACTTATAACCTAAAACTATTCCCAAATCTCAAAACCTATAACCTAAACCTAACATTTCCCCAAACCTATAACTTAAACTCAATTCCCTAAAGCTAAACCTACACCTAATCCTAATCTCAACTCCCTAACCTAAACCATAACCCATTCTCAAATCCAAAAACCTATAACCTAAACCTAAACCAAAACCATAACCTATAACCTAAACCTAAACCCATTCTCAAATCCTAAAACCTATAACCTAGGCCGAAGCCATTCTCAAATCCCAAAACCTATAACCGAAACCTAAACCTTAACCTAAACCTATAACCTAAACCAAACCCTATAACCTAAACCAAAACCAAAACCTATAACCTAAACCCGAACCCATTCTCAAATCCCAAAACCTATAACCTAAACCTAAACGTAAACCTATAACCTATAACCTAAACCAAAACCTACAACCTAAACCAAAACCAAAACCTATAACCTAAACCCGAACCCATTCTCAAATCCCAAAACCTAAACCTAAACCTATAACCTATAACCTAAACCAAACCTATAACCTAAACCAAAACCAAGACCTATAACCTAAACCCGAACTCATTCTCAAACCCAAAACCTATAACTTAAACCTAAACCTTAACATAAACCTATAACCTATAACCTAAATCAAAACCTATAACCATTCCCAAATCCCAAAACGTATAACCTAAACCTAACCTTTCCCTAAACCTATAACCTAAACTCAATTCCCTAAAACTAAACCTACACCTAATCCTAATCTCAACTCCCTAACCTAAACCTAAACTTAAACTTGAAAACCAAAACTTAAACCCAATCCGAACATGAACCCGATTTCCTAAACCTAAACTCGAACCCATTCTCAAATCCAAAAACCTATAACCTAAACCTAAACCTTAACCTTTACCTTAACCTAAACCTAAAACCTAAAACCTAAACCAAAACCTATAACCTAAACCAAAACCTAGACCTAAACCTAAACCTATAACCTAAACTCAAATCCTAAACCTTAACCTATAACCTAACCTAAACCTATACTTATAACCTATAACCTAAACCTAAACCTATAACCTCAAATCCCAAAACCTAAACCTAAATCAAAACCTATAACCATTCCCAAATTAAATCCTACACCTAACCTAAATCAAAACCTACACATAAACCTAATCTCAACTCCCTAACCTATAACCTAAATCAAAACCTATAACCATTCCCAAATCCCAAAACCTATAACCTAAACCTAACCTTTTCCCTAAACCTATAACCGAAACTCAATTCCCTAAAGCTAAACCTACACCTAATCCTAATCTCAACTCCCTAACCTAAACCTAAACCATAACCCATTCACAAATCCAAAACCTATAACCTAAACCTAAACCAAAACCATAACCTATAACCTAAACCCGAACCCATTCTCAAATCCCAAAACCTATAACCTAAACCCGAAGCCATTCTCAAATCCTAAAACTTATAGCAGAAACCTAAACCTTAACCTAAACCTATAACTTATAACCTAAACCAAAACCTATAACCTAAACAAAAACCAAAACCTATAACCTAAACCCGAACCTATCCTCAAATCCCAAAACCTATAACCTAAACCTAAACCTAAACCTATAACCTAAACCAAAACCAAAACCTATAACTTAAAGCCGAACCCATTCTCAAATCCTAAAACCTATAACCAAAACCTAAACCTAAACCTATAACCTATAACCTAAACCAAAACCTATACCCTAAACCAAAACCAAGACCTATAACCTAAACTCGAACTCATTCTCAAACCCAAAACCTATAACCTAAACCTAAACCTTAACATAAACCTATAACCTATAACCTAAATCAAAACCTATAACCATTCCCAAATCCCAAAACCTATAACCTAAACCTAACCTTTCCCTAAACCTATAACCTAAACTCAATTCCTAAAACTAAACCTACACCTAATCCTAATCTCAACTCCCTAACCTAAACCTAAACCTAAACTTGAAAACCAACACTTAAACCCAATCTCGAACATGAACCCGATTTCTAAACCTAAACCCGAACCCATTCTCAAATCTAAAAACCTATAACTGAACCTAAACCTTAACCTTAATCTTAACCTAAACCTAAAACCTAAAACCTAAACCAAAACCTATAACCTAAACCAAAACCTAGACCTAAACCTAAACCTATAACCTAAACTCAAATCCCTAAACCTTAACCTATAACCTAACCTAAACCTATACTTATAACCTAAAACTATTCCCAAATCCCAAAACCTATAACCTAAACCTAACATTTCCCTAAACCTATAACCTAAACTCAATTCCTAAAGCTAAACATACACCTAATCCTAATCTCAACTCCCTAACGTAAACCTAAACCTAAACTTGAAAACCAAAACTTAAACCCAATCCCAAACATGAACCCGATTTCCTAAACCTAAACCATAACCCATTCTCAAATTCAAAAACCTATAACCTAAACCTAAACCAAAACCATAATCTATAACCTAAACTCGAACCCATTCTCAAATCTCAAAACCTATAACTTAAACCCGAGGCCATTCTCAAATCCAAAACCTATAACCTAAACCTAACTACCTAACCTAAACCTAAACCTAAACTTGAAAACCCAAACTTAAACCCGATCCAGGAGACCCGAAACCGGTTTAAGTAAACCTAAACCTTAACCTATTCTCAATTCCTAAACCTTAACCTACAACCTAACCTAAACCTAACTACCTAACCTAAACCTAGACCTAAACTTGAAAACCCAAACTTAAACCCGATCCACAGAACCCAAACCCGGTTTCCTCAACCTAAACCTTAACCTATTCTCAATTCCCTAAACCATAACCTACAACCTAACCTAAACCTAACTCCCTAACCTAAACCTAAACTTGAAAACCCAAACTTAAACCCGATCCCGAACCCGAACTGATTTTTCGAACCTAAACCTTAACCTATTCTCAATTCCCTAAACTGAACCTACAACCTAACCTAAACCTAACTCCCTAACCTAAACCTAAACCTAAACTTGAAAACCCAAACTTAAACCCGATCCAGAACCCGGATTCGATTTCCTAAACCTAAAGCTTAACCTATTCTCAAATCCCTAAACCTAAACCTACATCTAATCCTAATCTCAACTCCCTAACCTAAACCTTAACCTAAACTTGAAAACCCAAACCTAAACCCGATCCGAACCAGAACTCGAACCCGATTTCCTAAACCTAAACCTTTACCTATTCTTAAATCGCTAAACCTAAACCTACACCTAATCCTAATCTCTAACTCCCTAACCTAAACCTAAACCTAAACTTGAAAACCCAAACCTAAACCCGATCCCGAACCCAAACCCGATTTCCTGACGTTTATTTTGGCCCTACAAACCATATGTGAGACCATTTCTTTTGTGTCAATTTCATTCCTCTTTGAGCTTTTATTAATTCATTAAGAAAAAAAGAAGAAAATGGTTATACATGATGCACTTCTTTCACTTTATTTTTCTTTCCTCCAATGGTCATTCTGATTTATGAATGCCATGACTATTTGTAGGATGATGTAATATACGAAGTTGTTGCAGGAAGTTACTTTGTCATTACTAGAGGTTCACTTCGAGACGACTCTTTAAAGTACTACATAAATGACTGTGGAAGTAATTTTACAGAGGTCACTAAGAAATTGAAAGGAAAAGGAGTGGACTGGACAACAATCGGTTTTTTATTCTTCAGGTGGGTGATGGCTGAAAAAAGCCTATTTACTTGTGAAAAAAATATCAAACCGTCAAAATGTATCTTCTCTTTCAATTTTTTATCTTTAAAATTTCAGGGTGAAGTCGAGCAAATTTCTCTAATGAAGCCAAAGATTTGTATTTTCAGCATTATTGTAATTATAATTGTAATTTATTGAATGAAGGATTGTAATTGATTGTAATTGTAATTGATTGAATGAAGGATTGTAATTAATTGCAATTGTAATTGATTGAATGAAGGATTGTAATTGATTGTAATTGAATGAATGAAGGATTGTAATTGATTGTAATTGAATGAATGAATAATTGTAATTGATTGTAATGGAATGAATGAATGATTATGCAGGTGGTAATTGAATGAACAAATAATTGTATATATATTTTTTAATATAGAATTTGCTACGGATTATATCCGTAGCTATTGTAAACTATAGCTACGGATTAAATCCCTAGCTGTTATGCTTAAATCCGTGAAGCTGTTGTAACTTACAGCTACGGATATAATTGCTACGGCTTAGATCCGTAGCGGTTGCCATATATAGCTACGGATTAAATCCGTAGTAGTGGTGATTAAATCTGTAGCTGTTGTAACCTATAGCTACGGACATAATTGCTACGGATTAAATCCGTGGCTATTTTGACCTATAGCTACGGATTAAATCCGTAGCTATAGGTTCCAGACCTATTATTACGGCACCTACGACTACAGTCGTGCTACGGACTAAATCCGTAGCTATAGGTCTATGGCTACGGATTTTATCCGTAGCCTTTGCCCATTTTTTTGGTAGTGCCTTCTCAGGTACTTCTCCATTCAATGGGGCTGATGGAGACCTGTTTATCAAATACATTATCGTGTGCATTGCTTCTCCGCAGAACGTCTTGGGTAATTTCACATGGGATAACATACATCTGATTCTCTCAACAATGGTGCGATTCATTCGCTCAGCTACACCATTATGCTGGGGGGTCTTAGGAACCGTCTGTTCATGCTGTATACTTAGGGACTTGCAGTACTCATAAAAGTCGCCAATATATTCACCACCATTATCAGTGCGGATGCACTTCAATGGTCTACCTGTCTCTCTCTCGACCATAGCATGAAACAATTTAAACACACCAAAGACCTCGTCCTTAGATTTCAAAGCATAAGCCCAAACCCTCCTAGATGCATCATCTATAAAAGTAACAAAATACAATGCCCCACGCAAGGTTTTTGTCCTCATATGACCACAAACATCAGAATAAACCAAATCTAATGCATGCACTTTATTAACATGAGAAGCAGTTAACAAATGAAACTCTATGTTGTTTCCCTGATAAACAATCAAGACAGGTTTTGAGAGGTGTACCTGTCACATCTGGAAGGAGCCGCTTCTTTGCTAGTACCTGAAGCCCTTTTTCACTCATGTGGCCTAGACGCCTGTGCCACATGTCAATAGTTGAATATTCCGCTGCGTTCAACCCACCCTTACACATACTGACACTTGCCTTGTAAAGGTTGTAACACTTCTTTCCTCTGGCCACGATCAATGAACCCTTAATGAGCTTCCATCGCCCACCAACGAACTGGCGTTCATAGCCATCATCATCCAACCTTCCTGTCGACATCAAGTTGAGACGAAAGTCTGGGATATGCCTCACATCCCTAAGAACCAATGTGCAGCCCACATCTGTCTTCACACAGAATCACTGACTCCCACGATTTTTGATACGCCAAAATTTTTCATCTTCACAGTCTCATAGTCACCTGACTTATAGCTTGTGAAGAAGTTCCTGCGTGAAGTCGCATGAAAAGAAGCTCCTGAGTCTATCACCCAGTCAGTGTCCTGACTCGTAGCTGTGAGACATACATCATGATCTACAGAAAGAATAACTACAACGTCGCCATCTGAAGCGACCGCAGTAAAATCTGATTCATCTTCCTTCCCTTTTCCTTTCTTATCGTTCTTCTTACCACGACATTCATGCTTGTAGTGGCCCTTCTTGCCACAATTCCAACAATCAACATCTTTTCTGTTACTTGACTTGTCTCTTGATTTATCTCGGGCCTTCCTGCCCTTCCTGTTCTTTCCTCTCCCTCGTTCCTGTGTCACAAGGGCCTCTTGCTGAGTAGACCCCTGAGACTTCCTCCTTGTCTCCTCATTGAAGAGACAACTGGTTACCTGTTCCATGGATATCTTTCCGTCTGGTGTGGAGTTACTTAGGGACACCAACAATGTCTCCCAACTGTCAGGCAATGAACTAAGCAAAAGTAAAGCTTACAATTCATTATCCAGAACCATCTTCATAGAGGAGAGTTGGTTCACTATATTACTGACCTCATTCATGTGCTCGGCCATAGAACCACCATCCTTAAACTTGAGATTCAAAAGTCGCCTTATCAAAAAGATCTTATTACCGGCTGTCTTCCTCTCATACAGCCCTTGTAATTTCAGCCATAGGCTAGCGGCTGAGGTTTCTGTAGACACATGGTGGAGCACAGAATCATCCAACCATTAACTAATGAACCCCACCGCCTTTCGGTCCATCTTCTTCCAATCATCATCAGTCATATCCTTAGATTTTGCTGATATGCCTAAAATTGGAGAATATAGGTCCTTGCAATAAAGCAAGTCCTCCATCTTAGCCTTCCATATGGTCCAGTTAGAACCATTGAGGCTAATCATCCTTGATGAGCCACCTTCCATAATTTAAAACCGATCCTACCGGTTTAATGAACTTAGCTCTGATACCACTTTGTTGGGGGCCTTGCACAAAACCTGAGGATCTAGCCCTACAGAACAAACCAGAATTATGGATAATAAAGCAATGAAAATAATCAATACATTAATCATACACCACACAAGAGATTTTTACGTGGAAAACCCTCAAAGAGGTAAAAACCATGGGACCTCGTCCAAATCAACAATCCACTATGAAGTAGAACGTTGCAAACTTCTTCACTCACATAGGAGTGGATAAACAATGAGAGAAACAAAAGGAAAAATGGAGAGATCTCACCGATTACGAGGACATAAAAGTGCAGAGATATAAATTGCACAGTAGATAACCTCCATGAGCATAATATCCTTTCTATAAGCTTCCTCCTCTCTTTTCCACTCTCTCACACCTTTGATAGTCCTAAACCCTTTAGAAAATCCCTTGTAAAGCTTTAGGAAACCCTCTTGTCATACCTAGAAAGCCCTAAGAACTCCTATTTAAAGTTTTAGAAAACTCCTTTCCGCATCCTAGTTGCGAAAGGACTTGCGACACGAAATCCACGCAAAATCGCGAAACAAATCTACGTAGCTACGACTGGTCATGACGAATCTATGACCGGTTGAGAGAAACCTACGACCGGTCGAGCACCACTCACGATCGGTCGAGCACCCCAGAGAAAAATAGTCCACAGTCACTGGACTTTGAGTCCTTCCACGACTTGACTCCTTCGACTGGTCGACCACCAACCTTCAATCGGTCGAGCGAGGCTCACGACCGGTCGAGCACGGGACAAAAAATCCCACCACCAATAACCTGTCCCCAGTCACTTTCTTCTGGTTACCATTCACAACTGTTATTAACTGAAGGATTAGCAGACTTCAATGGTAGCATTAGCCAAATCACTCATACCTTAACCAAAGCATTCCCACCCACAACCATCAACTTGGATACTACAACCTTCTAAGAGAATTATGTCGACTTGACAACATATGGTAACATTAGCCAAATCACTCATACCATAACAAACCATTCCCAACCATTCCCTCGCATTCCCTCCCAGCCATAGGTTTGTGTATCTTTTATTAAGATTATTAATTAATTAAATATAACTCATTAGGATGAAGTGAAAATACAAAAATCAGCCTCATCCAAAATTCAGGGGCCACGGTGCATTAACTCCCATAACTTTACTAGAGTTTTAGTTCCATTTATCACATCCTTACTAGAGTTTTAGTTCCATTTAGTTCAAAGTTAAACTCTCCCATTAACTTGCACATCCTTACTAGAGTTTTAGTTCCATTTATCACATATGAGTTATCATGAAGAACATATTTACTCCCATAACTTCTAATATTTCTCATAAAAGAAACATGGATCTTGTGAAGTCCGCAAAATTGAATACATGAGAAAAACGGATATGAACTATTACCTTCTCCAGAGGGCATACAGTTTTCTTGCAAGCAACACACTTGTCTTGAGTTCCAGCGAACATACTTGAAAGGGATCTACCATTGGACAATTCTAGCCTTCAAGTTGTGGGGAATGGGTGGTTATATATATATATATATATATATATATATATATATATATATATATATACGCACACACACACACATATACATACATATATATATATATATATATATACACACACACACACACACATATACATATACATTCATCATCCATCCAACTATTAACAACATTTACAAAAAATAAAAGATATCCAACCAACTCATACTTGAATTTAAAACCATGCTCAGAAATCCGACCAAGTGCAATTTGGCCCTACAACCAAATGCTGCCTTGGAAGCTTGAAAGTTTTTTTAATAGTAGAGACGCTTACAGGTGCAAGCTATTTAAAGATATGTATTAACATAGCAGGAAACTAAATACAAAACAATCATTAAAATAGGGACCGGGTAAAACACATAAAGAATAGATGAATATCAATACCTTAAATGCATTTTCTCTGTAGCGAGACTTCCTTAATTTTGCCTTGACATGGGACAATTGATCAACTGTTTAAGAAAGGAAACTAAATCTCAGTGCCAATGGTATAAAGAAAAAACAACCTTGCGAAGAGTTTCTATTGATTGAACAAGATCTATAAAGATACCAAACCATGTACTCTCAATGATTCTCCAGCTTCCAAAATGCTCGTTAGTTCCTCACCAATCGCGTTGTAATCATCCCGATCCTGAATTTTTACAAGAGATTCATGAAAATGATGAATCCAAGATAGAGCATCAGAATGATACTGCCTTAAAAGCTTCAATTCCGAAATGATGACAGTGAAATTATCTGCATCTTGAAGAACAACCTCAAGTTCCTGCATAAGTGAAAATAGTGGGTATATGCCTCCTTTTCAAAATGGAGAATAATAAGTCCTATTTCCTTAAAATATTAAAACTGATGATATCATCTAAGTTTGAACCTTCAGAGTGATCGGACCTCTCAAGAACTCATTACATCGAACTTGCCATAATTCAATCTGACTTAGTAGCACCGACAGCATATCCATTTCTAGGAGTTGAACAGAAAGCTGCAACATCTATAAAATGTGAAGCTGAAGACAGTCAAATCAAATGATCAACATAGTACCACTAGAAATCATAAAAACCTTTCAGTCTGCATGTACTGGGTTACACTTCAAAGAAAAACATGGACTATTGACATCATAGTATTATGACCTAAGCTTTCAGCTTGTCAAATACATCAACTTCAATTGCAGCAGGCTTCTTTTGTGAAATGCATTCCCTTACATTATCTACCCAGACCTAGAACATTGGATGACACTCATTCAAGTTACCATTACTCAGTACATAAAAATGAAATTGAAAAGAGCAATAGACATGCAGCAAGTGCAATTGCTATTAACCTAGTAAAGCACTTGAAAAAAGATATGCATGAGAACTTGAAAGGAAGTGCAATAAAGAAGAAAAGGAAAAAAATAAATAGTAAATTGAGCTGGTGCAAAGGTTTTATCCCGATAGGATGGTTTCTGCACAAGAGTTGCCAGAACTTTTCAACCTCACATAAGATAGCTAAAAAATGATCCCAAAACATTCTGTTATTGAATTAGGAGGATACTTAGCTTCCCAGGTCATTCTGAAAAACAACATCGGGGATGATTACTGGGTGGCTACAGTTTAACATGGTGAGTACCATCTGATGATCGGATTGGATCTCTCACGTGTGTGTCAAATCCCTAAAATCCCCAAATCCCCAAAATCCCCAAATCCTCAACAATGTGAAGTAATGCGCCCTAAAATCCCCGAATCCCTAAATGAGGGCCCACATCGAATTAGGAATCCACAAATTGCTAAATCCCCAAATTCCTAAATCCCTAAATGAGGGTCCACATCGAATCAGAAATCCACAAATTGCTAAATCCCTAAATCGGTATTGAGATTGAGAGAGATTGAGAGAGAGAGAGAGATACATGGTTGTTAATGAGCTATCCTTCAACTGAGCTTTAAAGAGAGAGAGAGAGTGGGTAGGGCGTTTGACAACGGTAGGGTGGAGAGATCAAAGAGAGAGGAAGACAGAGATAGAGAGAGAGAAAGAGGAGGGAGAGGGGGAGAGGGTGCAAGAGAGACAGAGAGAGGAGAGGCTGCACGCGAGAGAGACAGAGAGGAATTAGGGCGTCTCTCTGGACGCGCTAATTTCATCTAACGTACGTACGTCACCAATTTCTGTGGGCCCCACTATGATGTATGTGTTATATCCACACGTTCATCCATTTCGAGATATCATTTTAAGTCACGAGCCAAAGAATGAGGCAGATAAATATCTGTAGTGGACCCCACCACAGAAAACAGCGGGATAGTGATTCCCACCGTTGAAACTATCCTAAGGCCCATCATAATGTTTATTTGAAATTCAACCTGTTCAAAAGTTTTTAAAAAACATGAAAAAAGGGAAAACACAAATATCATCTTGATCTAAAACTTTTGTGGCCTTTAGAAGTTTTTAATGGTGAGCATCGTTGTCCCACTGTTTTCTATGTTGGGGTCTAACTCATTCTTTGGATATTGCCCTAAAACGATCTCTCCAAATGGATGGAAGGTGTGGATACAATACATACATCATGGTGGGGCCCATGAGAACTTCTTGGCGACGTCACTTGATGCATAGTCTGCGCTACTCCCCGACATCGCCTACATGTGGTGGTGGTGGTGCTCTGTGGGCCCCACCATGATGTATCTATTTCATCCATTACGTTCATCCATTTTTAAAGATCATTTTAGGGATTTAGTCCAGAAATGAGAGGTATATAAATCTCAAGTGGACCACACCACATAAAAACAATAGTGATTAGATATCCATCATTAAAATCCTCCTAAGGCCCACTATACTCTTTATTTGACATCCAATCTATTTATTAGGTCATACAGGCCTACATGAAGGGGAAAAACAACAATCATCACGATCCAAAACTTTTATGGCCCCCAAAATGTGTTTTATGGTTGACGCTCATTCAACACTATTTCCTGTAATGTGGTCCATTTTAGATTGGGATATACCTCATTTTTGGTCTCATTCTATAAGATGATCTTTAAAAATAGATGGACGGCATGGATGAAACACATACATCATGGTGGGGCCCACAGAGCACCGACTGCCAGCCATTGGCTATTGTCAGGGGGAGTAGCCAATCCGTTCTCCTTATTTATAGTGTGATCCATTTAATCTTTGGATATGATTCATTTTTTAGATAATTCTCTTAAATGATCTTGAAAAATGGATGAACGGTGTGGGTTGATCCCAAATTTTGGATAAATCCAAAACTCAAGTGGACTATGCCACACAAAAATGTGTGGAATAATGATTTCCATCGTTGATACCTACCTTGGGCCCACAGTAATGTTTATTTGTCATCCAACCTTTTCATACTATTAAAAAAATATGAATGAAGAGAAAACACAAACATCAGCTTGATCTAAAAGTATTTCTATGGCCTCCAAGAATTTTTTAATGGTAGAGGTTCAATCACAATATTTCCTGTGGTGTGGTTCACTTGAGCTTTGGATATGCTTCCTTTTTGTTCTTTAGACCTCAAATTATCTGTTAACATGGATGAACGGAGTGGATAAAATAAAATAAAAATGGTGGACCCCACAGAGTTTACTCTAGTAAGGGTAATGAGTAACTCACCTAAATGTAGTGGAGAGGGGTTTCCTAAAAACATTCATAATCATATATTGGGCCTGTCTAAATGTAATTCACATATCCAACCCACTCATTGTGTGTCCCACTTGGATGAGGGGTCAGACCAAGTTTCAGCCGCATCCAAAACTCATGTGGGCCTTTTGTACTTTTTAGGATGTCTTCACATGGTTTTAGATGGTATGGCTCACCTGGGTTTCGTATACGGATGATTTTTGAGATATCTCATAACTTAAAGGGGACACATCAAATGCACGGCATTGATGTTTGACACACATCATGATGGGGCCCACAAAACTTACTAACATCAATTCTTAGGTTCTCGTGAGGTTAATAAGTTGGGTCACAATTTTGACTAGAATATTTAGCCCATTATATATGTCTGGTCCATTCACTCTATTTTACTGATCAATACCCTCAATTTGACTAGTTACTCGCCCTGGTCAAGCTAGCTACATATGCGAAAGATATTGGGCATACAAGATTGATCAACAATTTGAGTGAAATTTGACTTTAACATCTAAAGTTATTTACTCTTCAATCTAGACTAATTCAATTGTCTAAAAATGGTTAAATGTTCAATTAGTGGATGTGCCTAATAATTTATTAAAAAATATTTTTTTTCACAGATAAATTTCAATTTATATTTAAAAATAACATATTTTTTCAAAATGTATATTTTTTTATTCTTAATTTTTCTTTGAAAAAATTTAACCAAAATATCATTTTTATTATAAAATACTTCAAATAAAAAAAATACAAATTCTAAATTTTTTTTTTTTTTAAAATCTCTAAAATTTTCACAAATTTTAATTTTTTTTTTCCAAAAATTCCAAAATGCCAATTTTTTTCTTCAAAAGCATCATTTTGTTTTCAACTTTTCAATTTTCTTTTTTAAACTGATATATATATTTTTCAAAATCTTATTGTTTTTATAAATAACTTTTTCTTTTACTTTCAAATTTTGAACATTTTCAATTATTTTTCAAAATCACAAATTTTTTCAGCTTCTTTATTTTTTGTTTCAAAATGTTTGTTTTTTTTTATTAAGTATCGATTTTTTAATATCATTTTATTTAAAAATTTTCAATTCTTTCTAACTTCTCCATTTTTTTTAAAGCATTTTTTTTCAAATTTGTTAATTTTTATCAAACTTCTCAATTTTATTTTATTTTTCAAAATACAACTCTCATTTTCTTTTTTAAAACATTTTCATTTTTCAACATTGAGAAAATTTTCTCATTTTTAAAAATATTTTTAATTTTCCTTTTCAGGAGATTAATTTTTTCTCAAAATCAAGTTCTTTTTTACAAATTTATCAACTTTATTCAATATTCTTTTTTTTTCCCCACAAAATAGATTTTTATTATATCACGATTTCTATTTTTTCAAAATCTCATTTATTTCTCAAATATTGTTAAATTTTTTTAAATTCTCAATATTCTTTTTCATGTGATATTACAAATCATTTAAATATTAGTTTTAAAATTTTTAAAAATAATAATTTCCACTCATTTTATATAAAAACAAAATAAATTATTTTTTTTTGCATCCAATCAATTGTTTAAAAAAATAATTTTATATACAAATATGTACAATTAAACCACTGAAATTCTATTAAAAAACAATTACTAGACAAAAAAAAAAACATAATTTTCCACCATATTCTTAAAAAAAAAGGAAAAAGAAAATAAATTTTCAAGGCAAAAGTTCTTTTACGACGGACCATGATCTATCGCAAAAGCAACTAAAAACCGTTGCAAATTGCTATTTTGGGCGGAATTTGCAACTGATAATCCGTTGCAAAATAAAAATATGCGACGGATTTAGTCCGTCGCCATTTTACGACGGACCATAATCCGTCATAAATCAGATCTTAGCGACGAACTTTTGGTTCGTCGCAAAATTCCAAGACTTCCTAGAATTGGCGACGGACTTTTTCCATTAGCGACGGATTAAATCCGTCGTTAAACCAAGCGATTTTGGCATAATGTATGATGTATGATGAGGACAACTCAATGGAGGGACACGATCACACATTCAAGCTGGAGGGGCTCAATAAAAAAATTTGCCTAAACATATGCTATAGCTTCTAGCAATCATAACTTTACCATCAGTACTTAAAGGTTTCACATTTATAATTGTAACGTCTCGGAAAAATCCGTACCAAGACCCAAGTACCACCTCGGGCTGAAATCACTAAGGACTGAATTCTTTAGAAATTAGACGAAAAATAATTAAGTGTTAAACTGAATTAATTGGTAGATTAGATTGAGCCGCTTTCTATACGAACTGCAAGACCCAAAACCAGTAGAATCACTAACTCTACATTACTTAAAAACCTAGGATCAATCTTAAAACTCAATTGCTCTCGGGAGCATCTTGAAACTCTGTTCCGGACCTGGATCGTGCGTCGAAACTCTGATAACTGCGGAACTATACGGTTATAACCTACTTACTGGACTTGACAACCATCTCGAAAATCAAGTCTAGATAGTATCCAAAAATGCACAACTTAGACCCAGAGCGAAGTGTGTAAGAAACACGAATATCTTTATAAAACGAACTCAGATTTAAGTGAATTGGGTCGTTCGCTTGCAGGTCAAATTTAAGGTTTCTGACCGTCAGAATCCAAACCAAATACACCCTCTGATCAGAGAAATTTTCCTGCACAGGTCAGTGTACTTATGGCCCTGATTGAGTGACGAGGACTGTTGAACTGAAACTAGTCCTCCGCGGTCGATCCGTAAATCCGATCGAGCTGAGAACTTAACCTGACATAGATCCATTGTCAAGGAGCTTTCCCTGGACCGTAAATAGAGAAGGGGCCTCCAGATGAGCTCTGTTGGCCCGAAACAGCCAACTTTTAGCTATATTCTAAGTATACCAAGGCCCTAGGGCTATTGACATCACTTATGGGCCTATATAAAGCCTTAAACCCACCACTCTCTCATTTCATACGAATTTCTAAACCCTAAGAGAGGAGAGAAAAGAGAAGGAAAAAGGTGAGAAGTGAGAGAGAGAGAGAGAGATAGTTGTTGGGATTCGATCTCATCGCTCCACGTGCTGAGTCATCCTACCTACATTGCTCTACCAGTAATTTCGAATCCGTGCTTGAGTAAGAAATCCTAACTCTAATCTCTTTTAGGGATCCAAATAGAGTAAATTGTGAAATAGCTAACATATTTCATGTTATAGG
Organism: Magnolia changhungtana; assembly: GCA_030180095.1. Classification (NCBI taxonomy): domain Eukaryota; kingdom Viridiplantae; phylum Streptophyta; class Magnoliopsida; order Magnoliales; family Magnoliaceae; genus Magnolia; species Magnolia changhungtana. The sequence continues at coordinate 671,739 of JASAUF010000098.1, forward strand.
TTGTCGTTGTGCCTTATACGAAGACTTAGTGTTCAAACTGAGTTCGATTCTAGTTTATCGATGGAAGGTGCAGACTATTAACGTTTAGGTTATGGTTTTCAAGGCTTATGTTAGTTAATGATTTATGACTGACTTAATTGTTATCACATGTGCTTAGATACGATATTTTTCATATATATATATATATATATATATATATATATATATATATATATAAACTACGTTGATTTTAATGCATTCCATGTGTTTGTTGAAATGTTTGAATAAGTAAAGAATTATGATTTATGCTTGCCATGTTTAATGACTGAGAATATATGATTATTGTACCTGTGGCAACTCCCTTATGAAAGGATTTACTATAATACCTGTTATAACTACTATATGACGTGTATGTTAATATGTGTAGTTTAGGTGTTTGATATAATACCTGAATGAGAAAATGCTTGTTGTAATGTATTTAATGAGGGCGTTGAGATAGGATTCTCAATTCCCTTATCTATAGTTACACTTTTCTTTATGTAACTTATCTTACGACTACGTGATTATGGATGAATTGCCTATGTATGCTAACATATGTACTATTTGTTTGTTAAAACGCTCAAATGAGATTTATATCTAGATTGGTTGTCACATGTTGTCCTTAACTATCACATGCGAATGCTATTGTTTGAAGTGTGATTGGGGATACGATGTAGTCCAGGCGATCGGTAATGGTTTACGATCGGTGGCCGAACAGTTTTAGCCATGACAGATATGTTCGATGAATCTGAGTCGTATGGTGATTATCGACAGTGGTTAGGCCACGAGGAGTGCTTATGCGCTCCATGTCGATTAATTCAACGTGCGTTCATACCAGGCGAGCTTGTCAAGTAACCCGATTGGCTTAATGTATATTCACCATGTATGGAAGCTACTGCTTGAATCTAAGATACCGACTTACCAATGAAATGTCTGTTTAACCTTAGTACCTCGATCCGCTAAGACTCATGAGCCGGGCATAGTGGTATGAGATACCGTGGTCTAGCTATCGGCCTACGCTGGGGTGACGAGCCTCCCCGTAGTGTCCAGTGAGCAAGCCAAACTTGTGAGCCAAATACAGTAGTATGGGACACTGTATTCGAACTGTCGGCCCTTAATCAGGTGACGAGCCTCTCGTAGTAACCTCGAGTATACACCAAGACTACGCTAAGGTGACGAGCCTTTCCGTAGTTACCTTGAGTATAAATTAGGCCTTTGCTGAGGTGACGAGCCTCTCCGTAGCAACCTAGAATTGCTATCGTATGAGATTAAGTAAGATTGACGACCCTAGATGGATCATTGTTTAGGTAAATGATATAAAGGGAGGTGCCTTAGCTTCCCAACATGCTGATAAATAAGACTAATTAAGAACTTGGCTAATCACTCACATGCACCGCATTGCATGTGCTTTGACAAGGAAGCACACATTTACCGAGAGTGTTGTATGCTCAATCTTGAGATAATGTCGTTGAGGGAGTGCAGATGAGTACATACATCATTGTTGCATACCATTCTTGCATTAACAAGAGTACTTAGAACATGATTGTTGTACTACTTGACCGAATTGATAACATGTTAACCTTTGCCTTATAGCTCCACTGAGTTAATCACTCACTCCCACTCTGGGACGGTATTTAAAAACACCAACCAGACTCTACTGTAATTTCAAGTGATGTCGAGACTTACGAGGCGGAGCCTGACTTCTACAACGACGAGGAGGAGTTCTCCTATTTGCAACTCTCTGGCAAGTATATGTAGACCTAGAGTTGCGTCACCGGGGCTACAGTGATATGGATTAGACGACATTACACTTTATCATTTTGTATATTTTGGAACCAAACATGTAATTATTTAACCTGGTATCATGTTCATACTCTGGGGACTTACAACCACTTATACGTTCTATATCCCTATCACAGTCTTCCACTTGCGTAATTTAACTGTCTCTGGAATATGATATGTTGATTTAGTATAATCCTATTCATGTTTAATGTGTTAATACAGATAACATTTAATTATCATTATCTATGTTGCATAAGTGATGCGTTGAAACTCGAGAGTTGGGCTCCTGCTCGACCCCCAATTTTTAGGGCGTTACAATAATGTACCATTGTAAAGCCATCAGTGAGCTCTACGTCTGACCAATCACTCTAGGCTAAAATAAAATTCACTTAAGGCAATTGGCGCCAAAAATGGCTTCACAAAATTCAATTGTTTCGTCAAATTGAAATTATGTTAAAATATACTATTTTTAACAGGTTTTGTTTTTGTTATTTTTAGCATTTTAAGAGTACTGGTACTGCAGTCCAGAATCTTTGTTTTAGTTAATGTGGTCTTCATTAGGATTGAAGCCCTTTTGTTATTTTTAGTGAGTTTTACTATTTTGGAAAAAAGTTTATTATTTCCATACAAATTAGGGCCTATAGTTTCTTTTGCTTAAATGGATCAAATCCATTGAAAGGAGCACTTCATTCAATAATATTTATTTTATTTATTATTTTTAGAGATTTCTCTCATTATGGATTACGAAATATATTTGAGAAAAAGACAATGATCTCCTCTTTTATTCATGCACTCGCTACATTAGTGCACATTGTCAAGCCCTAGCCTATCACTTGATACTAGTTTTGGATTTGAGTTGATCAGAAAATCTCCCGATGCGGTGGAGATAAAGTGGCTGCATGATGATGGCATCAGGTTGCTGCTAGACTTCCGGGTTGCTGTTAGAGAAGAAGGTGTAGGTTTTTTAGGTTAAGTCGCTAGTGAAATAGGGCTAAGAAAAATGAGGTTTTGCGTGGAGGAATGTCCTACCAGAGTGAAGGGTTTTGCCAGGACAGATTTGCTCATGCATGAGAGATGGGTTTTGCCGGAATGATTCCGATTGGAAGACAAATTGAGTTACAAGAATTAATGGCATGAAGTAAAGCGGGTAACTCATGAAAAGTAATTCTGAAAAAAATGTAGAGCAGGTAACTTGTGAAAAATAATTCTGGTAACTTAATATACACATGAAAAATGAATCTTTCCTAATAAATAAAGGTATGCACAAAAATCCAAAATAATCCAAAAAAATATAGGTGGTTTGATGTAGAGTGGGTCACGAACAGTTTCATGGCCAAGATGGATCAGAAAAGGCCTGGTCGATGATAGAAGTGATCTAGACTATCAGACCTTAAATCAGGTGTATCTTGCCATCCGGAATGAGTTATTCGATGTACCATATATGATTTTGGGGTAGGATGAGCTATGCCGAATTGCCCACGCCGAATTTGCGAAATACAATCATATCGATGGTCGTTTTCCTATTTTAATGCCGTTTTTACTATAAATAGTAAGTTTTAGTTTGATTATAACTCTTCATCCGTTGGGCTTTAGGAATTGCGCCCAACGTGAAAAGTGCTTAGAATAATTAAGAGAACAGCGGGGTGAAGCCAAATAGGACATTTACTATTTTTGGCTGAAAACCATGTGCACTAGTAGATATCACGACCGTCTATAAATAGTAAGTTGCGAATTCTAGGAGTTTTAGTTGTAATTTGATTCCGAAACTTCTCCCATGGCTTAGTATCCCTATTTAAAGGGTTGTGAACTTGTTTATTTCATTCATCAATCAAAGTATAAATTTTATAGAATTTATTTCTATTTTTCTTGCTTTTTCCTAGTGGATTCAAGAAGTCTCTGTGAGGAGTCCAGAGAAGCTCCGTGGATTCGTAGTAGTTATCCTTCAGGAAGACAATGATTGACCTCATCATGTTCATCCCTGCGTGATGGTCCCCCGTCTCTTAGAATTAGAGGTTTAAGACACATTTTCACTGTTATTTCCTTTGGTGTAACCTACACAAGTTTTAGATCATGCACATTTGGAAACCAAAAAAAAACTAGAAAAGAAAAAAAGCAGCCAATGTAGCCTATATGAATTAGTTTAGTTGGTACCAATACGGTACCTTGAAACCAATGATAACAATCGTGAGGAATAACGTACCCATTAATTACAGTGCAACTGCAATTTTGAAGCTACTTGTTTATCATGTTTACCAAGAAACACCGTAAACATTTTGTCATTTCCTCTTTATTAAATTCAATGTTCTCAATTTAATTTCCTTGTGCCCAAACATGTCACTCTGGGATGTAATGCTAGTGGCATCATTTTTTTAAAAAGCCATCATGCTTCTTTCAATAAGGGGTTTTTGTCATGCGCCTGTACGCTACAAAGAATAAGGTTGCATTGGCTTCGACAACATATCATGAAATTTGATGATTAGTTGGCTTAATTTGGTATTTTCTTTTTTTTTTTTTTTTTTTTTAAAGGATATTTAAATTTTGGTGCAACCAAGCACAACCTAAGGGAAAGAAATGGACCAGTGAGAAAAGACAAGATAACTAAATATTACATAGAAAAGCTAATTCTAATACAAGTTAGAAAGAGTGATAAAGAGAGAGTTAAAATGCATTACGAGGTACATACTTAAGAAATTTATCTAAAAACAGAACCCCTCCATGGATCTGGGCCACTTGATTGTAATCAAGTGCTTCCGCATAACGGGGGTCTTGGGACCCAGCTGCTTTTTTGAGGCGATTTTGTGGTGGTGCCTGAACTGTTTCTTGATGTGAAGACCTTTTTCCCCTTCGTCCAAAGTATTCGTCGACGATTTCGAATGCTTCTCGCCCTACTTTCTCCAGCTTTGCCTGATGTGCCATTGCAGTCAGTAAAAGGACACCCTAATACGACTATCTCCGAGTGCTAATGCCTTGTTTGATACACACAACTCTAATGTGGTACAAGTCTTTATATAGATTTAAGGGTGAGTTATAAGGCAGCCATGTACATGCACCCGTGTAAGCAGGCGCACACGTGCCAGATCCAAAACATCAACCAGGTGTATACCAAATTTCTAAGGTTCTGATCTTCTATTCGAAGGAATTTGGAAATTCGGTTCAATGGCTTTCGGTTGTTGGGGCGTATCTCTAGGCTTGATAACTTCGATTCCAGTTGACGAGGATTGGATACGACCCTCGGACGTCGTTTGGCTAGTTACGCTGCCACTTTCCAAGGACTAGTGATCGGTTCTCTGTGGGACCCACCATAATGTATGCGTCTCATCCACACCGCCCATCCATTTTTTTAGATCATTTTAGGATATGATTCCAAAAATTAAGTAGATCCAAATATTAACTGGACCACATCACAGGAAACAGTTGTTGATTGAGCACCTAGCAATAAAAACTTCTTGTAGGAGGTCACAAAAGTTTTGGACCAAGCTGATATATTTTTTTTTTTTTACCTTCATCGATGTCGGTATGACCTAATCAACAGGTTGGATGTCAAATAAACACTAGTAGGCCCTCAGGAGGTTTTGATGGTGAACATTCAATCACTATTGTTTTCCTGTGGTGCGGTCCACCTTAGATTTAGATGCCTCTCATTTGGCTAAAATGATATGAAAAAATGGATGGAAAACAGGGATGAAACAAATACATCATTGTGGGCCCCGTAGAAGCGGCATCACGAGCCTAAGTAGCTAGAGATAGACGGTTGTCAGGGGACTTGTGGGTAGGCTGTTCGCGAGTCAAGCTAGCTCGAAAAGTTCGCTCGAGTCAGCTCGGATTGACTCGGCTTGAATAGCCGATTCGAGCCAAGCCAAGCTAATTATTTGAAGCTTGAGTTGAGTTCAAGCCAAGTTCGACCAGGGGGCATTTCAACTCGACTCAGCTCAAACTCAACTCGACTTGAAGCTCGAACTTGAGTCGACTCGGCTCGATTAATAAATATATTAAATATTTTATATTATATATATATATATATAATATTAATATAAGTTTTAAGTTTAAACTTAAAAATAAAAAAATAAAAAACAAACCCTAGAGTCTCTACCCGACCGCACACACCCCCTTCCCTTTCCCTTTCTTCTCTTTCTTTGCCTACTGCCAGCTGCAAGCCTGCCCCGACCACCACCACCGGTTTTCATTTCAGCTCCACAATAGTATGATTTCAATCTCTTGAGATCTACTTCTTAGGCAAAAAACTCAAGAAATTCAAGATAGGTTCTTCTTAGATTTGTTAGAGCTTCAAGGAAATCCAATAATCCGATTGGCTAGTGCTCTTTACTTTGATTTCTGATATGTGTTCTGCTCTGTTTTTTTTTCTAGTACTTAGATTTCTAGTGGTGGAAGAAGATCAAGAACAGATCGGTTCTTACAGGTTTCCTCATCTGATTCGAAACTTTGTTTGGTTTTTTTCATCGGGTTTTGCTTTAATTCTCTTAAGATTTTTGAATTTTTCATCAATGGAGGAGGATTAAGAACAGAATCCATTACTCTCTCACCCAACAAGCTCGAGCTTGACTCGAGGTAAACTCGACTCGACTCGAACCACTAGCTCGACTCGAACTCGACTCGACAACTTTAGCAAACAAGCCAAGCTTCAATGTTAAGCTCGAGGCCAAGCTCGAGCTTGAGCTCGAACTCGAGTACATCATGGACAAGCCAAGCCAAGCTTGGCCCACCTCGACTCGACTCGGCTCGATGCCCACCTCTACTTGTGGCGCGTGCTGTGATGTATATGTGTTATCAATGTTATCCATCCATTTTGACACATCATTTCAGGGCATGATCCAAAAAGAAGACGGATCGAAGGCTTAAGTGGACCAAACCACAGTAAGCAGTGGGGATTGAACTTATGTCATTGAAAACTTCCGATGGCCCACCGTGATGTTTATTTGCCATGCATGCAACTTGTTCATAAGTTCATGTAGACCTGGATGAAGGGAAGATATAGATATGTTGACCCAAAACTTTAGTGGCCCCTAAGAAGTTTTCAATGGTAGGCTTTCAATCCCCACTGCTTCTCGTGGTGTGGTCCATTTAATCCTTCAATATACCTCCCTTTTGGGTTCATGCCCTAAAACGATCTATCAAAGTAGATGGACGGCAAGGATAAAATATATACATCACAGTGGGTCCCACAGTCCGGACCTCATACATGTGGCTCATGCTTACACGTGCACCATATTCCACTGGCAATGCACGAATCCCCTACCTATTTCTCCCGCTTAGCCCAGATTTAGTAGTCTCTCCAAACTAGAGTGCACGCTTGGTTATGGTCTTCAAGTAGCCGCTGTAATGGGGACCACACTCTCCACATGAGGTCCATCCCTTTTTAGGTAGGGCCAGTTTCTTCGTCCAATAGTAGAATGGTGACTATAAATCGCACCTACTCCACGTTCTACACGACGCCCTTTTGGGGTCAAGCCTCGGAAATCAAACGATGAATATTGTCTCTTTATCCGTGATATCGTCGAAAGACGAATATTTCTCTCTTTTGAAGGACACCGAAAGAACCGAAGGGTTGCGAAAGAGGATGACGCTTGTCGAGCCAATCCACATGACATAAGCCGTTTTGCGTCTGCATATGGTCAAGTCGAAATTTGTACAGTATCGTTTGGGTTGCTGATGTACAGCGGGTGGCAGACACTTTCATGGCACAGGTGGACTAAAGAATACTCGATCGGAGGCAGTATTGATCCGGACATAACCTTAAATCAGTTGTATCTCGCAAATGATCAGGTTGAGTTGTACGACACATTATATATGATTTTGGGTAGGGGAACCTACTTAAGCCAGCCAACCCGCTGCGCTGCCGTATTTGCAACATTCCATCGGATGAACAGTTAAAAGTCCCTTTTAATTTCATTTTTACTATAAATACTGTTGATGCAAAAATCTGGATCACGCTCGACTCCTCGTGATGTTGATCGGATAGACCCTGGTCCTGCATAAAGGGTTAGCAAAGGAGACCCTGGCTAAGCCGGAGGACCCTCCGATGCCTAAGTCAGGTCAAGGGAATCGGGGTCTTAAGTCGAAGAGTCGAGGGAGAATGAGATGTTGCGTACTTGTAGCAATGGAATCCTCGCATATTTATACCTGACTATTGAATGATCTGGGTCCATTAATCATGATGTGATTTGCTCATTCAAGGATATTATCAGATCATGAGGATATTATGCGCAATCCAAGGATCATGCGTTATACTATGCACATCGTGTGTATCTGCGCCCGAAATAATCGACCACGTCTTCTTATGGTAGTTTCCAAGTTTATCTTAGCGCATGATATCCTTGCATTTCCCCGACCTTGGCCTGGGGCAGCTTTCTTCGGAAGGGTGTGGGGCAAGGATGGAGGCGAGGGCTCGGCCTCCTTCCAATAGAAGGTGAAAATGAGAACGAGAGCGAGGGGTCGGCTCGGCCATCCTTTCCCGGAACGTAGGTTGTCGATCCGACTGCCAACCTCGGAGTAGAAGCCTCCTTTATAACTTGTTGCGATCTTTCAATTTATGCATCGCGATCACTGCTTGCTCACCCGGCTGAGTTAGTATGGTCTCATCCTTTGGAATCATATAGATGGCTTAGATCTTCCCATAACAGAAGCCCCCTACTCTTCGAGGTCGGACTCCGACTCGAAGAGTAATGAGACTTGGAAGATCATCCACTTAGCCCTGCTCCTTTTCACTGTCATTATGAATATTTGAGGTATCTCCTTTTCAGGGTTTTCCGCTCACTGATTGTCCTACGTGTGATAGCGATTGGGATTTTAAATCGTCATTCACCAATTGTAGCCTGCCACGTATATCTTATGAAGTGTCCAAGAGACGCTCCTTCATGGCCTTGATTTTTCCTATCCAGAACGTGCCGCTCGATGTCAGATTCGTACCGTCCGCGAGGGGCCGAACCAGTGGTGAATGGCCACGTGTGTTTCGAACTCGACTTGCATCGGTCTCACTGCAGCCATAACTCCTCGTCATTAATGCGCAGATTCTGCCAGGCTTATATATATCCCCTATGAAATCGTTCTTTCCATTTGCGTTATGAGTTGTTGCTTGAGATCGTCCTTCTTGAAGATTACTTCCGCCGGAAATCGCCTCTCGCCGGAAATCGCATTTTTCACCGGAGAAAGGGTTCGACCTATTCCTGTAAGCAGCGGAGTCGCACCAATCTTCATTGAGGCACCGATTGCACTGTTGTGAGTCTTCCTTCACTTAAGTGTATTTCCCTTTCGTATTGGGTGTCCATTAAGATGAGCTACGTTCGGAGAGCTGGCTCCGAAGATGAACAGGGAACCTTCGCTTCAGGATCCGGAGAGTCTGAGGGCCCCTCTGGGGCCGTTGGGGCTATGCTCCTTCGTGATTCACCCTTGGCCCAGAGGCCTTCTGGTAAAAGGGAGGAAACCGTGGCAAGGGAGTGAAGAGGACTCTCCACGACCCTGCAGGTCGGTCGAGAGCGGGACCTGGGGGAGGCCAACCCAAACCATTAGTCCCTGGGGGGTCGGTTATAGTCGAGTCCCAGATGAGTCAAATTCGAGAGGATTATCATATCCCTGACTCAGTTCATATTCGAGCTCCCGACCCAACAGATCAAGCAGGGTCTCCGACTGAAGGAGAGATAGTCATATTCATATGTGCTCTCCAGTGTGAGTCACAATTCCCCATTCATCCTTTCCTTCGTGAGCTAACTGCCTTACTGGGGATTGCGCCGGGGCAATTTGTCCCTAACTCTTGGAGGATCCTGGCCTCTACGTTTGTTCTTTGGCATCGGGTAGGGAACCAGAGGTTGACATCGGGGGAATTTTATTTTTTGTATATGCCCAAATTTGGTCAAACGAATAAAGCCTGGTGGTAGTTCTTGGCTAGGCCTCCGTGTGTCCCAGGTCTGATAACACAACTTTCTTCTTCCAACAAAGATTAGAAAGGGAAATGGTTTTGGGCTTCAGGAGAATGGGAAGCTTCGACCTCTGAACTGGATCGATTGAGAATGCGAGTCCCCACCAAATTTGCTAATCCAGGTTGTTGAACTTTCCTTTAATCGAGCTACACTCATTTCTTTTATGCCAAAATCTTACTGCTTGCTTCTCCCAGTTCAACCTAGGGGAGCTCCAGAGCTCTCCCCTTTCTATAAGCGTCAACTGGACCGGGTCCGAGTTATCCCTGCTAATCAACGCACTTGGTTCAGGCTCATTAATTCTGAGAATCTGGTGTCGTCTGGCTTCTGCAGAGTCCAACCTACACTCTTTGCCCTAGGTAAGTGGGATAAATAGAGTTGAAGATCGCTTGACTTGTTGCTCAAAGTCATTTCTCATTCCCTCATCCCTTTTGCAGGAATGGAGGTCAGAGGTTCGAAGAGGAGAAGGCTACCGCGTCCCCCTATAGACGTTGTTCTTTTATCTGAACCGAAAACTCAGGCGATGTCTAAGAGGAGGAGAACCTCCGAGGGCAATACTGAGGCTCATACCCTTGCTTCTAAGGAGATAAGGGCTCCTGCTCAACCCGAGGTTGGAGCCCCTGCCCGGACCAAGGCTGGAGCTCCTGCACGACCAGAGGTTGGAGCACTTGCCCGAGCCGAAGTTGGAGCTCCTGCCAGTGGTGGAGTTAGAGCTCTAGCCCGTGTTGGAGTTGGAGCTCCTGCCCGTGTTGGAGTTGGAGCTCCTGCCCGTGTTGGAGTATCGAAAGTTGGAGCTCCTGCCCGTGTTGGAGTATCGAAAGTTGAAGCTCCTGCCCGAGCTGAGGCCATTACTATCTCGTCGCCTTCTTTGGGGCAATCCCCCCAAGCGGGACCCTTTGAACACAGGATAGAGGTGGTGGATAAAACACTCGGGGAGGTAGCCTTGGCGCGACCGGTAGTACCCGTGGCTGACATAAAACCCTAGCTGGACCGTCCTCAAGTCATGGCCAGACATAAAAGCATGCCTGAAGAGGGTGCCCAGATTTCTACTGTGAGTGGGGTTAGAGGATCTTCCCCCGTTGCCTCTTCCCCAAGGACTTCTGTGCCTCCAATCGTGGACCTGCCTCTCTGTTTCCACATGGCCCAACCAGTTCCTCGGGCTGCTAAGCACGTTCTAGAGGCTTAGATCGTTGAGACCCTCTCTTGTCGTCATGTTAACTTTGTGAATGATTATGCCGCCGTGATGTACCAATCATTGCCAATGATGGTTGAGGTGAAGGAGAGACTGAAAGAGTTGGAACGGCTTGAAGCGGAGCGGGCTGAGTTCATGGCCAAGAAGGTGAAGCAGAGGGCGGACTGGGCCAGATTCGAAGAAGAGAAGGCAGAGCAGAACGCACGACGGGCTGAGCTTAAAGGGAAACTTAGGGCCTCAATTGCGGAGCTGGAGGAACTCAAGAAGACCGTGATAGAGGGGCGAGCGTCAGAGCTTCAACTCAAAGGAGAAGTCTCTCGACTTCAGACTTGCTTGGATGCGGCTGACCTTGAACTTGAGAGTCTGCGTCAGGCGAAACAAGACTTGGAGTTTAGGGTCACAGACGCTGAGTCGTGCGCTGAAGCTGCGAAAGAGAACTTGGATTTGGAACGTATTGCTGTGGCCAGACACCTCGTTGAGCAACGGCAGGTCCTCGAGTCCGCCACATCTACGGAGAAAGCTTCTCTGCAAGCTGAGCTAGAGGCCCAAGCGATCTTACGAGTGGATGCGGCAGTGGCAGAGTATAAAAATTCCGCTGAAAGAACTCAGGAGCTGGACAAACTATACGACTTTAGTTATGACACGGGTTTTGATGCTTGTCTGGCCGAGGTTAGAAAGCTTTACCCAGCTCTGAACCTCGATGTCCTTTCAACGGACTTTACTGGCCGCGACGAGCCCGCTACGGGTGTGCATGAGATCACAACTGACCCATCTCTTGGTCTTATAGCCGGCCCATCTTCCCGAAAAGGCTAAATGTTGTGTATTTTTCCCCTCTTTTTTTTTATTCGACCTTCTGACGAAGGCTTGTGGATGATGATTTTTCTCGTTTGTCGATCCGTAGTTAATCTTCGAATGTCTGTTGTAGATTTTTTGATCGCCGAGCTAATTCGTTGGTGGGTTGATTCTCTTTAGGCTTAGGCCAAGCCGACCCTTTGACTGGTTAGATCCTTTCCAACGCTGCTTTATAGAGTTTTTGAGGCCATTATGGCCTGTTTGTTAAGTGTGGACCCACATGGGGTCGACTCATCCCACAATTGGCGAGAACCTTTCGCTTTACTCATTAATTCACGAGCCGATTCCTATATTAAAGGAGTCGGGTTAGCGTTTAGGCTTTTTTCCTAACTTGAGGATACCATGTAGAACTTGTGGGATAACGTATTGACCCCTTTTTAGGGGATTAATCCATTAAGTCTACCCTTGCATATGAGAGGTAACTTTTCCTTAGTCGAAAATTCGTTCGTGTGGATGAGAAGAGACGAGTTTTATTAAGAGCCTTGAAGGCTTGTCGCTCGGAGTCGTACATTTATTGAGAGCCTTTTAGGGATAATAAACTTTCAGGTGCTCGACATTCCAGGGATGAGGGAGCTGGCGATCTTCGAGGTCTTCTAGGTGGTAGGAGCCTAGTTTTATTGATCGAACGACCCGATAAGGCCCTTCCCAGTTTGGTCCCAGTGTACCAGCCCCTGGCTCGGCTGTATTCTGGAACACTCGACAAAGGACCAAGTCCCCAGATCGGAATCGCCTAGCCTTGACTTTCGAATTGTAGAAGCGAAGCGTGTCACTTGTTGATGCCGAGCAGCGACCCTGAGCTTCAAGGTATCTCTAGTTTCTTCGATCAAATCCAAGTTTGCGGCGATCTGCTCAGAATTCTGTTTTTCCTGGAAACTCCATAGGAAGACCAATCTCTACTGGCACCATTGCCTCCAAACCATAGGAGAGTGAGAATGAAGTTTCTCCTGTTGAGGACTGAGCTGTGGTCCTATAGGCCCAGAGAATAAACGGAAGTTCTTCTGCCCAACTTCCTTTTACTTTTTTCAGTCTTGTCTTGAGATGATGTTTGATGATCTTGTTGATTGTCTCTACTTATCCGTTCGACTGGGGATGTCGGGAAGAAGAGTATGCATTCGTGATGCCGAGTCCTCGGCACATGTTTCGAAATTTGTGGTTATCGAACTGTCGGCCATTGTCTGATACGATGGTTCGTGGAATCTCGAATCGACAGATAATGTTTTTCCAGACAAAGTCGATCACCTTCTGCTCTGTAATTTGGCGATCGGTTCGGCCTTAACCCATTTGGTAAAGTAATCCATAGCAACAATGGTGAATTTGACTTGTCCTTTACCCGTGGGAGAGGGCCAATGATGTCGATTCCCCATTGAGCGAATGGCCAAGGGCCGCTCATAGGGGTCATTTCTTCCGTCGGTTGCCTCGGCACGACCGCAAATCGCTGGCATTTATCGCATTTTCGGACGTAATCTTTGGAATCTTCCTTGATAGTTGGCCAGAAGTACCCTTGTCTGAGTATCTTCAGGGCCAAAGCCCGACTGCCAGAATGGTTTCCGCAGATTCCTTCATGAATTTCTCGTATTACGTATTTCGCCTCATCGGCTCGGAGAGACCTGAGGTAGGGTTGAGAATGTCCCCTCTTGTACAAGATACCATCTAGGACGATGTATCGAGCTGCTCTGACTCTGAGCCGCCTGGCTTTCAGCCTGTCCGAGGGAACCTCTCCTGTCACGAGATAATTAAGGATCGGATCCATCCAACTCGGACTCGCTCGAACTGGGTTGACTTCTTTCTCCTTTTTGTTGATGCTTGGTTGTTCCAGAAATTCGACGGGGATGATTCGTGGGATCTTCCCCTCCACAGCTGAGGCGAGTCGCGCTGAGGCGTCAACCCATGAATTTTTCGCCCTAGGGATTTGATGGATCATGCAGTTCCGAAATTTCTCGATCAACTTTCTTGCCTCATCAAGATAGGCATTATCCTTGTTTCCTTAGCTTCTTACTCGACAGAGATGTGATTTACTACCAGCTGAGAGTTGCATCAGACCCTAAGAGACTGGGCGCCCAAACTCACTGCCAGTCTGAGTCCAACTAACAAAGCTTCATATTCTGCCTCATTGTTTGAGGCTTTGAATCCCAGTTTGATTGCGTATTGAACGGTTGTAGAGTCAGGTGTAGTCAAGATGATCCCGGCCCCGGCCCCTTAGGCATTGGATGACCTGTCCACATAAAGAACCCATCCTGGATCTGACATTGCTTTTTGGTTGCTCGGAGGAGCGGGCAAACTTGCTTCGACTTCGATGCCGATCTTTTCGGTGCTCATAGTGAATTCGGAGATGAAGTCGGCTACGGCCTGCCCTTTAATTGTTGTCCTCGGATGAAACTGAATATCGAACTCACCGAGCTCGATGGCCCATTTAGTTATCCATCCTGACACCTCGGGCCTCTGAAGAACTTGCCTGAGAGGGGAATCGGTTAACACTATTACTAAGTGAGCTTGGAAATATGGGCGTAACATCCGAGCTGAAATAACGAGGCTAAGTGTCAGCCTTTCTAGGGGTGAGTATCTTGTTTCTGTTGGCACCAAAGCTTTGCTCACGTAATAAACAGGGTGTTGTTTGCCTCAAATTTTCCTAATCAAAGCCGAGCTGATGGCCGAGGCTGAGACTGTGAGGTAGAGGAATAGGGGTTCACCTTCTTCAGGTTTGGACAGGAGAGGGGGTGAAACCAAGTATTGTTTCAGCTGCTGAAAGGCTTGCTCGTACTCCGGTGTCCATTCCGCTTTCTTATGACCCTTCAATTACTGGAAGAAGGGATGACACTTATCTGTCGCTCTGGAAATGAAACGTCCGAGCGCTGCGACTCAACCTGTAAGGCATTATATATCCTTGACGGTTCGAGGCGAACTCATGTCGAGGAGTGCCTTGATTTTATCTGGGTTCACCTCAATACCCCTCTGACTGACTTGGAAGCCGAGGAATTTTTCCGAGCCGACTCCGAAAACGCACTTTGTTGGATTCAACTTCATCTAGTATTCTTGGAGGATGGCAAACATTTCTCCAAGATTCATCAGATGATCGGCGGCTTTGATACTTTTTACTAGCATATCATCGACATATACTTCCATCGTGCGTCCGATCTACTTGGAGAACATCTAGTTTACTAGCCTTTAATACGTAGCCCCGACGTTTTTCAGGACAAAGGGCATGACCCGGTAACAGTAGAACCCCTTGTTTGTGACAAAAGTAGTCTTCTGCTTGTCTGGGGGATGCATCGCGATCTGATTATATCCGGAATAGGCATCCAGGAAAGAGAGTAGCTCATGCCCCGCTGTGCTATCCACCAGCTGATCGATCCGAGGCAGTGGGAAACTATCTTTCGGGCAAGCTTTATTCAGATCCGAATAATCTACACAAACCCACCATTTCCCGTTGGTTTTCTTTACGATGACTACATTTGCGATCCAATCGGGATAATGCACTTCTTCTATGAATCCAGCGTTGAGTAGGACGGAGACCTCATCAGCTATTGCCTCATACCTCTCGGCATCGAACGACCTTCTTTTCTGCTTGATGGGTTTATGATCTGAATCCATATTTAGCCTATGGACCATGACTTCCGGAGAAATTCAGGGCATATCTTGGTGAGACCATGCAAAGACGTCTCTGTGCTATCATAGGAACGTTAAGACTTCACGCCGTTGTTCAGGATTCAATGACGTCCCGAGTTAAACTGTTTTGCTCAGATCGGCTTCATCAAGCGGCACTTTCTCTAGGTCTTCCACGGATGAACACTCCACAGGCCCTATGGGGTCTAGGACGTTGATGAAAAGCGCCTGCTTAACTGACCCCTTTTTTACCGCCACCGCGTAACACCTTCAAGCTTCTCGCTGGTCACCTCGGAGGTAGCCTATCCCACCTTCGGTGGAGAATTTCATCATCAGGTGGTAGGTAGAAACGACCGCTCTCATTGTATTGAGAGAATGTCTGCCCAGAATAACGTTGTGTACAGATGGCACATTGATAACTAAGAAGTCCACCATAAGTGTGACCTGATGCTGTCATTCTCCCGCAGTTACAGGGAGGAAAATAGCTCCTTCGAAAATCACCATTTCTCTGGCAAAGCCATGCAAAGGGGTCTGCACAGGTCTGAGATGAGATCGCAGAATCTCCATTCTTTCAAAAGCCTCAGAGTAAAGTATATCAGCCGAACTCCCGGTGTCGACTAAGATACGGTATACTTTGCGATTCGCTATAGTCATGGTGACTATTAAGGCGTCATCGTGTGGGTGCTGAATCCCGCACGCATCTTCTTCCGTGAAAGTCAGAGTGCACGGACTGACTCGAAGTTCCTTACTGGGCCGCTCGGCCAAATGGAAGTAGTGTTCTGGTTAGGACTTTTGGGAGTGAGCCTTTCGTGCCCTATTCGAATCTCCCCCACCAAACGAACCATCGAAGATAGTGCGAATTTCGGCGGGCTCCTCTGCGGCGTTATTATGCTACTTCCGCTCCTTTTTCTCTCTCCGAGGAGCTTTTCTTTCCTTCGTGTATGGACACAGGTGCCCTTTTCGAATGAGAACTTCAATCTCATCCTTGAGGTCAACACAATCATCTGTGTTGTGGCTGTGGTCACGATGGAGGCGGCAGTACTTGCATTTGTCTCGATGGTCTGGATCAGCCCTCATGCAGATGGGCCAGTTCAATAACTTCTCTCATCGGATGTCCAGTAGGATCTGTTCGGCAGATGTGTTAAGGGGGGTGTAGGAGTGGAATTTTCCCTCTGGTCTCCTGCTCGGGCAACGATCGTGAGAGGTGCGTTCGTCGGTCCCTCTGTTAGACGTATGAGATTCTTCGTTCCTGGGTCTCTTCCCCTTACCATTCAACTCGGTTACTTGAACACTTTTACGGGCATTGGTGAATTCCTCCGCATTGGTATACTTTTGAGCTATGGCCACAAGTTCAGCTAGTATCTTCGGTGGATTCTTCCCAATGGAGAAGGTGAATTTGCCTTCTTTCAAGCTACTAAACATAGCGGCGAGGGCCATTTTGTGATCATAGTCTTCCACCAGCAATGCTTCCTCGTCGAAGCGAGCGATGTAATCCTTCAGCGACTCCTTCGACCCCTTCTTGATGGTAAGCAGGTGAGTGTTGGGTTTTCGACTTCTTTTACCACTGATGAACTCGGTTAGGAATAGTCGGCTCAACTCTGCGAAGGAGTGGACGGTGTTTGGTTTGAGTTGCCGGTACCAACTCCGAGCGGATCCCGTTATTGTAATCGAGAACCCTCGGCATATCATTGCATCCTTCGTTGTCTGGATCTGCATCCAAGAGCGATAGGCTTCTACGTGCTCAGATGGGTCCCCGGATCCAGAATATTGAATGACGGGAGATATCCGGAACCTCTGAGGCATCACCTCGTTCATGATTTCCGAGGTGAAGGGAGGTTTGGTCTCTTCCATCATTACCTGGACGGCGGCGAGAACTGACGTTGGTTGCTGTTTTTTCTCCAGGGCTAAGAACTTGTTGTTGAGCTCCTCGAACCGCTTCTCACATGGATCTTTATTTTCTGCCACAATCTCTTGGGCGTTCTCTCTTTCTGGGCTTTTCCTCCCCCTCCTTCGTTCCAACCGATGACGAAGATCCGTTGGTGCCAGGGCTTAAGTAATCGAGGCATTAGTCGGAGCTTGCGTTGCGGTGTTCTGAGTCGAGGGTCGGATTTGGGTCAGAAGAGGATGTTGACTCGATATGGGCCCCTGAGGATGCTGGGGTGCTTCAGGCCTCACACTCCTCAGCACGGAATGGGCTTCCACGACCGGGCCAACTGGTTCGGGGACAGCATCTTCTTGAGCCGGTAACTGCGGCTCCTGTTTCTGCTTCATCCTATTCGCTTCATCGCGCAAGGCTTGTATCTCGCCTTGCATGGTTCGATACTTGCTTGCCCGGTTGCATGAACGCTGGGAAGGTCCCGGGGCCGTTCCACATGGAGTAGCGATGAGGAACGAGTTTGTTCGTTCTTCTCTGGTTCCGCAACCACTGTTTTCTTCTTCCCTCTCGCCATTATACTCGAGAATAGGAACCTGACCTTTTGTATCAGTTTCCCACAGACGACGCCAAAAAATGTTGATGCAAAAACCTAGATCACGCTCCACTCCTTGTGATGTTGATCGGATAGACCCTCGTCCTGCACAAAGGGTTAGCAAAGGAGACCCTAGCTAAGTTAGGGGACCCTCCGATGCCTAAGTCAGGTCAAGGGAATCGAGGTCTTAAGTCGAAGAGTCAAGGGAGAATGAGATGTTGCGTACCTGTAGCAATGGAATCCTCGCATATTTATACCTGACTATTAAATGATCTGGGTCCATTAATCATGGCGTGATTTGCTCATTCAAGGATATTCTCGGATCGTGAGGATATTATGCACAATCCAAGGATCATGCACTGTACTATGCACATCGTGCGTATCTGCGCCCGAAATAATCGACCACGTCTTCTTATGGTAGTTTCCAAGTTTAGCTTAGCGCATGATATCCTTGCATTTCCCTGACCTCGGCCTAGGGCAGCTTCCTTCGAAAGGGTGTGGGGCAAGGACGGAGGCGAGGGCTCGGCCTCCTTCCAATAGAAGGTGAAGATGAGAACGACAGCGAGGAGTCGGCTCGGCCATCCTTTCCCAGAACGTAGGTTGTCGATCCGACTGCCAACCTTGAAGTAGAAGCCTCCTTTATGACTTGTTGCGATCTTTCAATTTATGCATCGCGATCACTGCTTGCTCGCCCGACTGAGTTAGTATGGTCTCGTCCTTTGGAATCATATAGATGGCTCAGATCTTCCCATAACAAATACTAAGTTTTAGTTTAGGTATAACTTTTAATCCTTTTGAGTTGTAGAAGTCCTGCCCAACCTGAAAATGTCTTAGAAAAGTTAGGTGAATAGCATAGTTGGGCTAAATTGGATACTCACTATTTTTTTACGGAAAGCCACAAAGTCTAGTAGGAACAAAGGCGGTCTATAAATAATAAGTTTACTATTTATAGTAAGTCACGTTTTTAGGGTGTTTGAGTTGGAATCTAAGTCAAAAACTCTGTCCTAGGTTTGAGTTCCTTATTTAAGAATTGTAATTTCATTTATTTTATTTTTTTTTTATCATCAATCAAATTATTTTGAATTTATTAACAATTTTTCCTGCTTTTATCCCTCATGGATTCGAGGAAGCTCTATGAGGGGTCCAGAGAGCTCTGTGGAATCTAAGTAGTTATCCCCTGAGGAAAATGGTGATTGACCTCATCATGTCCCTTCCTATGCCAAGTGGTATCAGAGTGAGAACTCCCATTAGACTAATGGCAACTAATGATGGAATTGACCAAAATTCAATAGACAGTGATATAAGGATTCGTTATCTATCTGAAATAGTAGAAGTTCTTCATCGAGAGATTTAGTTGACCATGCAAGGGCTGTAGGCTAACATTGACCATATCATCGATGCGCAAATTCCGCCCCGAGCCTAAGACGACGCAAAGCCACCCATGATCATTGTACGGCCCAAATCCATTTTTCATATAATGTTTCAGGAGACAAATTGCATGGCAATCCCAGATGAGTCGAGCTCCAGCAACGAGGATGTTGGTAGTATCATTGCCCGATGGCCGGTACATGGAGATGATCGACTAGATCCTGTTGAAAATGACTATCGAGGTAAGGTCAAACTTTTTAGTTTTAATGGCTTATTATGTATAAAAAAAACTTTCTTAATTGGTTAGCCAAAGTATAGCGATATTTTGATTACATGGACGTGTCGAAAGAAAAAACAGTGGAGTTGGTTGCGTTCAAATTGAAACTTGATGCTTCTATATAGTGGGAGTAATGGTAGCTGTCACGAACTTGACAGAACAAGGTCCCTATCTAATCATGGCTGTGGATGAGACGCCTTCTTCGATCATGATTTCTTCATAGTGATTACGAGCAGGTGTTATTCCGACAATATCAAAACTGCTGGTAGGGGAATCGAACCGTTATAGATTATACCAAAGAATTTCAGCGTTTGACAACATAGAATGATTTGTTAGAGATTGAATTGCAGAAGGTAATGTGATTTATAAGCGGTTTATAACCGATAATTCAAGACCGGGTTCAGATGCACTTGGTTGGGACCGTGGATGGAGCGGTTCAGTTGGCGGGTAGGGCAGAAACGTAGCTTGTAAGAGTCCCTACTCGGTCTTATTCTTCGACTCGGGTCCCAATGATGAGTCTCACACAGGATTCGAGACTGAAAAAATGAAAAGGAACCAGTAGGAGGGCATCCTCAACCTCCTACAACCGCAAACCATGACACATGGAGCAATCCATCTAGGCCTCAACATGCAGCAATTGCACCAGCGGGTCCGCGCAGGATTCTAAATCCTTATGGTTGGTCAAGGTCAGACCATTGTTTTCAGTATGGCCAACCGGGCCACTATTCGAACACCTGCCCCCAATGCCTCGAAGCCCACTTGGCCATTAATGAAGGGGGCATCGAATGTAAGGCAGTAGAAGAAGACCTTGAATTTAATGAGAATGAAAAATACGTTGAAAAAGGAGCTGGTGACAAAGAATGGTTCACCGAGGATCATGGCGAATCCTTGGTCATGATGCAGTTATTGTATACTCTAAGGAATGAAGTACATTCGCAACATCACAATATATTCCGCATATGGTGTATCGTCAACGACAAGGTCTGTGGTGTAATCATAGACAGTGAAAGTAGTAAGACATCACCTCAAAAGTGATGGTAGATAAGTTGTGGCTACCTATGACAAAGTATCCTCCCCCTTACTCAATTAGCTGGATAAAAAAGGTAAATGAGACTAAGGTCATTAAACAATATGCACTATTTGCATTTTCAATTTGTAGGAATTATAAAGATCAAGCACTTTCTGACGTGGTCGATATGAAAGCATGTCATGTGTTGCTCGGTCAATCATGGCAATCAGACCGTGATACGACCCATCAAGGACGAGACAATGTTTACGTCTTTGTCAAGGACGGTCACAAGATAATCCTTACCCTTATGACACCAGAGAACCACCCCGAAACTTCTAAAGTAGAGGGGAGATCTCTCCTAATCATTCAAGATTTTTTGAAGGAATCCAAGAAAACTGGTAAGGTATATACTGCATTGTTCAAAGAAACTATAACCCTTAAACATTCCTTCAAGTTTAGAGCGGTTACTAAACGAATTCAAAGAAATTTGACACAAACAGTAACCTGATGGATTACCCTCCATGCGGGACATCCAACATCACATAGAACTTATCCCTAAGGCTGGCTTGCCTAACCGCCTTCGCTATCAGATGAGTCCGAAAGAGTGCGAGATACTTCAAGGGTAGGCAGAGAAATTGATTCATAAGGGTGTTCTAAGAGAGAGCACGAGCCCATTCTTCATGTCATCTTTATTAGTGCCAAAGAAAGATAGGATCTGGCACATATGTGTCAATAGCTATGCAATTAACAAAATTACCATTAAATATTAATTCTCTCTAATGCCATTGAACGACATGCTTGATATAATAGAGGGTACCAAGGTGTTCTCTAAACTAAATCTGAGGAGCGGGTACCATCAAATTTGTATCCGGCCTGGTGATAAGTGGAAAACAACATTCAAGACCAAGGAAATGTTATATGAGTGGCTGGTCATGCCCTTTGGTATATAAAACGTGCTGAGTAATTTTATGTGTCTAATGAATCAAGTGTTGAAATTGTTCATTCGCTGATTTTTGATAGTATATTTTGATGATATCCTAATATATAGGCAGAGTGAAACAGAGCACATGAAACATCTTAGGTAGGTGCCACAGGTCCTGACAGTTAACAAGTTATACTTCAACTTGAATAAGTGCAGTTTTTAATGGATATCTTGTTCTTTTTAGGATTTGTTGTAACATCCACGGGCATCCATGTGGACGATGAAAAGATGCAAGCCATTAGAGAATGGCGGATTCCAATGAACATTCATGAAATGAGGAGTTTTCATAGATTGATGACATTTTATCATCGATTCGTGCAGAATTTCAACATTATAGTTGCACACATTACAGATTGCATGAAAAAATGGTTGTTTTAATGGACTAATGAGGTTGACAAGAGCTTCGTTAAAATCAACCATTGATTGTCCACAACACCAGTCTTAGTTCTTCTCAGTTTCAATAAATTATTTAAGGTTGAGTGTGACACATTATATGTTAGAATTGAAGGACTATTTTCTCAAGAAAGTAGGATGGTAGCCTTTTACAATGAAAATCTAAGCAAATGCCAAAAGAAATGGTCGATATATGAGCTTGAGCTATACGTTGTGGCTTAAGCATTGCGACATTGACGACATTATCTGATTCGGTGAGAGTTTGTTCTCTACATTGACCATCAAGCCTTAAAGTTTATTATTGATGGTCAAATATTGCATATTAGACCATAGTTATTACTTGGTTTTACGTACATAATAATGTTTAACCTTCTATTTTAATCATGTTTGTGTTGTAAGGTGAATTTAAGAGTTTGGATTGAAAGAGGGTGCTAAAGGTATGGATTTAATGCTCAAGAATCACCAAGGCAATGGACGAATCTTAGGTGATAGAGATTGAAGAATTCATGCGCCAAAGATCCGAGAAAATCAAGTTATTGACGATAAAGAGGCCTGAAAATCATCCTGAATGCAAGATCACAGGTTTCCACCATCAGTTTGGGTTGAAAATTTATATCTGGCTTGGTGATCATAAAGTAACCGTACACATAAAATTTCATCCATTAGATCTTCGTGGAAGTGGCCCAACGGATAGATCATTTACTAAATCACTAATTTGGGACCCACCTGATCTTTGGATATGCTTCAATTTTGGTCTCAACTCCTTAAATTAGATGAGAAAGCAGATGGTTGGAGTAGATTTCTCATGAGAATCACGATGGACCCCACTTGGAGTTGGGTGCGCACACAGTGCACGTGCACTCGCTGTGTATTGTGCCAGCCAAAAAGGTTCAGCGCGCGCTGACCCGTATAATCCAAATCGGATTTGGAAATTCGATTTCTCGCTGCGAAAGCGGACGGACAACGTCCACTTGAGGGACGTTGTGGGCCACCCTCAGGGTTCATAAGGACGATCCAGACCGGTGAAAAAAGGTCAAATTTATGTTACCTTCAGTAACCATGCACGTACATGTGCCAGCCACAGCGACCACAAACAGACTGCCCTGCAACATCCAAAACGATTGCAGTGTGATTACTTCAGTGGGTCAGGTAAACGCAATAAAAAACCGACCATTCCCGATCGAAATTCTGAGAGGAATCCGGTGGACGGAGTGGATTTCTCAAAAGATAGCCTAAGTGGGCCCCACCAAGATCTCAGCGCAGCTCCCTTGAACATGGCTTGCATCCGGGAAAACTGAAAGTTCTGAGAGGTTGTGGCCCACGATCACCGATTTTTTCGACGATCTAGACTATCCATATGGAAGCCCAACCAAGGCCGACCACCACCATGGAGTCAAATCAGGTTTTTCGGTGCTCCTCTTGCCAAAAACACGTTCCAAACGTGAGATGCTTTGCGTTTCGCTGCGCACGCAGTTGTTTGCTGCGTAAAAGCCACCGCCCTACCTTGCGCATAAGCACAGCCGACCGACTCCTTGTGGCTATAAAAGAGAGAGAGAGAGAGAGAGAGAGAGAGAGAGAGAGAGAGAGACGTGGAGAGATTCATTCAAGGAGGCTTGGATGTGGAGAAAAGGAGCAAGGAAGAGAGAGAGAGAGAGAGAGAGAGAGAGAGAGAGGAGGATAGTTGGCCAATAAGTTTTCTTTTCTCCTTCATTATTTTCTATAGAGATTTTTAGTTAAACATGCTTATGATCAGCTAAACCTCATAGTTGGGGCTAAGAGGTGAAGCATGTAGCGTGATGGGATATTTTTTATGCTTTGATTCATATTAAGTTGAGCCCTTTTTTATTTTGGTTTGATTACAAGGAATGCTTTTAGTTTTTAATGGTTTGTTGTGACTTAAATTACAATGGATATGTGATAGCTTTAAGTATATTTTGTGCATGTGTTGACGTTCTGATCGTAGGAACCCTGCTTTTCACCATCGTCTCATGGATATGGTTGGATGATGGAAACTTTCCTAACGTTCATAACTCTATCAGATTGGATGTGGATTGATTAAATTTTGTTGTTTGCTTTGTCTCATGGGAATAGTTTTGTAATGGAATCAATTCTAATTCTTATATCTCTCTTTTATTGAAAACTAGATCAAAGGAAGTTCAGAATTGGTTTTTAATGAAATATCTTCCAATTGGATGAAGATGGGACTCTAATTTCAGTTGTGTTCTTGAATCAAGCATAGATCTCCATGATCTTTACAAGTGGATCCTTAGCACCCTAGTTTCCCACCTTTGAATTTTACAAGTTTTAGTTCAATAATTCACAATTATTCTTTTAAATTTTTTTGATTTAGATTACATCTTCGTCTAGTTCTAGTTCTAGTTACTTTCGGATTACGTACAAGGTTCAGTCCCTGTGGATTCGACCTCGGTCTTACCGAGATTATTACTATATCGCGACCCTACACTTGGGGTTGTGAACATTTATTAAGAGTCAGACTAACATGAACTGTTTACATGGTAGATGAGTTACATTTTTGTAGGAATTCATGTTCATTTTGAATCACAGGTCAGGACAGAAGAACATGGTGGCCGATGCATTTAGTCATCGTGCATCATTACTGGTTACGATGAGCAATAAGATGGTCGGCTTTGACTGTCTCATGGAGTTGTATACCGAGGATGGGGACTTCCAGGATGCATGGATGAGGTGCCAAGAGGGTCATCCTAGTAACATACACACACACACACATACATTAATACAGCTGATAATTACAATTCGGGCTTCCGCAGGAAGAAAAAGGACCTGGGTGTGCCTATCATAAACCTCCCCCGAGGGGAAGAGATAAAAAGAAACTTACCCAAAAGTCGAGAGACAAAAAAGAAACTTACACAAAACCTAAAAAGACCCTACCTGCTAAGACTCCCTAATCGCCCCCAGGCCTACCTTATCAAGTAAAAGGAGGCCTCTGACTAGGGGAGGGAGATCTAAACTCGCCCAAAGGTGATAGAAGCTTGGGAATCGCTACCCAAATGGGCCAAGGCGTCTGCTGGGGCATTCCCTTCCCTAAAAATATGCAAAAAGAAAAAAAAAAGAAAAAAAAAACGATCTAACCTCTCAACGTCAACCTCTTGATCCTAAAGATCCAATATCTCCATTTCCAACATGGAAGAATTTCTTCATTCAAAACCTTCACCACCTGCTGCGAGTCAGACTCTATAATGACGTTGGAGAAGCCCCTCGAGAGGCAAAATAGAAGCCCATCGTGGATCGGTCGAAGCTCTGTATAGGTGTTAGAACCAACTCCGTAACCCGACAAGAAAGCATAGAGGAAATCACCCCTGTCTCCTTTGTAAACACCTCCATCACAAGATGAACTGGGTTATTTCTAGAAGACCCATCAACGTTTACCTTGATCGAATCGTGGCTAGGCTTAATCCACTTCATCACCGTGGGGAGGTTGGGCTGACTCGTTCTGACTGATGAATCTGCAGACGAGGAGGACCTGCTGGGAGTAGCGCCAACCTGGGTGTCACTGATGTAGGATAACCACCCACGGACCCACATAAACAGAGCCGCAATGAAAGGAGGCTTCTCATCATATATCGTAGCATTTCAAGATTTCCAAACCTCCCACATCAGAAAACCTGGGGCCAAATTCTAAATCTGGTTGCCCTGGTGCCAGTTAACTGGGCGCCCCACCACTGAGATAGCTTGGCTTCTATAGAGATGGCTAGGCCAACATTGATTTTAAAAACCGCCACTAAGAAGTTCCAGGATGCCACAACTAGTTCACTCTCCAACAGCAGATGATGAATGGTCTCAACTGAACTTCTCTACTCTGCACAATTCCTACAGTAGGTGCTTTGAAGCTAACTAAATGCCCCAAGCTTGGACTGTGTCATCCACCGGAATGGCGTTGTGTAAAACTCTCCAAAGAAAGAGCGAGATCCTCGGGGGCATCTTCACATGCCAAACCCACCTCGCCTAAGACTTACGCAAATTACTCAATCTACTAGCTGCCCAGGCCGAGCTGATAGAAAAACAGCCCAACGATGAGAGAGGCCAGAACTAGGAATCAGGATCTTCTGACAGACAAAAACCCTCATTAAAAATGAAATCTATGACTTCCTGGCCAGGGGAGGTAGCCAAAGACCGTCGATGGGGGGAGGGTGCCATTCATGCCCAGGAAATGGTTCACTTTCATGGAGCGCAGATTGGGTGGGATGGGAGTCAGCGCAAGATGTTGGAGAGGGCCTAGCCCTGTCCAGTTAGAGCTCCAGAGGTTGCAACTGCCATCTCCTAGCATCCACTGCACCTAAGACTCCAGTAGAGGAAGAAAAGGCAAAATTTTCTTCCACAGTGAGGAAGGAAGAGGAGAGGGACGACCTAGGCCTGATTCGGAAAGATCCTGGGCATATTTGGAAGCTATAAAGGAGCCCCATAAGCTGCTAACTTCTATAAATTTGATGGCCCATGCCATTTTCATACGAAATGCTTTCATGGTCTTCGAGAGCTTTCTGATACCAAGACCTCCTTCTTCTTTTTGGAGGGCCACTGACTTCCAGCTTCTCCAATGTAATTTCTTCCTGCCATTTGACCATTTCCAAAAGAAATCAGCGAACCTCTTTACTAGCAAAGCAAGAACCTGAGATGGGTCCTAGTAACCTATATATGCAAGATGGTTTCTTCTACAAAGTGAATCAACCGTACATCCCCAAAAGTTCTCTGAGGCCGCAGATTATCTATGAGCTATATGGAGGTGCCCTTGGTGGACACCTTGGGCAAGATAAGACATGGGCTTTTGTTAATGAATGATATTACTGGTTGTAATTGGTACATGATGTGGGTAAAGCGGTGAAACGCTGTCATGTTTGTCAAATCTCCGAAGGGCAGTTTCAAAATACGGGCCTTTATACCTAGTTACATATGCCAGACAACCCTTGAGAGGACTTATTTATGGACTTCGTGCTTGCTATCCCACGAACACAACGCGACATGGATTTGGTATTCGTGGTGGTATATTGTTTCTTAAAGATTACATGCTTTATCCCATGTATGAAGACCCTCAATGCAACACATATGGTGAATTTGTTCTTTAGAGAGGTCATTTGGCTATACGAGATTCTTAAGACCATTACTTCTGACTGTGACATGAAGTTCATTAGCTACTTTTGGTAGACTTTCCAGAACTAGTTCGGTACACAACTTCAGTTCAGTAGTTCCTACCACCCATAGATCGATGGGCAGACTAAAGTTGTGAATTGTAAATTGGGAAACCTCCTTCGGTATATTGCAGGTGATAAACTGAAGCAGCTGTGGGATTTGCTCTTATCTCAAGGAGAGTTTGTATTCAATAATATAGTGAATTCCTCGATAAGGAAGTCCCCGTTCTAGATTGTGTATGGTCGCATGCCCCTCCACACACTTGACTTAGTTCCCTTGCCTAAACTCTTGGTCATGAGCATTGCCACGGAACATATGGCAGACTGAATCATAAGAGCACATTCAGATGTTCAAACCCACTCAAAGGCATCCAAAGACAAGTACAAGGCAAAGGCTGACACGCAACAACGTTTGAAGATATTCCATGTGGGCGAGAACGTGATTGTTCACCAACACAAAGAGAGATTTTCGACCAGGACATACAATAAACTGAAGAACAAGAAGATTGGACCAGTACCCATCCTCCATAATCAATAACAATGCTTATGTTGTCGATCTTTATGAAGATATATATGAAAATCTCACGCATGTTCAACCTAATGGACCTATACAAGTATCATAAACCGAATCCGACAAATAACTCGAGGATAAGTTCTCTTGAAGTGGAGGGGACTAATGAAGAACAAGTTGCAGATTCATTCATGGCTAAAATGGACCGAAGGAAGGAACCTAAGAAGGATCAAACACACTCAACGTAGTTCAATCAGTTGACATATTTTGTCGACAGGTCAAAATTCCACCAGAAATACCAGATTATTTACTATCTAGTTTCTACCAATTTCAACAGGTCAAAATCTAGTTCGACAGGTTGACAGATCAAGTTGATAGATCGAAAGTCAGCCAAATTTTCAAATTACTTACTGTCTGGTTTCTACCAATTTCGACAGGTTGACAACTTTTGTTGAAGGGTCGAAATCTAGTTTGACATGTCAATAGATCGGATAGACCAGTCGAAAAATCACAAAATTCTTAAGTCTCTTGACACTTTTAGGCTATTTCGACCTATCGCAAATTTCTCTGAATTTGTTTCCTTAGTTGTTTAGAATTCTTTTGATTACGTCTTAGGGTTTGTTAGGAATATTTAAAGGGTGTTAAACTGATTTTTAGTCATTCATTAATTCAATAAAACAATTCCTTAGAAGGTTTCTTCCTTCTTCTCGTGGATTTGAGATTCTCTCATGGATTCAAGAGAGCCTTGTGAATTCAAGGTAGTTATCAATTGAGGAAGGTGGTGATCGACCTCATAATGTCCTCCCCTGCGTCAATGAGAAACTATTCTTTCACTTTTTTTTTTGGCATGGATAAGGAAGTAAAAGAGCACATGTGATTTCAATTATGTGATAGTGTTTTTGTTCAACAATATCATTTTGTCCAAAGGAGTTTATATGATATTCTTCGCAATGGACGAAGGGGTCTGGAGACTAGGTTGGCAATGGGCTCAGGTGAAGAGGTCAGGTGCCGAAGGATGAGAAACGGGACTAGCTGCATGCGGTGAGGTTGAGTATATAGGGTTTGCCAGTCTGTGAGATTTGGATCTGCTTGCCGAGGAAGATGATTGGAATCTAGATAAGCACTGAGATAATGGACAACCATCAAAGTGCTGAAGCTTGATCCAACTGTGGTGGATCACACGCCAATCAGAGCAGATTGGAGATAAGAAGGATGGAAAGCAAATGGTGGAACCAAGCTCTTATATCATATTAGCTTTGGATTTGAACGGTTAAAAACCGGATTTATAGACCAGAGCCATGTGACGTTATGCACTAGTCAATGACTGCTACAAATAACTAATCACCTAGAAATATGTACACCATAAAGACTTCCCAAAAATTATAAATATGGCTTGCCGCTCACCACTCTAAGAGGGTGTAGTGTTGTATTAATAGAGTTGTAAGATACATACAAGGACGTTGTCAATATCCTCTGATCCATCACTCAAGACAGACAAACACACACATACATTAATAATTAAAACTACTGTTGTAACGTATAAACATTACATGGAAGTTCACATATATATATATATATATATGCTTATATAGCTAAGTACAAGCAAGCTACGCTGACCCACATTTAGAAAGACTAATAAACACAAGATTCTCAATCGAACTACAACAGTATTATGCTAAAGCCGACGCCTTATTAGGCCTTCTGATATCTACGTATGGCGCTTTCCGCATATAACTCACATTACTCTCCATCTTGATGGCAGGGTTGCTGTCTAGAGCGTCATTTCTCGGGGGAGTCGAAGCCACTGTTTGAGCAATCAGTTGGATTTGAGGATAGGATTGAAACTGAAGAGGCCTTCTTTTCCGAGCCAGACACCCTTCAAGCATATCAAAAGCGTCTGTTCCTACCTTAGCCAGGTCTGCTTTGGTTGCCATTCAATCGAGGGAGAAGCTAATGAGAGAAGTGGTAGAAGGGGTTGATTTTTATTTTTGGTGCACAAGGACTCTAAGGGTGACCCTTCGTATATAAAGAGCTATTTGGACGGCCTACGATTTGAACGGAGTTGATGATGGATTTTCTTTTTGTAGATTCGTGCCTATCTCTCAAGCCATTTGCAGGGTGAAAGAGGGAATGGTAGCGACATATTTGAAAGATTCCAGGATCATATATCTTGTGCACCATAGATCATGATTAATGGACCACTCTTCGCTTTTTGGTCCACCAATAATTGATAAAGTGGACGTGCCTAGTGCTTTGCAAAGAACCCATGTTGGATTGCTGCAGATTCACCATGGTAAATGTGGTTTTGGGTCTTGTGGCTCACACCATGGATGTCTTAGGAAAAAAAAAGAGTACAATACAAGCAATCGTAGCTGTCCAACTTTTTTTTTTTTTTTTTTAATTTTTTTTTTAATTTTAAGGAAAGTGGACTAATAGCACTAATTTCATTAATCACAGCAATTTACAACCATTCGAGTGGGTCTAAACAAAAAGCAGAACAGACCACACCTATCCTATAATTAGGGACTTAACTAGACCAGATTTACAACCTACGAGGCGGGCCCCAACAAAAAGACCTGGGCCGCCAAAAGAACGCAGGAGCTGCACAAAAGGAAGAACAAAAACAAAGCGAAGCTACTCCAACCAACTCAATGGCTACATCTGATGGCCCCGAGCCCAGCTCTATCAAGGAGGAATGAACCCCTCACAGATCGAGGGAGAGCAGCGACTGAGGCGAAGATCGTGTGGGCCTGAGTGGAGCTTGACAATTTAGCCAGACCATCCGCTGCACCATTCGCTTCCCTGAAAACGTGGGAGAAGGAGACCTAGGCACCCCTACATAAATCATGGATCCAATTCAGCCAGTAGCTCCACCTGACACTCGGCTGGCTAAAACCACTCAGCATGCCCATGATGAACTTCGAGTCGGACTCCACTTGAACTATAAGAAGCCCCCGCTGCCAACACAATAGCAGGCCGTCCCAAATGGCTCTGAGTTCAGCCATATTGTTGGAGTCGTGGGCGTACCCGAAAGTAAATGCGAAGAGGAAAATTGCTTTTGCCCCTCGGCAGATGCCACCACCCCCACAGCTGCCCGGGTTACCCCTGCTTGCTCCATCAACATTGAGTTTGAAACAATCCCCCACAGGGAAGATCCATTTAACCAAGACTGGGAGATTGGTGGGCGGGGTAGGGAGGGCAATACCAAGAGAAATCATCACCTTACATTCAGCAGATGAGTGGTCGGGCCAACTTGAATACGCCTGGCAGGTGGATTTGAGCCAAGCAATAACACGGAAAATAACATCTGACGGAAGGGCCACCTTTCCTTGAAACTTAGCTTTGTTCCTCGCCTTCCAAGTTTCCCAAATGATGAACATGGGAAGAAGACCCTGCAGCATAGACGTCTTACTAGAGGCAGTGGAAGCAGCCCACCACGCATACAACCTTGTTTCCACTGTGGGGTTTGCTCCGAGAGAAATGCCCAGCATGACAGCAAAGTGGTTCCAAATAGCTTTGGCAAGAGAGCTATGAATGAAAAGGTGGGCCAATGATTCCATCGAAGGGACCATGGAGGCAATCTGACTACAACATACACATTTGGAGACCAAAACAATACCTTTGTCCTGCACTCTGGAGTCAACAGGGACCGCACCAAAGAGGACTCTCCACACAAAACAAGAGATTTTTGGTGGCATCATCGTATGCCAAACCCATCGGGCCCAGCCCTTCCTCGGCCTAGAAGGGTGAAGCACACCCCATGCGGATCTGACAGAGAACGAACTGGACGGGTCCAAGGGCCAGAAGTGCGAGTTAGGGAGCTCTGACATGCAAAAACTACCTTGGAAGATGAGGTCAATAACCTCTTGAGGAAGAAGATTGAAGATAGCTGACGGAGGGAGGGGGCCATGCGGGCCCAGAAACTCTTTAATTTTCATATCCCATTGCCTCTCGGGGATGAGGCTAGAGGCAAGAAGATGAAGGGGGCCAAGATTGGACCAGTTGACCCTCCAAAGACTCCCATTTCCATGCCCGATTTTGTACTGTGCAATCCTGTCGACCAGTGGCAGGCAGTCCCTAACTGACCTCCACATCGGAGAACAAACCGGGGCCGTGGATTGGCCCGGGGTTAATTGACCTAAGTCTCTCTGATGTTTGGTCTTCATCAATTCCACCCACTGACTATTACCATCCCCAAACCGGATGGACCAAGTAAGTTTGATGCCGAAAGTCTTCATGATATCTTTAAGAGGATGAAATCCTAGCCCACCTTCGAACTTAGGAATAGCGATCCTCTTCCAACCGACCCAATGCAGCTTCCTTGCCCCATCAGCCCATCCCCAAAAGAAGGAAGAGATGCTCCTTTGAAGCGACTCGAGGGAGTTGGCTAGAACGTTTGAGGCCGCTAACGTATGAATGGGGATGCTACATAAAACATGACGAATGAGGGTGGCCCTCCCAGCTTGGGAGAGAATTTTGGCCTTATACCCACTGATTTTAGCTTCAATTTTGCTTACCATAGGCTGAAAGGTTAGCCGGTTGACCCTGCCGCGAGAAATGGGGACCCCCAGATAAGTCAGATCAGACGAAGCAAGCTTGATACCCAGACAATTTTCGATGCTTCTGATTCTAGCTGCCGTGAGCCTATCGGACGCCAAGAAGGAGCTTTTTTCCAGATTAACCCGCAGACCCGAGGTAGACTAGACCGCTTCGAGGAAGGCCTTGACAGCGAGCAGGGAGGGCAGACCCCCATTCATGAACAGGAGGGTGTCATCTGCAAAAAGCAAATGGGACACGACAGGGCAGCCTTGCTTGAGTTTGAACGACATGCATTCCCCTCTGGCGATCAAAGCTTTGAAACCTCGGCTGAGCACCTCAGCCGCGAGGATGAAGAGACTTGGAGATAGCGGGTCTCCCTGTCTCAACCCCCGCGAAGACTTGAAGAAACCAGTTGCCTCCCCATTAACCAGAACCGATAACCAGTAGTTTTCCCAGCATTTCTCCACCATCTCAATCCAGGTGTCACAGAAGCCAAACTGCTTAAGAACTCGCTTCAGGAAGGTCCACTCCACTCGATCATAAGCTTTCTCTAAATCTAGTTTCAACATGATATTTCCCCCGCGGGTCTTCCTATTGATGTCTCGAAATACATCTCTTGGGCAAGAACAATGCTTTCTGCAATGGACCTTCCTTTCACAAAAGCCAATTGCTCCGACGAAATGAGCGAGGGGAGCAAAAGGCTCAGCCTAGAGGCGATGATCTTAGCCATGATCTTATAGATGCAGTTGCACAGGCTAATGGGTCGGAAGTCAGAGAAGGATGCGGGGTTGGCGACTTTTGGAATGAGGCAAATGAGGGAGGAGGTGAAGGCCCTAGGAATGCTCCCTCCTTGGAAAAGGTGGGCCACTGCTTTATGTAGGTCGTCCCCCACTATGCTCTAGCATGTCTTAAAGAAGCTCCCCGGAAACCCATCAGGTCCGGGGGCCCCATCCAAGGGAATGGAGGAAACCACACTATGGACCTCTTGCATTGTCGGGTTGCTCATGAGACTCTCATTATCAGCAGACGAAACGACACCAGGAATGAGATGGAAAAGCCCCTTATGAGAGGACTGTGGCTCAGATGTGAAGGCGGCTTCGAAAAAAGCGACCGCTTCCTGCTTTATCCACTTGGGATCTGAGAGAATCGCTCCTTGTGCAGACTTGATGGCAGTGATTTCAGCTCTCCTTGTGCGTTCCACGGATGCAGCATGAAAAAATTTGGTGTTTTTATCCCCTTCCTTGAGCCAGGAAATTCTGGATTTTTGCTTCCAGAAGATCTCCTCCCTTTGCTCCAAGTTATGAAGGTTGGTTGTTTCCTGCAAAAGTTGACTGTGGAGGTTTGCATTTGGCTGGTTTTGCAACTGTTCCTCGATTAATCCAAGAGCGAGCTCCGTCTCCGTAGCTTTCACCTGCTGATGGATATTACCAAAGCATTCTTTGTTCCAATACAATAGGATTTGCTTAACCTTTTTCAACTTAAATTGAACATTAACCATGGGGTTTAAATTAGCTAGCCCATCCCACACTTTGTGCACAACTTGCAAGAAAGATTCATGCAAAGTCCTCATTCCCTGAAAACGAAAAGGTTTGGCCGTACCCGAATGAGCCCTGGGGAATGATAAAAGGAGCGGCGCGTGATCGGAGCTAACTCTGGGAAGGTGATGAACTCTAAACCGCTGGAAGAAAGTAGCCCATGGAACATTTATAAGGACCCTATCTAGTCTCGCCCAGGATCTAGCAGTACCCTGCTGGTTATTACTCCATGTAAAGCGACTGCCCGCAAAACCCCCATCCTGTAGAGCAGCAGTATTGATGGCTTCAACAAAATCTCTGGAGCTAAGGAGATCAGGAGGTCTTTTACCCCTTCTCTCAGAGGCATTGCACACAGCGTTGAAGTCCCCAGCAACAGCCCATGGATCTGTGGTGATGCTGGAAATGGAAGCTATGTCCTGCCACAAGGACCTCCTCCTCAATCTATTACAACTGGCATAAACAAAGGAAAGCCTGATAGGTTGCTGGATGGAGGGAGTAGTGATCAGCAATGAAATCAATTGATTAGATAGGCCAAGAACTGAAATGTTGAGGGAGGTTCTGAAGAACACCCAAACCTTTCCTTCAGCCTCGGCTTTAGAATAGGACGAGTGGAAACCCAAACTAATACCAACCTGAACCCTCCTATCCTTGCTAAGCATAGGTTCGAGGATGGCTTCAATCCAAGGATTATGCTCCCGAATAATCCTCGAAATCATTCTAATCGTGGGGGCGTTCCCCACACCTCGAGCATTCCACATAAGGATGTTATCCATCAGTTATACACCCTATGTTCACAGCCCTCCGTTTGAGCCTCCTTAACCTACCATACCAGTCCCCAGTTCCTTCAGCATTCATATTTTTGAAATTTTTCCTATTCCTCCGTTTGGCTTTAATCTTACTGATGAGATGACGCTTGTTACTATCTTGCAGATGGACGCCCTACTCCGTAAATTTCCCAAAAATCTACTCCGTAAAGTTCCCAGAAATGTGGCCTGTATCTGGATCCTAAATTCGGTTCTATGCCACTGCCAATCCACCTGAGAAGTTTTCCGGCCTCATGGTGTTAGTTGATGTGAATTCCTGCTCACAAGGTCCCTTAGGAGTGGATTGAGAGCTGTTTGTGAAATATGGGGATAGGTCGACCTGCAACTCTAGATGGTCTGACTCTCCCTGCGGCAAACCTTGGCCTGTATCAAGTGGTATCCCGCAATCTTCCCTATCCAAATCCCAATCTTCCTGCACCCCATTGAAGATAACACAATTAACCCTCCCAATGGCCTTCTCCGGAGTTGTGTAGGGGGAATTCCCTTCTGATCTGGACAGTCTGGGGACCCAGATTGGTTTCATGCACTCACTTTCTCTTGCCTGTTGTCCTGGTGCTGAATCATTTTAGATTGAGATGTGACATGGGAGGTCTCATTATATGAGTTTGAGTTTGGGATGTTTAGGGTGGCAAGCTCAGTTAGCAGAGCAGGATTGATAGCCCTGCCCTCCTCTTTAGTGGGATGCCCTCTATCAGCAGTCCCTTGTCCAACCCCAATGGGAGACTGATCTGGGCTAAGTTCAGTAATAAAGAGGCCTCCATACACAGTTGACCTACCGTGATGGATAGAGGAGCTTCTCCCCTGGCGCATTAATGGGCTACTTTGATTTATGGGTTGTTGTAGGGCCATCAAAGGGGGAAGAGACAACACCACAGGGTCATTAACACACTCACTTGTAGGCCTGTCCTCTGTAGGACGAGCAGAGGAATGGTGTGGAATTGTCGGGATGGTCATCACCTCATCAGCAACATTTTGACAAACATGACCCGGGCACTCCTCCTGTTGGTTTTTACATAATGTATTTTCAACCCAATCCTTAGTGGATTCCTTCAGCTGGGTGAGGATCTTATTAGTAGTCGAGGTATTCTCTATTTCGGCTGTGATTTGGAAAATGCGACCCACTGCTTCCAATTTAAGGACCTTGGACAGATCCACATTCTGCCGAAGTTGGACTTTAACCCTGGCATAAACCTCGAAGACGCCAAACCTGCTTCCTGTGTCAATTTGGGTGGCCTTGCCAAAATAATTACCTAAGTCTAGAATAGCAGATTCAATCCACGCATGTGTCGAGATGCCATAAAAGCGGATCCAGGTGCCTTCACCATCAGGCGCAACTTCAGGCGTCCAGGGAAATACTTCCAGAAGCCCCATCCTCCGATGCAGATCAACATCCCACTTAAAATCAACCAATTCTGCTTTTGATTTGAGAACAATAAGGAAGCGATCCTTGGATAGCCTGGCGACATCAATAGCCGATGCAACGAAGGGAGAGTCCCTAAGTTCAGAAATAAGTTGTAGAATGGATGTGTTTGAGTTCACAGCTACACCTACCAAAGCCAGTTGGAGTTCCTTGAGCTTGATTGCCACTTCCTCAGGATCCGCCACCTTGAGGGTGTCGTCGTAGTGCGTGGGAGCAGTGGAGCGTGGACGAGGATAACAAGGTATGAGAGCCGGCCTAGCCCTGACTGCCGTCGCATAGGGGAGAAACTGGGCAGTCCGATTCGAGGTATGGGGAGCGGGGACAGGTGGAGTGCTGACAGGGGATTTTCGCCCAACCCGTTTGGGCTTTGCAAACCTCACAATAGCTTCTCGACCATCGATTTTCTGCCCATCCAGGACTCCCATCACTGCCCTCGCGTCCACCTCGTAACGGAATCGAACGAAGGCGTACCCCCTTAGGCGAGAAGAGTTGGGGAAATAGGGCACGTATACCTCCAAAACCTTCTCATATCGGGAGAAGATCTTAGCAATATCATCTTGAGAGCAATCAAAGGGAAGATTCTCGACAAAAAGGTTGAAGGCTCCAAGGAAGAAATCTGAATATTTGGGTTTTCTCCACTGGGATCTACCTCTCCTGGGGGAAGGGGATCTGTGACGGGAGGGAGCGCGGCTACGACGACTTCTCTGACCCCCAGCCCCAGGAGAAGGGGGGTTCCTAGCACCGATGTTCATCACTCGACCAAGCCATCTACGGCCTCCGCCGTCCGCCCTTGTTCATCACTCGGCCTCACCTAAAAAAATAAATAAATATTCGTTGCCTAGTGATTGTAACGGCAAAGTTGTGGCTTTTGTCATAGCTGTCCAACTTATGGTCCTTAAATGGACAATGGAAAACCAAGATGGATCAATCATTCATGTTCTTAATTATTGAAAATGTTTGTTATGGCTACTAGGATTGACCACTAGCTCTTACGAAACCACTGAAAGAAAAATTACCATTTATGTGTACAGAAGTGAATAGGGTGTGCCCTGCGCTTGTGGACATGTCTATGAATAAATCATTAATGAAGACCATCCACTAGGTTCACCGCACTTTCAAGGGTCACCACACACAAAAAAAAAAAAAAAAGAACTCATACTGAGAGGAGGAAAACTAGCTCTCCAAACAGTTTCCTCTCCCTTTCTGTTTGCCAAGCCTCTGATGGATGTTACTGTCATCCCATCAAAATGGTTCCTTGAGAGTTTATAAAAGGGACGCGGAGGCAGGGACTTTGTAGGCCACTACGATGTATGTGTTTTATCCACACCATCCATCCATTTTGCCAAATCATTTTAATGGATGAGCCCGAAAATGAGGCATATCCAAGGCACAACAGGACCACACCACATGAAGCAGTGGTGATGATGATGCCCACCATTGAAACCTTCCTAGGGCCTACCTTGATATTTATTTGCCATATAACCTATTCATAAGGTCACGCTATAAGATTTATGGGGTATATAGAGGCAGATTTTGCCGAAACCAAAATCATAGTGGGTTCCACAGAGCTCCTGTAAGGACCCTTTTTTTTTTTTTTTTTTTTTTAAAGCTTGTTAGTACACCCCACTGTCAGTTGACACTTCACTGTTAGCCACCCCCACTAGGGATCGATACCGAGACCTCAAGTGTTGAAACGAGGTATCTTTCACTCAGTCTACCACTTGAGCTATGGACCAGGGTCCTGTAAGGACCTGATGTGCCATTCCAGCTAGTACAACTAGAGGTGGGCACCAGACGACTCGATCCGGCTAACTCAACTCGTCCGACTTGTTTGGATCCGACTCGACCCGAACCGAATGGGTGAGTCGGTCCAAATAGAGTAGGCTTCGCCAAATCCGAACTCAAACCAAGTGGAGTTCGAGTTACCTAGTAACTCGACCCAAAACTCGATTCAGTTAGACTCGACTCGATCCAAAACCCGACTCTCTAACCCTACCTACCACACCCTACCCCGACCCGATCCGATCCCAAAATCTCTCTCCCTCCCTCATCCTCCTCATCTTCCAAGCGTGGCCTCTCTCCCTCCCTTCCTCATCCTCCTCATCTTCCAAGCGTGGCCTCTCTCTCTCTCTCTCTCTCTCTCTCTCTCTCTCTCTCTCTCTCTCTCTCTCTCTCTCTCTCCCTCATCTTCCTCATCTTCCAAGCCAGGCAACCTTCTACCACCATCACCCTCCTCCTCCTCCTCCTCCTCCTCCTCTCTCTCTCCTTTTCACTCTCGGTCTCTCCCTTCCTTATTTCTCAATCCAACTCGGTGCCAACTCGACCCGACTCAATACTTTTGACCAGATTAGACTCGGTGCAGATCAGTCCGGGCTAGACGAGACTCGGATCGAGTCAAGCACACTAGACTCGGTATCAAGTCGGATTGAGTCAAAACCGGATTGAATCGAGTCAGCCCAAACTCAGTCCGACTAAACTCAATGCCCAACTCTAAGTACAACACTACCCTAATACAACTATCTTCAAGTGTAAATGCCTCGATCACTACACACGTCTTATATGGTACAGGCCTTTGCATAGATAGGCCGCGAATTTCCTATGAAAGCCTTTAGCAAGAGGTTCCTGCGAAAGCCTTTTGCAGGATGGGGCCCACTAAAATGTTTATGAGAAATCCATTCCGTCCATCTATTTTCGAAGCTCATTTTAGGACATTTTATTAAAGATGAAGTGGATACAAAACTCAAGTGGGTCACACGAGAGAGAAAGTTGGGGAAAGAAATTCCTACTGTTGAAACCTTCCTAGGCTCCACCCTGATGTTTATATTCCATCTAAACCATTTATAAGATCATTCCCAATGAGATGAAGTGAAAACACCAAAAATATAGCCTGATACATTACTTTTATGGTCATAAGAATGCTTCATCGTTGCTCACCGGATTCCCACTGTTTCATCTTATGTGGCCCACTTGAGTATTGGATACACTTCATTGTTGGTCATATGTCCTAAAATGAGCTCAAAAAGCATCTGGACGGGTTGGATTTCTCACAAACATCCTTGTGGGCCTCACCCAGCATCGTTGCAGAAAAGCTTCCTGTGAAAGACTTCGGCAGGAAATCCACGTCCACATAGATACAAGCTGGGACGTCAACAGGCCAGGCTAGGGTAGGTCTTGGCCCAGATTTTGAGCTGTTTCTGGCCGGACTGTCACGCCAGCTCTATTTAAAATTCTGATTTTTTAAGCCCTAGCCCGTCCCATTGACGCCCCTCGATGTAAGGGAATGGTTTGGTAAGGTATAAGGCAGCCAAGGCAGCCAATGTAAATGCCCCAGTACAAAGCTGGCGCACAGGTACGATATCCAAGACATCAGTCAGGTGTACTCTACTCCTTAGATGCTCTGCCTTTAAAGCCAAGGTGGATGTCCACTAATGATGACCTTCCCCAACAAATGGATGATGGCTGGCAAAAATTGGGTAGGAGTCTCTATTTTATGAACTACTGGGCTAGGGAGGTGGATCATTACTTGTGCGTGAGTGAACGATGCTGTGCTCGGGCTCTTATGCTTCCCTCCCAATGCCATATAGTTTGTTGAAACTATATTCTTCACAATCTTATTTGGCATCTGGTAGATAAATACCTTAAGCTTGCTCTCATTGGTTTATCTAAGTTTTGTAAGGTTAGTATCTTGGTATTTGTGCTAGAGGTTTACAATAGTTAAATTGTTCTTATTATTATGAATCCAACTTCCTCTTCCTGGACCATATGCCTCTACGTAAGTTCTATTTATGTCACGGTCTCCTGTGTCAATGCTAATGTCATTATTGTCTTAGCTAGGCATTGGAGGTTAATATCTAAGCTCACGTCATGCCCTGAAAATCGAATACATAGTGTGTACCCTCATACTTGAGTTACAGTCCATGACTGTACGCCAACTGTACACAATTCCACTTATCATACAGTTGATGGGAGGCATAATATAATGTATTTTAAGTTCTCACCATCATTTAACATTCAAACATCTACACAAACTATACAAACTCACTCCTTTTCATTATCAAAATTGTCACATTTTCAAATTACATTACTAATTACTAATTCTGAAATTCAACTGTCCACTCATTTGAGACTTTATTCAATTAACATATCAAATATTGTTTAATAAAAACATAATTATAAACAATTTGAATTTAATATAACTATAAGTAACTAAAATGAATAAAAAGTAACTACATATGACTCATGTTTCAAATGCTAATAAGGCCCATGTGTTAATGGGTATTTATGACATTTTTCTTATAAGATGGTAGCTTTTAGGGTTAGTTATGTTAGTGAAAAGAGGGAGTAATGATTTTTTATTGTTTTTATTATTATTATTATTATTATTTTATTTTTTTAAGAGTGGCCAAGAAAAAGAGTTAGGGTTTTGGCAATAAGTTCTTTCCATTCTTGTCAATTTTTTTAATAGTATATTAATGGTTTTTGTACTGTATATATATTTTTTTTTTTCATAAGATTTTTTCATATAAAAATCGTGTGTTTGGTTCAATTTTTATTTTCTCTTATTTATTTCAATCTATATTAAGGTTATTCGTAGGGTCGGAACACCACCATTCATTAGGTACGCTCCACACTTACCAGGAGAAAAAATAATGTACAGTTACAAAAGGTGAGAAGTGACTCACATTCAACATTGGTATGTGGCCAACCTGATAAGTGATCTAGTATGATTTTTAGGTTAGCTCGCATCACAAGCTCTGACCGAATGAATAACAGTCTGCATCTTATACATGTGACTCATGCTGACACGTACACCATGTTCAACTGGCAATGCAGATGCACGAACCCCTACCGATGTCTCTCCTTAACCCAGATTTGGTGGCTCCCTCCAAACTAAAGTGCGTGTTGGGTTATAGCCACCAATTGGCTGCTGAAATGGGGGCCACACGTTACACATAGATCCATCACTTTTTTGGTGGGGGCCAGTTTCTTCATCCAATAGTAGAACGGGGACTATAACTCCCACCTATTCGACGTTCCATCTGACCCCTTTTCAGGCCAAGCTCAAATCAAATAAAACAGAAGGATGAAGATTTATCTCTTTATCCGTGAAATCGACAAGAGACTAATATTTCTCTTTTGAAGGAAAACGAAACACTAGTGGGGCTCAGGTTTCATTGTAGCCGTGCGGAGTTCACTACGTGGATAATGCTTGTGGAGCCCACTCACATGACATTTGCTGTCTTGCAGTTGCAAATGGTAGGCTCGAAGTTTGTACTCTACCGTTTGGATTTCGGCTTTGATATCTTGTGGTTGGAATTACCTTAATTTTAACCTACAATGTTACACATATACACTATTATGGGATATTATAAATGATTTATTTAATTAAATTCAAATATCTACAAACATAATATAGCATTCCAATGCTTCAAAAACATAGGCTACATTTGAATTACAAAATGCCGAGTATTAAATTCCAGTTCCAAATTCCAAATTAAGGCAACCAAAGGAGCCTTTACTTTTATTGGGGCACTTGGACCGTCAAATCCACTCATCTAGATTGTTCTTTTAAGTCCAACACGCATTTTTTGGGCAGCCATTCAAGAGTCACACCAATCCCACAAATATAGACATGGATTTATTGCGAATTAGAGCCTTTTGCAAGAAGTTTCAGCTTAAGGATATTGCAATGTATGTGAGGAATCCATTCTGTCCATCCATTTTGCGAGCTTATTTGTAGGATGTACGACCAAAAATGAGGTTGATTATAAATAAATAAATAACTCAAGTGGGTCACATAAGAGGGAATATTGGGAAAATAAATACCTACCATTGAAATGAAACCTTCCTGGCTCCACCTTGATTGTTTATATGCTATCCAAATGGTTTATAAGGTCATTCACGGTGGGATGAAGTGAAAACACATAAAGATAGCCTGATACAAAACTTTTATCATCATAAGAATACTTCAATAGTGCTCACTGAATCCCCACTGTTTCATCTCATGTGGCCCACTTGAGTGTTTGGTACAGCTCATGTTTGGTAGCACGTTCTAAAATGATCTCAAAAAACAATTGGGCGGAGTGGATTTCTCACAAACATCTCGGTGGACCGCACACATCATCCTTGCGCAGGAACTTCATGCTAAAGGCTTTCACAGGAAATCCGCGTCCCACAAATAATTACCATTCGGTTAATGGTCATTAATTGAACAGTCAAGATGACTTACACAAAATACGTCCAATCAACCATTTGATCCATGGATTGCTTATGGTTATAAGGAATCAATATTTTTAGGCAATCGAACTATCCCATCTATTTCTTGGAAAAGGTACGGTTATATAAAATAAAGCCAAATTAAGGATGAACTGGATCGTCAAATCAGTGCAATTTTTGTGTGGTAGACTATGAAACACGGTTTGGAGCTATTGAATGGTTCAGATCAATTGATTGGACTATCCAACTGAACTTAGGTAACTAGGACACATCATCAATTGTTTGTTAAATCAAAGTTCATTATTCAAGTTTAGAACCTTCACTACTGGAAAAGTTCTTTTCCTAATTCTGGTAGAGAAGTTGTGACCTCCGTATCTTTCCCTAGCGAAGGGCTTTGGCAGGAAGTTCCTGCGCTGAGATGCTAGGTGGCCCCACCGTGATATTTGTGACAAATCTAAACCGTCCATACGCTTCGAGAGATCATTTTAGGGCATATGACCAAAAATGAGGCGCATACAAAACTCAAGTGAGCCACGCGTGTGGAAAAACAGGGGAAAGAATTTCCTACCATTGAAGCTTCCTGGGATCTACCTTGATGCTTATATTCCATCCAAACTATTTATAAGATCATTCCCACTTGTATGAAGTAAAAACACCAAAAATTTAACCTGATATAAAACTTTGTGGCCATACGAATGTTTCAAACGGTGGTCACTGAATCCCCACTATTTCCTCTCGTACGCAGCTTACTTGAGTTTTGAATCCACCTGATTTTTGGTTTTTTGTCCTAAAATGAGCTTTAAAAGAGGATCGACTATGTAGATTTCTTAAAAACATCATGATGGCCCTACCTAGCATCTGAGCGCAGAACTTCCTGCAAAAAGCTTTGGTAGGAAATCCGCGTCCAGTTATAAGTAGAGCTGGGCATCGGTCCGGATCGGATCGGATTGGGTTCAACTCGATCCAATCCGAAATGTTAATGGTTTGACCCGAACTCGATCCGATCCGGAACCAAATCCAGGTCACCTGACCCGAACCGATCCGACACATGATTCGCCTGACACAAACCGAGTCTGACTCGGTCAGAGAAACCGAGTCGGATCGAGTTGGCTACGATTCGGATCGTATGAATTTAATTCAACTGTTTCATGTGATGTGGTCCACTTCAACCTTTAATATATGCCATTTTTTTGCTCAAGGCCTAAAATGATATGTCAAAATGGATGAACAGCTTAGATAAAACATATACATCAAGGTGGACCCCACATGGCTCTGAAAGAGCTTTCCATCTATGTGTTCATGTTTTTACTGGACGTTGACTAGACGTGCATGGCAAGAAATCGTGACTTGCTTTTCATGGAAGCACAGTTGTGATTTTGTATCGATCGACATTAGTGAGTTGTGTGGGTCTAATCATGGGGTATGTGTTATATCCAAACCATCCATCCATTTGGTGAGCTCGTATTAAGGCTTGAGACGAAAAATAAGACAGATCTAACTATCAAGTGGACTACACGAATTGTTTAACGACGAAAATCATTCTCTACTGCTATTTGTGGTGTGGTCGAGATGATCTTTGGATATTATTCATTTTTTTTTTATAATGTCCTATAATGATCTCTTAAAATATATGAACAGTGTAGATATAATAAATACATCACTATGGGGCCATATAACTTTGATCTCCTTTGAACCATTCATACAACTTGGAGCTCGAGGAACGCTCGGAGCTCGAGGAGTGCAGACGTCGTATGGGCTACTCGCCTACTCCCCCTGCCACCAGCAAATGGCCCGTGGTCGGTGCTCTGTGGGCCCCACCATGATGTATGTGTTTCATCCATGCCCTCCATCTATTTTTATAAATCATTTTATGTTATGAGAAAAAAAATGAGGTATCTAGAAAACTCAAGTGGACCACATTGTAGGAAACAATGTTGAATGAACGTTGACCATTAAAAACATTTTGGAGGCCATAAAAGTTTTTGATCAAGCTGACATTTATTGTTTCCTTTCATCTGGGTCCTTACGACCTAATCAACAGATTAGATGTGAAATAAACAGTACAGTGGACCTTTGGAGGATTATAATGGTAGATATCCAATCATTATTGTTTCCTGTGGTGTGGTCCACCTGAGATTTATATCACTATCATTTTTTACATGAAGCCCTAAAATTATATGTTAAATGGATGAACGGAATGGATGAAACACATACATGGTGATGGGGTCGGATTGGGTCAGGTCGGATTAAATCGGATACAATCGGATCGGATTCCGAATCGGATCAGTTCGAGTATGTATAGATCTGAACTCGACTCGAAAATCTTTCGGATCTGGATTGCCCTACTCAATCCATACCGATCCAGGCCGTCGGATCGGTTTGGATCGGGTCGGATCTGGTCGGGTCTACCGGATCGGGTCAGGATTGCCCAGCTCTAGTTATAAGGGGTTTTCCACTGTAAATGACTTGTATCTCAATCGCAACACTGGCCCAAT
Source organism: Magnolia changhungtana (assembly GCA_030180095.1). Taxonomy (NCBI): domain Eukaryota; kingdom Viridiplantae; phylum Streptophyta; class Magnoliopsida; order Magnoliales; family Magnoliaceae; genus Magnolia; species Magnolia changhungtana. The sequence goes on from JASAUF010000098.1 coordinate 716,310, forward strand.
TGGTACCACGTGCTTCGATGGATCTGGGAAACCATCAACCTCGGTGGTTTCTGGAATGTGGGGCCTGATGTATTTGTTTTGTATCCACTTCGTCCATCTGTTTTACCAGCTCATTTTAGGAACAAGCCTAAAAATGAAGCCACTCATGCTATAGGGGATTTCACCACCTATGTACTTAAACCCTTACTAAGTGTTGAAACTCCTGAGAGTCTACCACCGGAGCAAGAGTAAGGACCCAAAAGAAAACACCCACCATTGAAAACATCTTCTTAGATCGAGCTAATATTTATGTTTTCCGTTTGTCTGCATGACCTTATCAATAGGTTGGATGTAAAACAAACATTATGGTAAGCCTTATGAAGTTTTTAATGGTAAGTGTTCAATCATCACTGTTTCCTGTGGTGTGGTCCAGCTGAATCTACTACATTTTTGGGTTCATGCCCTAAATTAAGCTTGCAAACAGATGTACACCATAGATATAAACCACATACATCAAGGTGGGCCCCATAGTCCGACAGCCACCATGCCTCAATTGGTAGTCTACTATGGGCAACATAACAGAATAAGTACTAGATAGGACAATCCTAACGGTCCAATCTATTCAATTGATTAAGATCATAAGGTCAGTGAAAGTTTTACTAGAAAACCCTCCATGATAGGGTCCTCGGGTGAGTGGTCCATCACTTATCAGCCCCTTAAATTTTAAATTGAGGTAAGCTACAACCTTGGATTAACTTAGTCAACTCCTACACTTCTAACTCCCTAAAATAATATTTGGTCCTGTTGGGGAAAAATAGGACAAGTCCAACGACTTGGCTAAGGAATGGACCAACTCTACTGACATTGCCCGGGATCCCGAGGCAACAAGCCCGACTGAGGCAAGTATTCCAAATGCCTAAAGGAAAGAGTTAGCTCTGATTATAGGAAATGAATCCCGGCCGAGACTTACAAAGTCAAGATCCATAAGGCATAATTTATGAGATGCATAAAGTTGACTCGAAAAATAAGGCAGCAACGTCCAAAGAGGCCGATTAAGGCCCAAAGCTCAAAAGCCACTTGACCGACCCATCTTTAGCTCGGTTATAGAGTTAGCTATCGGATTAAGAAAGTACACTGATTGCGAATTAGTTTCATCTCATTCGACAGAAGGCAAGTAGCTCTACCCTTTACAGCCGGCCGAGACTCACTCACCAGTAGAGTCGACCGAGCCCGATTCGAACAAGGTAGAGACGGTGTAAATTAAAATACCTTCTCAAAATACCTCCCGAAAATCTAGTAAAAGGATCCCTGATCCCGAAGATCTCGGAATCGGCTGGAATCCAAAAATGGATTGACACCAAATCTCCAAGATATCAAGAGAAGAATCCTGGTACGATGGGATCCTCCCCTTTCTATAAATACAGGAGATCTCCAAGGTGAAAGGTACGCAAAAACTCTCCTAAAAACTCTCTTATACAATCCTGTCCCCGAATTTAGCTTCGGAGGGTCCTCGGCTCTGGCTAGGGTCTCCTTTGTCTCATTCTTGTGCAGGTGAAGGAACGGAAGAGGACTTACCAGTTTTTAGCATCAACAGTTTAGCGCCGTTTATAGGAAATGATATGAAAAGTCATCTTCCTAGCTCTATCAAAAGCTTCAATGAAATCTCCAATGACAAGAACAAGGAGAACAGTCCAAAATAAGCCTAATGAAGTCGCTGTTACTTGACCACCGGCGGCAGTAGGCTCACCGGGTATGAATGGAGCCCAAGGGGCCCAGAACCAACCCAATAATCGACAAGGTTCTGCGGCTCGTCCGCCAACCTCCGTCTCGACAACGCATACTCAACGGAACCGAGGGAACAGACGGTTAAATAAGGAGGTCCATGAACTCCTGACCGTTATGAACTACATGAAGCAAATGCTGGAATAAATTCATCGCGATTCATTGCCAACAAGTTCCGCCTTAACATGATGGTGGTCGGGCGAATGTCCCACAACAATTCGCCGATCCCCAGCCTGTTGCTCTGCGTTCTGTCCCTCAACAAAGTTAGCATCAAGGCCCGAACAAGCCTACACCCTCTCATTTTGTGATCGCCCCACTACCTGCCATCGATCTTCGACACGAAATAGATCAGAGAAGGTGCAGCAGGCCTCCGGTTGAGGGCACAGCTGATAGCAACGTACCTTGGAAAGTTGACCTTCAGGATTTTCGAAGAGAAGTACAGGAAGAGATCGCTGACATGAGGCAAAATTGAAATCTGGGTCAAACCAGACCCGAGATGAAGGCATTCCCGTTTACAGAGGAAATTATGCAAGCTCGGCTACCGGAATGGTTCCGCCTACCTCAGATTACACCCTTCACCAGCAAGAGTGATCCAACCGAGCATATCGAATCTTTTCGAACGTATATGGAATTGCATGATACCTTGGACATCGTGATGTGCCGAGCTTTCTCCCTCACTTTAGTTGACATGGCTTAGCTTTGGTTCAAACAGTTGAAACCAAAGTCCATTAGCCCATTTATAGAGCTCAGCGATGCCTTCCTCACCAATTACATCGATGGAAAGAAAAAGTTAAAACCATCTGCGCACCTGAATAACATAATCTAAAAGGAGGGAGAGCTACTAAAAGATTATATCAAACGCTTCAACTTCGAATCGCTTCAAGTCCAAAAACATTCGGATGAGACAACACTTAACTCGATCATGTAAGGCATTAGAGATAAGCCGTTTCTACCATCCTTGGACAAGAACCCACCTACAACTTTTGCAGAATTCATGGCTCGGTCGGATAAGTATGCGGACGCCGAAGAAACTCGAATCCTGTGTGAGGTCGCTCAAAACACGAAAATTCAGGCCAAAGAGTCAGTAAAAAAAGAAGTTGACTCAAGTAGTGGGAAGAAGCGTAAAGACGACCGGTCTCGCGATGAACGTAGGTCGGGTAAGCGGCTTGACCACAAATTCTCAATGTATACCCCGTTCAATAAATCACAGGAGCATGTATTGATGGAAATCAAGGGTGAAGGGTTCGTTAACTGGCCTGATAGACTCTGAAGCAACCCGAACAGACGAAATAAGAATAAATACTGCCATTACCATCACGATCATGGGCACAATACGAGTGACTGTTATCACTTGAAAGAAGAAATCGAGAGACTCATCCGAGAAGGTCGTCCTAAAGATCATGTTGAAAGAACCGGGACAACGGAAGAACGCTCGGGCGATAACCAACCCATGGAAGAAATCTGAACTATTGTTGGTGGTCCCCGAGGCAGGGGCGACTCAAATAATGCTAAAAAAAATCACGCCTGGAGCATCAGTCGACCTGAGTCCGAAATCCTGATTTTAGTTAGGCCTTCGAAAGAGATAAAAAGGAGAAATACTGCATATCGTTTACCAATGAAGACACTCAGGGCATTTATCATTGCATGATGACGTATTAGTCGTCACCCTTACTATAGCAAACCGCAAGGTGTTCCGCATTCTTGTTGATATAAGGTCATCTACGGATATATTGTTCACTCAAGCGTTCGACAAAATGGGTGTCAAACGATCGACATTACGGCCAGTTCACACCCCATTGATTGGATTCTCTAGTGAACAAACACTCCCCGAAGGAGTCATATTGCTACCACTCACTGCCAAAAATTCTCCACATCAGGCGACAGTAATGGTCAACTTTCTGATAGTCGACCAACCATCAGTCTACAACGCTATACTCGGTCGACCCTCTATATGCCTTCTCCAAGCTGTAATTTCGATGTACCATCTCTCCATGAAATTTTCGACCGAGTCGAGAGTAGGAGTCGTTAAAGGTGACCAATAGGACACAAGGCGCTACTATGCGACAGCCGTAAAAGCTTCAGCCAAGGTAACCACGATTGAATCGTTGGACCCTCGGGCGAACAAGGACAACCGGTAGAAGATCTCATCCCAGTATCTTTGGTCAAGACAAACGAGTTTAAAACAGTTCGGATTGGCTCATCTCTGTAATCGCCTTTGAAAGAAAAGCTGGTATCCCTACTCCGATGATACGTTGATGTGTTTATGTAGAGTCATGAAGATATGCCTGGGATCGATCCCTCGGTGATGACTCATCGCCTCACATCGATCCAACAGAAGCGACCACCACTCGGCCCCGAAAGGTACACCATCATTGAAGATGTTAGCAAGCTCCTTAAGGCTAAATTCATTGAAGAGATATATTACCCGGAATGGGTAGCAAATGTCATACTCATTAAAAAAGCTAACATTAAGTGACGAGTCTGTATTAATTATACCGACTTAAACAAATCCTGCCCAAAGGACAGCTTTCCTCTTCCGAGGATCGCTCAGCTAGTGGACAGCACGGCAGGACATGAACTTCTTAGTTTTATGGATGCTTATTTTGGATACAATCAAATTGTAATGCATCAATCAGATAAATCTAAGACTACCTTTGTCACTGACAAAGGTCTTTACTGTTACCTGTGATGTCATTTGGTCTAAAGAATGCAAGAGCGACCTACCAACGATTAGTAAATCGGCTAGACCATAGAAGTAAACATTGATGACATGCTCGTCAAAAGTATACATGCGGCCGATTATATTGCCTACTTAGAAGAGATGTTTTTTATCCTTCGAAAATACAAGATGAAGTTGAACCCAAGCAAGTGTGCCTTTAGGGTAAGCTCGGGTAAATTTCTCAAATTCCTGGTCAGCCAGCGAGGGATAAAAACAAATCCGGAGAAAATCAAAGCATTGCACGACATGGAATCCCTGAAAATAATCAAAGATGTACAAAGGCTAACTGGACAAGTAGCCACGCGCACTCAACCGCTTCTTTTCCCAAGCTACCGATAAGTACCTCCCGTTCTTCTAACAACTGAAAGGACGACAGATGGTAGATTGGACGGAAGAGTGTGAAGCAGCGTTCTGGTAGTTGAAGTCGTATCTCGGATCTCCACCTCTCTTATTGAAACCCGAACTTGGGGAAGCCTTGTTGTTGTACTTGGTGGTCTTTGACACTGCCGTAAGCTCGGCTTTGATATGCGAGCATGAAGGAAAGCAGTTGTCAGTATATTACATCAGCAAAGCATTACTATCGGCAGAAACTAGATATCCGCCTCTAGAGAAGGTGGCCCTAGTCTTAATTGTCTCCGCACAACGACTTCGACCATACTTTCAAGCTCACACTATCATCATCGTGACCAACCTCCCACTCCGTCGAATCCTTCAGAAACCGGAAGCTTCTGGTCGACTAACGAAGTGGATGATTGAGCTTAGTGAATTCGATATTCAATACAAGCCGAGGGTAGCGGTTAAAGGACAGACTATGGCCGACTTCATAGCTGAAGTTACCCCACAAGCTGATTCACCTACCAAGCTGGTACAAGAATCCATCGATCCATCGACTGTTGTTACTCCCGACTCATCGCCCGACCTATCCCCCAAGAACCTTTATGTCGACGGTTCCTCCAACTCTAAGGCAATCAGGGCAGGAGTTGTCCTGGAAACTCCCGATCAAACTTACATGCAATATGCCTTAAGACTTGGATTTCAAGCCTCGAACAATACAACAAAATATGAAGCCTTGTTGCGCGGCCTTCGATTAGCAGCTTGTTTGGGTGTTACTCATCTCGATGTATTCAGTGACTCACAGTTGGTTGTCAACCAGGTTATTGGCGTGTATCAAACACGTAAAGAGTTGCTGAAAGCTTATATGAAGAAAGTCAAAGAGTTGATCGACGTTTTTCAATGATGTACTATCACTCGGATCTCTTGAACAGAAAACACTAAAGCCAACCTATTAGCCAAACTTACCTTTAGTGACGAAGACGATATACCCAGGTCCGTTCCAATCAAGTACATTACAAAGTCGAGCATCGATGAACCGCTTGGCTCGACCGTTCACTCAATCAACTCGGAACCCACATGGCTCGACCCGATCGTCCAATATCTCAATAGTGAAAAGTTACTCGAGAATCGTGCCGGGGCCCGACGGTTGAAGATTTGAGCCTCTCGTTAAACCATATTCAATGGGGTACTATATAAGAAAGGATTTTTCGCTCATTTGCTACGCTGCCTAAATTATGATAAGGCTAATTATATACTACGAGAGATCCACAAAGGGATTTACGAAAATCACTCAGGAGGACGATCACTCGCACATAAAGTTTTATGACAAGGGTATTACTAGCCGACCATTCAATACGACGCACGCAAGCTCGTCCAAAGTTACGACAAATGCCAATGATTTGAGGTCGTTCTGAGGCAGCCACCTGAGGAACTGACTCCTATGTCCGGTCCTTGGCCCTTCGCACAGTAGGGAACCAACATCATCGGACCATTCCCTTTGGGGAAAGGTCAAACCAAGTTTGTTGTTGTTGCGGTGATTACTTCACAAAATGGGCCGAAGCCGAGCCATTGGCTTGGATAATCGAACAAAAGATCATGAATTTCGTCTATAAAAATATCATCTACCGATTCGAGATACCTCGAACCTTATTACCGACAACAGGAAGTAGTTCGACAACAGTCAGTATCAAGAGATGTGTGATAATCTTGAAATAAGGAATGTCTACTCATCTCCCCATCATCCTCAGATGAATGGACAAGTCGAGGCAGTCAACAAAATCATCAAACAATATCTCCGAACTAAACTCGACCGAGCTAAAGGAGCGTGGGCCGAGGAACTTCCTAAGATACTATAGGCGTACCGAACTACCGATTGAACGACCACGGGAGAGACTGCTTTTCCCCTTGCATATGGATTGGAAGCCGTCACTCCGGTCAAGATCAGACTACCTTCAACTCGGGTCAGTTCGTTTAATGAACAAGACAACGAAGAACTACTAGCTCTCGGACTCGACCTCTTGGAAGAGCAAAGGGAAAGGGCTCGGCTATGAACGATGGCTCGATCACGGATGATGGCTCGACAATGACAAGTAGCTCGATTCTATAATACCCGAGTCAAGGTTAGACACTTCCGAGTAGGAGACATGGTCCTCTAAAAAACATTCCTGAACACTAAGGAAGTTGGTGCGAGCACACCGGGACCCAATTGTGAAGGACCTTATGTTATCTCAAGCACCATCCGACCCGAAATGCATCAGCTAGAAGATCTAACTGGGCAATTACTCCCCCATCCTTAGAATGTCGAGCATCTAAAAATCTACTATCCCTAAGTCGGCTGTTGAGTAATTAATTGCATTCATTTATCAGATGAGCAAAAACAATGGAAAATATGTAAACTGAGTCAAATGAACATGAAAATCGAATATATTTATTTATTAGTGCAAGTTTTACATCGGATTACATTAGTTCCTACTTTGGAATTACATTGACAAAATGAGAAGGATAATGCAGAAAAAGAGTCAGCTGACATAAGCAATGTCCTCCCTCGGTTGCAGATGCTCTTGAGCCCGGCTTGAAGCTTGGTGTGCTTGAAGTACCTGACACGCTTTGCAATCTAAAATTAGCTTCAAGGTTCACCACGAGCAAACTTAGGAGGAGGCTCAGGTTTAGCTGTCGCCGCCACTCGGAGCAACCTCTGGCGCTGCCACAGGAGCAGCCTCAGAAGCAACCTCAATATCAGCCACCACTACATCAGCAGACCCAACTGCCTCAGTTTCTGGACCGTCCGACCCAGAGGCATTTTCATCAAACCCCGAAAGATTAAGGTCGGGGAAGGACTGCTTCATCAAGTCCATGCACTTGATGTAACCATCCTGATACAAGCAATCCCGCTCCTCCAAGTGCTCTTGGGACTCAAGAAAGGCCGCTATGGCCTGGACCTTTGCTTGCTTGATGATAGCCTTAGTCTCGGTCTTGAGCCGAGACAACTTCTCCTTGGAACAAGTAAGGGCTTGGCAATCCCGTCGACTCTCCTCTCAAGCCTCTTGCAATTGCGAGGCCAAACAAGCACCCTCGGCCCTAGCTTCATCAACGGCCTTCTTGGCAACCACTAAGTCGCTAATCATTATATTGAGCCGAGTCACGACAGCAGCGAGTTGTGCTTCCGCCTCCCCTAACCATTTCTAAGCATCCGCCAGATTTGAGCCAGCCTTGAGAGCACGAGGAGCAAACTGTAAAAGGAAAACGTAAGGTTAGATAAAGTTTGAAGAAATCGACAGAACAAACATAAAGTTCAATTCTTACCTCGAGAAGCATCTTCATCATATGAGAGAGAGTCCGCCTCGGGGAAGCTTCAAAGAGGGTAGCGAAGTCCTTTTCGCTCCCATGGGAAATTGCCCAGGGGATCATGTCCTTCACGGCCCGTGGGAAGACTGACGTCTCCTGTTAAGTCGTCTCCCCTCCCAAGGGCTCCCTCCTCTGTTCCTTCCAATGCTCCGGAACCTGCTCAGCAATAGGTCTTAGTTCAGGACCCACTTTGGACTCGGAAGCCACCGCGTCTGCCACTTCTACTCCTTCCTTCGAGTCAAGGACTATCACTGTCAGGATAGCTGGGGCAGCTTGTCCCTTAACCTTTGAGACCGTCTTCAGCTGTTCACTCCCCAAGTGCAGGGTTGTGATGTAGTAATAAACTCAGTAAGACCGAGGTCAAATCCACAAGGACTGAAACCTGTACGTATTCTGAAACTAAGTAGAACTAGAACTAGACTAAGATGAAATCTAACCTAAATGAAATTTAGAGAATAATTGTGGAATAATTATCTAAAACGTAGAGAAATTCAGAGGAGGGACACTAGGGATTCAGAGGATCCACTTATAGAGATCAAGGAACTGAACTGACATTGATATAGTTTTCAAGAGATGAAGGGTATATGAATTAGAATGGATTCCATCACCAAACCATGCCCAAGAGACAAAACAAACAACAGAATTAAACTAATTACCAACCAATCAACATGCCATGAAGGTTAGGAAGGGTACTGTCATCCGACCATGCCCAGGAGACGATGGTGAACAATAGGGCTTCCTGACGTCATAAACATAAGAGGATAGGAACATGCTCAAAGCTATCGCTGACCTATTGTAATTTTAGTCACAACAGGCCATTAAAAACTAGAAACATTCCCTTAATTAACTAAAATCGACATCAATTCAGTCTAAACAAAAAGGACAAGCAAAGAGTCTCCCATCATGCTACAAGTTTCACCTCTTAGCCCTAGCTAAGAGGTTTAGCCCGTCATGAACGGGTTAATCTCATGTAGAAAAAAATAAACAACAAATAAAAATAAAAAGAAAAATAAACTGCTCTCTCTCTCTCTCTCTATCCAACACCGTCCCAAGGATGGGATTCTCCAGCCCTGGATCTCCTCTCCTCTTCTTGTTTTATAGGCAGCAAAGGCGTGGAGAGCTTAGAGTCGGTGGGAGGTTTACGCAGAAGAGCTGTTGAAACTTTCGCAAATCGTTACGCACAACAGAGCATGCATAAATCAACTTACGCTGATGTACTGGTGGGGCCCACTTCAGCTGACGTTTGGAAAATCCACGCCGTCCACCAATTTATCTCAGAATTTTGGTCAAAAATGTGTAATTTTTGCCTTCTGTTGACAAGGCCCACAGGATCTTTTGTTCTGCCGTTCATCTTACGTCGGGATGGTTGAGATCCGTCTTCTGCGATCTTCCAAAATAGCGCCACCTAGGCTAGAGTGAGAAGGGCCAGGTGAATCTCACGGACGGTCCAGATCGTACCGTTGATGCCCGATGGAGGCCCACAAAGAAGAATCGCAAGTTCGGTTGCGAGACAGCTTCCGCGTTAACACCATGAAAGTCAGTGGGTCCCACCTTGATGTTTATGGAGAAATCCATTCCATCCATTAGGGTCTCCACGAAAAACCGTTCAGACTTGATCGGTTTTGGATCAAAATCGTGGTGGCCCACAATTTATTTTATTGCACCGTCGGTCATCTGTTTGGACGCTTGAAAACCGATCGACGTTGACTTCTTAAATTCTGTCACCTAGGCTCGGATAAGAAAGACCATGGGAATTTAATGGACGGTTCAGATCACTTATTTGGATGATGGGTGGGGCCCACTAGCCAAAAACTGCCAACATGCGGAACGCACTGTTGCGTTTTTTTAGTTTTGAAGAAGTCAGTCGGTCAGCGCACGCTGACCGACTTTGGTTCTTTTGGTGTATGGTAAGTGTACGTGTGCTGTGCACACGCACTCACTTAAAGTGGGTCCCTCCTTGATGCTATTGACAAATCCACACCATTCATCTGGTTTCCCAACTAATTTAAGGGGTTGAGACCAAAATTGAAGCATATCCAAAGAGCAGGTGGGCCCCAAATTATTGATGTGTGGGCTGATCTGACCGTTGGGCCACTTATACAGGGATTTAAGATCTGAAATTCGACGTGTACGGTTAATTTGTGGTCCCCAGGCCATGTATGCAGTTTCGAGCCGAACGGATGGTGGAAACCCTGTGATCTTGCATTCTGATTGCCTTTCAGGCCACTTGATCTTCAGTTCCTCATTTCTTGGATCTCTGGCATTGATCTTGGTCTCTTGGGGTCCGTCCCTTGCCTTTGTGACCTTTGAGCGTTATATCCATGCTTTTAGCGCCCTTTTCTGTCCAAGCTTGCAAATACGTCCTGCATCACAATCACGATCAAATCGGGTTGTTAAATAGTACTATGTTCGTAAATCTGGCCAATAACAGGGGTCTGATATGCAATATTTGACTCTCAACACAACCCCCAACCAACATTTTGCTAGTCCCGAGCAAAATATGCGAAAAATAAGTTGAGAATTACAGGGCAATTTCCATGAAACCGAATGATATTTTTTTGAAGAACGATTCAGATACTAGAAATCTAAGATTTATGAATGTTGGGCATAAATTTCTCCTAGAGGCAAGCGCATGGTAGACTTCATAATCAAGTTTAAAGTATTAATCCATCAATTAGAAAAATTATAAACATTAAGTTCCATGAGTGTATAGCCAAATCTCGGCTTATCAACATTAAGATTCAATTCATTTTTTTAAGATAACTTTAGTAACCACAAGAGCATTCAGGACACCCAAACTAAACGTGCCTCACAGATCATTCTTTCATTCTTCCAGCTTTTGATGATTTTCACACTATGTCAACTTTTTAAGAGTAAAGCCAAGGAGGGGAAACGAATCCTCACCTATAGGGAGCAAACCTATGGTGAAGACTGTACACCCAACCATTTTCATGTATCATCTGTAGGGAATTAAATCCTCACCTATAGGGAGTAAACCTATGGTGAAGTTCGTTTGCCCACCCTTTGCGCAGGCGGCTATCTTATAACTGGGTATTATTGAATATGATGGACAAATTTTTCGGGTTGGTTCCTTGCATGCTTAGTGATTACTAAGTTAACCCTTCAATATCAAACTGAAACCTTAATGTGCAAGTGAGATGTGTTTTATGAAATCATGACTCAATCAATGTTTAAAACCTCTAATCATGGATTAATAGTTCGAACTTGGCTGTGAAATCTAACAAATAATGGAATCCAAGAGTCATAAATTACCAACATCACTTATCTTGTAATTCTAAATCCAAGATAATTGTCAAAATCACTTCGAATTCACAAAAAATTTCAGAGAAAATTTAAAAATTTTCACAATTTTTGCTCAAGACAAAGAAAACACTGATTAGGTAACCTAATCTCCCACCCCTAACCTAAAAGCTACATTGTCCTCAATGTAAAAGATATGAGCTTGGAATGCACATGGGACAACAAAAGTAAATGTGAAGTGATGGGAAGATAGTACCTGGATGATGAATCGTGAGATACATTCTAAGAGATCGCGGCATGGAATCCAATCAACACGAGAGAGAGAGAGAGCAACACAAAACTAACAAAAAATAAAATCCTATCTATGCCACTTTCGCAGGTGCTCTCGATTGCATTTAGCACATGCAACAAGCCTTTAAACTTCTAGGTTGCCCCTAGTGGACGAGTTGTAGTCTCATGGGGGTTTGCAGTAATGTTACCCACAAACATTGAACTAACTAGGAAAATGAAATGGAATGAAAAACTGGGTTGCCTCCCAGGAGCGCTAAGTCTACCGTCTACAGCCAATTAAATAAAGCAAACTACCCTAGTCCTATGAAAGCAGGGAAAAACTACTCGATCATGTCGTAAGGTTCCTCTTCCGGCCAATATCGTGATAAGTTTCTTAGTAAGTTCCTCAACAGGAATATTCAGAAGCCCTTTTTGCAATAAGCTTGGATGCCCTGGAGCTTGACTTTCCAGAAAAACTTATGTACCTCATTAAAAATTTGACGTTGATTCGCTTGAGGTATCCAAAGTATATATGATTCACCTGTGTCAGAAAAAATTTTGAAGTTAGTATCCCATGGTGAATCAAAGACTACAAGTAGATCAAATTGAGAAAAATGTTCAGGAAGTGGTGTAGTCTCAACACATTCCGAAGTATCAGACTTCGGTTCAATTTTTAGCTCCTCCTCCCTTAATGGTAAGCAGTGAGAATCTGAGGAGGTCGGGGCTTCAAAGTATGGGTTCTCTCGGTCAGTGATGACTACCGAGATGTCGTCTTGCAAGGCATTCACTATGTCTCTTATCATGGGATTGTTTGAATCTGCAAAGTGTGCCAAGCAATCATCCACAGAGTTGAAAAATTCAGTTGAGTGTGACTTATGTTCCACATTAGAGCTCGCGATGATCTGCCCAAGGAATTCATCGTCTTTAAAGGTAAACGGAGGTGTGCTCTCTTGCTTCAGCCCTGCACAGACGGATAGAGGGTCAGTAGACGAACTATTGATGTGCGGACTCTGTTCATTGATACTACTCAAAAGAGGCCTGGACTCGTCAAAATTCAACAGTTCAGATGGTGGCCTCAACTGGATGGTTTCAAATTCCAGAGTCATATCAAGTAACTCGTTCATCTCTTGAATCATATCATCATGTAATTCAGGGGAGTGCTCCAAACATGCCTCACAAGAGATAGAAGGGTTGGTTGTAAGGAGCTCATCCACTTTTAAATCAGATATGTCAGGTGGGTGGAGTAGCTCATTATGATCGTGCACTTCTTGATCATTGACCTGGACCAAACTTAAGATTAATTCCAGGAGAACTGAGGCTAAACATTCATGATCATTATCCCAATACGCATTATCGTCTAATTCTGTGCAGTGCACACTTGGGATGGGATCACTTTTCTCACATTCTAAATTTGGTTGAGGTTCGAATAAACTAACCTCTACCTCATCATTGAGATCCTGTGTATCATGTAAGGAAAGTGTGTCATCATCACTGTATTTAAAAGATACCCATGTATCTCTATCATTCTTTTGAACAGTCATTGAGATCGACTCATCGGAGAATTGAACCGTATGCTCATTAATGGAATCCAACTCCTCATTCCAAATTCCAAATTTTTTCAAAAGCGAGTGAGGATTACTTTCCTCGCATTATATTTCTGGATTGGATTGTAGTTGAAACGAACTAGCCTCCGTTATTTCATTAGAAGTAGGGAATCCAAAGGAATAATCAACAAGATCAACGAGTTATGGTTGAGATGAATTAGTTTCCATTAGCCTATCAAGGCGTGATTCAAGTGCTTCTACTAATTTCCTCATGCCAGTAATATAGTCTGTGTAACTCGGATATGACTCCTCTTGGATCATTTCTGGTGAATATTCAAAAGTGGTTGATCCACGAGGGTTCTTACCACGTTGTTTTACTGACTCAACCTCGACATATTTCTGTTTCCACTGATCAAAACCATACGGGTCATCTGTCGAGAGTTGATACGCGTCATCATTTCAATAATCACGTACTGTTTTCTTAACTCGTGGAATACAATTATTCTCCCGCAGATAATCACCGAAAGACTTCTTAATCGGTGGAGCATCATATTCCGATTGGCTCTCGAAGATATTATCAGAAAAATTTTGAGGCATAGGCTGTTTTCCATAAGCTATCTCAACATACTGACGTGCCCACTCATTCATTTACATGGTGAAACCTTAACTCTGAATCTAATCCTAGAAGAAAGAAAAAATCCTACAGCAATAAAGAAAGTAAAGGAGAAGTTAGAAAGATGTTACCAGACTAGAAGTTCCTATGTTAAAAACCTGTAAAACAAAACAAAACAAGTTAGTTTCTAAGAATAGTAAGTCTAAGGTTAGAAAATTTTTAAAAATAAAACCCTAATTCTAAAAATAGAAAAAGTAAAAAAATTAGGAAGATATCACCAAATTAGAAGTTTCTATCTCAGAATCCTACAAAACAGGAAAGTTAGGTTAGTTCCTAAAAATAAAAAATAAAAAAAAAAACCTAAACCTAAAGTTAGAAAAAATCTTAATCTTAACTAATTCTAAAACCAATTAATTTCAGAAAATCGTAGCCGTCAGTCCTTGGCAACGGCGCCAAAAACTTGTTCACTCCCCAAGTGCAGGGTTGTGATGTAGTAATAAACTCGGTAAGACCGAGGTCAAATCCACAAGGACTGAAACCTGTACGTATTCTGAGACTAAGTAGAACTAGAACTAGACTAAGATGAAATCTAAACTAAATGAAATTTAGAGAATAATTGTGGAATAATTATCTAAAACGTAGAGAAATTCAAAGGAGGGACACTAGGGATTCAGAGGATCCACTTATAGAGATCAGGGAGATCTTATGCCTGCTTTAAGAATCATGGAAATTAAACTGAACTGATATTGATATAGTTTTCAAGAGATGAAGGGTATATGAATTAGAATGGATTCCATCACCAAACCATGCCCAAGAGACAAAGCAAACAACAGAATTAAACTAATTATCAACCAATCAACATGCCATGAAGGTTAGGAAGGGTACCGTCATCCGACCATGCCCAGGAGACGATGGTGAACAATAGGGCTTCCTGACGTCATAAACATAAGAGGAAAGGAACATGCTCAAAGCTATCGCAGACCTATTGTAATTTTAGTCACAACAGACCATTAAAAACTAGAAACATTCCCTTAATTAACTAAAATCAACATCAATTCAGTCTAAACAAAAAGGACAAGTAAAGAGTCTCCCATCATGCTACAAGCTTCACCTCTTAGCCCTAGCTAAGAGGTTTAGCCCGTCATGAACAGGTTAATCTCATGTAGAAAAAAAATAAACAGCAAATAAAAATAAAAAGAAAAATAAACTTATCTCTCTCTCTCTCTCTGTCCAACACCGTCCCAAGGATGGGATTCTCCAGCCCTGGATCTCCTCTCCTCTTCTTGTTTTATAGGCAGCAAAGGCGTGGAGAGCTTAGAGTCGGTGGGAGGTTTACGCAGAAGAAGCTGTTGAAACTTCCGCAAATCGTTACGCACAACAGAGCATGCGTAAATCAACTTACGCTGATGTACTGGTGGGGCCCACTTCAGCTGATGTTTGGAAAATCCACGCCGTCCACCAGATTTATCTCAGAATTTCGGTCAAAAATGTGTAATTTTTACCTTCTGTTGACGAGGCCCACAGGATCTTTTGTTCTACCGTTCATCTTACGTCGGGACGGTTGAGATCCGTCTTCTGCTATCTTTCAAAATAGCGCCACCTAGGCCAGAGTGAGAAGGGCCAGGTGAATCTCACAGATGGTCTGGATCGTACCGTTGATGCCCGATGGAGGCCCACAAAGAAGAATCGCAAGTTCGGTTACGAGACAGCTTCCGCGTTAACGCCGTGAAACTTGGTGGGTCCCACCTTGATGTTTATGGAGAAATCCATTCCATCCATTAGGGTCTCCATGAAAAACCGTTCAGACTTGATCAGTTTTGGATCAAAATCGTGGTGGCCCACAGTTTATTTTATTGCACCGTCGGTCATCTATTTGGACGCTTGAAAACCGATCGACGTTGACTTCTTAAATTCTGTCACCTATACTCAGATAAGAAAGACCATGGGAATTTAATGGACGGTTCAGATCACTTATTTGGATGATAGGTGGTGCCCACTAGCCAAAAACGGCCAACATGTGGAATGCATTGTTGCATTTTTTTAGTTTTGAAGAAGTCAGTCGGTCAGCGCACGCTGACCGACTTTGGTTCTTTTGGTGTATGGTGAGTGTACGTGTGCTGTGCACACACACTCACTTAAAGTGGGTCCCTCCTTAATGCTATTGACAAATCCACACCGTTCATCTGGTTTCCCAACTAATTTAAGGGGTTGAGACCAAAATTGAAGCATATCCAAAGAGCAGGTGGGCCCCAAATTGCTGATGTGTGGGCTGATCTGACCGTTGGGCCACTTATACAGGGAGTTAAGATCTAAAATTCGACGTGTACGGTTAATTTGTGGTCCACAGGCCATGTATGCAGTTTCGAGCCAAACGGATGGTGGAAACCCTATGATCTTGCATTCTGACTGCCTTTCAGGCCACTTGATCTTCAGTTCCTCATTTTCTTGGATCTTTGGCGTTGATCTTAGTCTCTTGGGGTCCATCCCTTGCCTTTGTGACCTTTAAGCGTTATATGCATGCTTTTAGCGCCCTTTTCGGTCCAAGCTTGCAAATACATCCTGCATCACAATCACGATCAAATCGGGTCGTTAAATAGTACTATGTTTGTAAATCTGGCCAATAACAGGGGTCTGATATGCAATATTTGACCCTCAACATCGGCCTCTTTGGGGGCCGAGGCTCTGACCTCCGAGGGGCCTTCATCTTGGAGGGTGGACGGAGGAAAGGCTGAGCCTCAGCCATCTCTGCACCAAAAGCAGGACGAGTTAAATAAAATTCAAAGGAAAGGTAACAGGACAGCCAGAAATTACTTGTTAAGGCCGAGTCCAAACCTGAATCAAGAAGATGCTCCGATTGGAGAAGTCTCTTCTAAGACAGTTGATCCGGACTTAGCACCTTCAGATCTTTAATCCGAGATAAAGCGTCGACTCCGAGTTTTGGCCTTCACTCGTGGATATCTGCGAAATGCATTCAGTCAAACTTAAAGACATAATAGTGTGAGAAGATAGATAAGAGAGTATTCGCTGAGTCACCTACTTGGGAGAACACCCGAGGAATACGAGATTCGATGGGCCCTTGCTTGACAGTCTCCCAGCGGCCACACACCCAGAACTATCTATCTCTCCAGTGCTTATAGGAGGTAGGAGGGTCAGTTATCAAAGGTCCGCCCTTATTCCACCAAGCACATAAGAAGTACCAATCAAGTTGCTACGAGTTTGGCCATACTTGAAACAAATGGAGAAACTCGTCGACGGTCAGTGGGGGCTGCTCGGTCTCAGCACACAACACCGAGCATCCAAACAAGTTCCTTCACATGTTCGGAACTATCTGTCCGGGCACTATCCGGAGTAGGAAAAGTAGATCCCGAGTCATCCTCTAAAGGGGAAAACGCAGGCCACACTACAAAGTGACTTGGAAAATAGCGACCATTCCAGCAGGAGGGCGGTCGGGTAAATCACTCGGAAGAGGAGGCGAATAATGACAGTCCGTGAGATGGTACCCGACCTTGATCATGTCTAGATCCACCTTAGTTAAAACCGAGGGAACGGGACCCTTTTATTTATCTCCGATCTCTCCTCCCTCGGCTACCGACTTAGCAGCCTTTGTCGATCTCTGGTAGAGATAGACTGACTAACCCCTTCAGCCGCCTCATCCTCTTCCTCTGTTTCTTCCCTAGGAGGATTGGGCCTGCCAGGGACAGTCGTTAACGATGCCCCTCCGCGAGAAAGACCTGTAGAGACAGGACGCTCCGCCGAAAATCTAGTCATCCTTTCAGAATGCTGGAAAGCTGCATTGGCGCCTACAGCCATCTCCGTCAGCAACGAAGGTGATAGACAACGAAGGTGATAGACGCCTCGCTTCACCTTCGTCAGCGGAAGCTCCCTCTTGGGGGCTCTGGGAACTTTGCATTACTGTTGTAATTGAAAGTGAAAGGGAGGGTGTAACATCCCGGACTTTTGCCAACCTGAAATTAGATGTCCTTAGGCAAGGGGTAGATCCCAACCCCTTATGAACCTCTCAAACCTCAAATCCTTTAGGAATTAGACAAAGTCAACTAAGTGCTAAACTGGATTAGCTACGAAATCTGCACTAATCACTTTAAATACGATCTGTAAGACCCAAAACTTGTAGAATCATTGACGCTAGGTTACCCTAAAATTTAGGATCAATCTCATTACCCGGCTGCTCTCGGGAGCATCATGAAACTCCGTATCAGATCTGGACCGCACGTCGAAAGTCCGAATAATACGAAGTTATAGAATTAGGACCACCTTACTGGGCTTGACAACCATCTCGGAAATCAAATTCAGATAGCTTCCCTTATGAACCTCTTAAACCTCAAATCCTTTAGGAATTAGACAAAGTCAAATAAGTGATAAACTGGATTAGCTACGAAATTCACACTAATCACTTTAAATACGATCTGCAAGACCCAAAACTTGTAGAATCATTGACGCTAGGTTACCCTAAAATCTAGGATCAATCTCATTACCCGACTGCTTTCGGGAGCATCACGAAACTCCGTATCAGATCTGGACCGCACGTCGAAAGTCCGAATAATACGAAGTTATAGAATTAGAACCGCCTTGCTGGGCTTGACAACCATCTCGAAAATTAAATCCAGATAGTGTCCTGGGGCTATTCGCTTGAGCCCGGAGTGAAGTGTGTGAGAAATGTGGATATTTTAGAAATAAATATTTAAATTTAAGTAATCTGAGACTTGTCAATTGCGGGCCTGATATAAGCAATCAGACCATCAGAATCTGACCCAAATACACCATCGGATCAGGGGAAATTTCATATACATGTCCATGTATTTGTAACCCTGATCGAGTTTCAGTGTCCGTTGAACTGAAATTGGTCCGCCACGCGTGATCTGAGAATCCGACTGGAACGAAAACTTAACTCCACCTAGATCCAAGGTTGGTGAGCTTAAGTCCGACCGCACACAGAAAAGGGGCCTTCACAAGTATTCCGTTGGATCGAAATGGACCCACTTTGGATATAACCTAAGTATACCTTGACCCTGGGTCTATTTTGGTTATGTTTTAGCCTATATAAGGACCTAAAACCCTCACTCTCTCATCCCATACGAATTTGAGAAAAACCTAGGAGAGAGAAGAGAGAAAAGAGAGAGAAAGTGTAAGAGAAGTGGGAGCATCTCCCTGCCACTCTACCCTGCCGCTATACAAGCTTAACCAACCCTTTTTAATTGTTTTCCTGACGATTTCGACTTTGTTTCTAGGTAAGAAACCCTAACCCTAATCTATTTTGGGGTTTTGATAGTTGTAAGTTGTGAAATAACTAACCTAAAGCATGTTATAGGTTGCCACATCACCGTAGACAGAAGCTTAGCAAATCTATCGAGTTCATTATGCTTCTACGGCGTAAGGTGCGGACTTTAGACGTATAGGTCATGGTTTTCAACGCTTTCAATATCAGATAATAATAGATTCATGATCTGAGTGTGATTGTACATGCACAAACTAATGTTCATTTTGCGTTTCGATTGCGTATACAGATTATGGTATATTGTGTATTCTGTATAATCATAGAAAATACCGTATACATACAAATTTTGAAAGTATGTTAGCCATGATAAATTACTATATGAACATACTATATATATGTGTGTAATACTCACTCGGCGAAAGGATTCGCCCTAATACATGTTTTTGCTAGTATATGCTATGTATGTTAAAAGAGTGTATTCTAAGTGTTTGTGAAAATGACCGAATGAGTATAGAATTCGCATTCGTGCTCGCCATGATTAATTGTCATGGATATATGATTGTTGTATAGGCGATACCCCTTTGACGAAAGGATTTTTCCTAAATCACGCCACGGCCAATATACGCTATATATGTTAAATTGTGTAGCCCAAGTGTTTGTGAAAATATTCAAATGAATATGGAACTTGGATTCATGCTTGCCATGATTATCCATCATGGGTGCACGCGTGTTATCTATGGGGCAGCTCCCTAGTGAAAGGATTTGGCCTAATACCTATGTGATCGACATATGTCAGGTATGTTGAGGTATGTAATCTAAAATGTTTGTTGGAATGTTTAAATGAGTAGTAGTTAGTAAATTGTAATGTATAAGGGTGTTAAGATATGATTCTTAACTCCTTTAGCTATGTGTATATTTTCCTCCATGTATCGTCTATTATAATGTCTGCTTCTCTATGTAATGCATATGTTTAAATCCATGTTTAAGTTGTATTCCATAAAATCTGTGATGGGTGATGGGGGAGTGGTGTAACGATTCTATGCAACAGCCCTGACAGCCCTAAGTGGACAATATTAGATATTTGATTGTATGATTTGAAATCTTGATCCATTATTACCTTAACTGTTCCGTAATTGAATGTGATTGGGGCTACGGTAACGAGATTGAATTCGTGGCTGAGATTCATTCACCACGTGAGATGTGTTCGACGAACTCGAGTCGTACTTCAGTTGGCGATAGTGGTTGGCCACGCGAAGTGCTTTATGCACTTCATGTCGTTCAACTTGTCATGCGCTCGAGCTAGTCGAGCTCGTCAAGTAACCCGATCTGTCTAATATGTGTTTACCATGTTTGGACGCTACTGCTTGAACTTAAGGTACCAAACTTACCGGTGTAACCCCGTTAACCTTAGTACCTCGATCCGCTAAGACTCATGAGCCGGGCATGGTGGTATGGGACACTGTGGTCGAGCTGTCGGCGTACGTTGGGGCCATGTGCCTCCCCGTAGTGACCAGTGAGCAACTAGACTCGTGAGCCGAATATGGTGGTATGGGACACTGTATTCTAGCTGTTGGCCTACACTATTTTGTTGGGTGATGGGGGAGTGGTGTAACGATTTCGTGTAATAGCCCTGACAGTCATGATCGTACCCGGTATAGTGACCTCGAGCATACTCTGAATCTACAGCGAGGCGACGAGCCTTCCTGTAGTAAATAGAGTATAAACTAGGCCTGTATTGATAAGGTGATGGGGGAGCGGTGCAACGAGTGCGTGTAACAGCCCTGGTAGCCCTTTACAGCGACCTAGAACCACATCATCATATGAGAGTATCTAGGACTGATGACCCTAGAATGGATACCTTAGTTTTCCAATACTGCTATATGAAAAGGACTAATAACAACTCAGTAATCATGTTCATATTGCACTGCATGTGCCTGGAAGATGTGGAGCACTGAGAGATAAAAGCATGCCATGGACGTAAGATGGTGTTACATGAGGGAGTATGTTGGCGAGGGCATGCATCATGACAGCATTTCATACTTACAGTAACAAGAGTACTTAGGATTGTTGATTATACTGCTTTATCATTACTGCTTGACTGTTTTGATAACATGTTAACCTATGCTTTACTGTTCCACTGGGTTGATCACTCACTCCCACGTTACGGGATGGTGTTCCGGACACCCACCAGACTTTGTCTGATTGTAGATGGTGACGCTACTCCTGAGGCGGAGCCGGACTTTATGACGACAAGGATGCTTTCTCGTATATGCTGTTTTTTAGCGGCTTCATGTGAGTCGTGCCTTGATCAACGAGGTTACAGGGATGCTGACTAGATGCCCTTACACTTGTTATTTTGTATTGAATCGCACATGTATATTTATTATGGTCCATTTTGAGAAGTATACATGTATTATTTAACCTGGTAACATTATCATACTCTGGAGACTTACCTTACTTTATATATTTGATATATCTATCATAGACTTCCGCTTGCAATTTAACTGTCTCTGGAGTATGATATGCTGTTTTGGTATAATCTCATTCATGTTTCAATGCTCTCATCATAATTATCATTATCTATGTTGCATAAGTGATGCGTTGGAACTTGGGAGCTGAGCTTTGCTCGACCCCCGATTTTCAGGGCGTCAGAGAGGGAAAGAGTTAAAAACTCACCAGAGATTGCGAGAAAGAGGCGGACATGGAAGCAGAAATTGAAAACGAAAGGCGAAAAATGTGGAGAATGTGAAAACGGTGAAAATGGAAATCGGGGAAGAGAAAAGCGTGCGTGCAAAAATGGGAGAAGAGCGTTTTGCTCCCCCTTTTATAGCCATGCCACATGGCAAGGGCATTTAAGGAGGAGTCGAGTTAACGGTCACTTCGTCTCCCCCGCCCTCCATGTGGTGCACTTCGGATCACGCGAACGCCACCCTCGTCACATGTCAACGCTCATAATCGAGAAAAGCGTTCTGATGGCTGCCCGCTCGTGCGGCCTCAATCAACGAACCGGCACGTGTTCTGGACGATGCAGGACTCCTGCGAGCATTAAATGATCCATCATAAAGTTTGTCTCACCTCAAGCCGACTCAACGACTCTCTACTCCTTAGCTTTAACAAAGTTGATGCAAAGAGTAAGGGGGCTTACTGTGGGGGAAAAATAGGACAAGTCCAGGGACTCGGCTATGGAATGGACCAACTCTACTGACATCGCCCGGGATCTCTAGGCAACAAGCCCGATCGAGGTAAGTATACCAAATGCCTAAAGGAGAGACTTAGCTCAGATTGTAAGAAATAAATCAGACTTACAAAGTCTAGAGCCATAAGGCAGAATCTATGAGACGCATAAAGTTGACTCGGAAAATGAAGCAGCAACGTCTAAAGAGGCCGATTAAGACCCAAAGCTCAAAAGCCACCTGACTGACCATAAAACCGACCCATGTTTAATTCAGTTATAGAGTCGGCTATCGGATTAAGAAAGTACACTGATTACGAATCAGTTTCATCTCATTCAACAAAAGGCAAGTAGCTCTACCCTTTATAACCGGCCGTGACTCACTCACCAATAGAGTCGGAAGAGCCCGATATGAGTAAGGTAGAGATGGTGTAAAGTAAAATACTTTCTCAAAATACCTTCCCGAAAATCTAGTAAAAGGATCCCCGATCCTGGAGATCTCGAAATCAGCTGGAATCCAAAAATGGATTGATACCAAATCTCCAAGATATCAGGAGAAGAATCCTGGCACGATGGGATCCTCCCCTTCATATAAATACATGAGATCTCCAAGGTGAAAGGTACGCAAAAACTCTCCCAAAAACCCTTTAATACGATCCTGTCCCTGACTTTAGCATCGGAGGGTCCCCGGCTCCTTAATTTGTCTCCTTCTTGTGCAGGTGAAGGAACGGAAGGGGACTTACCATTTTTTAGCATTAACAGGTCCAACTAAGGCTGTGTTTGGATGCACGCTTGAATTGAATTGCAATAATTAATTAAGTGCAATTAACCAAATGTAATCATGTTAATTTCAAGTCGACTAAGTGCAATATGTAGATAATTCACAATTTTGTTATTTCCACTTAATTAAAAATAGACATCTTGGAATAAATTCATACCGAATCCAAACACAACCCAAAAATCGTTATTCGCATGCACAAGCAAGAAATCATAAGATTACCTACATTCAGTTGCGTTAGTACTGATACGAACAATACATAATGCAGCGCAAACGCCACCTACAGTTGTTCTTTATTTTAATACAAGCAAAGGACTACTACTCATCCAAGGAAGCTTCAATCCATTGATGTTTATATAAGTTGCAGATTTGGATTACCATGAGAAGTTGAATTTCCTAGCTGGTTTCCGAGGACCGTGATGAGATTTTTGTCCTGTGCTCGACCGGTCGTGACCCTCGCTCAACGGGTCAAGGTCTGATGCACGACCAGTTGTGGACTCAAGCCCTGACTCGACTCAAAGTCCAACGACTTTGGGCTATTTTTCTCTGGAGTGCTCGACCAGTCGAAGGAGGTGCTCGACCGGTCGTGGGTGGCGCTCGACCGGTCGAGGGATCCACTCGACCAGTCGAGGTTACGTAGATTCGTTCCGCGATTTTGTAAGGATTATAGATTTTGAGTCCTTTCGCAACAAGGATGCGGAAGAGAGTTTCCTAAATTATAAATAGGAGGTACCTAGGTCTTTATAGGTATGACAAGAGGGTTTTCTAAAGCTTTACAAGGAATTTGATAAAGGGTTTAGGGCCATCAAAGGCGTGAGAGAAAGAGAGAAAGAGAGAGAGGAAGCTTGTGGAAGGGAGGTTCTGCTCGTAGAGGTATCTACTGTACACTTGATATCTCAGCGCTTCCACATCCTCGTAATCGGTTAGATCTCTCCGTTTTCTTTGTTTCTCTTATTGTTTATCCACTCCTACATGAGTGAAGATGGTTGTAACGTTCTACTTCATAATAAATTATTGATCTGGACAAGGTCCCATGGTTTTTACCTCTTTGAGGGTTTTACACGTAAAAATCTCTTCTGTGGTGTGTGATTTATGCTTTGATTTATTTCATTGCTTTATTATCCATAATTCTGGTTTGTTCTGGGAGGCTAGATCCTAAGGTTTTGTGCAAGGCCCCCAACAGACCGATGTCGCCGGGCACCTTGGTAGCATGGGTGGAGTCCATAGGTTCGTTTCTAGGTGGACCTTGTGGCCCACCATGAGCAGGAGATTGAACTTAACTGGGAGACCTTCCTTTGGGCTGTAGGTACTCAGGTAGTGCAAATGCTTCTATTCCCACCTTCTTGAGGTCAGCTGGGGGTCCCATTCAAAAGAACGAGATTAGTACTACAAACTAATCCATAAGCTTTGTTTTTGGGCACGAGGACTCTCGAGAGTAGTCCTCATTTATATAGAAACCTCCAACATTCCTAGGGCTTTGGTAAACCTACATGCACCTCTACTCGCAGATACATAGAACGTGTGAGATCTCTGAGCCGTGCATCAGGTAGGCCCCATTGAAGGTGAGCCGGCCAAAATATCAGGCTGGTGAACTCTTTAGTGGGCCGTGCATGCGCAAGGATGATGGGCGGTTTAAAGTTGTTTTAAATCTACACTGGACAGATGTGTGGCCCACCTGATGAGTGAACCAGATTGATTTTACAGCCAGGTGATACATGCATGGGGCCCAACTCATCTTTCTAATGTTCTTCCTGGCTTCGGAGGGGGGCAAGATTCCAGATTCCAACATCACATGACCGAAGGGATCTGATCCTACGGATAGTTGGGAAAATCTCTCTCCGACAGGAATCGACAATAACTCCTGTTTTACCCAGTTGCGTAAATCACCCGAGCTTTGTGCAACCCACTATGTTTTAATACGTGAATCCTCTCCGTCATTCAGGTCCGATACATTATTTGAACCGTACATACAAAATTTAACTCCATAGAAAGCTATGATGGACCACACAAATGGGGACAATGTAAAACTTCTCCTAAAAACCTCTAAGTTTACATGGTATAGCCTTCCTGATATTTGGATCAGTCTGATTTTTGTAGTTTCACTTCATCCTTGTGAAATTACACCTGATTAATGGATTTGATTAAAGATATACACCCTGGTGGCTATACACAAGCCTATGGTTGGCAAACCGGTCCCATTGTAATCCTTTAGCGTTGCACAAAAGAGTTGTAAATCTCCTTGAGTTTTTGGTATAGCTAGTAGAATCAAGGATAGAACCTGATCGACGGATTGGATTTTACATAAATAATGCGGTAGGGTCCACAAGCTTGGGGGTTTTATGTGCTGCCTAAAATAGGTGTTAGAGAGGATCTCTCTCTCTCTCTCTCTCTCTCTCTCTCTCTCTCTCTCTCTCTCATTAAAGTGCTTTTTGTTTCTTCTTAAGGGAACAAATGGCCTAGGAGGGCCCAGTCCAGGCCATGTCCGCCAGGCTTTGGCCAGAGCCTTGAAGCCATTCGAGGGACAGGCGCCTGAGTTTTGAGCGTGATAACTAGTTGGGCACTTGGGCTCTCATCTGGTCAAAAGGATGAAAAATTAGGTTTGGCCTGGCTCCAGCAGTTTAATGGACTGATTATTTTGACGGTGGGGCCAGAACCGCCCATTGTGCGGAAACGGATTAGCTACTCTCCCTGCCACCAGCCCAGTGGCTGGTGGTCGGTGCTCTGTTGGCCCCGCCATGATGTATGTGTTTCATCCATTCCGTTCATTCATTTTTAAAGTTCATTTTATGGATTGATCCCAAAAATAAGAGGGATATAATTCTCAGGTAGACCACACTACAGGAAAAAAATAGTGATTAGATATCCGCCATTAAAATCCTTCTAAGGCCCACTTTAGTGTTTATTTCACATCCATTCTGTTGATTAGGTCATACACACCTAGATGAAGGGAAAAAACAACAAAAATCAGCTTGATCCAAAACTTTTATGGCCCCCAAAAAGTTTTTAATGATCGACACTGTTTACTGTAATGTGGTCGAGTTGAGATTGGGATATATCTCATTTATGGTCTCATATCATAAAATTATCTATAAAAATAGATGGATGGCATGGATGAAACACATACATCATAGTGGGGCTCACATAGGACCGACCATCAGCCATTGGCTGGTGTCAGGGGGAGTGGCCAATCCGTTTCCCCATTGTGATAGTTACCTATTGGGTTACTTTTGCAAACTGAAAGCAACCAGAGTGGAACTTTCGTGTGATCCACTCCGTCCATCATATACACTGCTTCTTGTTAACCATTGAACCAAAACATATCGATAATCTAAACTTAAGTAGGCCACAGGCCCACAACATAGGAAACAGTTGGAATGGAACGTCCACCATTAATTTTGTCTAGAGACGACCCCAGTGTTTATATGCCATCCAAAATTCATTCATCTGATGCAGCTCATCAGGATAAAATGATACTAAAAAATCACAGTACTTCAAAACTCAGATGGGTCATAACATATGAATTTACATGGTTTGGTATATTTCTTTGGGAGTGGATCGACCACCTGAATCAGACTGTTTTTTAGATCAAGGCCAAAGAAGGGGTGCATGGTGTGCCCGATGGATGGCTTGGATTTCATGAACATTAAGTCAATTCCCCCATTTTAGAGAAAGTAACCCAGCCCACGTTTTCTGTGGGCCCACCCAGAACAGTTCGAGAGAATGATTGTAACTGGTATAGGGCCCCTATAATCCCTAAGATGGCATAATGACAAACCGCCCCCACATTTGAAAGGTAACGTCTTTCTTCATCGTTAGAAAATCTTTGCTTTTTACTACCGGGAGGCCCTTACCATCCGCAGCTGGAGACTGGCGGGTATAAGACGCAATCCGCCTTCGAACCAGATATAGGGTTTAATGTGATCTAGATCCAGATCTTAATTGGATCACAGCACGTCAAATAATGAGATTGAACGCCCACCGTTAAAAACTTCTTGCGAACCCAGTAAGTTTTAGGTCGTGATTCTTACTATAGTTCATGTTGGAAGATACCAAGAAATTTTGTAGTGTATGTATAAATATCCGAAAAAATCAGAAAAAATAAAAATAAAAATTAAACAAGATTGAAACCTTCGGCAATGTGGATTTTTGTACATGTAGAAGAGTTTGTGCTGATCAGAAGCTGCATTTAGTGGGCCATTCAAATCGAAGTTGTTCGTAGGGAATTGATTTCGGAAGTTTGTATTGTAGGGAATTGATTTTGGAAGATAATATGAAAAAACTGGAGAAATCTAAAAATTTGGGAGAGAAATTAGGGTTTAAAGGGGGCCGAAACCCTCTCTGTTTCCAAATAGGGTGTCCAAGCCTTTTCTATCGAGCAGTCCAACGCGGATTTCATGCGAAATACTTCCGTGCATGAAGTACTTGTGCTGGGATGCTAAGTGGGGCCTACTGTGATGTTTGTGAGAAATCCGCCATGTCCATTTATTTTGCAATATCATTTTAAGACATGCGGCTGAAAATAAGGTGTATCCAAAACTCAGGTGGGCCACACGAGAGGAAACAATAGGGATTCAGTGACCATCGTTGAAATATTTTTATGACCACAAAAGTTTCGCATCAGGATAAGATTTTAATGTTTTCACTTCATCCTAGTGGGAATAACCTCATAAACGGTTTGGATGGCATATAAACGTCAAGGTGGATCCCAAGAAAGTTTCAACGGTAGGAAACTCTTTCCCCAGTTTTCCCTCCCGTATAGCCCACTTGAGTTTTGGATCCTCCTCATTTTCATCCGCATCCCCTAAAATGAGCTCGTAAAATGGATGAACGGGGTGGATTTCTCACAAACATCACAGTGGGCCCCACCTAGCATTCAAGCATAGGAACTTCCTGCGAAAGCCTTTTGCAGGAAATCCGCGTCGAGCACGGATCCAAAGCCTTGGAGACGGACGGTCCAATCAGAGCCTCTGTAGGGATCACAATGATATGTGTCTTATTCACACCGTTCATCCATTTTGATAGGTCATTTTAGGGTATAAATCTAAAATGTAGTTAAATATAAGGCTCAAGTGGACCACATGATAGGAAGTTGCGGTGGCAATGATATCCACCGTTGAAGATTTCCTAGGGCCCATTGTGATGTTTATTTGCCATCCAATTTGTTCATAAGGTCTGACAGACTTAAATGAAGGGAAAACATAAATATTAGCTTGATCTAAAACTTTTGTAGCCCCTAAAATTTTTTTAATGGTGGCCATTCAATGACCACTTTTTCGTGTGGTGTGGTCCACCTCATTTTTGGATTTGCCACATTTTTTGGCCCATTCCCTAAAATAATATGTCAAAATGAATTGACGATGTATATACACAATATTACGTCGAGGTGGCCCCATAGTCATGGTCCACCATATTACATACATCCTCTGATGTGGTCCACTTGATATCTGGATCTACCCCATTTTTTTCTCAGGCTTTAAAATGTTCCAAAAAAAAAAAATTAAATGGACTACATGGATACAATGCATGGGGCCCACACAATCTACCTCATTGTATTAGTCAAGACATATAAAAAAGTAAAGATATAAACGTTAAGAATTGCAGAGTGGATTAGGTGAGAGCCAATACTCACCCAAGATGGTGCGGCCCTTAATGTGGGCCCTACCGTAATATATGTATTTTGTATCCATGTCGTTCATCCATTTTTCCAAATCATTTGTATACTATCCAAAAAACAAAGCACATCCAATTATCAGGTTGACCATACTAAAGGGAAAAGTTGTGATTGACTATTAATGGGCCACAAAAGTTCTGGATCAATCTGATATTTGTTTTTTTTTCCTTTCATCCAGGCTTTTGTGAACTTATATATCAACAGATTGGATAGTAAATAAACACTACAAAAACATTAAGGTAAGCCCTAAGAAGGTTTTAATAGTAGGGCCTTCAATCAATATTGTTTCCTATGGCATGGTCCACTTGATAATTGAATATGCTTCATTTTTGGTATGGTGCTGTAAATTAAGGTGGCAAAACAGATGGACGGTGTGGATACACATGTCTTGTATAAATGTTATGCAACATATTTGAATATAGTTGAAGTTTAATCGGACAGCGCATAACTTAAGACATTATACGATGCAAACCTATTATGTGCAAATTTTTATTTTTATTTTTTGAATTTTATGATTTAAAAGTGTGTATTAAGGTCACTTTTAATAATCTCTGAAGTTTCATTGAAAAATTTAAACATTTTTTCAATGTTTCCCTATGTTTTCCAAAAAGTGCGATAAATTACGTGATACAAACGATATATCCCTTGCGATAATCGATACATATCTGTATCCCAAGAGTGCGATACATTGCGCGATACTGATATTTTGAACACTGAACGTGCCTAGTGCTTTGCGAAGAACCCATGTTGGATTGCCGCAGATTGATCACCATGGTAAATGTGGTTTTGGGTCTTGTGGCCCACACCATCGATGTCTCACATTAGAAAAATAAATAAATAAAAGTACAATACAAGCAATCGTAGCTGTCCAACTTATGATCCTTAAACGGACAATGGAAAACCAAGATGGATCAATCGTTCATGTTCTTATTGAAAATGTTTGTTATGGCTAGGATTGACCACTAGCTCTTGTGAAACCACTGAAAGAAAAATTACCATTTATGTGTACAAAAGTGAATAGGGTACTGTGCCCTGCGCTTGTGGACATGTCTATGAATAAATCATTAATGAAGACCATCCATTAGGTTCACCACACTTTCATGGGTCACCACACACACACATACAAAAACTCGTACGTACTGAGAGGAGGAAAGTAGCTCTCCAAACAGTTTCCTCTCTCTTTCTGTTTGCCAAGCCTCTTGATGGATGTTACTGTCATCCCATCAAAATGGTTCCTTGAGAGTTTATAAAAGGGGACGCGGAGGCAAGGACTTTGTAGGACTTTGTAGGCCACTACGATGTATGTGTTTTATCCACGCCATCCATCCATTTTGCCAAATCATTTTAAGGCATGAGCCCAAAAATGAGGTAGATCCAAGGCATAACTAGACCACACCACATGAAGCAGTGGTGATGATGATGCCCACTATTGAAACCTTCCTGGGGCCTACCTTGATATTTATTTGCCATATAACCTATTCATAAGGTCACGCTAAAGATTGATGGGGTATATAGCAGCAGATTTTGCCGAAACAAAAATCATAGTGGGTTCTATAGAGCTCCTGTAAGGACCTGATGTGCCATTCCAACTAGTACAACTAGAGGTGGGCACCAGACGACTCGATCCAGCTAACTCGACTCATCTGACTCGTTCAGATCCGACTCAACCTGAACGGAATGGGTGAGTCAGTCCAAACCGAATAGGCTTCGCCAAATCCGAACTCAAACCAAGTCGAGTTCGAGTTACTTAGTAACTTGACCCGAAACTTGATCCGAAACCCAACTCTCTAACCCTATCCACCGCACCCTACCCCGACCCGATCCCAAAATCTCTCTCTCCCTCCCTCATCCTCCTCATCTTCCAAGCTCGCCTCTCTCCTTCCCTCCCTCATCCTCCTCATCTTCCAAGCCTGGCCTCTCTCTCTCCCTCTCTCATCCTCCTCATCTTTCAAGCCAGGCAACCACCTACCACCATCATCCTCCTCCTCCTCCTCCTCCTCTCTCTCCTCTCCACTCTCTCGGTCTCTCCCTCCCTTATCTCTCAATCTGACTCGGTGCCAACTCGACCCGACTTAGTACTTTTGACCAGATCAGACTCGGTCCAAATCAATCCAGGCTAGACGGGACTTGGATCGAGTCCAGCACACTAGACTCGGTATCGAGTCGGATCGAGTCAAAACTGGATCAAGTCGAGTCAGCCCTAACTGGATCCGACTCAACTCGATGCCCAACTCTAAGTACAACACTACCCTAATACAACTATCTTCAAGTGTAAATGCCTCCATCGCTACACACGTCTCCTATGGTACAAGCCTTTGCATAGATAGGGCGCGAATTTCCTAGGAGAGCCTTTAGCAAGAGGTTCCTGCAAAAGCCTTTTGCAGGATGGGGCCCACTAAAATATATATGAGAAATCCATTCCGTCCATCCATTTTTGAAGCTCATTTTAGGATATTTGACTAAAGATGAGGTGGATACAAAACTCAAGTGGGTCACACGAGAGGAAAATTTGGGGAAAGAAATTCATACCGTTGAAACCTTCCTGGGCTCCACCCTGATCTTTATATTCCATCTAAACCATTTATAACATCATTCCCAATACTTTTATGGTCATAAGAATGCTTCATTGGTGCTCACTGAATTCCCACTGTTTCCTCTCGTGTGGGTGCTGGCTACACTCATGTTTGGTTCGCACGTCCTGAAATGATTTTGAAAAACGGATGGACGGGTGGATTTCTCACAAACATCTGGGTGGGCCCCACACATCATCCTTGTGCAAGAACTTCATGCTAGGCCTTCAAATGAAATCCGTGTCCCACAAATAATAACCATTCGGTCAATGGTCATTAATTGAACAGTCAAGATGACTAACACAGAATACGTCCAATCAACCATTTGATCCATGGATTGCTTATGGTTATAAGGAATCAATATTTTTAGGCAATCGAACTATCCCATCCATTTCTTGGAAAAGGTACGGCTATATAAAATAAAGCCAAATCAAGAATGAACTGGACAATCAAATCAGTGCAATTTTTGTGTGAGAGACTATGAAACACCTTTTGGTGCTATTGAATGGTTCAGATCAATTGATTGGACTATCCAACTGAACTTAGGCAACTAGGACACATCATCAATTGTTTGTTAAGTCAAAGTTCATTGTTCAAGTTTAGAACCTTTACTATTGGAAAAGTTCTTTTCCTATATATTTTTTTTCTAATTCTGGTAGAGAAGTTGTGACTAGAGCTGGGCAAATTGGGTCTGATCCGGTGGATCTGACCCGATCCAACCTGATCGAGCCCAATTCCAATCGATCCGACGGGCTGGATCAGTGCGGATCGGCTAGTTCCATCCAAATCCGAATCCTTTTTGGATCAGGTTCGGGTTGGAGATGACTCGATCCGATCTGATCCGGAATCTGATCCGATTGGATCCGATCCGAATATATTTAGTATTTTTATTTTTATTTTTTAAAATATTTTTTACTGTTTTTTAAAACTTTAAAAATATATTTTAATTTTTTAACGGTCCGAATCCTGTCCGATTGGTCGGATCTCTCCAGTGAGTTTTCAGATCGGTCCGAGTCAGGTGACCCGGACTCGGTATCGGATTGGGTCAGACCAGTATCATTTCGGATCGGTCCAGGTCTGACTCGGACCGATGCCCAGCCCTAGTTGTGACCCGTGCATTTTTCCGGCAAAAGGCTTTCCCAGGAAGTTTCTGCGCTGAGATGCTAGGTGGGCCCCACCGTGATATTTGTTACAAATCTAAACCGTTCATAGGCTTTGAGAGATCATTTTAGGGTGTATGACAAAAAAATGAGGTGGATCCAAGACTCAACTATGCCGCACGAGGGGAAAAACCAGGGAAAGAATTTCCTGCCATTGAAGCTTCCTGTGATCTATCTTGATGTTTATATGCCATCCAAAACGTTTATAAGGTCATTCCCACTGGGATGAAGTTAAAACACCAAAAATTAACCTGATTTGAAACTTCTTGGCCATACGAATCTTTCAAACGGTGGTCACAGAATCCCCACTATTTCCTCCCGTGCGGCTTACTTGAGTTTTGAATCCACCTTATTTTTGGTCTGATGTCCTAAAACGAGCTCTCAAAGAGGATTGAAGGTGTAGATTTCATAAAAACATAACGTCTCCTGCAAAAGGCTTTCGCCGCGTCCAGTTACAAGGGGGTTTCCACCGTAAACAACTTGTAGCTCAAACACTACACTGACCAGTTGGTGCCATGCGGCTTCTATGGATCCGGGAAACCATCGAGCTCGGTGGTTCCGGGAATGTGGGGCCCACTGTGATGTATTTGTTTTATATCTACTCCGTCCATCTGTTTTACTGGATCAGGTGGACCACATCTCAAGAAACGGTGGTGATTGAACACCCAAAATTAAAAACTTCTTCAGTGCCACAAAAGTTTTGGATCAAGCTGATTTATTTATTTTTCCCTTCATCCATGTTTGTGTGACCTTATCAACAGGTTGGACGTAAAACAAACATTATGGTGGGCCATAGGAAGTTTTTAATGGTGTGGTACACCCGAGATTTGAATCTACTACATTTTTTGGTTCATGCCCTAAATTAAGCTGGCAAACGGATGTATAGCATAGATATAAACCACATACATCAAGGTGGGGCCCATGGTCCGGCAACCACCGTGACCCAATTGGTAGCCTACTATGGGCAATATAAGATAATAAGTACTAGATTGGACAATCCTAACGGTCCATCCAATCTATTCAGATGATTAGGATCATTTGGTCAGTGTAAGTTTTACCAGCAAACCCACCATGGTAGGGTCCTCATGTGAGTGCTCCATCACTTATCAGCACCTTCGATTTTAAATCGAGGTAAGCTACAACCGTGGATTAGCTTAGTCAACTCCTACAATTCTAATTCCCTAAAATAGTATTTGGTCCAACTAAGCCTGTGTTTGGATGCACGCTTGAATTGAATTGCAATAATTAATTAAGTGCAATTAACCACATGTAATCATGCTAATTTCAAGTCGACAAAGTGCAATATGTAGATTATTTACAATTTTGTTATTTCCACTTAATTAAAAATAGCCATCTTGGAATAAATTCATAACCGCATCCAATTACACAACCCAAAAATCATTATTCGCATGCAGAAGCAAGATATTATAAGATCACCTACATACAGCTGCATTAGTACTGATACAAACAATACATAGTGCTGATACAAACAATACGTAGTGCAGCGCAAACGCCACCTTCAGCTGTTCCTTATTTTTTTAGAAGCAAAGGACTACTACTCATCCAAGGAAGCTTCAATCCATGGATGTTTATACAAGTTGCAGATTTGGATTACCATGTGAAGTTGAATTTCCTAGCTGGTTTCCGAGGACCGATGTCGCCGGGCACCTTGGCAGCATGGGTGGAGTCCATAGGTTCGTTTCTAGGTGGACCTTGTGGCCCACCATGAGCAGGAGGTTGAACTTGACTGGGAGACCTTCCTTTGGGGTGTAGGTACTCAAGTAGTGCAAATGCTTCTATTCCCACCTTCTTGAGGTCAGCTAGGGGTGCCATTCAAACGAATGAGATTAGTACTACAAACTAATCAATAAGCTTTGTTTATTGGGCACAAGGACGCTTGAGAGTAGTCCTCATTTATATAGAAACCTTCAACATTCCTAGGACTTTGGTAAACCTACATGCACCTCTACTCGCAGATACATAGGACGTTTTAGATATCTGAGCCGTGCATCAGGTAGGCCCCATTGAAGGTGAATTGGCCAAAATATCAGGCTGGTGAACTCTTTAGTGGGCCGTGCATGCGCAAAGATGATGGGCGATATAAAGTTGTTTTAAATCTACACTGGACAGATGTGTGGCCCACCTGATGAGTGAACCAGATTGATTTTACAGCCAGGTGATACATGCATGGGCCCAACTCATCTTTCTAATGTTCTTTCTGGCTTTGGAGGGGGCAAGATTCCAACATCACATGACCGAGGGGATCTGATCCTACGACTAGTCAGGAAAATCTCTCTCGGACAGGAATCGACAATAACACCTGTTTTACCCAGTTGCGTAAATCACCCGAGCTTTGTGCAGCCCACTATGTTTTAATACGTGAATCCTCTCCGTCCGTCAGGTCCGATACGTTATTTGAACCGTACATACAAAATTTAATTCCCATAGAAAGCTATGATGGACCACACAAATGGGGACAATGTAAAACTGCACCTAAAAACCTCTAAGTTTACATGGTATGACCTTCCTGATATTTGGATCTGTCTGATTTTTGTAGTTTCACTTCATCCTTGTGAATTACACCTGATTAATGGATTTGATTAAAGATATACACCCTGGTGACTTTACACAAGCCTATGGTGGGCAAACCGGTCCCATTGTAATCCTTTAGTGTTGCACAAAAGAGATGTAAATCTCCTTGAGGTTTTTATCTAGCTTGTAGAATCAAGTATAGAACCTGATTGACGGATTGGATTTTACATATATAATGCGATAGGTCCACAAGCTTGGGGGTTTTATGTGCTGCCTAAAATAGGTGTCAGAGAGGATCCCTCTCTCTCTCTCTCTCTCTCTCTCTCTCTCTCTCTCATTAAAGTGCTTTTGTTTCTTCTTAAGGGAACAAATGGCCTAGGTGGGTACAGTCCAGGCCATGTCCGCTAGGCTTTGGCCAGAGCCTTGAAGCCATTTGAGGGTCAGGCGCCTTAGTTTTGAGCGTGATAACTAGTTGGGCCTGACTTGGGCTCTCATCTGGTCAATAGGATGAAAAATTAGGCTTGGCCTGGCCCCAGCGGTTTAATGGACTGATTATTTTGACGGTGGGCCCAGAACCGCCCATTGTGCAGAAACGGATTGGCTACTCCCCCTGCCACCCGCCCGGTGGCTGGTGGTCGGTGCTCTGTTGGCCCCACCATGATGTATGTGTTTCATCCATTCCGTTCATCCATTTTTAAAGTTCATTTTATGGATTTATGCCAAAAATAAGAGGGATATAAGTCTCAGGTAGACCACACTACAGGAAAACAATAGTGATTGTATATCCACCATTAAAATCCTTCTAAGGCCCACTTTAGTGTTTATTTCACATCCATCTATTGATTAGGTCATACAGACCTAGATGAAGGGAAAAAAAAAAAAAAAAACAAATATCAGATTGATCCAAAACTTTTATGGTCCCCAAAAAGTTTTTAATGGTCGACATTCATTTGACACTGTTTACTGTAATGTGGTCGAGTTGAGATTGGGATATGCCTCATTTATGGTCTCATACCATAAAATTATCTATAAAAATAGATGGATGGCATGGATGAAACACATACATCATGGTGGGGCCCACATAGGACCGACCATCAGCCATTGGCTGGTGTAAGGGGGAGTAGACAATAATCCGTTTCCCCATTGTGCTAGTTACCTATTGGGTTACTTCTGCACACTGAAAGCAACCAGAGTGGAACTTTCGTGTGATCCACTCCGTCCATCATATACGTTGCTTCATGTTAACCATTGAACCAAAACATATCGATAAGCCCACAACATAGGAAACAGTTGGAATGGAACGTCCACCATTAATTTTGTCTAGAGACGACCCTAGTATTTATATGCCATCCAAAATTCATTCATCTGATGCGGCTCATCAGGATAATTAAATAATACTAAACAATCACAGTACTTCAAAACTCAGATGGGTCATAACATATGAATTTACATGGTTAGGTATATTTCTTTGGGAGTGGACCACCTGAATCAGCCTGTTTTTCTAGATCAAGGCCAAAGAAGGGGTGCATGGTGTGCCCGATGGATGGCTTGGATTTCATGAACATTAAGTCAATTCCCCCGTTTTAGAGAAAGTAACCCGGCCCACGTTTTCTGTGGGCTCACTCAGAACAGCTCGAAAGAATGATTGTAACTGTTATGGGGCCCCTATAACCCCTAAGATGGCATGATGGCTAAGCGCCCACACAATTAAACGGCAACGTCTTTCTTTAACGTTAGAAAATCTTTGCTTTTTACTACTTGGAGGCCCAGCTGGAGACCGGCGGGTATAAGACGCAATCCGCCTTCGAACCAGATATAGGGTTTAATGTGATCTAGATCCAGATCTTAATTGGATCACAGCAAGTAAAATAATGAAATTGAACGCCCACCGTTAAAAACTTCTTGCGAGGCCAGTAGGTTTTAGGACCACGCTGATATTTGTGTTTTTTATTTCATCTAGGTCCGAGTAACGGGTCAAGTCGACAAATAAACATTAAGGTGGGCCCTAGGAAGGTTTAAACTGTAGGCGTTACTTTCCCCAATACTCCTGTAGTGTGGTTCCACTGGATCTTTAGATCTGCGTCATGTTTGAGCCCTTGCATTAAAATGAACTGGTGAAACTGATAGACGGCGTGGATACAACACATACATTACAGTAGCCCCACAGAGCTTGCCGCTGCAGGCAATCGGACTCTTAACTGGGGTTACAGGCATTGGCTTGTAGATTGCCTTTCCCAAGTCGAATGATGTCGTAGTATCGCTTAGATCAGCACATCTATGGTCGAACTTGACGATATTCCCTAACACGTGACTTCACGTGCCCACTAGCTCGATAGAAGACCACTTGTGGAAAGTGGAGAAAGGTTAGATGAGCAGGAATTTTCAGCTGAGAAATGATAGCCCCATAGGTAGAGATTGAAGTAATTATTCGCAGAACGTGTGCCAATCTGTCACGCATAGTCCTGATCTAGACCATTCATCTGGTCAGATTACCACCGAAGCATGTCCCCCAGACCCGACATGAGGCTTATCCAATGACTTGTGAGAATGAGGAAAATGAGCATTTAGGAAGTAAATGATCATCAGTGGTTTGATTTTGATATATGTAATCGTCTTGATTCTTGTGAAAGAGAATGGTTATGAGTGGCATAGATCCTTTACACATGCTCTAATATGGCACACGTTATTTACTTATGTCCTCACTCGCACGAATTTTTCTTTTTAAAAAATAAAATAAAAATAAAGATACATGTGTACTCTTAAGCATAAACTCGACCAGAGGTCTTATCCAGTTAAACAGACACAATGAAATTATCTTAACATGTTGTCAAAATGAAAGTATTTTTTTTTAGAAATAACAAAAAAGAGATCCCTCCATTTAGCTCAATCCATCTCTGCCACAATCTGATAAGCAGATTGGCCTGATTTTAATACATTGACCATTTATATATATATATATATATATATATATATATATATATATATATATATATATATATATATATATGTATATGGGACCCAATCACATAAAATACAGTATCCTCCTTCGCAGTCTTTGAACTGTAGGGTTGGGTCTTCAGTTCTGATAAGTGGAGGTTAAGCCCATGGCCTGGTAATTCAGACCATTGATCCGTTGAATCCTGTTGTGGTTGGAACCCTGCCTCAAAATCCCATGCTGGAAGACCATGGCCTTCCAATCTCTTCTTGAATGTCTGATTATAGGCCACAAACCAAAACTTTGGGATTATTGCATTGATAAAATTTTAGTCATATGGTCCAGCCGAGATAGCAAGGAAGAAGCCAATGGTTTTGATGACCAAGCCATGGGTGACACTTCCAATCTAGCTAGGCCTTAGACAACTCTTTGCTTGGCCAATTGACAGTCCTACCTGGAGTGGCAATGAGTTGGGGCAACCCACGGATCAACTGGCCCAATCCGCTTTGGAGGTTGATTTATATACCCAGCTTGATGGGTGGTGGGTCAGGCCCAAGTTATAAAATGTACCTTTTAAATCAATAGGTCTGGCTTGTGCACTCACCAATGTCTTCAATCCCACACCAACCTCAAGGTAATAGATGGACACCTGACAGATGCATGCGTTTATGTTTGTATTAATTGGAC
The DNA here is from genome assembly GCA_030180095.1 of Magnolia changhungtana. Classification (NCBI taxonomy): domain Eukaryota; kingdom Viridiplantae; phylum Streptophyta; class Magnoliopsida; order Magnoliales; family Magnoliaceae; genus Magnolia; species Magnolia changhungtana. The sequence goes on from JASAUF010000098.1 coordinate 754,894, forward strand.
ATACTTTCAGCCTATATCTCATTTTTAAAACCTAAGCTTCATCTTACCGTGTCACAAGTTCATCAAAACCAACTCAATTATAATTAAATTAGTTGGGCCATGTTAGAACTGAGCCTCTTCCTGTTCATTAATTCAAAATTCAGGGTCTTGGAAAAAAAAAAAAAAACCCACCTTATTTGTTAAAAATAAATAAATAAATGAAGAAGAGAAAAAAGGTTAGAACTGAGCTTGCTGAATTATAGGGCTTGCTTGGAATAGACGATGAAATGGTATGGAATTGCATTAGATAGAATTAATATTATTATTGTACAATTATTTCATGTCTAAAATACCATAGTATTTTGATCATCCAATCTCATATTTGAGATCAAATTCTTCCTTTAGAAAAAAGTATTATATTAAGTGAAACTTGTGTTTATAGAGATGAAATAACAAATGGATAAAACACTTCACATATATGCAACTTGAATGTCAGGTGTAAATGGCACGTATAGATGAACAACATGGATAAAACACTTCCATCAATGTGGGGTCACAGACATGGTAGACTTGGAAATTTACCACAAACCTCACAACATTTACTGATGGGGCTGGATGATATGATACTTAGATTAATAAAATCCTTCGTATCCTTTTCAAATGTTGGATGGAATTTATATGGGACTATAGGTCCTTAGTGTGTGAGGGTGAGCCCAGGCATTGCGTTGGGCTGGAATTCTTGGTGATCAGTTCAGTGAATGTATCCAGCTCAAGCTGACAGTACTATACCAACTTATTTTCACCAGTAAGGGCACTAACTAAACCAATAATAGAGATGCTACGCCACCCAACCCAGAAGAAAAGGAAAATAGGACATGTTCCTCGGTCCCACCAACAATCCAAGATTTGGTACATGAGAGAGATCTAGAGAGAGAGAGAGAGAGAGAGAGAGAGAGAGAGAGAGAGAGAGATTCATTGTAAATCCATCTATCCCTCCATCTTACCTTATCATTAACTAACGGTTGGATCAAAACAGAACATGTTCCATTTGAACATGACACATGGGGCCCACTAGGTATGATGCATGAATCTTCCAACCATCTCCTTAGCCTACTCACTTACTTTTGGGTCTCATGGAAGAACACAAAGCATAATCAAGTAAAGTAATCACAATTACACAAACAAATTCAATAAGAAGACGACAATTCAAATTTTACATGAAAAAACTCTCGCGGGAAAAAACTACGGTTCAAAGCGACTAATAATGCACTGTGACAACAATACTGCAAGAGATGAGTTAGGCTTAGTAAGCTGACCATGAGTGCTGTCCATCGTTACTTTTGAGGTTGATTTATATACCCAGATTCATCTGTGGTGGGCCAGGCTCTAGTTATAAAATATGCTTGGGAACTCGCCCAACGACTTGACCCGACCCCACAACAACCTCAGAATAAATAGATGGACAGCTGTGTATGCTTGTTTGTTTGATTTTGTTTTTTTGTTTTTTTTTGTTTTTTAATGTTTGTATTAATTGGGCCTAGTTTTGCTCTTCATCCCATTTTTTAAACCTCGGTCAAAACCAACTCAATTATAAGTAAATTGCTTGAGAAAGGTTAGGTCTGGGCTTGTTGAATTTTAAGTGTGTGCGATGGTGAGCCACGGGATGATGGGCTGCACGTTGAGTTGGGCTGGAATTCTTGCGCAGTTTACTAATTGGATCAGGCTCAAGCTGACACTAACTAAACCCACTGTCACTCATAAGGGCACACGTAACTAAATCGATGGTGGAGTTGCTACCCAACCCAACCCAAAAGAAATGGAAAATAGGACATGTTCCTTGGCCCCACCAACAATCCTAGAAAGGGTACATGAGAGAGAGAGAGAGAGAGAGAGAGAGAGAGAGAGAGAGAGAGAGAGAGAGAGAGAGAGAGAGAGATTCATCTCAAATCCATCAATCCGTTCAACTTACTTTATCATCAACCAACGGTTGGATCAAAACGGAACATGTTCGATTTGATCATGATATATATGATGCCAAAATCTTCCAACCACCTCCTTAGTCTAGCTAAGCCACTTATACCCTCTAAAATGATTGTAATATATGTTCAAGAACCACCAAAAGCATTCAAAAAGCTTCATTCAGAAGTAGGGCCCATGAAAATCCCTATATAAGTGGATGGCCACCCTTACAGTCTCGTGTACCAAAACAAAACTCTTACCTCAGTTTCCTCATTAGCCTCTCTCTCCCTCTACCAATTGAAATGGCACCCCAACCAGACCTTGCCAAGATTGGGAGGGAAGCATTTGATCTACTTGAAGGGCATCTGACTACAAAAAGAAGGCCCACTCTTCCAGTTAAACCCCGCAGTAACCAGTCCTGCGTTTACACAGTGGCCCAGGCACCCCCCAACAGAGAAACCTTACAATACAGTGAGCACATCTACCAGGTGCGCATGCCTACCAAGGAAGTACTTCACAAGCTATTTTAATTCTCTCACCTTGCATGGAATGAAGCCTCTCTTATTAGGTAGAATCCTATACTTGTACAAATACTATATGTACCCACTTCACCAGTCCTTATGCTTGTATAGCATTATGTAAGCATATGTAAATGATATTACCAGTTTCCTGTGTAACCTCTCTCTCTCTCTCTCTCTCTCTCTCTCTCTCTCTCTCTCTCTCTCTCTCTCTCTCTCTCTCTCTCTCTCTCTGGACAGGCTGTAGCTAAAAGGGCTGCACTAAAAAAATTGAGTGCTGACTCATCTTGCTCACATGTGGCACTGGTGTACAGCTAACCAGACAATCCAAACTGTGGGTCCCATGGAGGATGGAGCATAACTCCAAAACCGAACTGACCAAGCAATCCTAATTATCCAATTAACGGTTATCAATGAATGGTTGAAAGTGATAGTGAGTGCTCCAAATTGAAAGGTAAAATTCAGATAGTGGAGTCAGCGCAATTTGTTTCGGTATGCTCCACGGTTGAGTAAAAGATTTGGAGAGTTTAGTTTGCCTTGCAATTACGCATTTCTAAGTGTTTGAAGAGTCCCCAGTCCCCACCATTTAAATTGAAAGGCAGAGATCATAAGAAAAAAAAATAAATGTAAAAGTTGGAAATGGTACTTAATTGCTTCATGATTAAGCGCCCTCACTAGCCTAGAAGAAAAAAAGATGATTGAAACTGCGCTTGATAAGTGAGCGCTTATACAATATATTATCTAAAAAAAAATAATTTTAAAGAAAACTTTAAATGCTAAGAAAAACAAAAAAGTAAGTGTTTGGAGGATTCATTGATTTGAATTGCAATAATTACTATAATAAAGAGCAAATAACAAATTTGTGATTTCTTTCCTCAGCATTCATGTGAAGAGGCTGCGCCCCAAATTGTATTTATGTTACCCCTATCCATGGTAAGGCCCAACAGATGAACCGTCCAGATTCTTTCCTAGGAGTTTCAGCCTTATGGATATTGAGTATTTGCAACTAACTTTGGATATGGACTTTTTCCGTACCACACGGAAGGTTGCTTTGATGAAAACGATTCGAGCCAATTTCTCTGAATGATACAGATGATCTACAATGATGACCTTTGGGATACAACCACTGGACGACAAATGATCGTCGTCTCAAGATACCACGGTAGTTGGTGCTCAAACTTTTTTTTTTTTTAAATAAAAAAAAATAAAATTAAACGAATAATCGAACAGCGGTGTAATATGTAGAAGCAAAAAAAAAAAAGTGACAGCCACAAAAGAAAATTTCTTTCTTATAGATTTATGATATTCTTAGGATTTTCAAAATAAAAAATAAAAATTTATAGAAAACCATGTGAACATGTGGAAGCTACGTGGCACTAAGGTAGCTGCCAACATGTAAAAATGATCACTACAATGTTGCTCAAACATAAAACGAGAATTCGAATTTCTCGCACAAGAATCGATAAATACAAATAAAAATAATAATAATAAAACGAATCATGTAGAAAAGTCCAAGCCCAACTAGATTGTTCACAAATCTCAAGTACAAGGCTGCAGAGTAGTACTAACTCGGTGAGACCGAGGTCGAATCTATAGGAAATGGGTAACATGATTTAGAACTAATTTAAGTCTAATGTTTTGGTCTGGGTTACTAATGTAGAGCGGGTCACTGACAGTTTCATGGCCAAGATAGATCAGAAAAGGCCCGGTTGACGACAGAAGTGATCCAGACCATTGGACCTTAGATCGGGCGTATCTCGCAATCTGGGATGAGTTAGCTGACGTAAAATATATGATTTTAGGGTAGAACGAGCTACTTTAGCCAACCAACCCTGCTATGCCGGGTTGCGCAGCCCAGAATTGAGAAAAACCTCTGGATTGACAGTCGTTTCCCTGTTTTAATTTCATTTTTACTATAAGTAGTAAGTTTTAGTTTGATTATAACTCTTCATCCGTCGGGCTTTAGGAGTTGCGCCCAACGCGAAAAGGGCCTAGAATAATTAGGAGAACGGTTTGGTGAAGCCAAATAGGACATTTACTATTTTTGCCCGAAAACCTTGTGCACTAGTAGACATCACGACCGTCTATAAATATTAAGTTTACTATTTATAGTAAGTCGCAATTTCCAGGAGTTTTAGTTGTAGTTTGATTCTGATTTCTTTTTCATTGCTTAGTACCCCTATTTAAAGGGTTGTGAACTTATTTTTAATCATCAATTAATCAATTTTGAATTTCTTAGAATTTATTTCTATTTTCTGCTTTTTTTCCTCGTGGATTTGAGAAGTCTCTGTAAGGAGTCCAGAGAAGCTCCGTGGATTCGGAGTAGTTATCCTCATCACGTTCATCCTAGCGTCAATTGGTATCAAAGTGAGGATTCTCCTTGGGCCTATGGCAAACAATGAAGGTATGAATCAAAACCCTGTGGATGGTGATCTAGGGATTTGTTATCTTTCGAAAAGAATGAAAGCTTTCCACCGGGAGAGTCAGTTGACCATGTAAGGGCTGCAGGCAACCCTCGACCGTCTTATAGATGAGCTACTTTCAACCTGAGCCCTAGGCAGTGCTCCACCACCTAGGACTACACAGATGATTACTCCACCACCCATGGTTGCTCCACTACCCATGGTTGCTGTACGACGCAACTCCGATTTTCGTAGAGCACTACCAGTGGTAAACTGTAAGGCTTCACCAGATGATTCCAGTTCTAGCGACGAGGACCTTAATGAAGGTTTTGCCTGACGACCAATCCATGGAGGTGATCATCTAGATCGTGCTGAAAGAGACTATCGAGGTAAGGCTGAACTTTCTAGTTTTAACAGTTTATTATGTATAGAATATTTTCTCGATTGGTTAGCCGAAGTAGAGAGATATTTTGATTATATGGACGTGCCAGATCATAAAAGGGTAAAATTGATAGTATTTAAATTAAAATCTGGTACTTCTGCATGGTAGGAACAATTACAACTCTCATGAGCCCGCTAGAACAAGGCGCCCATCTCATCATGGCTACGGATGAGACGTCTTCTTTGATCACAATTTCTCCCCAGTGATTATGAGTAGATACTATTCCAGCAATATTAAAATTGCTGACAAGGAAATCGAACCTTATATATTACACTGAAGAATTCCAGCGGTTGGCTACACGAAACGATCTGTCAGAATCTGAGTCACAGAAGGTGGCACGATTCATAGGTGGGTTGCAACTGACAATTTAGGACCGAGTTCAGATGTACCTAGTTGGGACAGTAGATGAAGCAGTTCAATTGGCGGGTAGGATAGAAACACAACTTGCAAGAGCTCCTGCTTGTCTATATCCTTCAACTCGATCCCCCATGACGGGTCCCACGCAGGATCCAGTTCTGGCACGAGGAAAAGATCCAGTAGGAGAACGTCCTCAACCTCCTACAACTGCAAATCGTGATACGGGGAGCAACTCATCTAGACCTCAACGTGCAACTCCCACAACAGCGGGCCCGAGTAGGATTCCAAATCCTTATGCTCAGCCAAGGTCGAACAATTGTTACTGTTGTGGCCAGCCAGGCCACTTATCAAACACTTGTCCTCAACGTCTCGCAACACACTTAATTATAAACGAAGGGGGCACTGAAGATGAGGCTGCAGAAGAAGACTCTGGCTCTGATGAACATGAACAAACCACTGAAGAAACAGCAGGTGATGATGAAGTGACGGGCGAGGATTATGGAAAATTTCTAGTTGTGAGGCGATTACTGTATGCCCCACGAAAGAAATTACATCCACAACGACACAATATATTTTGTACTCGATGCACTGTCAACGGAAAGGTCCGTGATGTAATCATTAACAGTAGTAGTAGTAAGAACATCGTCTCAAGAGTGATGGTGGATAAGTTGCAGCTACTGACGTCGAAACATCCTTCCCAGTACTCAATTGGCTGGATAAAAAAGGTGAATGAAACCAAGCACTACCAGAAAAATGGGCAAAGACTACGGATAAAATCCATATCTATAGACCTATGGCTACGGTTTTAGTCCGTAGCACAACCGTAGTCGTAAGTGCCGTAACAATAGGTCTGGAACCTATGACTATGGATTTAATCTGTAGCTATAGGTTCCAACAGCTACGGATATAATCCGTAGCAATAACTACCAAAAAACGGGCAAAGGCTACGGATAAAATCTGTAGCCATAGACGTATAGCTACGGTTTTAGTCCGTAGCACGACTGTAGTCGTAGGTGCCGTAACAATAGATCTGGAACCTATGGCTATGGATTTAATCCGTAGCAATTATATCTGTTGCGAAAACTTCAAACAGCTACGGATATTATTTGTAGATAAAGTTCGTAGCAACATGCCAAATTTAATAAAGGTTACACCTGTCATATTACTGGCTACGGTCAATATTTGTAGCTATTTTGTACATTAAAAAATTACATAAGTTACAATTACAATCCTTCATTCAATCAATTACAATTACAATTACAATCAATTACAATCTAATTCATTTAATCAATTACAATTACAATTACAATCAATTACAATCCAATTCATTCAATCAATTACAATTACAATTACAATAATGCTGAAAATACTAATTTTTGGCTTTATTAGAGAAATGTGCTCGACTTCACTATGAAATTTCAACAGCTTCGTATATTCCATCATCCTACAAACAGTCATGTCATTCATAAATTAGAATGCCCATTGGGAAAAAGAAAGACAAAGTGAAAGAAGTGCATCATGTATAACCATTTTTTTTCTTAATGAATTAAAAAAAAAAAAAACACAAAGAGGAATGAAATTGACACAAAAGAAATGGTCTCACCATAAGATTATAGGTTTTGGTTTAGGTTTAGGTTATAGGTTTAATTTAAGGTTTAGGTTAGGCTGTAGGTTATAATTAAGTTTAGGTTATAGGTTATAGGTTAAGGTTTAGGTTATAGGTTTTGGTTTAGGTTTAGGTTATAGGTTTAGGTTTAGGTTATAGGTTATAGCTTTTGGGAACTTGATTATAGGTTAAGGTTTAGGTTTAAGAAATCGGGTTCGGGTTCGGGATCGGATTTAAGTTTGGGTTTTGAAGTTAAGATTAGAATTAGGTGTAGGTTTGGGTTTAAGGATTTGAGAATACATTTAAGTTTTAAGTTTTTGGTTTAGGTTAAAGGTTTAGGTTTAGGTTATAGGTTATAGCTTTGAGAATTGAGAATGGGTTATGGTTTAGGTTTAGGAAATCGGGTTCGGGTTCGGGATTGGGTTTAAGTTTGGGTTTTCAAGTTTAGGTTTAGGTCATAGGTTTTGGGATTTGAGAATGGGTTCGGGTTTAGGTTATAGGTTTTGATTTTGGTTTAGGTTTAAGTTATAGGTTTTGGGATTTGAGAATGGGTTTGGGTTTGGGTTTAGGTTATAGGTTTTGGATTTGAGAATGGGTTATGGTTTAGGTTTAGGAAATCGGGTTCATGTTCGGGATTGGGTTTAAGTTTTGGTTTTCAAGTTTAGGTTTAGGTTTAGGTTAGGGAGTTAAGATTAGGATTAGGTGTAGGTTTAACTTTAGGAATTGAGTTTAGGTTATCGGTTTAGGAAAGGTTAGGTTTAGGTTATAGGTTTTGGGATTTTGGAATAGTTTTAGATTATAAGTATAGGTTTAGGTTAGGTTATAGGTTAAGGTTTAGGGATTTGAGTTTAGGTTATAGGTTTTGGTTTAGGTTATAGGTTTTGGATTTGAGAATGGGTTCGGGTTCGGGTTATAGGTTTTGGTTTTGGTTATAGGTTTTGGGATTTGAGAATAGGCTCAGGTTTATGTTATAGGTTTTGGTTTTGGTTTAGGTTATAGGTTTTGGTTTTGGTTTAGGTTAAGGTTTAGGTTTAGGTTATAGGTTTTGGGATTTGTTATGTTATAGGTTTGGTTTTGGATTTTTGGTTTTAGTTTAGGATAAGGTTTAGGTTTAGGTTATAGGTTTTGGATTTGAGAATGGGTTCGGAGTTTAGGTTATAGGTTTTGGTTTTGTTTTAGGTTATAGATTTTGGGATTTGAGAATGGGTTCGGGTTTAGGTTATGAGTTATGGTTTTGGTTTAGGTTATAGGTTATAGTTACTGAGTTATAGGTTTTAGTTTTGGTTTAAGTTATAGGTTTTGGTTTTGGTTTAGGTTATAGGTTTTGGGATTTGAGAATGGGTTCGGGTTTAGGTTATAGGTTTTGGTTTTGGTTTAGGTTATAGGTTTTGGGATTTAATAATGGGTTCGGGTTTAGGTTATAGGTTTTGGTTTTGGTTTAGGATAAGGTTTAGGTTTAGGTTATAGGTTTTGGATTTAAGAATGGGTTCGGGTTTAGGTTATAGGTTTAGGTTTTGGTTTTGGTTATATGTTTTGGGATTTGAGAATGGGTTCGGGTTTAGGTTATAGGTTATAAGTTTTGGTTTTGGTTTTGGTTTGAGAAGGTTATAGGTTATAGGTTTTGGTTTTGGTTTTGGTTTAGGTTAAGGTTATAGGTTTTGGGATTTGAGAATGGGTTCGGGTTTAGGTTATAGGATATGGTTTTAGTTTAGGTTATAGGTTATAGGTTTTAGTTTTAGTTTAGGTTATAGGTTATAGGTTTTGGTTTTGGTTTTGGTTTTGGTTTAGGTTATAGGTTATAGGTTTTGTTTAGGTTTAGGCTAAGGTTTAAGTTTAGGTTATATGTTTTGGGATTTAAGAATGGGTTGGATTCAGGTTATAGGTTTTGGTTTTGGTTTAGGTTATAGGTTTTGGGATTTGAGAATGGGTCCAGGTTTAGGTTATAGGTTATGGTTTTGGTTTAGGTTATAGGTTATAGGTTTTGGTTTTAGTTTTGGTTATAGGTTATAGGTTTTTTTAGGTTTAGGTTAAAGTTATAGGTTTTGGGATTTGAGAATGGGTTCGGGTTTAGGTTAAAGGTTTTGGTTTTGGTTCGAGTTATAGGTTATAGGTTTTGGTTTAGGTTATAGGTAATAGGTTTTGGTTAAGGTTTTGGTTAAGGTTATAAGTTTTGGGATTTGAGAATGGGTTCGAGTTTAGGTTATAGGTTATGGTTTTAGTTTAGGTTTAGGTTATAGGTTTTAGATTTGAGAATGGGTTATGGTTTAGGTTTAGGAAATTGGGTTGATGTTCGGGATTGAATTTAAGTTTTGGTTTTCAAGTTTAGGTTTAGGTTTAGGTTAGGAGTTAGATTAGGATTAGGTGTAGGTTTAACTTTAGGGAATTGAGTTTAGGTTATAGGTTTAGCTTTATTTTATTTCTTATTTTTTTATTTTTATTTTTTAATACACCTCTTAGTTGAATTTGTGCATCTATATCTGTACGTGATACACTCCTATTTGATGTTTTTTTTTTTTGGAAAGATTCCTTTTGAATGTTTATCTATACTTTCAAAGAACAAAAATTATATTTAGTAGTTCTCAATGAATGTGGGTATTGGTGCTTTCAGGTAGGTGTTGCATGAAACTTAAAGTTGCAAATCGAAAGTTATGGCTTAGAATTTCAATCCTTCTATGAGTAAATTCCATCCTTGTTGGCATATTTGAAATTTTATTAGGGTTCTTAATGAGAAGTTGGGGTTCTCTGTCTTGGAATTGGTTGTGTGAATAAAAGTAGGATACCTTGTTTGCTTCTATATGATCTAATTCACAAAGTTACCAGTTGATTTATTTAAAAAATGGGTAATTTCCTATTTGGTTTATGAATGGAAATGAACCAACAAAATGAGCACCAAAAAATTGCATTTACATGATGTTGATAAAACCTAATTCAATTGCAATAGTCAGTCCCAGGTTACTATCCGTAACGTTGATTCTAGTTTTTTCTCCTATCTACATGACTTTTCTGTTTGTGTTTTTGTTTATTGAGTTGAAGTGATATATAATTGATGAAGTCTTGGAGAAATTTGCCATCCTCAGGCATTCCTCAAAAACTTATTTGGTTTCTCAAGAGCCACTTTGCAAAGCAAAAGCCAACTGCATTGTTTTGCGGGATTCTTGGTGTAAACATAGGCTTGATTCTTCCATAACACAAATGTTGGTTTTCTCCTCTTTAATTCAATTATATTCTTTGACCAATTGAAAAGGAGTTTTGAGTCTCAAGGTTCAAGCCAAGCTGCATTGTTATTAACGTGTCTCTTGCTTGATTTTATATATTAAGGATCACGTTATCATATTCAATTTGTAAGATGCTCCAAGTGTACAAGTACGAGCTTGAGTAAAACCCAATATAATTTCTATTCTTGATCCCATGAAAGGCAAATGTTGATGAGCAAAGTGAAACCATAGTTTCCTCTTTTCTTTGTTGTTTGGTCAGAATGCGAATGTGAATATGATGAAATATGGATGTGAATATGATGGCTGTGAATGTGAATATGATGAAATATGGGTTGTTTATATTGATGTGAATGTGAATATGATGAAATATGGGTTGTTTATATTGATGTGAATGTGAATATGATGAAATATATTATATAATAGGTGTATATCAGGAAGAATATGATGAAATATATTATAACAGGTGTATATCAGGAAAAATATTCTAGTAATTTTGTGCTGGAAATTTTTTTTTAAAAGAGACTTTTAGCTACGAAAACTTTCGTTGCTAAAAAGTCTACCACATTGTTTTTAACAGCGAAAATTTTCACTGCTAATAGTCTTGCAATATTTTTTGGTGACGAAAATTGTCGTCGCGAAAAGTGGAATGATTATTTTTAGCAGCAAAAAAGTCTTCCACAATTTTTTTAGCGACGAAAATTTTCGTTGCTAAAAGTGGAATGATTATTTTTAGCAGCGAAAATTTTTGCTGCTAAAAAAATGTGGAAGACTTTTAGCAGCGAAAATTTTTGTTGCTAAAAATAATCATTCCACTCAGCGAAAATTTTCGCTACTAAAAATAATCATTCTACTTTTCGCGACGACAATTTTTGTCGCCAAAAAAATATTGCAAGACTATTAGCAACGAAAATTTTCGTTGCTAAAAGTGGAATGATTATTTTTAAGTCTTCGATAGTTTTTTTAGTGGAATGATTATTTTTAGCAGCGAAAAGTTTCACTGTTAAAAGTCTTCCACAGTTTTTTTAACGACGGAAATTTTCGTCCCTAAAAAGCTTCCATTTAGCGATGATTCAAATTTCTCGCCGCTGAAACTCTTTTGTGGCAGTGTATTAGCGACGAATTTAGCGACGAAAATTTTCGTTGCTAAAACACTTTAGCTACGAAAAATTGGCTTTTAGCGACGAAATTTTTGTCGCTAAAAGTAGGATTTCTTGTAGTGAATTGAACTATTTCGTAAGGAGTGTCGTCCATTTCAACCAAATTTTTTTTTTCTTTCTACCACTCATTTGTAGGCGGGCAGTTGGACAGCTAAGATTGTCCAACCAGTAATATTTTCCTTACGTTGCCAATCCATTCGGGTCCACCTGCATCCAGTTTTTGTGGTAGCTAACACAACATCATGCATGGTGCATGGATTCGATAACCTCTTTTTCCTTATTGACATAGGGCCTTTCTTTCCTGTTTAACATATTAACTGTTTTGTTAACGTAGGTCTCTGTGAATTAATGTTTAGGAATTTGGACAGACTGAATATTTAGTTCAAATGCATATGCATTGAAAAGTGCATGAACATGTACACATGCATTAGCTTTTATGAATGGCTATGCTGTTGTCATGGCATTTTTCTCTCCCCCTTTTCATTATCATTCACTCCTACACATAATGTCCAAAGTGTAATTGATCTCGCAAGCTCTATGTTTGATGTTGAAAAACTCAGGCCCAACGAAGAAACCAATCCTTTTGGTTTCCTGTTTTGTTTAAATGCAGCCAAGCTGCTTTCAAAAAGAAAAGTAGCCAAGTTAATTGTCTACTAGTGACATGGCAATTTTCTTCTGAAATCAAAATTTAGGTCAGGCGAGTCGATTGGTCCGCCACTTTTTGCGCTTTACATGAGAGAAAAATTTAGCAAGCTTAATGAGACAACTACATTTTCCTTTTCTTTTGGATCTTAAAAAAAAAAAAAAATAAATAAATAAATAAATAACTTTTTTAATATGCATTTGTTGGTGATTGTATTCAAGAAGTCAAAGGAGGAATTCTGTTTCCCATTTCCCACAAAGATGTATAAGAAATGTTTTCTATGACTACCATGCTTCCTGGAATTTCATGATGTCAATACCAAAAAAAAAAAATCCACACAGGTGACACTTTTGTGCATTGATCAGGATCATAGATTTGGTGGGCCATCATGTGGATAGGACTTATGAGCACAAAAATCCAGATGACGAGCTTATGATAGCCATTCCAACAGTGGTCTGAATATGGACATTTTTGCCATCATGTTGAGCTAAAACAATGCATTGCTAAGGCAAATGGGTACGTGATGGACTGATCTGGATCCATCTTCTTTTGAAATCTTTAGCTAGTAATATTGTAGAATACTCTCCAAAGATGTAGTCACTGTGGAAATGATTCCCACCAGCCCACTGCTCGAAACTACTGATTAATCAATCTCCTCTGTTTCAACCAGACACAACACATGCCAAAAGGGAATCAACATGCGCTAAACCCAAGAAAACTCTAAATACGAAATTTTATTAAAAATAACCACAATGGGCTGTCACACGCAAATCCCTAAATCCCCACATCCATAAATCCATAAATCCCCAAATCCCTAAATCCCCAAATCGTTTCAATCGGTATTGAGATTAAGAGAGATTGAGAGAGAGAGAGAGATACCTCACTGCAAATTCAAGTTCGCGGTTTGTCTTTTGACCTCAATCTCATCCAGATGAATTGGTTGACGTCATATCCCCACCTTCTCCTTCTTACAGTGAAAGGGGGTTTTGAAACCCTAGCGAGAGAGACAGAGAGGTTGGAAAACAGAGAGGGAAATGGGGCTGAGAGATAGAGAGAGGGTGAGGGAGCGCGAGAGATCGAAAGAGAGCTAGAGTGGGCTGAGTGCGAGAGAGAGAGAGAGAGAGAGAGAGAGAGAGAGAGAGAGAGAGGTGAGAGTCGCGCAGCAAAGAGAGAGAGAGGGGATTTGCTTTTATGAAATTAGGTGCGCAGGAGAGGTGCGCAGGAGAGGTGTGCGGACGGGATTTTAAGGGTGATTTATTTTAGGACTTATGGGGCCTACCGTTGTGTATGTCAATTATCCACTCCGTTCATTCATTTTAACAGCTCATTTTTAGGGTTTATCCAAAAAATTAGTCACATCTAAGATTTAAGTTGACCACACCACATATTAACAATGTAAATTTATTTTTCATTCTTTCTCATGGTGTGGTCCACTTAGACTTTTGATCTTTCTAATTATTGAGCTCATGCACTGAAATAATATTTTAAAATTGATGGACTGATTAGATAAAATAAATATATTGCAATGGGCCCCATGGAGCCCCTTAAGCATCGTTAAGTCTCTAATAAGGTCTTACAGGCAGCTATGTTTTAGCTACAGATTAAGTATGTTTTAGCTACGGATTAAATCCGTAGCTAATTAACTATGGATTAAAGCCGTAGCTGTAGACCTATATATTTCGCAGCCTTTGCTCATTTTTTTGGTAGTGAAGGTAACTGAACAATGCACTATCTCGTTTTCAATTGGCAAAAAGTATAGGGATCAAATACTTTGTGACGTGATTCTTCACATGGAAGCTTGTCATATGCTACTCGGTCGACCTTAACGGTCAAACTGTGATGCGACCCATCGAGGATGAGATAATGTCTACATATTCGTCAAGGATAGTCGAAAAATAATCATTGTCCCTATGACACCAGAGAACCACCTTGAAGCCTCTAAAGTGGAAGAGAGTTCCCTCTTGACCATTCGAAATTTCATGGAGGAATCCAAGGAAACCAACGAGGTATACGCCGTAGTGATGAAGGGCGAGGAAGAGGAACCCTCAAACATCCCTCCAAGTTTAAGACTGTTGCTAAATGAATTCAAAGAAGTCTGGCCTGAGGATTTACTTAATGGATTGCCCCTTATGAGGGACGTTTAACATCACATAGACATCATCCTTGAGGCTAACCTGCCCAACCGCCCTCATTATCAGATGAGTTCGAAGGAGTGCGAGATACTTCAAGGGCAAGTGGAGAAATTAATCTGTAAGGGTCTCTTGAGAGAGAGCATGAGCCCATATGCCATACCAGCATTATTAATGCCAAAAAAGATGGAAGCTAGCGCATGTGTGTCGACAGCCAGGCAATCAAAACAATTACCATCAAATATCGGTTCTCAATACCACAGTTGGATGACATGCCTGATACGCTAGAAGGAGTGGGTACCATCAGATTCGTATGACTCCGTGATGAGTGAAAAACAACATTCAAGACCAAGGAAGGGTTGTACGAGTGGTTGGTCATGCCCTTTAGCCTATCGAACGCACCAAGTTCTAAAACTGTTCACTGGCCGATTTGTGGTAGTATATTTTGATGACATATTGATACATAGCCAGGATGAGGCAGAGCACAAGAAACATCTTAGGCAGGTGCTATAGGTTTTACAAATTAACAAGTTATATCTCAACTTGAAGAAGTGTATTTTTTTAACTGACAACCTGTTGTTTCTATAATTAGTTGTAATGTCCACAGGTATTCATATGGACGATGAAAAGGTGCGAGTTATTAGGGAATGACCGATCCCAACAAACATTCATGAGGTGAGGAGTTTTCACAGGTTAGCGACTTTCTATCATCGATTTGTGTGAGATTTTAGCACTATAGTCACGCCTATAACAGATTGCATGAAAAAAGAACCGTTCCAGTGGACCGATAAAGCTGACAACAACTTTCATGAGATCAAGCATCGTTTGTCTACAACACTGGTCTTGGTGCTTCCTGATTTCAACAACTTATTTAAGGTTGAGTGTGACGCTTCATACGTCGGAATTAGGGGAGTATTATCACAGGAAGGCAGGTTGGTAGCCTTCTACAACGAAAAGCTCAGCGAAGTCCGAAAAAAGTGGTAGACTTATGAGCTTAAGTTGTATGCGGTTATTCAGGCGTTGCGACATTGGCGACATTATTTGATTCAAACTGAGTTTGTTCTGTACACTGACCATCAAGCATTAAAGTTTATTAATAGTCAGACTAATGTGAATCGTGTGCATGTTAGATGTGTTGCATTTTTATAGGAATTTACATTCGTTCTGAAGCACAAGTCAGGGCAACAAAACAAGGTAGCTGATGCACTCAGCCATCGTGCATCACTACTTGTTACGATGAGCAACAAGGTGGTCGGCTTGACTATCTTAAGAAGCTGTAGTCGAGGATGAGGATTCAAAGATTCTTGGATGAAGTGCGAAGAAGGTCACCCCAGTGACCTTCATATACAAGACGATTTTCTCTTCAAAGGGAATCGATTGTGCATCCTCCAAAGTTCTCTAAGGGAACAGATTATTCAGGAGCTACATGGAGGTGGCCTCGGTGGACACCTTGGGCGCAAGACTCGAGCTCTTGTGGAAGAGTGGTATTACTGGCCGCTACGTGATGCAGGAAAAGACGTACAATGTTGTCATATTTGTCAGACCTCAAAGGGGCAATCTCAGAATATGGGCCTCTATACCCCATTACCTGTGCCTGATGGTCCTTAGGAGGATTTATTAATGGACTTCGTACTTGGTCTCCTACGAACACAGTGCAATATGGATTCGGTGTTTGTGGTAGTAAATCGTTTCTCCAAGATGGCACACTTTATCCCATGCAAGAAGACCCTCGATGCAACACACGTGGCGAATTTATTCTTTAGGGAGGTCGTACGGCTACACGGGGTCCCTAAGACCATTGCTTCTGATCGTGACACAAAGTTCATTAGCCACTTTTAGCAGACTTTGTGGACTCAATTCAATACATGACTTCAATTCAGTAGTGCTTACCACCCACAGATTGATGGGCAGACTGAAGTTGTGAATTACACGTTAGGAAACCTCATTTGTTGTATTTCAGGAGAAAAACTGAAGCAGTGAGATTTGACATTATCTCAAGAAGAGTTTGCATTCAACAACATGGTGAACCGCTCGACTGGGAAATCACCGTTCCAGATTATCTATGGACGAGTACCTTGCCACACGCTTGACTTAGTCCCTCTGCTCAAGCACCCAGGTACAAGCATTGCAGCAGAACATATGGCAGACAAGATCATGGGCATCCATGCGGAAGTGCAGACCAAGCTGCATGCCTTGAATGAGAAGTACAAGGAACACGCGGATAAGCACCAGCGACAAAAAGTATTTAAGGTAGGCGACCGCGTTATGGTCCATCTGCGCAAAGAGAGATTTCTGACCCGGATGTACAACAAGTTGAAAAATAAGAAGATTGGACCCGTCCTAATCATTCGAAAGATTAATGACAACGTTTATGTTGTTAATCTTTTAGATGACATGGCGATCTCACGGACTTTCAACGTCGCAGACTTTAACGAATATCATGAACCAGCGCGGGATAAGAACTCGAGGACAAGTTCTTTTAAAGCGGAGGGGACTGAAGTTGAGCGGGTCGCAGACAGTTTCATGGCCAAGATGGATCAGAAAAGGCCTGGTCGACAACAGAAGTGATCCGGACTATCGGACCTTAGATCGGGCATATCTCGCAATCCAGGATGAGTTAGCTGACATAAAATATATGATTTTGGGGTAGAACGAGCTACTTTAGCCAACCAACCTTGTTATGCTGGGTTCCGCTACCTGGAATTGCGAAAAACCCCTAGATCGACAATCGTTTCCTCATTTTAATTTCATTTTTTACTATAAATAGTAAGCTTTAGTTTGATTATAACTCTTCATCCGACGGGCTTTAGGAGTTGCACCCAACGTGAAAAGAGCTTAGAATAATTAGGAGAACGGTTTGGTGAAGCCAAATAGGACACTTACTATTTTTGGCCGAAAACCTTGCGCACTAGTAGACATCACGACCGTCTATAAATAGTAAGTTTACTATTTATACTAAGTCGTAATTTCCAGGAGTTTTAGTCGTAGTTTGATTCTGATTTCTTTCCCATTGCTTGGTACCCCTATTTAAAGGGTTGTGAACTCATTTTTAATCATCAATTAATCAATTTCGAATTTCTTAGAATTTATTTCTATTTTCTGCTTTTTTTCCTCGTGGATTCGAGAAGTCTCTGTGAGGAGTTCAGAGAAGCTCCGTGGATTCAGAGTAGTTATCCTCATCACGTTCATCCCTGTGTCAGTTTTTAATCCGACAATTTAAAAATTTTTTAAAATAAATAAATAAAAAAAACTATGGATCCAAGAATCCATTCATAGCAATCTTAATATTCGATTTACTGATTCAATGGATAAGTACCCAATTGTAATCGAAGTCCTATCCTATTTAATCGGAAGATGATTCGGTTAAGCCATTCATAAACATCAAGAGGAATATGACTTCAGTTGAATGATTTTCTCATGACGCAATCATTCATCAATCGCAAGGAGATCCAAGAATCCATTCATAACAATCTCAATATTCGATTTACTGATTCAATGGATAAGTACTCAATTGTAATCGAAGTCCTATCCTATCTAATCGGAAGATGATTCAGTTAAGCCATTCATAAACATCAAGAGGAATATGACTTCAGTTGAATGATTTTCTCATGACGCAATCATTCATCAATCGCAAGGAGCGTCTAAAAGCACCCATAGGCAACAATAGACAATCAATTATACATATTGATTATTTTTCTAATTTAGTCTAAACAATTATTAAATCAAAGCATTCATTGTACCCAGAGTACACAACAAATCTAGACATAAATAATTTAAAGACTTTAAAATAAATCCAAATCAAATCAATTTAATATCATTATTACAAATAAAGTTATTGAATCCAATCAACTAAGTACTAAAATTAACTACAATCTTTACCCCTTAGCCTTTACTAAAAGATTAGCTAGTCATAACTAACTCAAAAATAAATGAAAAACTGAAAGATTTACTATAATCCATGAAAAAAATCGAAGCGGAATAATATTGTCGGCGCTCCCTCGAAGCCTTCTCTCCATCTCCAAACCCTATAAGATGATTTGGAATGTCCCACGGACTCTAATTTATAGTTTTAAAAATCTAACTTTATCACCACCTCAAAAAAATCACAAACCGAATTTGAATTTATGCAGTCACACGCACCTTCGATGGCAGTGAAGCTCCCTCGTTGTCATTGAAGAATGTGTCCAACAACTAACTTGAAAAATTCATGAATTTCTCATTAGGATCGAAGTTACCTTAGATGACATGGAAACTATTTTTAATGGCATCGAATGGCTGTTTCTACAGTTTTCAAGATTTTGTCTTTTTGGTCCTGAAATTTCAGAATCTGACTTTTCTAACCCTAAATTTTTAGATTCATTTTCCTTGGTTTCTTTACCTTAAGTCTTTGATTTTGTTGCTTCCTCACTTGATTTTCTTAGATCTTTGGTACTTGAATTCTTCAATATTGTCGTGCATAGATCCAATTCTTCATTACCTTCTTTTGAGCTCTAAATCCATCCTTTTAAGCACATACTCATCTTATGCTTCCAAATCACCTCATATGACGAAAATGTATATAATTAAATCGAATTAATACTTAAAATTCAGAAAAATTTATGTAATTAAAGGGTGAAATATGCAATATTTTGAGTCTCAACACACACACCCAACTAACATTTTGCTAGTCCTAAGAAAAATATGCAAAAGATATTTCATAAACAAATAAATAATTTCCATAAGCTCAAGCTGTTCTAAAAACAATTTAGATTATAGAAGTTTAAAATACATGAATGTTAAGTACTGCTTTCTCTTAAACTATAACACTTGGTAAATTTCCTAATTAAATTCAAAACATTAATTTTATAATTCGAAAAATTCTAAATATTGAGTTCCATTGGTGCATAGTGAAGTCTAAACTTATCACAACCAAAGGTTCAATTATCTACTTTCATGATAACATTGATAATCTAAACAACATTCAGGATAGCCAAAACTTGTCTTACAGTTCAACATTATACTCATCCAACTTTTGATTTTTTACATCGACGGCTTTCACATTATTTCCACTTTTCTTTTTTTCTTCTTCTTTACAATCCTTTCATATAACTTTAATAGGTAGCCATTTTCAACGATAACTATTTTTTTTTAGTTGGGTATCACTTTTCTTATTAATTCATTTTTTTCCTCAATTCTTACCTGAACATGATGGACAAATTCCCTAAGTTTAGTTCCTATCATTCTTAATAATTACCAAGTTAACAAATCCAGTATCAAACTTAAACTCTAATGTGTTATCTACATGAGACATGTGAAATCATGACTCAATCAATTTTTAAAACTTCAAATTAAAATATTAAAAACTGTAAACTAAAGTTTGAAATCTATTAAATAACTAGAATCTAAGAGTCAATAATCTTCAACATTAAGTATCTTATCATTCTAATCTCAGAATTATCTTTAAAATTACTTAAATTCACATAAAATTCTAAACATTTTGAAAAATTTTATAGATTAAAAAATTAACAAATTCTGTAACCTACCCCCAACCTAAATTCCACATTTTTCTCAATTTATAAACATATGAAATAAGAACAATATTAAGAGCAATGAAAATAAATTAAGAAGAGTAGATGAACAGTACTTGGAAGGCGACAAACAAATAAATAAGTGCAAACTTCCTATTAAAAGATGTATCAATAACCAAACTAAATTAAGTAAAGCAAACTAATCCTAAGAAAGCAATAAATTTCTAATCCTAATTACCAATCATTTAGAGGCATCAGTTCTTCCTCTAGCAAGTATCTCAACAGATTTCTTCGTAAGCTTTTTAACAAGATCATCTAGAAACCTACTTTAGAGTAAGTTTGGATGTCCTGGATCATCATCGTCTAGAGAATTCTATGCACCTCATCAAAGATTTCCTTATGATTGTCATGAGGTGTCCAAAGAATGTATAATTCACTTATGGCAAAAAGAATTTCAATATTAGTATACCATGGTGAATAAGAGACTACTATTAATTGTAAATTAGAGAAATTTTCTTTAACTAGTGTAGTCTCAACACATTCTGAAGTTTCAAACTTGGTTTAAATTCTAGTTCCTCCTCACATAATGGTAAACATTTTGAATTGGTGGAAGGAGGCACTTTAGCATAGAATTTTTCCTGATCAATGTCAATTATCGAGGTACAATCTTACAAGAAATCCACTATGTCTTTAATCATATTATCATTAGAATCCTCAAAGTGTGCCAAACAAACTTCCAAAAAGTCAGGATATTTAGTTAAAAGGGATATATTCTCCATATTAAAATCAAGCATTTCATATAGTTAGAGTGGATTAACATCATTATGTTTGAAAATTCTTTGTGCCTCTTTATCATTAACTAGTACCTTAATTGAGATTGATTTTTAAAAAAACTAAATCGTAAGCTCTTGAGCATATTCCAACTCATCATTCTCAAATTCAATATGCTCAACAAGCGAGGTGGGATCATTCTCCTTGCAATAGATTTTTAAATTGGATTGAGGTTGGGCTAGGCAAGCCACTTCCTCATCAATGAGGTGTGACTGAATTCTTTGAATGGATGAAACATCTCTAATGATGTTCTAATGTCTTCAAATGTTTGTATAGTATTCTTTGGGTTGTTTTTTGTTGACTCTTGGGTTGTTTTTGGTTGACTCTCATATATAAGTATGGAATCCAAGGGGATATTTATTAGAATCCATAGTTGGTTCACCTCTACAGTTTAAATTCTAATGGTTTCAATAATTAAAATCATACAGGTCATATGTAGGAGTATTTGATGATTGTTGGTAAGTGTTAACATCTATATAATAATCACGCATTGTCTTCTTAACTGGTGGATGATTATTGTTCTCCGTTACATAATCACATAATGCTTTCTTAACCGGTGGATCATCATATCCTGCTTAGTTATCGATTGTGGTTCCAATAAATTTACAAGACATAGGTTGTTTCTTAACATAATAATCTAATAGCCCGTTAACTAATCTCTCGTCTCTTAAAAGTTTATTAGAGTATTCACGTGTCCACTCTGGCATGAATATAATAAAACCCTAATAATAAAAAATTCTACAGAAAAATCCTACAACAATAAGGAAAGCAAGTACAGGGAGTGAGGAAGGATGTTTCCAGAAGAGAGGAACTAGAATGAAAGTCCTATAAAATAAAAACAATAAACAATAATAGTAATATTAGAGAAAAAAAAAAGATAAACCCTAGAAACAAAATTATGAAAATTAGAAAATCCTAAAAACCATATATTAGAAAATTTTTAAAAATTAGAAAACTCTAATCTGAAATAAAAATCAAACATAAAAAGCCAAAACCTATTTATGTTCAACACCACTCCCTGGTAACAGTGCCAAAAACTTGTTCACAAACCCCAAGTGCAGGGTTGCGAAGTACTAATAACTCTGTGAGACCTGTTGTATTTGATGCCTTAAATCTAATTAGATTCTGCATAGATTTTTTCGCAAAAATGCGAAAGTGCAGGATTTGCTTCTGATTTCGTTTATAATTCTTTCTGAAACTATATATATAGGTGTAAATGGGATTGAGAGGTATTCTAAGGGATTATAAGGCTTTCTAAAAGGGTTCTAGGGTTTCTAAAAGGGTGGAGCAATGGAGAGATTTAAGGATTGCTCAAGTCTGATAAGTCATTCCTCTTTGTAATTTCTACTTTCATAGTGAAGATCCGTCGCTTTATGCCATAGTTTTTTATTTGAAAGGGTTTTCCGCATTAAATCTTTGTGGTCTCTTGTGTTTTATTGGTGCTCTTAGATTGCTATCCTAAATCCATCTCTATGTGATTCTGTAGTCCAAAACCCAAAAAGTGGTATCAGAGCAATCGCTGGGACACAGATCTAGATTTGAAGGATTAACATCACTGGGAAATGCCAAATTTGATATTGAGAAGTACTTAGACAAAAATAATTTTAAATTATGGAAGATCAAGATGATTAGTTTATTAACCAAGCAAGGCAAAGTTAAGTCTTTTGAGGAGCGAAAATTAACTAGGAATGACAAAGACTGGAATACTCTTGACATAAATGCTTCAGCTTCCATCCGTTTATGTCTCACGAATGAGGTTCTCTACAATGTTTTAAGGGAGAAAATTGTGACTAGTTTATAGGCGAAGTTAGAGGATATCTATGCGAACAAATTCTCTGAAAATTGCCTACACTTGAAGCTACAGTGGTACACCTTTAAGATTGCAGAGGGTGGAGATCTGGAGGCCCACATTAGCAACTTTAATAAATTAGTTTGCAAACTGCTGGATATGGAGGAAGTGGTCAAAGATGAGGAACAAGCATGTATGTTGTTGAATTCTCTTTCGGCATTGTATGAGTCATTCAAGGACACAATGTGTACAGTAAATAAAACCCTGAGTATCAACACCGTTATCTCAGTCCTTCAAGGGAAGGCCATGGGAAAGCTAAATGATGGCATGGGGACATCTTCCGATGTACTGATTACAAGGGGCGGTAATACTGATTAAGGTACAGGATCCTCAAAACCTAGATCTAAATCCAAGGGCAAGGGCAAAGGAAAACTAAAGTGCTGGAACTGGGGGATGACTGGACAAATGAAAAAGGATTGTATCAATCCTAAATCGAAGAAAAAAACTTAGAGGCTTCTTCCAAGGAGGTCAATGTTGTCACATTTGATGAAGGGACAAGTAATGGTGATGTTCTGTTTGTGTCCATGATTGGTCACTTACACGACAATCATAAAGATGAATGGATCTTTGACACAGGAGCATCATAACACATAACTCCTCATCGGAGTTAGTTCGCCAGTTACAAGGAATGTGATGGTGGACAGGTCTTTATGGGTAATGACAATGCCTATAATGTTGTGGCTATTGATACGGTTAGCATCAAGATGTTTAATGGGATTGAGCGTACTTTGATTGATGTCAGGCACGTTCCTGATATAAAGAAAAATCTGATTTCTCTCGGTGCACTGGTGACTATAGGGTGCAAGTTCATTAGTATTGATGGTGTCCTTAAAGTTTCAAAATAGGCACTCGTGGTTATGAGAGCGCAAAGGCATGGAAACCTTTACAGGATAATAGGAAACACTTCAGTAGGTGGAATGGCAGCAATCGTTGTAGATTCCACGTCTATACATGTGTGGCGTGCTCGTTTGGGCCACATGAGCGAGCAGGGTATAAAGGTACTATCCGATCGTTGTTTGATTCTAGCTTTTAAGAATTCTGATCTAGATATATACAAGCATTATATATATGGTAAACAATGTATATTATCTTTTAAATCTGGAAAACATGTATGTAAGGGAGTACTTGGTTATGTGCACTCTAACATATGGGAGTCATCGCCAGAGGTTTTCATTGGGGGGTCGTCATGGTTTATTTCATTCATTGACGACTACTCTAGGAAAGTTTAGGTTTACTTCGTAAAACGTAAATCCGAAGTTTTCACCATATTCAAACAATGGAAAACAATGGTGGAAAAACAGTCAGGGTGAAAATAAAGGTTTTAAGGACTAACAATGGTGGAGAATTTAATTCCACTGATTTTAATGAATATTGCAAAGACGATAGGATCATTAAGCACAACATAGTGTGCCAAATGTCCGAATAAAATGATATGGCTGAGCGGATGAATCAGACTCTCTTGGAAAGGGCTCGATGCATGTTAAGTAATGCTGCGTTGTGCAAGGATTATATACGGACTGAGGCCGTTAACACGGCTTGTTACTTGGTAAACCGGTCCCCGTCTACGGCAATTAAATATAAAATCTTAGAGGAAGTATGGAGTACTGGTCATATGATAGACTACTCATATTTGCGCATATTTGATTGTGAGGCTTACTCTCATGTACTATCAGTTGAGAGAGATAAGTTAAACCTTAGAGCTAAAAAGTACATCTTTGTTGACTATGTATTGGTGTCAAAAGGTTACAGGTTATTTGACAAGGTCACACGCAAGGTCATCACTAGCCGTGATGTTAAGTTTGATAAAAGCTCCCTATTCCACAAGAATGATCAAGAGGAGCAAGTGGAACCAAAAATGTTGATCATAGACTTCTAGATAGACATAGATATACTCAGGCAGAAATAAATACGTAGACATAGGAATAGGATCAGGTAGAGCATCCACTTATGAAAAGAAACCCACTGCGTGATCGCAGGTTACCAACAAGATACATAGACGACTTTAATATCGCATATGCCTTCATTACAGATGAGGGAGACCTGTCTGCTATTGAGAAAGATCTTAATAAGCTTGATGCAGAAAAGTGGAAGGCGGCTATGGACGATGAGATGGACTCGTTGTACAAAAACCACACATGAGAGTTAGTGGAGCTTCTAGTGGACCGAAAAATGATTAGATGCAAGTGGTTATTCAAAAGAAAACAGGATAGATACAAAGCGAGGCTAGTAGCAAAGGAGTATGCTCAAAGAGAAGGAATCGACTTGACAGAGATATTCGCACCAGTGGTTAAGTAAGTATCAGATTCGTGTTGGCGCTGATTGCCCAATACGATCTCGAGCTGGAACATATAGATATCAAGATTGCATTCCTAAATAGGGAGTTGGAAGAACAGATTTACATGAAGCAACCAGAGGGCTATGGAGTTAAAGGAGTAGAGAAAAAGGTTTGCAAGTTAATTAGAGGTCATTGTATGGCCTGAAACAGTCGCTTAGGCAGTGATATAAAAAAATTGATTCTTTCATGCTGAGTCGAAAATTTACTCGGAGTGAATATGATCACTGTGTCTATTACAAGACACTGAGTGATGGAAAATTCATCATCCTAGTATTGTATGTTGATGATATATTAATCACCTATCATGATATATCTGAAATCAACGTGCTAAAAACTCAGTTATCAAGGACATTCAAGATGAAAATTTTGAGGGTTACAAAGAGGGTTCTCAGCATAGATATTCATAGAGACAAGAAGAGGAGCAGACTTTGGTTATCACAAGCAGAATACCTTAAAAAGGTGCTGATTAAGTATGGGATGGACCAGGCAAAGCAGATGAGCGTTTCCCACGTTGCTTATTTCATGCTTTCCTTAGAATAATGTTCTAAATCAAATGAGAAAAAAAATGATTGTCTAATGTGCCTTATTCGAATTTGGTTGGCAGTTTAATGTATACCATGGTCAATATGAAACCAGATATTTTACAGGCAGTCGATGTTGTGAGTAGATATATGTCAAACCCCAACAAACAACATTAGGAAGTGGTGAAATGGCTACTTCGATACATTCGAGGTACAAAAGACTACGTCTTAACTTTTGAGAAGACAAGAGCAAAGTTGGTAGAGTATGTGGATTTAGACTACGCAAGTACTATGGATTCTAAAAAGTCAACTTCAGGTTACTCATTTGTACCAGCAGGTGGAACAATTAGTTGGATATCAAAGCTTCAATCCGTGGTGGCTTTTTCCACGACCAAAGCAAAATATATGGTAGTGACAGAAGCATTTAAGGAAGGTGATTGGTTAAGAGGCATAATAAATCAGTTGGGGCTTCAGTAGGAGACCGTGCTGGTTAATTATGATAGCGAGAGCACTTTTAATTTAGCTAAAAATTTTGTTTATCACTCTCGTACTAAACACATTGATGTTCTTCACCACTTTATCCGACATGTGCTTGAAGAATGAGGCATGACTCTAGAGAAGATTCATACTAGCGTGAATCCAGCGGACATGCTCACTAAGGTTGTTCCTACAGAGAAGTTCAAGTTATGTGTAACTTCTCTGGGCTTGACGATGACATAAAAGGAAGATGGAGTGTGCATAAGAAGCATTGATGAAGCTATAATGCGAGGCAGAGATAAGAGAAGAGGAAAATGAGTTACACATTTGAAGATTGAAGACATGATGGAGATTGTTGTATTTGATATCTTAAATTTAATTAGATTCTGTGCAACTTTTTTCGCAAAACTACGAAAGTGGGGGATTCGTTTCCGATTTCATTTATGATTCTTTCTAAAATTATATATATGGGCATAAATGGGATTGGAAGGTATTCTAAGGGATTTCAAGGCTTTCTAAAAGGGTTCTAGGGTTTCTAAAAGGGTGGAAATATGCCGCTTTGTAATTTCTACTTTTATAGTGAAGATTTGTCGCTTTGTGCCGTGGTTTTTCTCGAAAGGGTTTTCCATATTAAATCTTTGTGTTCTCTTATGTTTGCTTGGTGCTCTTAGATTGTTATCCTAGATCCATCTTTGTGCAATTCTACAGTCCAAAACCCAACAAGATCGAGGTCGAATTCATATGAAATGGGCAACACAGTTTAAAACTAATCTAAGTTTAATGTGTTGGTCTTTTTCTAATCCAATGATTTAGGAAAAAAATTTAAAAGAAATAAATAAAAGACTAAGAATCCAAGAATATACTCATACCAATCTCAATATTTGATTTACTGATTCAATAGATAACTCAATTGGAATCGAAGTCCTATCATATCCAATCGGAAGATGATTCGGTTAAGCTATTCATAAACATCAAGAGGAATATGATTTCAATTGAATGATTCTCTCATAAAACACTCAAACATCAATCGTAGGGAATTAAAAGCATCTAAAGCACCTATGGGCAATAATAGATCAACCAATTATACAAATTAATTTCTTCTCTAATTTAGGCTAAACAATTGTTAAACCAAAGCATTTATTATACTCGAGAGTGCGCACACATATTGTTTGGCATGACATACCTAAGTACCAATACAAAACCATATCTCATGAAAGTATGTATAAAGAAGAAAAATCATTTTTTAAGTTCCAATGTGGGACAAAAGAAATATGCTTGCAAAAGTACTTCCCCCCCCCCCCCCTTTTTCATTCCACTTTTTCTTTTTCTTTTTAAACAAAACCAACAAAAACTTCTTCTAAACCTTAGAAGTTTTTTCTAATTAAGCTGATATTTGTGCTTTCCCTTCATCCAGGTATGACTCACCTTATGAACAATGGGCAAGGATGGCCCATTGTTTACTATAGTGTTGTCCACTTTACCTTTGGATTTGCCTCATGTTTAGGCGCATGCTCTAAAATAATCAGTGCAACTGATGGATGGTGTGGACACTATTAGATCAGTTTCTACAAAAGATTTATCTATCTCTCTTAGCTCAAGCAAATCTTCTATTGGTGTTGGTGGAAATCTTGGTATCATACAATAAAGAGATTAAAGAGATTGCCAAAAATATGGCAAAATTTTTCTCCCATTAATTGTAAAATTTATTTTTGTAATTCAATAAATTTGTAACACATCATATTTTAAAAATCAAGAGAAAAAGTATTTTATTCAAAACAATTGTCCTTTACAGTATCAGAGCCACCAATCTGAGGCATCTAAAGCATCCATCATCATAGTTCATCGTTCATCAACTACCTTCCGCCATCTAACAAGCCAAACCTGATGTAGAGCGGGTCACAGATACTTTCATGGCAAAGATGGACTAGAGAAGGCTCGATCGAAAGCGGAAATGATTTGGACCATCAAAACTTTAAATCAGTTGTATCTTACAAACTGTGATGAGTTTTTCAACACATTATATATGATTTCAGGGTAGGCGAACCTTCTTAATCCAACCAACTCTGCTACGTTGGGTTGGCCACATAGAATTTGCGAGATTCCATCAGATCGATAGTTAAAAGTCCCATTTATTTTCATTTTTACTATAAATAGTAAATTTTAGTTGGAGTATTAACTTTTGATCCCTTTGAATTGCAGAAGTCGTGCGCAACATGAAAATGGCTTAGAAAAATTAGGAGAGCAACGTGGTTAGGAAAAATTGGACACTTATTATTTTTGACAAAAAACTATGAAGCTTGCAAAGAATAAAAGTCATCTATAAATAGTAAGTTTACTATTTATAGTAAGTTACGTTTGTAGGGTGTTTGAGTTAGAGTAGTTTAAAACTCCATCATAGGTTTGAGCTCATTATTTAAAAGGTTATAATTTCTTTTTTTTTTTTAATCATTAATCAAATTACTTTGAATTAATTAGGAATTATTTCCACTTTTATTCCTTACATATTCAAAAAAACTTTGTGTTGAATCTAGATAACTCTATGGATTGAGAGTAATTATTCCGCGAGATGGTGATCCACCTCATCACGTCCCAAGCTGCGCCAAAATTCAAACTACCTCATCACCTCCCTCACTGTATAAATAAATAAAAATGAAATTCAAAAAATATATTAAATGGCGGCCACAGAGCTTGGCACTTTAGGCAATCCCCACCTTAACCAACGTTACAAGCATTCGCTTCCAGAATGGCTATACCCCATCATTGAATGACATAGCATTGCTTAGATTATCACATTTTTGGTCTACCTTGACTAAATTCCCCCACCGGTTCAGAAGCGGATTGGCTGGTGTACCACACACCAGCTATATAGTTGCTGTAGGTACGTGTTGTGCTAAGACGAGCACCGACGCTCCTCGAGCTCCGTGTTGTACGAACGATGCAAAGGAGATCAAAGTTACATGGACCCCACAGTGATGTATTTATTATATCTACACCGTTCATTTATTTTTAGAGATCATTTTAGAGCATTATCCAAAAAATGAATAATATCCAAAGATCATCTGGACCACACCACAAATAACAGCGGAGATAATGATTTTCACCGTTAAACAATTCGTAGGGCCCACCATAACGTTTATTTTCCATCTAATTGGGGAAACGGATTGGCTACTCCCCTTGACACCCGCCAATGGCTGGTGGTCGGTGCTATGTGGGGCGCAGCATGATGTATGTGTTTCATCCATGTCGTCAATCTATTTTTACAGATCACTTTACCGTATGAAACCAAAAATGAGGTATATCCCAATCTCAATTATACCACATTACAAGCAAACAGTGTTGAATGAGCCTCGACCATTAAAAACATTTTGGGGGCTATACAAGTTTTGGATCAAGCTAATTTTTGTTTTTTCCCTTCATCTGGGCCTATATGACCTAATCAACAGATTGGATGTCAAATAAACAATATAGTGGGCCTTAGGAGAATTTTAATGGTGGATATCTAATCACTATTGTTTTCATATGGTGTGATCCACCTAAGATTTATATACCTCTCTTTTTTAGGATAAAGCCCTAGAGTGATCTTTAAAAATGGATGAACGGAATGAATGAAATACATACATCATGGTGGGGTCCTCATAGCACCGACCACCAGCTATGGGGCTGGTGTCATGGGGAGTAGCCAATCCGTCTCCTCCAATCTGTTCGTAGGGCCCACCGTAACGTTTATTTCCATCCAATATGTTCATAAGGTCACAAACACCTTAATGAAGAGGCAAAATATTTCATATTGGTCCAAAACTTCTGTGTCCCGAAAAGGGTTTCAATGGTACATGTTTTATTTATTTATTTATTTTTTATTTTTATGTCAAGCCTTAAGAAGAGCTCGTCAAATGGATAGAAAGTTTGGATATAACACGACCCACGGAACTTGCTGACATAAATACACTGGCTATATAGCTGGTGTGAGGTACACCAGCCAATCCGCTTCCAGAGAAGACCACTTGGGGAAAAAGTGGAGGATGGATGGATGATCAGGAATTTTCAAGTGAAAATAAAAAACCAGATACGTATTCGGAGATATTGAAGTGATTATTCGCAGAACAAGTGCCAATCTACCACGCGCGCGTAGTCCTGATCTGGGCCATTCATCTGGTTAGATCACCACCAGGAGAATGCCCTCGGAACGACACGAGGCTGATCCACTGACCTGTGAGAATAAGGAAAATGAACTGTTAGAAAGGAAATGATCAGTTGTTTGATTTCAATATAGACGCGATCATGTTAATTCTTTTGAAAGAGCATGGTAACAATGATTGTACCTCATGAGTGGCACAGATCCTTTACACATGCTCCAATATGGCACATGTTACTCATTTATTCACACGCGCGAATGCCTCGGCGCTTCCACCGCATAAATATCTCAGTCAAGAAAAGTATCAGCGACTACACTTTTAACACCATCTAATCTAATAATACATATGGTCCCATTCACATGAAATACGGAATCCTCCATTCGAACCTGTATACACGGGTCTTTAGTTCAAATGACTTGACACCATTCACACCAACCTTAAAATGGATATACGATATATGCATGTTTTTATATTTATATTAATTAGATATACTTTCCTCTTCTATTCCATTTTTTAAACCGGAGTATGATCTTGCCCTGTTAGGTTTAAGTCGGTCAAACAACCACTTCCTCTAGAAGGTGAGCTGAAAATGGCGTATCAATGTATATTGAGGGACTTTAACACTCTCACATGTGTAAAGTGGACTCCACATGAAAACATACTGAGCAAGAGTAGAGGGACACTTAGACCATAAACATGGGCTTGATTTCTCAATCCAAAACTGGACTTGATTTTCCTAACCTCCTGTGAGAGAATATATTACAAAGGGATAATTGCTACTCTCAGAATTTTATGATCTTATCATGTTAGGTCAAGTTGGTCAAAACCACCTCGATTATAATTAAATTTGTTGGGCCAGGTTAGGCCTAAGCTTGTTGAATTTTAATTGTGCAAGATGATCCATGGGATAATAGGCTGTGAGTTGAGGTGGGTTGAATTCTTGGCTAATTTAGTGAATGGGCTAGGCTCAAGCTGACAGTAAACCAACCCATTTTCACCCATAAGAAAACTCATAACAAAACCAATAGTGGAGATGCTACCCCACCCAACCAAAAAGAAATGGAAAGTAGGACATGTTCCTTGGCCCCAACAACAATCCAAGATCATGAGAGAGAGAGATTCATCTCAAATCCTTATATTCGGTTATCTTACTTTATCATCGAGTAAAGGTTGGATAAAAAGGAACATGTGTCATTTGATCATGACACATGGGGCACAATAGATATGATGCCAAAATCTTCCAACCACCTCCTTAGACTACCCTCAAAAATGTTTGTAAGATATATTCAAGAACCACCAAAAGCTATGCGCTCAAAAAGCTTCATTCAGAAGTAGGGCTCATGAAAATCCCTATATAAATGGATGGCCACCCTTACAGTCTTGTGTACCAAAACAAAACTCTTACATAAGTTTCCTCATTAGCCTCTCTCTCTCTCTCTCTCTCTCTCTCTACCTATTGAAATGGCACCCCAACAAGACCTTGCCAAGATAGGGAGGGAAGCATTTGATCGGCTTGAAGCGCATCTCGCGGCAAAAAGAAGGTCCCCTCAAGTTCAAACCCACGTTCAGATCCAGCCCCGTGTTTACACTGTGCCTCAGGCACCCTCCTATATAGAAACCATACAATACAACGCATACAACCCGCACAGCTACCCGGTGCACACTTATTATGTTGCGCAAACGTCTACCACGGAAGTAGTTCATAGGGTATTTTAATTCCATCACCTTTTATGAAATTTAGACTCTCTTTTTATAAGGTTAGTCTTTTGCTTGTACAAATGCTATGTGTACCCACTTCTTTGTGGATACCAGTCCTTACATGCTTGTACAGCTTTATGTAAGCAGATACGAATGATATATATTACCAATCTTCTATATAAACTCTCTCTCTCTCTCTCTCTCTCTCTCTCTCTCTCAATGGCTAGGCCCACATGCTGCTAATAGTCCAAGTCTGTGGGGGAGTCTACTTTTTATCATTGATTGGTCCGACTTAGCCTACATTGAAAATCAATGACTCTATTGAACCAATATTTGAAGCCTAATGATCCGATTTGAATGATGCTAAATGTAATCAGTCAAATTGGGCATCCAATAACAATGATATCAAAGATGAAGGATCCAATTAGTTCAAAATTGAATATTAATGGTGTGATTGGACTAACATTGAAGATGAACGGTCCAATTTTGATGAAATTGGACACGAATGGTCTTATTCAGCCAATGTTAAAAACAACGCCCGGTTGGACCAATATCAAGATCATACCATCCAATTCAAATAATACTAAAGATGAATGGTCCAATTCGACTAATATCAAGGATGAAGGGTACTCTAATCAATCGAAAATTTAATATCAATTGTCCAATGGGGCCTATAGTAAAGATAAATAGTCCAATCTTGACAAAAGATGAATAGTCCAATTAGGCCAATTGGGCCAACATTAAAAATCAACAACCCAATTGGAACGATGTCAAATTTGAATAGTTTGACTGGATCGATACTAAAGATGAACGGTTGGATTACATCGGTACTAAAGATGAACGGTTCAAGTAGTTCAAAATAGAAAATTTCTAAAGGGTGTTTGGCTATCACCCTCATCATTCCTGATACTTGGAAACATCACATGCAATACAATAGTACGAGATTTTAGAACTGAGCAGTTAACAAAGGCCCAAATCTTCTATAACCTCTACTGTACCACGTCAGGTCCAAAAATAGAGCTCTTTGCAA
Source organism: Magnolia changhungtana (assembly GCA_030180095.1). Taxonomy (NCBI): domain Eukaryota; kingdom Viridiplantae; phylum Streptophyta; class Magnoliopsida; order Magnoliales; family Magnoliaceae; genus Magnolia; species Magnolia changhungtana. The sequence goes on from JASAUF010000098.1 coordinate 787,682, forward strand.
CCACCAGGCTGTGCGTGCGACATCTGATCCGGACATCAGGTGTGCTGCTCGATTTTAGGCCCCTTGGCCAAAACTCAGCTTGATCCAGTAACGGTGGGCCACACTAAAGGGGAAAATGGAGAGTGGATAACAACAGCAGGTTGTATGCAGGGGCACACGGAAGCCGAATCAGCTGGATTCAAAACTCAAGCTGGCCACACAGATTGCGTGAATTTACATTTTTGCCCATGGTATTGCTCACATGAGTTTTGTACGGGGCTGGCTGCTGAGATGTACGGTTAAAAGAAAGGTGCAGCTGATGGACGGAGTGGATTCCAAAGAAACAACATAGTGAGACCACAAAACTGATGTTTTACCCACTGCTTAGAACAAGCAGCGGGTAAAACAACGCCAGCCTGGCCGTTTGTTCAGGCCTGAAGTTTAAACAGACACCACAGGCACGTTTGATTTTTTTAATTCATGGTAAATACCTTGAGTAATAATTACTTCTTGTGTATTTTCTGCATTTATCCTATGCTTGTTTTCCCACTGTACTTTTTAGACACGACAATCAAGAAAGCTGCAAAATATTTGTGTGTCCCACCGTGATGCATGTCGTTTATCCACACCGTTCATCTATTATTTCAGGTGAATTTATGGCATGAGCCAAAAAATGATGCATATCCAAATCTCAAGTGGACCACGCCACATGAAAAAGAGAATTGACACTTAACATTAAAAACTTCTTACGGCCACTGTTTCTTTTAATGTGGGTCACTTGAGTATTGGATCAGCCTCATTTTTTGGATCATGTCTCAAAATGTTGTGGCAAAATGTATGGGCGGAATAGATGTATAATATACATCACCGGAGTCCAAAATTTTAAACTTACTCTTTTGAACCATTCCAATATAGTTCTAATGGATTTTCAAACGGGTGAAAAGGTAATTACCCGTTTACAAGGTATTTACACGTGCTTTGAAAAATCAAATAGATAAAGCGGGTCTACTCAAAATATTGATTCTGCACAGACCATGCTTCGCCCATTGCTAGTCTTACCAAGACGGGAACTACAATACCAGGGCATAAAACATCCATGTGGAATCCACCATGTTGTCTATTTAAAATCCAATCCATCCATCAGGTGAGGACCATTATATAAACCGTACATACAAAAGAAAAGCCTATTTAAAAACTCATATGTGCCACACCAACGGAAGCAAAGCAAAATTGCTACCTAAATCAATAAGTCAAACGGTGTGGCCCACCTGAGTCTTGGATCACATACAGACCGGAATTATATTTAGAAAGTGTCAAATGGAAAATAAACATTAAAGTGGAGTATAGAGTTTTCCTATGGTGAACATCGATATCCCCACTATTTCTTGTGGTGTGGTTTACGATATCCCCACTATTTCTTGTGGTGTGGTTTACTTGGGCTTAAGATCTGCCTCATGTTTGGGTTTGTGTCTTAAAATGAGATACCAAAATGGATGGACAGCTTGGATATGCATACATCACAGTGGCCCCAACAAAGCTTAGGGCTGCAGGAATCCCATGGAGGTGGGAGCTACGGACAAATCGCACCTTAACCTGGTGTTACAGGCATTCACGACTAGAGCTGGGCATCGAACCAAGTCGGATCAGATTGGGTCTAACTCGATTCAGTCCGAAATCTATATATATATACTGACCCGAACTCGATCCGATCCGGGATCGAGTTCAGGACATCTGACTTTAACCGATCCAATTCACGGTTGGCCTGACCCGAATCGAGTCCGACTCGGCTAGGGAAATCGAGTCAGATCGGGTTGGATACGATTCAGATCAAATTTTTTAATGGTGAAAATTATTATCCTTATTGCTATTTTCTGTGTGGTCCATTTGAGCTTTAAATATGATTCAATTTTTTTTTTTCCAAATGCTTTAAAATAATCATGAAAAATGGATAAACAGTATGGATATAATAAATACATCATTGTGGGGCCCATGTAATTTTGATATCATTTGAGCCGTTCTTACAACTCGGAGCTCGAGGCACGTAAGCGTAGTTGTGTTCACGTGCACAGTATGAAAGTACAGTAGTGTTGACACTTGACGTGCACTTTACTATATTGACGTTAGCAAGTTCTATGGGTCTAATCATGCGGTATATGTTATCTCCAAACCATCCATCCATTTGGTAAGCTCGTCTTAAGGCTTAAGATGAAAAATAAGACAAATCTAACTATCAAGTGGACCACACGAATTTTTTAACGGTGAAAATCATTCTCTCTGCTGCTATTTGTGGTGTGGACCAGATGATCTTTGGATATTATTCATTTTTTGGATAATGGTCCATAATGATCTCTAAAAATATATGAATGGTGTAGATATAATAAATACATCACTGTGGGGCCCATATTACTTTGATCTCCTTTGAACCGTTCATACAACTCGGAGCTCGAGGAGCGTCAATACTCATCTTTGCACGACACGTACCTACCGCTACAACAGCTATTTAGTTCTCTCTCTCTCTCTCTCTCTCTCTCTCTCTCTCTCTCTCTCTCTCTCTCTCTCTCTCCGAAAATGATAGGATGATATCATCGTCCGCCCTAATAGATATAAACTCTTTTCTTTCTACTCTTGGTAAAATAGAGTGCAACTCTATAGTATTGTACGTTACCATAAGTACATAAGAGAGCATGTATCTTACTATGTGGTACTGAGTAAACTCTATTGGAGCCCACCGTGAATGCATGTGGTTTATTCACTTCAGATCGGATCGGATCGGGTTTCAGATCAGATCAATTCGGATTGACCACAATCCAAACTCGAAAAAAAAAAAAAAAAAATTCGGATCTGAATGGCCCAACTCGATCCACACTGATCTAGGCCGTCGGTTCAGATCAGATCGGGTCGGATCCACCGAATCGTGTCAGACATGCCCAACTCTATTCACGACCGAACACGAATTTCTTGAGAAAGGTTTTGGCGGGAAGTTCCTACACTAGAACCTATGTGGGATCCACCATGATGTTTTTGATAAATCCACCGCATCCATCAGTTTTTTTAACTCATTTTAAGATAAGAGGGTAAAAATAAGCATATCCAAAGACTCAAGTGGACTGAAAAGGTGAGAATTTAACGTCACAGTTGAAATATTCGTTGGGCCACAAAAGTTTTGAATCAGGCTAGTATTTGTGTTTTCAGTTCATACCAGTGGGAACGACGCTATGAATGGTATAGATGGCATGCAAGAAACACTGTCGACCCTGGGAGGTTTCAAGGGTAGGAATTTCTCTACCCACCTTTTCCTTTATGTGGCCACTTGAATCTTGGATCCGACTTATTTTGGCCTCTCGTCCAAAATGAGCTAAAAAAAGCTGGACGTAGTGAATTTATAAAAAATATCATGGTGGGCCCACATAGGTTACCAGTGCAGGAACTTCCTGCAAAAGCGTTTTGCCGGAAATTCGCATCCTTCCCGACCCTTGATGGAAACAGATTGGCTACTCCCCGTGCCACCAGCCCAGTGGCTGGTGGTCGGTGCTACGTAGATCCACCATGATGTATGTATTTCATTCATTTTTACGGATCATTCTAGGGCTTGATCCCAAAAATGAGAGGGATATAAATCTTGATCAGGTGGACCACACCACAGAAAACAATAGTGATTATATATCCACCATTAAAATCTTCCTGAGGCCCATTGTACCGTTTATTTGACATCCAATCTGTTGATTAGGTCATACAGACCCAGTTGAAGGAAAAAAAAAAAAAAAAAACAAAGATCAGCTTGATCCAAAACTTTTACTCCCCCAAAAAGTTTGTAATGGTCTCCCTTCATTCAACACTGTTTCCTGTAATGTGGTCCACTTGAAATTGGTATATACATAATTTTTCGTCCTGTACCATAAAATGATCTACAAAAATAGATGAACGACATGGATGAAACACATACATCATCGTGGGCCCACAGAGCACCAACCACCGGTCATTGGCTGATGGCAGGGGGAGTAGCCAGTCCGTTTCCAACGGGGATCTCTCGATCATCATTCGATGACGCAGCATTGCTTCCATCAGCAGATTACGATACCACCTGTCGTTTTGGACTCGGTTTCGGTGGTTATCCCTCGGTGCTGGAAAAGCTAAATAAGCACCACCATCCTATAAGTGTTTTATCCACGCCGTCCATCCACATATGAAGCTCAGTTTAAGTCATGTGACCAAAAATGAGACTGATATAAATCTCAGATGGACTACACCATAGGAAATAGTAGTAATGATTTAACGCCCACCATTAAAAACTTCCTAAAGCCCACTGTATTGTTTATTTGCCATCCAACCTCTTGATTAGGTTACAAAGACCTGAATGAAGAGAAAACATAGACATCAGCTTGACCCGAAACTTTTGTAGCATCTAAGAATTTTATTAGTGAGCATTCAATCACTATTAAAATGGATTTAGATCTTCCTTGTGTTTGAGCTCATGCCTTAAAGTGAGCTGAAGAAAATGGATGAACGGTGTGGATGAAATATATACATCATGGTCGAGCCCACATAGCACCGACCAGTTCCACGTTAGCACTAAAGGGGCCACTACCGATTCCCTTGCATGTGATTTAACGTGCCCACTAGCCTCGGAAAGACCGTTTGTGGAAAGTGGGGTTGGCTGGATGAGCAGGAATTTTCAATTAGAAATAATAGCTCGATACCTATTGGGAGATACTGGAACGGTTACACTACGCCAAAATCGCTGTTTTGTGACGGATCAAATCCGTCGTAAAACCAAAAAAACGACGGACTTCGTCCGTCGCTTGGTCCGTCGCTGTTTACTGGGTCTTTTTGGTTTTACGACGGATTATATCCGTCGTTTAATCTGCGACGGATAAAATCCGTCGTAAAAATAAAAAGTCCGTCGGTAATATTCAAAAAATTAGTCGTCAGTAAAAACATTAGCGACGGACAAGGTCCGTCGCTAATATGAGTAAGCGACGGACCTCAAATCCGTCGTTGATTTTCATCGGTCAAAAATTAGCGACGGATAGGGTCCGTCGCTAATATGAGTAAGCGACGAACCTCAAATCCGTCGTTGATTTTAAATGCAGATATTAGCAACGGATTAGGCAAATTAGCGACGGATAGGGTCCGTCGCTAAAATATCTGTAAATAAAATAAAATATCGATAATTTATTATTATTATTTTTTTTTAATCTTACACCTAATAGTCATTCAAAAAATAATTCACACAATTGTTTGATAAGAGAATCATATTCACAAAATTCGTAACAACTCAATTCAATAAAAAAAGAAATGACCCAAGTGGCCCACTCCAACAAAAATTGACTTTAACCCTCATAACTAAACACTACTTACCCGAAACTTCATCTGTTGGCTATGCCTTGCCTTGAATTGACTACTTTGTATCTTCTCTTGTTCAACCTTCTTTTAAGCCCTTCCTACATATATTACAAACCACCAGATTCAATCCAAGAAAAGACTAGTTTAGTCAACCCTTTATATATTACAAATAACCAGCTCAAATCCATGAAAAGTGAATAGTTTAATCAACTGAAACTAATTAACAAAATAAAAGATTAGAATCCATCCTAGCCATTAGAGGTTCAAGTAAGAGCATTTCTTAACTTCATAGCATTCACTGGGAGAACACAATACATTTTGAAAAGATCTTAAGATGTTGGAATCAATACACAACAGCGCAATGCAATCTACATTTAATTGACTAGTGTCTAACAAAATGACCAAATGAAAGTGTAGGAACTGCGAAATTCCTATTTCCCAACAAGATACACCTGCATAATCAGAAGATAGTAATAACTTGTCAATGCTTGTAACTGCATCTCTATTACCATTTGGTCCATGAAACCAGACCCAAAAAAATATCTTTGATTCCCCCATCCATCCATTCAACCATCATGCAGTTATATTCAAACAAGGCTCATACCCATTTAACACCATCTTTCAACATTCAGAATATCACAGGTTTGCTAAACGACATGCAATGATGAAAGTGATGCATGTGAGAATCATTCAAGTGGTTGTTAGAAGTCATATGCAAAGTAAAAAAAATAAAAAAAATAAAAAAATTGCAGATGCTAGGATAAACCAAGTTTTCAGAAAATCATAGTGAAACTGTTTGAAACTTTTGCTCATAGGTCTCAAGATTAACTTATCAAAGAGAGAAACTGGGCTATGGGTGAGGGAAGAGAAAATTGAATCTTTTGCTCATAGCTTTGTTTGCAGGGTGGGGAAGATTCCTTCATCGTATCTTGGCATCCCTTTTGTATCATTTGTGGGATGAAATGGTCGAAAGTATGAAAGAAAGCTTCTTGGGATAGAAGAGAAGATAGTTGTCCTTTGGGGGTTACATAACTCCCATCAATTCTACATTAGCTAATATGCCAATCTATTATATTTTTTGTTCCAATGTCCAACAAGTGTTGTTCAAAGAACAGAATTCAAAGAGTTCCTTTCACAGAGTGCAGAAGAAAGCACAAATTTCATCTTGTGGAGTGGGGTTAAAATGGCAAAAACATATGAATACTGTCCTTCTTGTGAAATGGTTATGGAAGTTCACCACAGAAGATAAAAGTTAATGGAAGGTGGTCTCGAGTTCCGTGAGAGTCGGGATTGAGTTTAAATGCCGGGAACGATCGGGTGTTGAAGCCTAGAATGGTTTTTAATGTATCTATTGGGTTCCAGAACTTGCAATCAGAAACCAACAATCCAAAGACTAAGATGTTCTCGTTGTTGCTTGCAAACACCATTATTGTCAATGAAAAAGCTACAGAAGTTGTGACTTCAATCAGCTCCAAGTTAGTTAAGGATGTTGCATACTCATTGAGGAAGAGGAGGAAGAAGAGCGTCCAAAGGTCAAAGTTGAATCCAATAGAGCTGAGGCATTCTTGTCGAAAGCAACTCTATGGTCGGATAATCAGGAGATGTCAAAGGAGGAGCTGCGGAAGATCAGTGGTGGCAGCGAGAAGAATGAAGAAACTGCGAGGAGGTTGGTTAGGGGCGGTTCTGCAGCTGGAGATGGCCGTGGTTCTGCAAAAGCTTCAAGCGATCTCATTGCCTATAAGAATGCCAATGATATCCCACAGTCGAGGGAATTAATGATATAGATCGACCAAAAGAATGAGGCTGTCCTTTTGCTAATCCACTGCAGCATGGTGCCATTTCACATTGCTACCCTCAAGAGTGTTTCAAGCCAACAAGACGGCAAAAATTGCTATAGGATGTGCCTTGGGAGTTTTAAATGATCGCCGAGTACCATTCAAACTAAAAGGGAAGTTTTATAGAATAGCTGTAAGACCAAGCACGCTTAAAGGAACAAATTGTTGGGCAAGGGGAAGGCCCAAAAAGACGTGGATGGAGGTAGTAAGAAAAGACCCAATGACCTATGGTCTAACTGAAGGTATGGCCCTTGATAGAGTGGAACGGTGGAATAGGATTCATGTAGGCGACCCTAATTAATTAGGATATGGCTTACATGATGATGACGATGATGACGATTATTTCATATATAAATTGCAATATGCATTTATATATATATATATATATATATATAGTTTTATAATTAATTAGGATATGGCTTACAAAATGTTTACTATTCATCCTAGTATTATCTACTACATACTAGTAACATACAACCAATATTGGGGCACCATACCATAAGCTACAAAATTTCATGTCCCCCTAAACAAGGCATCCTCCATTGATAACATATATATATATATATATATCATAAGTTTTTTATTTTCATTTACATTCACAAATACATTCATCATCCATCCAACTATTAACAACATTTACAAAAAATAAATTATATCCAACCAACTCTTAATAATAATTTGCAACTTAACCTGCTAGGAACCGTCATGCACCGTAATGTCTTACCGTAGAGCGGGTTCTGAGGAGTTATAAGTTGACCCTGATGACAACATATAAATGAAGCGATAAAGATATAAATAATTCAAGATTAATTAAAGGTTTCGAGAACTTACATCCACCTCACTCTTATTGCTAAGTAGTCCTGACAAAAATGCATCCACACTACGATAAGGGAAAAATAAAATAAAATTGTGGCATTTTGCACCAATACGGTCTAGTATGAACGGTACCTCTGACGTACCCAATGTTGGAAGATTAGGATCAAGCCACTACATAATTCTTAATATTTAAATCGAACATTTTACGCATGAGCAAAGAAAAAATCAAAACAAATCTAGAGAGAAAAAGAGAGATGATGCATAGAAAAGGCAAGTGCATTTGAATTGCTAAAATGAAAGCATTATATTCTATTCGGTCTTGAACTGTCCAAACAGGGACAATTTAAGGATTTTTATGCACCAAGGAGCACACTATATCTATGCCTGGCCACATAAAAACCCTTAAATGGGTAACTGATTGTCTTAATCTATATACAATCACATCGAAATTTTTAATCTAAATGAACATAATTCAAAATACAACTCATTTTTAAATGTAGAATCAAAGCAAAAGAACTGGTAACCTGAGTTGTTTTCTTGCAACCAGTCTCACCAGATAACAGCACCACCTGTTCTCCATACATAAACAGATAAACAAAACTCAGAGCATGACATTGAATAACATTGAATCCTCCTTTCACCAGTAGTAACAAAAAGAAAATGCTCAATACAAGTCTAACAGGTTTATCCTCCTTTCTTTTTATTAAGCATGGTGATGGGGATACTCTTTTCTAACAGATGGGTGTAATCTATTTAGTCCCACACATGAAAGTAGACATGACCAAAATTTGAAAATCCTAATCAATCTAACAAAAACCAACAAGATCCAAAACCCAAAATAAGATTCAAAACAAGCCTGATTGGGCAGTCAAAACTAAAATATGTCCAATGATCTTACTTGACAAACAAGTGTCCCAATCAGGTTAGAATTATTCAACCAATCTGACTTATGAACAGGAACTTGGCTCACTTCATGTATAAACTGAAAGATGAAACATACCATGAAATCTCTCTACCCGAGAAAGGATTGCATTAGATTTAAAATCAACAGTACACATTGTTTACATTCAACCATTATAAGGTCATGATAAGCTGAACATACAAATTGACGTGCAGGGCCTATTGAGTTGTTTTAATGACATTCAATCCTTCCATCAATTCAGTCTGATACAAATGTCTGTAGGATGCACTCTAAAACAAAGAAAGAAATAAAGGTGCATTCAAGAGAACCATCTAAATTAATTTCCACCTGGAGAAAAATCTGAAACATGGTTGCACAAAATATGACAGGAAGCGGAGCAGATTCTTGTATAGAGGTGGGCAAGCATCTATTACTCTATTCATGATCGATATTTTACAGCCAACTACAAGTTTTTGCTGATGTTTGGCAAGTCTTCATTTGTCTTAATCCTCTATATGATATTTCCTAGATCTTTGGTTTATCATAATGCCTGTTTTTTGTTAGTAGTAACTTTAAAATACAAAACATAATCTGAAATGGTGTAGCTATTGCAGTAATGTTTGCATTCAAATCTTCTTCTTTTTCATTTGTTTATCACCCAATGTTCAGTTGCTGCATTTGTTTTTGTTAACTTCTCTCCCCTGTCAATCACTTCTATTTAACATTTCATTAGGGATGCCATATATCAGGCCCACAAAACCTCACATAAACCCCACAAAATAACATTATAAACCTCTCTTCTTCTCTTTTTTTTTTTGTTTTTTTTTTTCTTTTCTTTTCTTTCATTCTTGTTCTCTTTTTTTTTTTTTTTTTTTTGAAAGGTAATAAACTTCAAAATTCAAGACTACCAAAAGGACCACTATAGGCCCCTGCATCCTTAAAACATCGAATCAAATGCAAGCCAATTTAAATCCATGAATCCATCAAATCACCATAGAAGAGCAGCAAAAAAGACTCCTCTGTGTTAGTGTTGTTGTTTTTTTTATAAGCATTTGATTATACACGTGGATGATCATGCCAAATACCATAATTCCTTTCCCAGGGCATTCTGAAAACACCTGAACCAAATGGCATAGTGAAAAGTAGTAACAAGCCATTAAGTAAGACAAAACAAAGCTTATGAACAGATCCATACCAGATGGACCTCCAAAAACTTTTCAAAACAAGCTAATGAATCAAATGGCATGGTGAAAAGTAGTAAGACAATCGGACACAATGATATTGGTAAGTTTATTCGAACACTTGACACTCAAGAAATTTTCTTTTTCTTTGGATGGAATACAATTTATTAAGAAAATGAAAACAGCAAATACAAATAAAGTGGTTATTATCGAGTTCACAAGAAGCAACCCAGTAGAGACACCACCTTTAGCAAGAAAACAGCCAAATCTTTGGCCTTCCTCGCAAAAGACAAGACAACTTTGTAATACTCATGACGAAGGAAAGTCCTCACGGCTCTGGGTCCAAAAACGAGGACAACCTAATGACATTAATGGGGTAACCATTGATAATTAACAGGCCTGAACAGGAGGACAAGAAATTTCTCAAAATTTTTAAGGACTCCTTTATGACACTTTCATGCACTAGAATTTATGGCAATAAATGAAATGTCAGTATTATCTTTTGAGTGTTGATATATATTAGAACCTTAGGATATTGTTGTGATAACATGAATTGCAGTAGCATCAGCTATTCAAGTCCACTTTTGTGATCTTGAGGTTTTTTGTGAATGGTTATACACTATTGAAGGCACCGCCAACATAGGCCTGGTTTGGTTTTTGGGTGCAAATGGAATAAAGAAAGAGAAGGAAAGAGGATATGACTCTCTGTACCTGATTTGTAGTGGCAGTTATAATGCTGTAGTGTCTATTGATCTTATGGGTGTGTATGCAATATGTGCGGTGGGACCTCTCAAGTTCAGACCATGGGTCAATCCAAAAAAAAAAAGAAAAAAGTATAGAACTGAGGGCCTCCAGCTTCTTATTGGGTGGTAGGCCCCATTATCTGATCACTGGTATTTAATCAGGATACTATAAAGCACTGGCTATTTCTATTCTGAGCAGAGATTTTACTAATTCTACTTTTGTGGACTAGAAACTGCAAGACATGCCAGCCCGGAACAGATGGGAGATCCAAGCCATCCATAAGGCAGGGTTCATTCTGTGTTTGGTGGTCCAAGAAAACAACCATCCAACAATACTAGTGCATCTGATACATGCATGAGAGCCTAACTGATTCGTTGATTGGCTAAATTCTCAGGCCAGGACACTTACACAATGGAATCCACCCACTGGGCAAACCAAATCTCACAAAGGAGAATAGTTACAATGGCCATTATAACAGTTTGCAGCAGTAACTTCATTAGCTGACCAAAACACAACTACAAGAGGGATTGATCTTCTTGGTGCATTTCATGCCATCTATTGACAGTGTTCAATGTATTTAAAATATCGACTGCTATTTTTAGGTATTTCATTAAAAATAAAAATAGACAGCTTAAACCGACTTTAAAAAAATAATAATAATAATAAACTCACCATTACAACCGAAACGTCCTGCTCTACCAACCCTATGCAAGTACACCTTGTAATCAGGTTCCGTTGGAGAATCAGGTTTGACTGGAAGGTCTGCATTTACAAAAAATCAGGTTAGGTAAGGTACCAAAGTTGCAATTGTATGTGTCTGCTAAAGGTGGTGAGATCAGAGCGTGGGTTAGATTCGTAGTTGCGGATAACAAAGGAACATCCAGATTGAGCTCAAGTAATTCCATGATTTGAAGGACAGACCTGATGTTAAATCCACAAATTGCCCATTGATTAGCAGTTGGGTATGCTCTACTTGAACAGGTGGTGTTATCAAGTCTTTAGCTGCAATGGCGGTGCCAAATCTATGGATGCTTCTAGCATTTCTGCGTGAAGTTTATATTATAACACAAAATTTTGTAAATAGAAATGCTTGAGTATCAACTAACTAGCACAATTATGTCTTGACCATTAATATGAGGCTCATCATGGATAAAGGATGCCCCAAAAATCTCCAGATTTAAAGATAGTTAAGAAAGAATCTGGTGTTCCACATTCAATAACTGACGATAGATCGGGGAACAAAAGGTTCAGATCTTCTAACATGCACTTTCGAGTGATCGCTTGTTCAGAATAGGGCCCATCACATCAACATTCTAGATCATTGTGATGGACCCCCATGCATCCATTCACGCACGGCACGACAAGTATCATAATTCCTGAATTTCTACGTGAATCAAGATCGAGGAAAAGAAGTCTTCAAATCACTAGGTTGTGTCAAAACGGAGGGTTCTCTACAGCCAATGCCCACGGCACAGCTCGCATTTGGGTAGTCTGTGTAACTAAAAGGCATGCCCCAACTGTATTGAATACTAGACAAAATGAATACAGTGGTAATTCAGGCCATACGCTATAGGTTGACAAACGACCCCTTCTTCTTGATAAACAAGAGTCAACGAGTAGAAAATTATCGATACACCTATATCTGTTTTACTTTTAATAATATTTTTCCTTTACTTTTTTTTTATCAAGCTAGTAGAATTTATAAAAGTGAAAGTACAATGGAGTTCTATTTAAGACACAACATAGCGTCAGTTCATCAGACAATTGCAACTGACACTAATGTTTTGAGTGTATAAATAATAAAAAGAACCACACTGGCATCAAATGCACTTCGGCAAGTCCCGATTGAACAATCCTAACCTTCCAAAAGCAACTACAGCAGGAATTGCATTGGATAGCTAAGAGCTTCCACTATAGAGTAGTTTGGCCACAAGATCTATCCAAGTTAAGATCCATTTGATCAACTGTGTGGATTACCGACATGTGCATGTTAGCTCAAATAATTCCTTGGCTGTAGAGTGATCAATGGGCTGGGAACTGTTTGGGCTGACCCTAATGGCCAACCTTATTCAAAATATTTATTTTGCCTAACTCAAGAAAAAGCCCATCCCAGCCCATAAAGAGCCCATGTGTGTGCGTTTCAGAAGGAGGTTTACATTAATTTGTAAAAGCTCTTTTACAACATGTTGATATTAGATAACCCAAGTTATCCAATCAATAATCAGTTAGAAACTTAGAACCATCATCACAATCATCTGCTTTATTTTTGGGCGGATGGACGGCATGGACAAAACACATAAATGGTGGGCTCCATGATCCACTGTTCTGGGCCATTCATCATGTGAAGCTTCCAGAAATCAGGTTATCCCACTCATGAGGTGGTCTTGCACAAAAGAAGTATCAACGTCTAAATAAAATTTCCAACAATGCCAATTGTAGATATATGTAGCCTGTTCATAAGGTTGCATGTGACATGGTTGAAGGGAAAAATACAAATATCAGCTGGCTCAAAAACTTCTATAGCCCTAAGAAGTTTTCAATGACACACATTCAATTCCCATGGTTTTTGGTAGTATGGTCCACTTTAACTTTCTATAGGCTTTGGATATGCTCTAAAATGATATTCAAGAACGGATGACTCTCAAGAGTTTCAACTCCCGGTCAAGGGTGGTTCGAGTACCCATAGGTGGTGAAATTCCACTAGCGTGAGTGTGTGGGGGTGTGTGTGCATGTGTAAAAAAAAAAAAAAAAAAAAAAACACCGATGAATCGCGTGGATAAGATACATGAATGATGTGCCCACTTTGATAAAATTTAAAAAGTTTTGAGAGTGGGTTAAGTGGTAGCCGAAACCTTACTGTAGGGCTTACCTGATGATGTGTAGTAGATCCATGCCGTTCATCCATTTTTCTGGCCCATTTAAGCTCATGGTCTCAAGAATTAATCTGACCAAATTCTCGAGGGGACAACACCATAAGAAACAGTCATTAAAAACTTCTCAAATACCTACTAAAAGCAGATTTGTTATGTTTTTTCCATCCAACCCATTGATACGGTCAACCATATCCAGATGCAGGTAAAATACAACGATCAGCTTGATCCAAAACTTTGGTAACCTATGGAAAGCTTTTAACAATCATTTACCACTCTTTTTTTTTTCAATGGTATGATCCACCGGATATTTTTATCTGCTTAACTTTTCTTATAGCATCTTAAAATAATGATAAGAGAAAACGGATGGACAACATGAATATATATCACATTCGTCAAAGTGGGCCCCAGGATGAGGGTAACACCTAATCTGCTTTCCAAAGTTTAGGCCAAAATGCTTTCACACCAACTGGGTGCAAAGGGAAGTCAGTCGTTGGATGCATGCCTTTCCTCCTTTTTTTTTTGTGATGTACCATAAGCACCGAATGTAGTTACTACTAAATAAGATCGTTGGCCTCATCATACTGTATGCATTTTATCCCCTCCATCCATCCATTTCTAATGATAGTTTTACAATGCTATTTGCAACCCGACCACATAAAGAAGCTTCCAGAAATCAGAAGGAAAGAGGTGTGGGCCCCACGAGAGGACCTTACCTTATGTATGCTGCCGTCGTTGACAATGGAGCTACTCAACTTCTTGAACAGCTCATACAGGGCCTCGATCTCGTTCACGGTGACTGCGGAAAAATCGAAATTGAGGAAAAAGGATTTCCAGAAAGAAGAAGAAAAAAGGAAAAAGAGGGGTTAGGGCATACATGGGAAGTCCTTGGCGAGCGATGGAAGATGACGCTCGATGCAAATGGCGCTCAAAGGATTTTGTAAGGAAGATGAAATGGCGCTCACCGAAATCCTCTTTTGGATATGATAATAACTTTAAATCCGAATTATGTTAGTTTTCCATTATTTAGAACACAAGCTATATTAACAGTTGTACATGCATGGGACCATTTTTTGGATGGTTAAGATTATATTATATAATAAAATGTATAAATATTTACCATATACAACTAGACTGATTATTTGGATGGTCCGGATAACTCTAGATCTTTGCCACTATTGTTATAAATGAGTCACCATTATTTTAAATCAAATACAAAACTCACATTCTTTCACTGTAAATTAAAAGCGGTGACTTGAGCTTTGTATCTAGTATGGCTCGGTGGGCCCTACCATGATCTATTTGTTTCATCCATGCCGTCCATCCATTTCTTAAGATAATTTTATCATTGATTCCAAAAAATGAAACTGAACTAAATCTTGGGTGGACCACACAATGTGTAAACAATAGTTATTGGTCGTCCACCGTTAAAAACAATTTTCTAATAAGACCAACCCTTACGCTGGACCAAAATGATTTTTTTTTTTTTTGAGAGATAAAAAAACATTGCTGGACCCATCACAGCTCAATTTAGAACCACCAGAACACATCTTACATCTCAATTTTTCTTCTTCTTCTTCTTCTTTTTCCAATCTTGGATAATGAGAATTTATTCTCCAGATCAAGAAATTGTAAGTGGGCAAATTAATCAAAATTCAAATGTCTCCAATCCTTGCATGCAAAAATGATGCAGTGCCTAAAAAATACACACCTGTTTCAGGAATTTTATCAAACACATGATATGCTTGTCTCTCAATGGAATTTCATCAACATATTTGGACTAGTAAAATGGTAGGACAATGTTCTTTATGATTAGGCCTGAATTTTAGGGCATTTAACTTTCATAGGAGGACAACACAGTGGATGGTTAGAATTGATGGGCGGCTTAGATCAAACACATATATTCCAATGGGCCCCATGGAGCCCCTTAAGCACCATCAATATCTAATACAATCATTTTTTGTATTAAGCACTAAAATGATTGGTAAAAATGGATGAACGGAATGGATGAAGCACATACATCATGGTGGGGCCCACAGAGCACCGACCACCAGCCACGGGGCTAGTATTAGGGGGAGTAGCCAATCTGTTCCAGGGACGTGGATTTCGTGCTAATTAAAGCCTTTCGTAGGAAGTTACTGCACATGGATGCCGGGTGGGGCCCACCACCATGTTTGTGGGGAATCTACTCCGTTAATCCATTTATAGAGATCATTTTAGAAAAAGATACCAAAAACGAAGTGTATCCAAAACTCAAGTGGGCCACATGAGATGAAACAGTGGGGATTCAGTGAGAACCGTTGAAACATTCTTACGGCCATAAAAAGCTTTGTTTCAAGCTTTTTTTTTTTTTTCTTGTATTTTCACTTATTCCTAGTGTTAATGACCTTATAAACTGTTTGAATGGCATATAAACATCAAGGTGGAGTTCAGAAGGTTTCAACTGTAGGTATTTGTTTCCCCACTGTTTCCTCTCATGTGACCCACTTGATTTTTGGATCCAACTCATTTTTGTTCTCTTATTCTAAAATGATCTCTAAAAACGGATTAACGGAGTAGATTTTTCAAACACATGGTGTTGGGCCCCACCCAACATCCTTAAGCAGGACGTCAAGGGCTTCAAGAGGAAATCCACGTCCCGTTAAAAAGTGGCGACCAGCCAATGGCCGGTGGTCGGTGCTCTGTGGGCCACAACATGACGTACGTGCTTCATCCACGTCGTCCATCTATTTTTCTAGAAAATTTTATAGTATAAGACCAAAAATGAGGTATATACCAATCTCAAATGGACCACATTACAGGAAACAATGTTGAATAAGCGTGGAGCATTAAAAACCTTTTGGGGGCCATAGAAGTTTTGGATCAAGCTGATCTTTGGTTTTTCCCTTCATCTGGTCCTGTATGACCTAATCAACAAATTGGATGTCAAATAAACAATATAGTGGGCCTTAAGATGGATTTTAATGGTGGATATCCAATCACCATTGTTTTCATGTGGTGTGGTACACCTGAGATTTATGTCCCGCTAATTTTTGGTATAAAACTATAAAATATATGAAAAAATGGATGAACGGAATAGATGAAACACGTACATCATAGTGGGGCCCACCCGTAGAAGAGGATTTTAATGGTGGATATCCAATCAATATTGTTTTCCTATGATGTGGTCCACCTTAGGTTTATATCCCTATCATTTTTTTGATCAGGCCCTAAAATGATCGGTAAAAATAGATGAACATAATGCACATTAAATGCACGGTGTTGATGTTCGACACACATCATGATGGGCCACACAAAACTTATTAACATCAATTCTTAGGTTCTCGCAAGGTCAATAAGTTACAATTTTGACAACAATATTTAGCCCATTTTATATGTCTAGCCCATTCACTCTATTTCACTGATCAACAACCTCAATTTAACTAGTTACTCGTCCCAATCAAGCTAGCTACATATGAGAGATATTGGGCATACAAGATTGATCAACAATTTGAGTGAAATTTGAATTAAACATATGAAGTTATTTATCAATCTGGACTAATTCGATTGTCCAAAAACGGTTAAATGTTCAATTAGTGGATGTGCCTAATAATTTATTAATTTTTTTTTTCACAAATAAATTTCAATTTCGATTTAAAAATAACATTTTTTCAAAATGTATATTTTTTTACTCTTAATTTTTCTTTGAAAACTTTTAACAAAATATCATTTTTATTATAAAAAATTTCAAAAAATAAATTAAAATACAAATTCTAAATTTTTATTTTTAAAATATCTAAATTTTACAAGAATTTTAATTTTTTTTCCCAAAAATTCCAAAATGCTGATTTTTTTTCCTTCAAAAGCATCATGTTATTTTCAACTTTTCAAAAATTTTTAAAAAAAATATATATTTTTTCAAAATCTTAGAGTTTTTATAAATAACTTTTTCTTTTAATTTCGAATTTTGAACATTTTCAATTATTTTTCAAAATCACAAAATTATTCAACTTATTTATTTGTCGTTTCAAAATGTTTGTTTTTTGATAAAGTATCGATTTTTTAATATTGTTTTATTTTATTTTTCACTCAAATTTTATTTTGAGTGTAAATAAAATAAAATTTCACATTTTTAAAATATGAAATTTTATTTTATTTTTCAAATTTCAAACTCTCAATTTCTTTTTTAAAATATTTTCATTTTTCAACATTGTGAAAATTTTCACATTTTTTAAAATATTTTTAATTTTCTTTTTCAGGATATTATTTTTTTCTCAAAATCAAATGCTTTTTTTTTTCAAATTTATTAACTTTATTCAAAATTCTTTTTTGTTCCCACAAAATATATTTTTATTAAATTACGATTTTTATTTTTTCAAAATCTATTTTTTTCTCAAACATTGTTAAATTTTTTTAACTTCTCAATATTCTTTTTCATGTGATATTACAAATCATTTAAATATTAATTTTAAATTAAAAAATAAAAATAAAAATTCTACTCATTTGATATAAAAATAGAATAATTTTCTTTTTGCATTCAATCAATTATTAAAAAATAATCTTAGATATAAATATGTACAATTAAACCACTGAAATTATATTAAAAAATAACTATTAGACTACTACAAAACTTAATTTTCCACCATTTTCTTAAAAAAATGAAAAAAATTAAAGGCAAAAAGTCCCTTTACGACGGACCATGATCCGTCGCAAAAGTCCTTTTATGACGGATCATGATCCGTCGCAAAAGCAACTGAAAAGCCCGCCGTTTGGTGTTTTGGGCGGGAAGTCGTAGCTGTGAGAAAATCGAAAATTGCGACGGATTTAGTCCGTCGCCTATTAACGACGGACCAAAATCCGTCGTAAGTAGGTCGTAAATCCGATTTTAGCGACGGATGTTGGTCCGTCGCTAAATTCAGCGACGTTCCGACAACGGATTTTCGAGAAACATGGGATTAGCGACGGACCTTTTCCATTAGCGACGGATTAAATCCGTCGTTAAACCAAGAGATTTTAGCGACGGACAAAGTCCGTCGCAAAAATTCATCGCAAATTGACCAATTTGGCGTAGTGTTATTCGCATGACCAGTCCGAATCTGCGACCTGTAGTCCTGATCTGAACCATTCATCTAGTCAGAGTACCACTAAGGGCACATGGCCAATGACTGGATATCAGGCAGATCTATTGACCCATCAAAATAAGGAAAATGAGCTGTTAGGAAGTAAACGATCAATGGTTTGATTTGATATTAAATACAATCATTTTGATTCTTTTGATCAACGAGCATGGTCACAATGCTGGCACCTTATGAGTGGCACAGGTCCTTTACACATGCTCCAATATGACACAGGTTATTAATATCTTTACTGGCGAAATGCCTCAGCACTTCCCCACATAAATATCTCGGTCAAAGAAAGCATCAGTGACTACAACTTTAATACATTGACCAATATTCAATAATATATGTGGGACCATTTACATGAAATATGGTATTCTCCATGCGAGCCTTTGAACTGTATGCTCCAGTCTTCTGTTATAATAAGTGTGGCCCATCATGGTATGATAATTCAGACCATTGATCTGTTGAATCCTGTCGTCGATGGAGTCCTGTCTCAAAAACTCCCAAACTGGTATATCATGGCCTTCTAATCTCTTCTAGCATGTCTACTTAAAGGCCATAAATCCAAACGTTAGGATTGTCCTCTCAAGAATATTATTTCGTCATGGTCCACCTAAGATAGCAAGGAAGATGCCAAAGGTTTGGATGACCAAGCCATGGGTGCCACTTCCAATTTGAGCATTAGATAACTCTTGATTTGGCCTCCTGAGTACATAACTCCATTGTTGATGTCATAAATTTGTAATTAAAAAAAAAATGAGTCTGTCCATGTTATGGGAAAAATTCACAAAATTCATGTTTTGTTGTTGAAAAGTTTAGTGTTGTACTCATGTGATTGAAGGTGTTCAATGCCATCTACAAATCATTGATGCCATCCAAGGTGTTCAATGCCATCAACAAATCATTGATGCCATCCAAGTCCCATCAAAGGTGTCATTGAGCACATAAATGCAAGATTTGTTTTCTATTGTGATTGTGATACTATATACTGTAATCGAAATTTAAAGAGAAATAGAAGAGATCCAGGCTTTCTAATTTGTTTCCAAGTGTTTCAAGTGCATAACTTGGGCTTGTGGATTAGTAGATTTAAGACTTGTTTAAATCGTTGATATTTATCTCTTGTAATTTTTGCTTTTATATATATATATATATATATATATATATATATATATATATATATATAGACACACACACACACATACACACACACACACACACACTACATTACTTGTCGCTTTGTGTCATAATTTTTTACCATGAGAGTTTTTATTCAGATTGTTAATTTGTGTTTGGATTTGGTTGTGCGATTAGTAGTACTTTGCTTAATTCATCTCTGTGTGCTTCTGTAGTTCCCAAACAAACTCTTGGTTTGGGCTCTTGACAGTCATACATTGGGGTGGCAATGAGTTGGGGCCAACCCATGGTTCAACAAGCCTAACGGGCTCTTGAGATTGATCTATACCAAGCTTAATTATGGATGGTGGGTCAGGCTCTCTAGTTATAAAATGTGCCCCGTTTAGGTAAATAGGTCAGGCTTGGGCAGTCGCCCAAAGATTTGACCCAGCGCCACACTGACGTCAAAATAAATAGATAGACGCTCGGTGTATGCACAGTTTTGTGTTTGTATTAATTGGGCATACTTTCGCCCTATTTTCCATTTTCTAAACATGATCAGTCTAATCTTGCCGTATCAGGTTACGATCAGTCAAAACAAACTTAATTATAATTGAGTTGGTTAGGTCAGGTTTAGCTAGTTGAATTTTAATGGGCGAGGATGTACCTTGAGATAATGGACTGCGCATTGAGTTGGGCTGGAATTCTTTGCTAATTCAGGCTCAAGCTGAAACTAATGCAACCCATTGTCACTTGGGCACACGTAACTAAACCAATAGTAGATATACTACCCCACCCAACCCAAAAGAAAAGCAGAATAGGACATATTCCTTAGCCCCACAACAATCCAAGATCAATCCGTCCATCTTACTCTATCATCAACGAATGGTTGGATCAAAACGGAACATGTGCCATTTGATCATGACACATGGGGCACACTAGCTATGATGCCAGAATCTTAATTACGCCTACCCCACTTGCACCCTTCAAAGACGTTGTAAGATATGCAAGAACCACCGAAAGCCAGGCAATCAAAAGACTTCATTGAGAACTGGGGCCCATGAAAATGACTATATATAAGTGGACGGCCAACCTTAGAGTCTTGTGTACCAAAACAAACCTCTTAAATAAGTTTCCTCATTAACCTTTCTCTCAATCTATTGAAATGGCACCACAAGACCTTGCCAAGATAGGGAGGGAAGCATTTGATCTGCTTGAAGGGCATCTGGCGGCAAAAAGAAGGCCCCGTCCTCAAGTTCAACCGCACGGCCAGCAGATCCAGCCCCGTCTTTACACTGGGCCGGCGCCCCAGGCACCACCCATAAAACCGCACGGTCAGATCCAGCCCTGTCTTTACACTAGGCCCCAGGCACCCCCCATAAAATACAACGTACACACCTACCAGGTGCAAACTTATTATGTTGTGGAAATGCCTACCGAGGAAGTAGTTCACAAGGTATTTTAATTCCCACAGCTAGTATGGAATGAAGACTCTCTTATTAGGTAGAGTCCTTTTCTTGTACAAATGCTATATGTAGCCACTACTTTGTTGATATCAGTCCTTATGCTTGTAGTCTCATGTAAGCGTCAGTACTGAAAGATATTACCAGTCTCCTATGTAATCTCTCTCTCTCTCTCTCTCTCTCTCTCTCTCTCTCTCTCTCTCTCTCTTTCTTGAGGCAGTAGTGAAGAGGACTAGACTCAAAAATTAGGTGCTGATCATCTTCCTCACACGTGCCACTGATGCACTGCTATGTAGACCATTCAAATTGTGGGTCCCATTGTGGATGGAGCATATCTATAAAACGGAACTGACCAAGCAATCCTAATTATCCAATTAACAGTTGTCAATGGATGGTTGAAAGTAACAGTGAGTACTCCAAATTGAAAGGTAAAATTCAAATGGTTGAGTCAGCGCAATTTGTTTCAGTATGCTCCATCCACGTTTGAATCAAAGTTTTGGACGGCTTGGATTGCCTTGCAACCACGCATATGGCATTGTGTGTGTTTGAAGAGTCGCCACCATATAAATTGAAAGCAGAAATCATGAGCAAGAAAAGTAGTTGAGTATGGAACTTGCTTCATGATTGGGAGCCCTCACTAGTCACTATTAGCAAAACAAAGATGATAGGTGAGTGCGCACTTGGATGCCTTAATGATTTGGATAGCAATAATTACCATAATAAAGAGGAAATAACAAATTTGTGATTTCTTTCCTTGGCATTCATGTGAAGGGGCTTGGCCCCAAATTGTATTTTTGTTAAACCAATCTATGGTAAGGCCCAACATAGGGAAAAACAAAATGAAAAAAAAGAAATTCTCAACTGAAAAGGATGACACTTGGCTCTTTAGAAAAAAGAAAAAAGAAAAAGGTTCTTTCATGTGAATTATTGGAAGATTAAGAACATGGTAGGTCAGAAAGATAATGATAGAGATGACCCAATCAACCTGTGTATTCATAGGCCGGACATATGGGCTCCATGATGGATGCAGCATAACCCAATCTCCAATCTTCCTTGTCCAATTACGAGTTACCAAACTGATATAAAAAAGGAAAACAGTCAAGTTGATGGAACACTATCAGCTGAAATAAGATGGTTAAGATCGTCTGCTTAGTGTAATTTACATAGCTGGGCCCATTATTTTGACGGACTGGAATCTTTGTCATCTTCGCCATGTAATCCCTGTGCTTGCCACTGCTTACTACACTTCTTTGTTTTATATATAAAAAGGGCTACGCCCCTGCATCTTTGTCGAAAAGAGTAAACGATGTACAGAGAAGACTTTTGGGTGGGCTCCACAAAAAGAAAAACAAAAAACAGGCCTCACCTATCATCTCGATGAAACAGAAGAACCAGAAAAGGGGGCTGGAAGGCCATAGCTACCCTGAGGAAAACAGGGGAACACATACCACATCACTAACCATTATAGCAAGAAAAGCCAAGCCTAAGGAAAGGCTGAATCAACCAAAAGAAAAGTTGGGGCCCTGCCATTGCCCATCGAAACAACCAATAGAGAAGGCAGGCCAGCAGCAGATGGTTCCATGAGCTGCGAGCTGACTCCGAAAAACCGACTGACTGGGACAAGGTTGGGCCAAGGAAACATAAGATGGTCAGCCCACTCCCTTCTTGGTTTTACAACTCCTAATCTGCCCCACCCTACTTTGTCCAAAGTAAGGGAGCCTCTGATGTTAAGGGGAAGATGAGCAGAACTGCAGTCGAGCTTTTCTGAACAACTACTACTAGCAAACTTAGTGAGGCCATCCGCCACCCATTTGCCTTCACGGAAGGTATGATAGAAGCGGAGGTTAAGGGGCTCTTTGAATAAATTCTGGCAGCAAGTAGGACGGGAGTTGGAGGCCGCTTCATGGATAAAGCGGGAATCAGTCTCAACTACTATATATATTAGATAGCCCCATATTACTTCAAAGCTTCAGACCATCTACCATCGCCGGCACTTCTGCTACAGTGTTCGTGACCAATCCGTAGTTATTGTGGAATGCAAAAATCAGGCTGCCTAGATGGTCTCAGCAAATGCCCCCTCCTCCTTCCCCTGGGTTTCCCTTCACTGAGCCATCTACATTCAGTTTCATCCATCCCCTAATTGGTCTGATCCACCTGATAATATGAGTCATCTCATAAATGATGGGGGTGTGCGATTCCATTCCCAAGGCTTGCAAGATAAGATCTTCCTGGATATAATTTCTGCCAGAATCAGGCAGCTGAGTCTCTATTTCTTTCAGCCAGTTGGAGACTTTGAGGATAGTGTGGGAAGCTGAGAATTTGAGGTTTTCAAATCTAGCCGCATTTATGCCTAGCTAGAGTTCCCAGTAACTGAACCATGGTAGAGGAGGTGGTCTAAATCTTCCACATAGTGGGATTGGGGAGGAGATGGCTGATGGTATGTTGGATCAGTGAGGAGGACAGGTGGCCGAGGGCTTGGAGGGTGAAAGTTTGCGTCTGGCCACAAAGTTAGGATTGGACCGACGGTGGAAGCTGGATTAACAGGAAATGTGGAATGGGTAGGAGGTGTGACTGGTAGAGAAGGGCTTCGCCTTCGCTGTTGGAGTTGAACATGGTGCCCATGTCTCCCTAGGGAAGCTCCTATCTGATGGTGTTGTTGGGGGGAATGCATGTCTGGGTCATTTTTGATGTGCTGGTGTTGCAAAACTGAGGTATTGGGACCACCTCAGTCGCTAACTACTTGATGGATGAGTGTGGTTTGTTGGAGGTTGGGTCTCAGCTCCTTAATAGAGGGAGGGCAATCAGCATCCACCCATGTTTAGATCGTTGTAGGTTGTTAAGCAGGGGGATAGACGAGCTGGTGTTGGAGACTTCCGGAGTAGAGAACAGTAGAGGTTGAAATGTGCTACTCACAATAGGCACATTTAGAGGCCATGCTGATTCCGATTTTCTAGATATCTGAGTCCACTAGGATCGCACTGCGCATCACTTTTCAAAGGAAGATGGCTACCTTGGGTAGAAGCAGTTTATTCTAAGCCCAAGAGGTCCATCCCTGCTTAGGGTGGGTGGCCCAAAGTGATTTCCAGGCTGACTTGAGACTAAATATGCCAGAGGGTGTTAGATTCCAAACAAGATAATCTTTCCTGTTCTTCGGAAAAACTCCACTCTCTCTAATGGATTGGATGACTGAAGCTGGGATATGGCCTTTTATCTGGGAGAGATTCCAAAAGTCTTTAACCAGAGCATCCCTGCAAAGGTCTTGAGATGGGGTGGATGTAACTCCTATTAGCAGCTCCCTGCCTGTCCAAATATGGGTCCAGAATCTGACATTGTCATTGCCGATCATCCATCTCAAATTATGAATGGAAAAGAGTGGGTTAGGTCTGACATCTTTCCACAGGCTGGAACCATCAATTCTAGCAGGGTTGGTTCTGGTTATGAATTTGAGCATGTATTTAGCCAAGAATAATTTGTCCCATTGGGATTTGCCAACTAGAAGTCTTGAGGGCATTTTGCAGCGGAAGGCTTGCATGACATCAGATATCCATCTTACTCCTAGCCCTCCCTCTAAAACAGGGTAGCAGATTTCAGCCCATTTGACCTAGTGTTGTCTATTGCCCTCCTCTGAGTTTCCCCAAAAGAAGCATGCAAGCGTTTTCTTTATCTGATGACAGACCTTTTTCGAGATGTTGATGGCTGATAAAAGATTCATTGGAATGATGGCAAGTACGTGTTTGATTAGCATAAGTTTTGTAGCCTGGTTAAGAAGTTTAGCCTTCCACCCAGTAATTTTGTGCTCGATCTTGTGAATGAAGGGGAGAAGATGCAAGTACCGGATTCTTTCTTTGATAAGTGGGGTGTTGAGGTATATGAGAGGGAACATTGTTTACTAGAAACCAGAGATAAGGTTGATCTGTCTTGCCCTAGATGATGATGCTTTCTTTGGGAGGAGGAAGCAACTCTTGGATGAGTTGACTTTCTGACTCGATCCCCTTTTTTAGGATTGGATGAAGTTGACTAAGGAGTGAATTGAGGAGATCCTGTCATTCAGAAAAAATAATAGTATCATCAACAAATAAGAGGTGAGATATAATGGGTAGCTCCTAGAGAGTTTATAGGGTTGGCATATCTTGGAAAGAAAGTCGCTTCAGTCCTTTTGATGTAGAGCGGGTCGCGGACACTTTCATGTCCAAGAAGGATAGAGAAGGCCTGGTCAGAGGCAGAAGTCATCAAGACCATCAAAAGCTTAAAATAGGAATATCTCGCAAACCTGAATGAGTTACTCAACATGCTACATATGATTTTTGAGTAGGACGAGCTACTTTAGCCAACCAACCTCACCATGCCGGGTTGCCCACGCCAAATTTGTGAGATTCCATCATATTGTGGCTGAATTCCATGTTTAATTCTATTTTTACTATAAATAGTAAGTTTTAGTTTGATTATAACTCTTCATCTGTTGAGCTTTAGGAGTTGCGCCCTACATGAAAAGTGTTCAAAAAAATTAGGAGAATAATGTGGTTAAACTACATAGGATACTTACTATAAATTAAAAAATTTACTATTTATAGTAAGTTACAATTTTAGAGAGTTTTAGTTATAGTTTAATTCCTAAACTTATTCCAAGTCTTGGTATCCCTATTTCAAGAGGTGTAGACTCATTTATTTCATCTATCAATCAATCAACAAGTTTCTTTCATATATTTAAAAAAAATTTCTATTTCTTTTCCTCGTGGATTCGAGAAGTCTCTGTGAGGAGTCCAGAGAAGCTCCATGGATTCAAAGTAATTATCCTTGAGGAAGACGGTGATTGACCTCATAACGTTCATCCCTGTGTCACCTTTGTTTAGGACCTCCGCCACTATAACAAAGATTGCTGGGCAGAGAGGGTCTCCTTGGCAAAACCCCTGGAAGATTTGAAGAAACCGAATGATTTTCCATTGATGATTAAGGAGAATCAACAGTCTTCCCAGCATTGTTGCGCCAAATGGATCCAGATTGGGTCGAAACCAAAATGGAGGAGGACCTAATGAATAAATCTCCATTCCGTGCGGTCGTAAGCCTTCTCCATATCCATCTTGATGATGATGTTAATCCCGTGAGATTTTCTATCGATGTCGAAGGTCATTTCGAAAGCTATAGATATAGTTTCAGCTATAGATTTGTCTTTGACGAATGCACATTGTTCTTTTGAGATGATAGAGGGTAGGATCTTGGACAACTAGAAGCTATAATTTTAGAGAGGATCTTCTTAATGCAGTTGCATAAGTTGATGGGCCTGAAGTCCACAAAGATTACGGAATTTTTTGAACACCAGTTGAGCGTTGGACTACAAAGGTTGGAAGCTTAGAGTGGTGAGTAGCCATGGATTCCATAGCAAGGGGTGGGCCTGGGAGGATTTCGGGGACTGGTCCTAGATGATTCCCATCTCACCCCAAAGGGCTAGGGGTGTCAGTGGTTGCAGTAATCCTTTGATTAGAACCACCTGTTGGCTGGGGCATAAGCTTCGAATGATCTGATGGGCGGGTAATCTCTTGAACCATTGAGGTTTATTCAACGAATGTGATAATCGAGAATGATAAGCCATCAACTTCCAAATCTAGAACCAATGAGAGGGTTGCGGCTGGATGGGGGTGATCTTAACTCCGATGAACATAAGGAAGGAGGCTGTGAGGGATATTTGATCAATCTCCACCATTGATCCATGTGTACTCGGTATCTATTCGATCGTTTGTCTACACCACTCGTGGAGGGGGATCCCCTGGATGCGAATCCAAGTGCCTCTGTTCGTGGAAATCGCCGATAGTCCCCATGGATGGACCGATGTTCACACGCCAAGTATAGGGTTGCGATGTAGTAATAATCTCGATGAGACCGAGGTCGAATCCACAGGGACTGAACCTTGTATGTAATCTGAAAATAACCAAAACTAGAACTAGAATAAGATGTAATCTAAATCAGAAAAATTAAAGAAAATAATGGTGAATTACTTCAACTAAGACTTGTAAAATTCAAAGGTGGGAAACTAAGGATTCCAAGGATCCACTTGTAGAGATCAGGGAGATTTATGCTTGATTCATGAACACAACTGGATTTAGAGTCCCATCTTCATCCAGTTGGAAGATATATTATTAAAAACCAAATTTGAACTTCCTTTGATCTAATTTTCAATAAATGAGAGGTATGAGAATTAAAATTGATTCCATCTCAAAACCATGCCCATGAGACAAAGAAAACAACAAAATTTAACCAATTCACAACCAATCTGAGAGAGTTATGAACGTTAGGAAGGGTTCCATCATCCAACCGTGCTCATGAGACGATGGTGAACAACAGGGCTTCTTAACTTCATAATTACAATAATGAAAAGAACATGCTCAAAGCTATCGTAGATCCATTGTAATTTAAGTCACAACAAACCATTAAAAACTAAAGGCATTCCTTCTAATCAAACTAAAAGCAAAATTAGTTCAACTTAAATCTAAATCAAAGGCATAAAGAAAAATCTCACATCTCACTACAAGCTTCACCTCTTAGCCCTAGCTAAGAGGTTTAACTTATCATCGACATGATGAAGCTAAAGTCTTAGAAAAACATTAAAGAAGCAAACCAAGGAAGGAAGCTTCCTACGAAAATGTTCGTCGGTGAAGATGGCTTTTACCTACAAAATGTAATTTCGTAGGTAAAAGTAACCTTTTTGATTTTTTGTTTTTTCAAAAATTCAACACACCCTTTACCTACGAAACTTTTCATAGGTAAAGATGGCTTTTACCTACAAAATGTAATTTTGTAGGTAAAAGTAACCTTTTCGATTTTTTGTTTTTTCAAAAATTCAAAACACCATTTACCTACGAAAATTTTCGTACGTAAAGATGACTTTTTATTTCGTCGGTAAAAACTATATTTCTTGTAGTGAAGAGAAAGGAGAAGAAAAACTCTTGTACCGTCTCCTCTCTCTCTCTCTCTCTCTCTCTCTCTCTCTCTCTCTCTCTCTCTCTCTTCTTTTCCACGTCTCCTTCACACGTCCCCAGAGCTGCTCATGCTTGGATATGGCTGGATCTTGTATCCTTGGTCAGAATCGAGTGATGGACCCAATAAACGGTTCGGATTACTCCCATTCGCAGCAATGGTGGCCCACTTGGATCGCCAGTTCCGTTCGGAAAAGAGAGTTTGCGCAACTTCTTCTTACGCTAATGATTGGTGGGGCCCATGATCGAAGCCGGACAGGAAATTCGTTTCGTCCATTGGAATCCTCTCGAAAAACCAGTCGAAAATGACGTGGTATGGCTTGAATTTGGTGTGGCCCATCAGGATTTCTACTCTACCGTCCCGCCTACCATTGGACTACTAAAATCCGATCCTTGTTGTCTTCTAAAATTCCCTCACCTAGGCTTGGATGAGAGGAACCGTGGGATTCTAATGGACGATCCGGATCAGACCATTGAGGCAAGGTGGCGGCCCATAAGAACCCAACTGCAAGCTTTGTTCGCAGGTTTGTGTTGCAAGTGGAAAGAAGAAGAGAATTTAAAAAGAACTCGGTCAGCGATTTGTTGACTGGTTTGGCTCGTCTGGTGCATAGCATGTGTGCATGCACTGTATGTGCACGCATCCCCAGGTGGGGTCCACTATGATGTTTATGAGAAATCCGCTTCGTCCATCCCTTTCCTCATTTAATTTAAAGGGTTGAGAACGAAATTGAAGCATATCCAGAGATCAGGTGGGCCTCAAATCGCTGATATGTAGGCTGATCTGTCCGTTGGGCCACTTCCAGAGGGATCCAAGGACTGAATTTCGATGTGTATGGTTAATTTATGGTCCTCAAGCCAGATATAAAGTTTTGAGCCAAACGGATGGTGGGAATCCTGTAATCTTGAGTTCTAGATGATTTTCAGGCCTCTTTAGCGTGAATTGCTTGATTTTCTCGGATCTCTGGCGTGTAAATTCTTTGGTCTTGATTTTCTGGGAACCGTCCCTTGACTTGATGATTTTTTAGCATTAAATCCATGCTTTCAGTACCCTTTTTTAGTCCAGGCTCCTAAATTCACATTGCAACACAAACATGATTGAAATAGGGCGTTAAACAGTATCATGTTTGTAAAATCATATAATACATGGAGTCTAATATGCACTATTTGATCCTCAACAACCGAGGAGAGGCCCATAGCCTGGTGGACCATTCATTATTGGGATGGACCTTTAATTTGGACTATCTATTAGGTGTGGCTCACCTTTAATTTGGACAATCTATTAAATAGTATCATGTTTGTAAAATCATATAAAACATTTTCGTCGCTAAAAGTGCACTTCTAGCGACGAAAATTTTCGTAGCTAAAAATCGTGTATTAGACTTTTAGCAACGAAAATTTTCGTCGCTAAATGCTCCAAACATTTCAATGGGAACTGGAATAAATTGCTTTTAGCTGCGAAAAGTTTCGCAGGTAAATATCCTGTATGAGACTTTTAGCGACGAAACTTTTCGTCGCTAAAGACTCGGAACATTTTCTTAAACTTTTAGCGGCGAAAATGTTCGTCGCTAAAAAATACAAAAATGCTTCTGTTTTTTGTAGCGAAAATGTTCGTTGCTAAAAAACACTATATAAAATCTTTTTGTTTTTAGCAGCGAAAATTTTCACTGCTAAAAATAAACTAACATATCTTTTAGCGATGAAAATTTTTGTCGCCAAAAGTTTCTTTTAAAAAAAAAAATATTCCAGCTAAAAAACCGTACGAAATTTCTGATATACACCTGTTAACAATATATTCCATCATATTCATCCTGATATACACATTTCATCATATTCACATTCACATCTATCTAAACCCAAACTACATAAACCTTTAACGGCGAAAATGTTCGTCGCTAAAAACACTATATAAAACTTTTAGTAGCGAAACTTTTCACTGCTAAAACTTTTCAACTTTTAGCGCTAAAACTGTACAAAAAATCCTTATGTTTTTAGCAACGAAAAGTTTCATTGCTAAAAATATACTAACATATCTTTTAGCGACGAAAATTTTGATCGCCAAAAGTTTCTTTTTAAAAAAATTTATTCCGACTCAAAATCCGTACAAAATCCTGATATACACCTGTTAACAATATATTCCATCATATTCATCCTGATATATGCATTTCATCATATTCACATTCACATTCACATCCATCTAAACCCAAACTACATAAACTACATTCATCCAAACACAAACAATCTTATCTGCATCACATTCATTCACGCATAAATACATATAAACTTAACATAAACAAATAAACAAAAAATCACAAAGATGAAGGCGGAGGTGGTGGGGCATCGGTGGGTAAGCGTACAACGAAAGCCTGAAACATGGAAATTACATGTGATACATAGGTTAAGGTTTAAGGTTTAGGTTATAGGTTTTTGTTTAGGTTTAGGTTTAGGTTATAGGTTATAGGTTATAGGTTAAGGTTTAGGTTATAGGTTTTTTTTTTTTTAAGTCAAGGTTATAGGTTTAGGTTTTAGTTTATAGGTTTAGGTTATAGGTTTAGGTTTTGGTTTTGGTTTTAGGTATAGGTTTAGGTTAAGGTTACAAGTTTAGGTTTTTGTTTAGGTTAAGGTTATAGGTTTTCGTTAAGGTTTAGGTTTTGGGTTTATGTTAAGGTTATAGGTTTAGGTTATGTTTAGGTTTAGGTTATAGGTTATAGGTTATAGCTTTGGGAATTAAGAATAGGTTAAGGTTTAGGTTTAGGAAATCGGGTTCGGGTTCGGGATCGGCTTTAGGCTTGGGTTTTCATGTTTAGGTTTAGGTTTAGGTTAGGTAGTTGAGATTGGGATTTGGTGTAGGTTTAAGTTTAGGGATTTAAGAATAGGTTAAGGTTTAGGTTTAGGAAATCGGGTTCGGGTTCGGGATCGGGTTTAGAAGTTTAGGTTTAGGTTTAGGTTGGAGAGTTGAGATTAGGATTGGGATTAGGTTTAGGTTTAGGGATTTGAGAATACATTTAGGTTTTAGGTTTAGGTTTAGGTTTTAGCTTCACTACAAGAAAAATGGGCAAAGGCTACAGCTCAAGACCCTAGCAAAAGCCCTTTTGCTACGGATATAATCCGTAGCAAGTCCGCACCTATAAGTGGGGTAGCTAAAGGTCTAGCTACGGATTATATCTGTAGCAATAGATACCAATAGCTACGGATATAATCCGTAGCAAAAGATACTAATAGCTATGGATATAATCCGTAGCAAAAGATACCAATAGCTACGGATAATATCCGTAGCAATAGACACCAATAGCTACCAATATTATCCGTAGCAATAGATACCAATAGCTACAGATAATTGTCGTAGCAATAGATACCAGTAGCTGAAAAGGCCAAGCTATATATCCTAGAGGGGGGGTGAATAGGACTATGCCAAATTAAAATAAAATCAGTGGAATAAATTTAAACAATAGCCTTACAATTATAAATCAATAATCAATGCTGAAATCAAATCACCTTAATACATAAGTATTGAGAGGTTGATACAAATTCAGTTCTAAGGACAACCTTACACCATAATAAACAAGGGCTTATGGTAGGACAGCCTTATTTCTAGAACTTCTTTTGAATCAAGAACTCAATTTTAATAAAGATAAATGAATAGCAAAGAATTGAAATTAAATGCAGAAATGTAAATCTAATTTATTATAACAATCTCCACACTTGCTTGAAATGTAAATTGTTACAACATTCACATCCACATGTACATTCTACACAACTGAATGATAAAAGATATGAAAATTAAGCAAGCACTCAATCCACAAGACAAAGAGTTATAATGGTTCGCCTGTGTGTACATCAATTGTTCTTGAACAGCCACACAGAATGCTACTTCACTCCTAATATCGTCACACAGGGGATATTAGCGTTCACTATCAAATAGGCTTTCACAGGTTCACCCAAAACCTTTACAATTGTGTCTTTTTAACTTGGGCTTACACAATCCAAAAACCCACACTTCTGAGTTTTCTGGCTCTCCTCAGATAACCACACAATTTGAGATTTTTTTAGCAAATCCCAAACAAAAACTAAAAAGGAAAGGAATTTACAGAATTGTAAAATACCTGTATTTCTCCTCTTGTAGCTGCCTGGAATAACCAATTGGAGTAGACGTTTGAATATAGAAGTTTAATGTCCACAACTCACTTTAATATGGTTCTAAGTTCTAATTGATTTTAGATTTAAACTAGTTGGACATAGCTATATTTGATTTTGATTCCAAGAAGAAGGAATAAGTCAATTCCTCTTTTCAAATCAGATTAGAATATAGAAACAAAATCAAATTAAATAAGCTATTAAAAAGAGAAAGAAATTATGCACAAAATAGCATGAAAATAAACACTAACTTATCTCAGAGTGGAGGCTTGAATTCACTAAAATATTCAATGAAAAACTCTGAAATTCATGTGCTATTTATAGCAGAAAAAATTCGTCTTCGACTGGTCCTAGGGTCACCACGACTGGTCTTGAAATAAACTGATTTTTGAATTTTTGAGCGCGATCACATTAGACCGTTTTACGACCGGTCGTAGGAAGTCCACGACTGGTCTAAGGCAGTCCACGACCGGTCGAGACCCCTCTACGACTGGTCGTGCGACCCTTGATTTAGTCGCTGGAGTTTGAGTCGTAGCATTACGACTGGTCGAAGTTTGAGTCGAGACCATCTCACGACCGGTCGAGCAGACTCCAGGACTGGTCATAGGCACAACAAAAAATCCGATAAATTGCAACCATCTTAGGACTGGTCTAGGAATTTCTTAGACTGGTCGAGATAGTACTAGGACTAGTCGAACAGGGTCTAGGACTGGTCTTAGAGTAGACCAAAATCTTGTAATAATATTCATTTGGATTATATATCCAAAGTGACCTACCCTAAGGTCAATCTAATGGTCTATCAAACCTGGAACATGAAGTATGGACATTGAACACTTCAATTGCTTAGACCTTGATCTTTACGAAGCTTGATTTCTTCTCGATGTAGCTTGACTACTTCAGAAGCTTCAATGTAACTTTAAGTTGTACTTGAGTCCCGCATTTGAATCTTGAACTTGCACTTGAACTTGAGTCTTGACCCGGAGTTGTCTCTTCATATTGTAGCTTGAATTATCATAAAGCTTGAAGAATTCTTTGAGCTAGACCTCAAGTGTTGACGATGTGTCTCGAACAAATTTATCAAGATACAAACACACAACATACGGAGGCATTTTGACACACAAAATTTGACAATCAAAGAGGAATCAAATCATAGCACTTACAATCTCCCCCTTTGTCAAATTTGTGACAAAACACTTCTCATACTTTAATAAGATGAGTATCACTTATACAATAACGAATCATGCACCAGTTGTTAACGGAGACAACTCATACTCCCCCTATCAACACAAACTCAACTCCCCCTGAGTTAATACACCTCAACTCCCTCTGAGAAGGTATGATTAGGTATCAATCATATCATAAAAAGAATGCACACATTCTCCCCCTTTTTGTCAAAATATGACAAAGGAAGAAACAAGGATAGGTCATGAAAAACAGAAGTAGATATATCAACTCAGAATAATAAAAAGTGCAGAGTGAATAACAATACAAGAGAAGTTTGCTAGGTGAGTCAGAGTACATAATTAAAGAAGTAGCAAGTGAAGTTTTAAGACAGTAATCCACACAATCAAGAAACAAAACTTGTTAAACTTGATACAGACCAAAGATTAAACATTCTCAATCGGAACCAGATGATGGAGCAAGAATGTTAGGATCACTTTGGTGAAGGCTCTTCTGTAAGCCCCTAAAATATTTGCGCATATTTTTAAATAGTTGATTATGCCCAAAATTCATATGTTCTACTTTTTCCTCTAATGCAGTAAGACGTGCATTAAAATCAGATGGTTCAAAGTCTGGATCATTTCTAAAATCAGAATCAATTTCATTAAAAATATCATCCATGTCAATATCATCGGCTGGCAACTCATCACCTTCGACACCCATCTCAGCTTCAGCAGCAGCATCATCCGCATCAACATCAACTTGACCAGGAAAAAGTTCCAACTTCATCTTATTCAGGTTGGAATTGTTAAATATAAGGTGTCTGATAGGAGCCTCACCGACGGGCATAGCGACTAACATGTGAGTGGCTAATACATTTAACAGATATCCAAAAGGAATATCACCATGACCAGGATTACTATGAAATTGTATGATAGAAGAACAAATCAAGGAGGGCAGACAGATCTTAGCACCAGTAATGATCGAATATAGAATACGAACCATAAGCAAAGTCAACTCAGTTTGGTTTCCAGAGCGGGGATACAGATTGGAAGTGAAGATACGATGCAAAACTCTATATTTGGGTAACAAGTATCTGGTTTTAAGGGCATTTCCATTCGCAGTCCATGAAGCATTCATGTTATACAATGCTCGAGTAAAAATACGTTTTTCAGATTCTGACACTCTCTCAGCAAGTGCACTAGGATGAACACCATCATCATTTACTTGAATATCCATAAGGCCGGAAATTAAGTGTCGATCAACATGAAATGGCCCTTCTCTAGTGTCAATAGTAAAAGTTAGTTGCTCAGCAGAGAAGTCAGATATGCAAGCAACCATGGCTTGTGCTATGGACTGATATGCCGGTCCACCCCAGCGTAAAATGTTTTCCCAGCCTACAGATTGAAGGAGAGGAAGGAGACCATATGGAGCAATATGATTTAAATCAACTGCTTTTTCAACAATAATATTGTGCATACGCAAGTCACGTACATGCGGAGGATCATCTTCAGGATCCCTAAGATGACGTCTAGTGATTGCATTTGAACGAGAAGACGATGCACCTCTATGAATTTTCTTTTTACCTCTAGATTCCATATTTTTAAAGAAATGAAAGAAATTTCAAGAAAAAAGAGATGAGTTTCTCTAGATTTAACAATAAGGAAGAAGAACCCAACAAGTTGAAGATTTATACAAAATAGACAACAATAATCAAGAAAATTAAGAGTTAAGATTAAGATTCTTTAAGAAAAATCACTCAAACCTGGAGGAATCGAACACAAGGGTTCGACTAGTCGAAGCTCGGCTCATCGGTGAGGAGGGTTAGAATGAAGAAGAAACAGATTTTCCCCAATTTAAAAAGGGCATCGCGCGCACGACCGGTCGTAGCAAGACTGGTCGAGCACGTTCTCGACCGGTCTTAGACCAAAAAAAAAATATGCAATTTTCATACAATTTTAAAATTTAAACATATTAACATTATATATAATATAATACAAATATGCATGATCAATCATTTAAAATTGCACATACCAAGATCAAATTTCAATTTGTTAGACCTGCTTTTGTTGAGCGGTTTAGTGAAATGTCAGCAAGCTGAGTCTCGGTTGGAATATATTCTAAAGATATTATTTTTTCTTCTACCAATTCACGAATATAATGAAATCGAATATCAATGTGCTTAGTACGTGAATGTCGGATTGAGTTTTTTGAAATGTTTATTGCACTTGAATTATCACAGTATAAAACCATAGAGTCTTGTGCGATTCCATAATCACTCAGCATATGTTTCATCCAAGCCAACTGAGTACAAGCATTTCCTACTGCAATATATTCAGCCTTAGCAGTTGAGAGTGATATGGAACTTTATTTCTTGCTAAACCAAGAAACCAGACAGTTTCCAATGTAGAAACAACCACCGCTGGTTGATTTTCTATCATTTATATTTCCTGCCCAATTAGCATCCGAATACCTAGCCAATTGAACATTAGAATCATAGGGATACCAAAGACCCAGATTAACTGAACTTGCGATATAACGAATAATTCGTTTAACAGCAATTAAGTGGGATTCTTTAGGATTAGACTGATATCTAGCACAAATTCCAACACTTAAAGAAATATCAGGTCTACTTGCAATTAGGTAAAGTAGGCTACCTATCATACTACGATACAATTTAGGATCTACATCTTTACCTGTAGAGTCTTTTGAGAGTCTTAGAGTTGTACTCATAGAAGTATCAAAGTTCTTACCATTTTCAAATCTATCAGATCTGCAAACTCAACAGTCATGTTAGTACTTAGTTTGTGAAATAAAATTTCCATCAGATTGCTGTTTTACTTGCAACCCTAGGAAATAATTTAATTCACCAACCATGCTCATTTCAAATTCAGATTTCATCAGATCTGCAAACTCAACAGTCATGTTAGTACAAGTTGATCCATAAATTATATCATCAACATAAATTTGAATTATTAAGATATTATCGTTATTTTTCTTAACAAAGAGCGTCTTATCGACACTACCCATCTGAAACTTGTGACTTAGTAGGAACTTAGTTAATTTTTCATACCATGCTCTAGGAGCTTGTTTCAGACCATAGAGACCCTTTTTAAGGCGGTATACATGATTAGTAAGCTTAGGGTCTTCAAACCCAGTCGGTTGTTCAACATATACCTCTTCATGTAGATCGCCATTCAGAAAGGTGCTCTTTACATCCATTTGAAAAATTCTAAACTTTCTAAAACATGCAATAGATATGAAAAGTCTGATCGATTCAAGGCGAGAAGCTGAGGCAAAAGTTTCATCATAATCAATCCCTTCAATTTGGGTGTATCCTTGCACAACCAGTCTTGCCTTGTTTCGAATGATATTTCCTAATTCATCATACTTGTTTTTGAAAATCCATTTTGTTCCAATAATATGTTTATCTTTAGGTCTAGGAACAAGGTGCCAGACATCATTTCTGACAGACTGATTAAGTTCTTCCTGCATAGAAACTATCCAGTTTTAATCAGAAAGTGCTTCTTTCACGTTAACCGGTTCTATCTAGGATGTAAAGCATACGTAGTTACATATGTCCTCTAATTGTCTACGAGTGTGCACACCAGTGAGAGGGTTTCCAAGTATTTGATCAATTGGATGATCTTTAACAGATCTTAATTCAGAATTAGTTTTACTTGATGAAGTATCTGGATTTTCATATATAAGAACTTCATCATTATCTGAACCAGGGGCAGGTGTGTTCAAGTGATCGTCAATTACTACATTTATTGACTCTTGAATCACGCCAGTCCTATTATTTAGAACACGATATGCACGACTGTTTAAGGAGTATCCTAAAAAGATCCCTTCATCACTTTTAGTGTCGAACTTTCACAGATTTTCACGATCACGTAAAATATAACACTTACTGCCAAAAATTCAAAAGTATTTGACAGTAGGCTTTTTCTCATAGCCCAACCCGGATCTATCACCACATTTTCTTGATCCGGATAATAATTTTTTTAACTTTGGATCACCCTGGGCATATCTCCATGTATCCTTCAAACTCAGAAGAGAAGATACTTCATTTTTAAGTTTCTCATTTTCAGATTTCAAATCATCAATTAACGAGGTTTTGAATTCCAAATCACATTTTGATTTTTCCAAACAATCTGAAATATGCGATTTTTCTAAAACAAGAGTTTCAAAACATTCTTTGAGTTTAGAAAACTTTTCTTTTTGAAGCTTAAGTTTGACAGCAATTTTACAACTTTCCTTATATAAGGCATTATAAGCATCTTGAAGATCTTCTTCATTTTCATAATCACTATTTGTTGAAGGTCAAATATTGCATATCAGACCTGATTATTACCTGGATTTACAGACATGATACCGTTTAATGGTTCGCTTTAATCATATTTGTGATGCAGAGTGTATTTGCGAACATGGACTGAAAAAGGTGCTAAATGTGTGTATTTAAATGCTCTGATGACACCACAAGCAAGGGGACGGACTCCAGAGGACCAATATTGAAGAAATTATATACTAGGGAGCCGAGGGAATCAAGCGTTCACATGAAAGAGGCCGAAACTAGTGCAGAATGCAAGATCACAGGGTTTCCGCCATCCAATCGACACGAGACTCCATACATGGCGTCAGGATCATAAATTAACCGTACACGTTAAATTTTGGCCGTTGGATCCTTGTGGAAGCTGCCCAACGGACAGATCAGCCCTCAAATCACTCCTCTGGGGCCCGCCTGATATCCAGATATACTTCAAGTTCATTTTCAGCGTCTTAAATCGGATAGGGAAAAGGATGGACGGTACAGATTTTTCACGAACATCACGATGGACCCCGCATGTACAGCGCATGTACATGGGGTCTGTGCACAGGCAGTGCACTGGATCGGCCGCCCGGTCAGCTCGGGCGCTGACCCGCGCCATCTTCCACCTTGCGACAGCGGACGACGCCGGCCGTCCGTTTTTGAGTAGTGGGGCCCACTAAGCGTTTATCTCGAAGATCCGAATCGTCTATTCGATCCAGAGGTGGGGTTTGACCCTCGCCTAGCTTTCCTTTTGGCCCCATACATGCCTTTTCACGTGTGTCGTCGAGAAATGCAAGATTAACGGTGAGTTTGTTTGATACGGTGGACCACATCAAAACTTGATAAAAACTACTATTTCCTGAGTGGTTTTTCACCAGCAATCTAATGAACGGGTCAGATTTCATTGAAAACATCACCGTGGGGCCCACCAAACACGTCGGCGTACTCTGTTTACGGCCGGTGCGTGCGTCCGCCGCGATCCGGCAGCCGTGGGCCCCAGCTGCGTTCATGCAGATCGTCGGATCGATGATCCGGACCGTCCAATGCATTTAGGACGTGGGGACTACTCTAAGAGTGACGAATTTCTGGTCCCATGCTTGCGATCATGCGATCTCCATCGTCAAACTCAGGACGAACGGCGGAGTGTAATGTTTTGTGGGCCACACTAAAATCAGCTCTATTTCAGCATATCTACACGGTTTTTCGAGGACAAGTTAATGGACGGAATGGATCCTTCAACCGACGCTGATAATGGGTCCCACAGCGAGTCCAGCGTTGATCCGTGGCGAGCTCTGTCTTCGCACGACCGTATTTCCTGGAATTTCTGGAAGATGTTGGTCCTCCATCTCTGATCGGTTGGACAATCTGGACCGTACAAATGATGCTCAGGTCCAAGAGGATCCTAGCCATGAAGTTAGACGGGAAGGATGGACGATTGGCCGTCTGAGGTAATCCTTCGAACGCGGGCTGTAATTGCGGTTCTTCTGCGTGAAACAGGGAGTCCGGGTCTGTTACAAACAAGCTGCGAAAGATTCACCGACTCCAGCTGCGTTGGTGCTCCAAACCGACCCCTCCCTTGCTAGCTATAAAAGGAGAAGAGAAGAAACGTGAAAGGGGTGGGCTGGCCGTGGAGGCAGCCAAAGGAAGACGTGGAGCAGCTTGGTTGGAGGGATCTGGCTTGGAGTACGGCTGGAAGAGAGAGAGAGACGGAGTAGAGTTTGGATTCTTTCTTCTTCTTTCTTTTTCTCTGTTTTATTATGAGATCTAGCCCATTCATGTGTGGCTAAACCTCTTAGCTAGGGCTAAGAGGTGAAGCTTGTAGCGTGATGGGAGGCCTCCTTGCTTGTGCCTTTGTTTAGACTGAATTGATGTCGATTTGGGTTTTTATTAAGGGAATGTTTTCAGTCTTTAATGGTCTGTTGTGACTGAAATTACAATGGGTCTGCAATGGCTTTGAGCATGTTCTTTACCTTTTATGTTTATGACGTCAGGAAGCCCTGTTGTTCACCATCGTCTCCTGGGCATGGTTGGATGTCGGTACCCTTCCTAACCTTCATACATTGATTGGTTGGTAATTAGTTTAATTACATCGTTGTTTGCTTTGTCTCCTGGGCATGGTTTGGTGATGGAATCCATTCTAATTCATATACCTTTCATCTTATCAAAATTACATTAAAGGCAGTTCAGTTAATTTCCTAAATTATAATACAGGCATAAGATCTCCCTGATCTCTACAAGTGGATCCTCTGAATCCCTAGTTTCCCTTTTCCTGAATTCTTCTTAAGTTTTAGATTAATTATTTCACCATTATTCCTCAAATCAAAATTGGTTTAGATTTCATCTCATTCTAGTTCTATTTCTACT
Organism: Magnolia changhungtana; assembly: GCA_030180095.1. Lineage (NCBI taxonomy): Eukaryota > Viridiplantae > Streptophyta > Magnoliopsida > Magnoliales > Magnoliaceae > Magnolia > Magnolia changhungtana. The sequence continues at coordinate 827,962 of JASAUF010000098.1, forward strand.
TAGTTTTAGAAAGCGTACAGGTATCAGTCCCTGTGGATTCGACCTCGGTCTTACCGAGTTTATTACTACATCACAACCCTATACTTGGGGAGTGAACACTATTCAAATTTTCTTCACTTGTTGAATCATCGTGATCTGAAAAAGTAAACTTGGTTAGAGTCATTAGGGCTTTAACTTCACTGCCCGATTCGGTTTCAGAATTTTTTGATTCAGAAGATGCTTCAGAATCAGACGATTCATCCCAAGTAGCCAACATACCCTTCCTTCTGGGTCTGTCCTTTTTACGACATTTGTTTGCTAAATGCCCATCTCTTGGCAGTTGTAACACTGACTATCTTTTAATGACTTCCAAGTTTTGGACTTAGGTTTAGATCGTTTCTTTTCATTTCCCTTTTGAAAGTCGACTCTTTTCTTACTTTTGAAAATTTTGTAAAACTTTTTTGCCAAAAGAGCCATATCGTCTTCAGAATTTTCTAAATCTGAGTTTTCTTGGGAAATACCTTTAGAAGATTTCAAAGCTATAGATTTACCTTTCGGAGCTTTAAAATTTAATTCATAGGTTTGTAAAGAACCTACTATTTCTTCTACCCTCATATTATCCGTATCACGAAGTTCCTGGATCGCGGTTACTTTAGAATTGAACTGTTCAGGAAGAGAGCGTAGTATCTTTGCACACACTTTACTTTCTAGAATTTTATCGCCAAGACCCCATATAGAGTTTACAATATCATTTAGTCTAGTGTAAAAGTCCAGAAACATTTCATTTTTCTCCATATGAATTTCTTCAAATTTGGTTGTGAGGAGTTGGACTTTAGACTTTTTGACAATTGATGTACCCTCATGTGTCATTTCTAGTATATCCCAGGCTTGCTTTGCAGTATCACAGGATATAATTCTTTTGAACTCATCCGATGATAGTGCGCTAGTGATTGCATTTAGTGCTTTAGCATTGGCATTATACTCACTTTTCTGAAGGGTGGTCCATAAATAATAAGCAGGTACAGATACAGTTTTTGAACCGTCAGATTTAGTTACTTCAATGGTAGGAGAGTTCCATTTGGTCACTGTGGCTCGCCACACACTCTCATCCATTGATTTAAGGAAGATCCTCATTCTGGCTTTCCAATAGGCATAGTTGGAGCCATCAAAGGGTGGAGGCCTAGTGACTGATAGGCTATCAAAATTTGACATCTTATTAATATAGCTTAGATCGTTAGCTCAGGAAATAAATCCAAAACAATAAGAACGAGCTATTAGGCTCTGATACCACTTGAAAAGGCCAAGATATATGTCCTAGAGGGGGGGGGGGTGAATAGGACTATGCTAAATTAAAATAAAATCAGCCGAATAAATTTAAACAATAGCCTTACAATTATAAATCAATAATCAATGCTGAAATCAAATCACCTTAATACATAAGTATTGAAAGGTTGATACAAATTTAGTTCTAAGGACAACCCTACACCATAATAAACAAGGGCTTATGGTAGGACAACCTTATTTCTAGAACTTTTTTTGAATCAAGAACTCAATTTTAATAAAGATAAATGAATAGCAGAGAATTGAAATTAAATGCAGAAATGTAAATCTAATTTATTACAGCAATCTAGACACTTGCTTGAAATGTAAATTGTTACAACATTCACATCCACATGTACATTCCACACAACTGAATGATAAAAGATATGAAAATTAAGCAAACACTCAATCCACAAGACAAAGAGTTATAGTGGTTCGCCTGTGTGTACACCAACTGTTCTTGAATAGCCACACAGAATGCTACTCCACTCCTAATATCCTCACACAGGGGATATTAGCGTTCACTATCAAATAGGTTTTCACAGGTTCACCCAAAACCTTTACAATTGTGTCTTTTTAACTTGGGCTTACACAATCTAAAAATCCACACTTCTAAGTTTTCTGGCTCTCCTCAGATAACTACATAATTTGAGATTTTTCTAGCGAATCCCAAACAAAAACTAAAAAGGAAAGGAATTTATAGAATTGTAAAATACCTGAATTTCTCCTCTTGTAGCTGCCCGGAAGAACCAATTGGAGTAGACGTTTGAATATAGAAGTTTAATGTCCACAACTCACTTTAATATGGTTCTAAGTTCTAATTGATTTTAGATTTAAACCAGTTGGGCATAGCTATATTTGATTTTGATTCCAAGAAGAAGGAATAAGTCAATTCCTCTTTTCAAATCAGATTGGAATACAGAAACAAAATCAAATTAAATAAGCTATTAAAAAGAGAAAGAAATTATACACAAAATATTTTGAAAATAAACACTAACTTATCTCAGAGTGGAGCCTTGAATTCACTAAAATATTCAATGAAAAACTCTGAAATTCGTGTGCTATTTATTGTAGAAAAAATTCGTCTTCGACTGGTCCTAGGGTCACCACGACTGGTCTTGAAATAAACTAATTTTTGAATTTTTGAGCGTGATCGCATCAGAACGTTTTACGACCGATCGTAGGAAGTCCATGACTGGTCGAAGGCAGTCTATTACCGGTCGAGACCCCTCTAAGACTGGTCGTGCGACCCTTGATTTAGTCACTGGAGTTTGATTCGTAGCATTACGACTGGTCGAAGGTTGAGTCGAGACCATCTCATGACCGGTCGAGCAGACTCCAGGATTGGTCGTAGGTACAACAAAAAATCTGATAAATTGCAACCATCTTAGGACTGGTCTAGGAATTTCTTAGACTGATTGAGACAGTACTAGGACTGGTCGAACAGGGTCTAGGACTGTTCTTAGAGTAGACCAAAATCTTGTAATAATATTCATTTGGATTATGTATCCACAGTGACCTACCCTAAGGTCAATCTAATGGTCTATCAAACCTGGAACATGAAGTATGGACATTGAACACTTCAATTGCTTAGACCTTGATCTTTACGGAGCTTAATTTCTTCTCGATGTAGCTTGACTACTTCAGAAGCTTCAATGTAACTTTAAGTTGTACTTGAGTCCCGCATTTGAATCTTGAACTTGCACTTGAACATGAGTCTTGACCCGGAGTTCTCTCTTCATATTGTAGCTTGAATTATCATGAAGCTTGAAGAATTCTTTGAACTAGACCTCAAGTGTTGATGATGTGTCTCGAACAAATTTATCAAGATACAAACACACAACATACGGAGGCGTTTTGACACATAAAATTTGACAATCAAAGAGGAATCAAATCATAGCACTTACAGTAGCTACAGACAAAAGCCGTAGCTATAGCTATGGATATATTCATAGCAATTTTTTAAAATTGTAATAATATGACCTGTTTTCATTGCAAGAACCTGTTGTGATTGATAGCTCATCTAAGCTAAATGCTGATAGAAATAGTACATAAAATGCAATCAGAAAAAAAAATGATGCATAAATAGCAATCAAATCATATAATACATCCTGCATTCACATTTCTAAATAAACAATACTTCACTTTACCCAACCTATCATAAGAATTATAACTAAGGCATGCCCTCATGTATATAGGAACAAATACACTCCAACACAGTAAACACCCTCCATATGCATTCAATAATGCTCACATTTTTACAGAATTTTATTCCTTCAGACGGCCAATTTCAGCAAATGCAGAAGATAGAGCTTTTTCTTTCCTTAAAACTACAGATGTAACTTCTGTAGACTTTGACACGATCACTTTCAAGTTCTGAAACCCTTCCCTTGAGAAAATGAATTTTATCCTCCAGTGACTTCTTTAGCTTGTCAGCCTATATAAAACGACATTTGTAGACACAATCAAACAAGCATGCCTTTGTACACATCTCAAAAGGAAGAAAGACACACAAAAAAAATACTTATATATGAAGAAATAAAAAATGTACGTACAAATCTTCTAAACTATGGCAAAATCCAACATGAGTAATGTGTTCAAACCTAAGATGGACTTTTAAACTCAAAACTCCGATCAAACACACTAAAATATGTAACTTACTATAAAAAGTAAAGTTCTCCTACCTAAAAGTGTAGGTTTAGGTTTAGAGATTTGAGAATACATTTAGGTTTTAGGTTTAGGTTTAGGTTTTAGGTTTAGGTTAAGCTTATAGGTTTAGGGTTTAGCTTTAAGGAATTGAGAATAGGTTAAGGTTTAGGTTTAGGAAATCGGGTTCGGGTTTGAGATCGGGTTTAGTTTGGGTTTTCAAGTTTAGGTTTAGGTTATGGAGTTGAGATTATAATTAGGTGCGGAGTTTAAGTTTAAGAATTTGAGAATACATTTAGGTTTTAGGTTTAGGTTAAGGTTATAGGTTTTGGTTTAGGTTTAAGTTTAGGTTTAGGTTTTAGGTTATAGGTTAAGGTTATAGGTTTTGGTTTAGGTTTAGGTTTAGGTTTTAAGTTTAGGTTTTGGTTTAGGTTTAGGTTAAGGTTATAGGTTTAGGTTTAGGTTATAGGTTTAGGTTAAGGTGTAGGTTTAGGTTTAGGTTATAGGTTATAGCTTTAAGGAATTGAGAATAGGTTAAGGTTTAAGTTTAGGAAATCGGGTTTGGGTTCGGGTTTAGGTTTGGGTTTTCAAGTTTAGGTTTAGGTTAAGTAGTTGATATTAGGATTAGGTGTAGGTTTAGGTTTAGGGATTTGAGAATACATTTAGGTTTTAGGTTTAGGTTATAAGTATAGGTTTAGTTTGGGTTATAGGTTAAGGTTTAGGTTTAGGTTATAGGTTTTGGGATTTGAGAATAGGTTTAGGTTATAAGTATAGGTTTACGTTGGGTTATAGGTTAAGGTTTAGGGATTCGTGTTCGAGTTTGGGTTCGGGTTTAGGTTATAGGTTATCGGATTTGAGAATGGGTTCGGGTTTAGGTTATAGGTTTTGATTTAGGTTTAGGTTATAGGTTTAGAGGTTTAGGTTATAGGTTATAGGTTTATGTTAAGGTTCGGGTTTAGGTTATAGGTTTTGGGATTTAAGAATGGGTTTGGGTTTAGGTTATAGGTTTTGGTTTTGGTTTAGGTTATAGGTTTTGGTTTTGGTTTAGGTTATTGGTTTTGGTTTAGGTTTAGGGTTTAGGGTTTAGGGTTTAAGTTTTAGGTTTTTAGGTTAAGGTTATAGGTTTTGGTTTTGGTTTTGGTTTAGGTTTAGGTTAAGGTTATAGGTTTAGGTTTAGGTTATAGGTTTAGGTTAAGGTGCAGGTTTATGTTATAGGTTATAGGTTATATAGGTTATAGCTTTAGAGGAATTGAGAATACGTTAAGGTTTAGGTTTAGGAAATCGGTTCGAGTTTGGGTTTAGGTTTGGGTTTTCAAGTTTAGGTTTAGGTTAAGTAGTTGAGATTAGGATTAGGTGTAGGTTTAGGTTTAGGGATTTGAGAATACGTTTAGGTTTTAGGTTTAGGTTGTAAGTATAGGTTTAGTTTGGGTTATAGGTTAAGGTTTAGGTTTAGGTTATAGGTTTTGGGATTTGAGAATAGGTTTAGGTTATAAGTATAGGTTTATGTTGGGTCATAGGTTAAGGTTTAGGGATTCGGGTTCGGGTTTGGGTTCGGGTTTAGGTTATAGGTTTTGATTTAGGTTTAGGTTTAGGTTATAGGTTTTGGTTTAGGTTATAGATTATAAGTTTATGTTAAGGTTCGGGTTTAGGTTATAGGTTTTGGGATTTGAGAATGGGTTCGGGTTTAGGTTATAGGTTATGATTTTGGTTTAGGTTTAGGTTATAGGTTTTGGATTTGAGAATGGGTTATGGTTTAGGTTTAGAAAATCGGGTTCATGTTCGAGATTGGGTTTAAGTTTGGGTTTTCAAGTTTAGGTTTAAGTTTAGGTTAGGGAGTTGAGATTAGGATTAGGTGTAGGTTTAACTTTAGGGAATTGAGTTTAGGTTATAGGTTTAGGGAAAGGTTAGGTTTAGGTTATAGGTTTTGGGATTTGGGAATAGTTTTAGGTTATAAGTATAGGTTTAGGTTTGGTTATAGGTTAAGGTTTAGGGATTTGAGTTTAGGTTATAGGTTTAGGTTTAGGTCTAGGTTTTGGTTTAGGTTATAGTTTTTGGTTTAGGTTTTAGGTTTTAGGTTTAGATTATAGGCTTTTGGATTTGAGAATGGGTTCGGGTTTAGGTTATAGGTTTTGGTTTTGGTTTAGGTTATATGTTTTTGAATTTGAGAATGGGTTATGGTTTAGAAATCGGGTTCATATTCGGGATTGGGTTTAAGTTTGGGTTTTCAAGTTTAGGTTTCGATTTAGGTTAGGGGGTTGAGATTATGATTAGGTGTAGGTTTAGCTTTAGGGAATTGAGTTTAGGTTATAGGTTTTGGTTTTGGATTAGGTTATAGGTTTTGGTTTAGGTTATAGGTTATAGGTTATAGGTTTTGGGATTTAAGAATGGGTTCGGGTTTAGGTTAAGGGTGTAGTCCCTGCAAATACAAATATAAACACGGCCTATCTAAATGGCCAGACCCTTTCAATGTCGTGCATAGTAAATGGACAGCTTCATCATGGTTATAACAGCAGTTCCCACCTTCCAGGGACCCCCGCTCATCCGGATAGTTCCGACGCAAATCCGGGTCCGCTCCATTAATTTTGAGCAAATACATAAACACGGCTTGTCCAAATGGCTAGGCCCCTCCAATGTCATCCATAGGAAATGGATAGCTTCATCATGGTCATAACAGCGGTTCCCACCTTCCAGGGACCCTCTCTCAACATCCGGATAGCTCCGATGCACATCCGGGTCTGCTCCATCAATTTCGAGCAAATACAGATATAAACACGGCCTGTCCAAATGGCCAGGCCACTCCAAAGCTGTCCATAGGAAATGGATTGCTTCATCATGGTCATAATAGCGGTTCCTACATTCTAGGGACCCCCGCTCAACATCCGGATAACTCCGACGCACATCCGGGTCTGTTCATTTAAATAAAATGGATTATCAAGATCATTTAAATAAAATCAAGTCCAATCAACAATCTGACCTGGAGGATTCTTTTAGCATTATTGACGGCACCTCGAATCTTGTTGTAGGCCCTAGAAATTTAAAATTAGATACAAAAATTAGAAAAACTAAAGAAATTTAAGAAAGATAGTCAAAGCCCATGTGAATGAGCACAAGTATGCACCTACATATGAATTCTGAAAATCCATTGCATATCACAAAAAAATAAAATAAAAATAAATAATCCTAGCATTTGGATATTCAACAAAATAGGTTAGAATGAATTCATTTGCCAAATTCATGGAAACCTTGCATTTGGATATTCAACAAAATTGAATTGTAATAATTCAATTCAGTTCAATAAACTCAGATTTCTGAGAAGGATTTAATGGTTTTAAATCCATGGTTTTCTGGAAAAGGTTCATTTCCTGGACGTCAAATTCAACAGGGAAAGTAAGATGATTAATATTACTTTTCATAGTGCAAAGTTTCAGTTATGTCTCTTATTTACCTTCCATTTTCTTCTTAACAAGAAAATCCATATTTACTAATATTCCCATTTTTCTATTTTTCAAAAGAATGAGTTCGGACTCCAAAAGCGTCGGCTCCTGCACTCGTACTTTCAACCCAAACCCTAACTAAGGTTATAGGTTTTGGCTAATGTGAAACTAGAGTGGAAGTCTTTTGAAAATATTATGGATTCATGTGTTTGTTCATGCAGCATTTGATCAAGCTCCTGAACCAAATAAAGTTTGAGACTGATATGGCTGCCTTCAATGAAGAGTTTCTTTTCTACATGATCTCATTACATACCATATGTTTTGATAGAATGCGGGCCGTATATATAAGAGCTATCATGCAAAGGCTCATCCCCATCGTTGGATGGCATGCATGCCAGACTTCCAGACCATTCATTAGGTAGCCCACACTATATATGAACATGACTTGGACCAATATAAAAAAGATCACTCTTCTATGAGAAAAAGAAGCCCATCTCTCCAAACTCAATGTGCATGCCTTACTTTTCACTGCATGGTTTCCATTTTGATCATGCGCACATTACATAACATGTTCATCAAATTCAAGAACAAGGTTCATTATCTGATCAAGCTCAGTAACTTCAAGTATCGATAACAAAATATGAGTAGAGGATGAGCATTTGAAGCAAGAGTATGCTACTCAAATTTCAACTAGTGAGCTAAGAACAACAAAGCATGGAATTAGAATTGACAATCTTAAAACTATTTAAACATGAATACCAAAGATGTGTGTGTCTTATGTAAACATGTATCATGTTGATGTGTGTGTCTACGTAGCTGAAGTACTATTCTTTTGACCAGTCCATGAGATTCCCTGAAATTTGTGGCTCCTAAAAAAGGAAAAAAGAAAATAATGAAATCCAAAAGGAGGTTGAGAAAGGGTTACCACGTAGGCATCCCTGTGTCCAAAACTCTCCCACTTGAAGTTAGTGGTTCTTGTAAGTCTCATTTTAACCATCCATGAATGAGCCTCATATTCCAAATATTAAGAATTTCCTGTCCACAATGGGACACAACATGCTAATGATATCAAATACAAAAACCACAGACAAAACTCACATATAAAAATTGAGAACTAGGGATGGATGAGACTATCAATGAGCCCAAATTGACCAAGGAAAATCAAAATTTTGAATAGCCCTTGCCTATCAGACCCAACCCAAACAGTTCAAAATTCAAGCCAGAGAAAGCCCAGGCCTAACCAATATGATATTTAAATAATTGAATGCAAAAAAAAAAAAAAAAAAAAAAAAAAAAAAAAAAAGGTTCCTGAAACATGTAATTTAATTTAAATTACTTATACAGAGTAATAGACTTCTCTCATGAATTGGGGGAAAAAAGGAAAATTGATAGATGTTATTTACATTTTTGCCTCACGGTGCCAATGTAACCAATCCTTTCCAAAATAAAATTCTGGTTTGACTACTTTCATGTTGAACCCTGCAAGTTCTGGTTTGTCATTTACACCCAAATATGTTGCTTTAGAGGGAAAAACAAATTTATCTTAGGAAACAAGTCGCTATAGGAAAAAATGATAGGGAAACAGAGAAACTTAGATAAGTTACCTTAGAACATCACCCTGCCCACATGTAGAATTCAAATCACAAATCATAAACTTATAAAACTAAGTTTAAAATAAAGAAATTCATGAGCTGTTCATATATGCCAGTGATGATTTTCTCATTAGATCTCTGCATTTGAGCAGCATTCTCATTAGATTTCTGCATTGAGAAAATAAGATTACAACTTATTGTTGCTTGATTTCTATTGATGATTGAGGGAATCAAAAGAAAACCCAAAGCAGGTATTGATGAAGACCCAAGAAACTAATATTAATCAAAACCCAAAAAACCATTAGATGGAAATTGAGAGGAAACCCAAAATACAAATCAATAGAAAATGAAAAGAAAACACAAAATAAATATTGATGAATTAAAAATCAGGCCTATCAGACCTGTACACATTTTTACACACAAGTTGCCAGAAGAATGTATGGCAGACTTGTACAATACCACCATACATGAGCATGGTTTAAAAAATCAGGCCTATCAGACCATCCTAAATGCTCAATCAGAATAGGGCCCAAGGACCTGCCTTTTTTCCTCAAATCAAGCAACTAGGACTGTCCAATTGGACCGATCTTTGGTCATGGCCCATTATGCTCAAATCCATATGTTCAGCACAAGTTTTGTACCTTAGCTGATCTAAAATAGATCCAAGAAGTTGGATGGCTTACCTCCCCACACATGATCATTAAATACATACATCAAAGGCAATGTGCACAACTTACCTCCACGTAACGACCTTTATGGCACACCATGCTTGAGGGACATTCTCATTAAAAGAAACATTCACAGTGGTCTGGGAAGATTAGAAACATGTGAAATTCTCTCTTCTAGGAGAAACAAATAGCAACTAAATGCATCCATCCATTCTGAAACTAAACACCCAGAAAGGCCAAAATGTTGAAGCATTTCATTTCAATAGGAAGGCATAATCCACGATGAAACAGTAGTGACAAACTAAGATCATTATGTCTGAAAAAATAAGGTACTGAAATTTTCACCATAATCAGAGATCATATTTGAAAAACCCTTTTTCTGAAAAACCATTGCAGGATATAGAGCATTTTATCAGTGATCCATAGGAAGATATCGACCATTCTTTTCAAGATATCTCCACCATATATCACACACGAACCCTAGATCTGTCGAGAATAGAGCACTTTATCAACGGTCCATAAAGAGATCGATCATTTTTTTCAAGAGATCTACACCATATATCACATACGAAACATAAATCTGGCGAGAAATCAAGTAAAATCAAAACAAAAGGGAAGAAAATGTAGAGATCTAATGAAAAAGATCTCAGATCTGAGGTAAACTCACTGACCTGGATGTCATGCTCGAGGCAGTACAGCTCTCAGTAGGCATTGCCGACCTTCTAACCACCTGGGACTCCTTGGAGGATCAAGCAAACATGAACAGGGGTGGTGACTGCGGACGAAGGCTGTGGTCACAGGGGCTGCGGCTGGTGGATGAGCTGGGGTAATGACGAGGGTTAGATGAAAGGGGTTTCGAAAACCCTAGCACATAATGTGCTCACAGATCAATGGTGAGTTTGCGGCGAAATGGGGTTTTGAAAACCCTAGCGAGAGAGACAGAGAGGTTGGGAAACAGAGAGAGGGAAATGGGACTGAGTGACAGAGAGAGGATGAGGGAGTGCGAGAGATCGTGAGAGGGTGAGGGAAAGGGAGAGGGTAAGAGCGAGAGAGAGAGAGAGAGAGAGAGAGAGAGAGAGCAGGGACGTTTTGGTTTTGGGAATTTGGGTGCGCGCGGGAGGGGAGTGCTGACGAACATCACCATCCTGATTTAATTTCGAACTTGTGGGGCCCACCATTGTGTATTTTATCTATCCACTCTGTCCATTTATTTTAACGGCTCCTTTTGAGGGTTTATCCAAAAAATGAGTCAGATCGAAGATGTATATGGACCACACCATATATTAACGATATAAATATATTTTTCATTGTTTCTTATGGTGTGGTCCACTTAAACTTTTGATCTTTCTACTTTTTGGGCTCATGCACTGAAATAATATTTTAAAATTTATGGACGGCTTAGATAAAACAAATATATTGCAATGGGCTCCATGGAGCTCCTTAAGCGTCATTAGTTTCTAATAAAGTCCAATGGGATAGGTATGTTTTAACTACAGATTAAGTAGGTTTTAGCTACGGATTAAATCCGTAGTAATATAGCTACGGATTTAATCCGTAGCTAAAAACCTACATAGTTCGTGGCCTTTGCTCATTTTTTGGTAGTGCTTATAGGTTTAGGTTATAAGTTTAGGTTTTAGTTTTAGGTTTAGGTTAAGGTTAAGGTTATAGGTTAAGGTTATAGGTTTAGGTTCGGTTTAGGTTTAGGTTATACGTTATAGCTTTGGGAATTGAGAATAGGTTAAGGTTTAGGTTTAGAAGCGGGTTCGGGTTCGGGATTGGGTTTAGGTTTGGGTTTTCAAGTTTAGGTTTAGGTTTAGGTTAGGGAATTGAGATTAGGATTTGGTGTAGGTTTAGGTTTAGGGATTTGAGAATACATTTAGGTTTTAGGTTTTGGTTTAGGTTTTAGCTTATAGGTTTAGGTTATAGGTTTAGGTTTTGGTTTTAGGTTTAGGTTATAGGTTAAGGTTAGGTTTAGGTTATAGGTTTGGGAATTGAGAATAGGTTAAGGTTTAGGTTTACGAAAGCGGGTTCGGGTTCGTGGATCGGGTTTAGGTTTGGGTTTTCAAGTTTAGGTTAGGGAGTTGAGATTAGGATTTGGTGTAGGTTTAGGTTTAAGGATTTGAAAATAGGTTAAGGTTTAGGTTTAGGAAATCGGGTTGGGTTCGGGATCGGAGTTTAGGCTTGGTTTTCATGTTTAGGTTTAGGTTTAGGTTAGGGTGTTGAGATTGGGATTTATTGTAGGTTTAGGTTTAGGGATTTGAGAATAGGTTAAGGTTTAGGTTTAGGAAATCGGGTTGGGTTCGGGTTCGGGTTCGGGTTTAGGCTTGGGTTTTCAAGTTTAGGTTTAGGTTTAGGTTAGAGAGTTGAGATTAGGATTAGAGTAGGTTTAGGTTTAGGGATTTGAGAATAGGTTAAGGTTTAGGTATAGGTTTTAGCTTATAGATTTATGTTTTGGTTTTAGGTTTAGGTTAAGGTTATAAGTTTAGGTTATAGGTTATAGGTTATAGATTTTTGTTTAGGTTAAGGTTATAGGTTTTGGTTTAGGTTATAGGTTTATGTTTAGGTTTAGGTTTAGGTTTTAGTTTATAGGTTTAGGTTATAGGTTTAAGTTTTGGTTTTAGGTTTAGGTTAAGGTTATAAGTTTAGGTTAAGGTTTAGGTTATAGGTTTTGGTTTAGGTTAAGGTTATAGGTTTTGGTTTAGGTTAAGGTTTATGTTAAGGTTATAGGTTTAGGTTTAGGTTATAGGTTATATGCTATAGCTTTGGGAATTGAGAACAGGTTAAGATTTAGCTTTAGGAAATCGAGTTCGGGTTCGGGATCGGGTTTTAAGCCTGGGTTTTCAAGTTTAGGTTTAGGTTTAGGTTAGGGAGTTGAGATTGGGATTAGGTGTAGGTTTAGGTTTAGGGATTTGAGAATACATTTAGGTTTTAGATTTAGGTTTAGATTTAGATTTTAGCTTATAGGTTTAGGTTATAGGTTTAGGTTTTGGTTTTAGCTTTACGTTAAGGTTATAAGTTTAGGTTATAGGTTAAGGTTTAGGTTATAGGTTTTGGTTTTGGTTAAGGTTATAGGTTTTGGTTTAGGTTATAGGTTTAGGTTTATGTTTAGGTTTTAGTTTATAGGTTTAGGTTATAGGTTTAGGTTTTGGTTTTAGGTTTAGGTTATAGGTTATAGTTTATAGGTTATAGGTTAAGGTTTAGGTTATAGGTTTTGGTTTAGGTTAAGGTTATAGGTTTTGGTTTAGGTTAAGGTTTGGTTTTGGTTATAGGTTTAGGTTTAGGTTTAGGTTAGGTTAAGGTTATAGGTTAAGGTTATAGGTTTTGGTTTAGGTTATAGGTTTAGGTTTATGTTTAGGTTTTAGTTTATAGGTTTAGGTTATAGGTTTAGGTTTTGGTTTTAGGTTTAGGTTATAGGTTATAGTTTATAGGTTATAGGCTAAGGTTTAGGTTATAGGTTTTGGTTTAGGTTAAGGTTATAGGTTTTGGTTTAGGTTAAGGTTTGGTTTGGTTATAGGTTTAGGTTTAGGTTTAGGTTAGGTTAAGGTTATAGGTTAAGGTTATAGTTTAGGTTTAGGTTATAAGTTATAGGTTTAAGTTTAGGAAATCGGGTTTGGGTTCTGGATCGAGTTTAGGTTATAGGTTATAGGTTTAGGTTTAGAAATCGGGTTTGGGTTCGGGATCGTGTTTAGGTTCGGGTTTTCAAGTTTAGGTTTAGGTTTAGGTTAGGGAGTTGAGATTAGGATTTGGTGTAGGTTTAGGTTTAGTGGATTTGAGAATAGGTTAAGGTTAAGGTTTAGAAATCGGTTTCGGGTTGGATCGGGTTTAAAGCTTTGGTTTTCAAGTTTAGGTTTAGGTTTAGGTTAGGGAGTTGAGATTGGGATTAGGTGTAGGTTTAGGTTTAGGGATTTGAGAATACATTTAGGTTTTAGGTTTAGGTTTAGGTTTAGGTTTTAGCTTATAGGTTTAGGTGATAGGTTTAGGTTTAGGTTTTAGGTTTAGGTTTAGGTTATAGGTTATAGGTTATAGGTTAAGGTTTAGGTTATAAGTTTTGGTTTAGGATAAGGTTATAGGTTTTGGTTTAGGTTATAGGTTTTGGTTTATGTTTAGGAAGTCGGTTTTGGGTTCGGGATCGGGTTTAGGCTTCGGTTTTCAAGTTTAGGTTATCGGTTTCGAGTTTGGGATCGGGTTTAAAGCTTGGCCAAGTTTAGGTTTAGGTTTAGGTTAGGGAGTTGAGATTGGGATTAGGTATAGGTTTAGGTTTAGGGATTTGAGAATACATTTAGGTTTTAGGTATAGGTTTAGGTTTAGGTTTTAGCTTATAGGTTTAGGTTTTGGTTTTAGCTTTAGGTTAAGGTTATAGTTATAGGTTAAGGTTTAGGTTATAGGTTTTGGTTTAGGTTAAGGTTATAGGTTTTGGTTTATGTTTAGGTTTAGGTTTAGGTTTAGGTTTATAGGTTTATGTTTTGGTTTAGGTTTAGGTTAAGGTTATAAGTTTAGGTTATAGGTTATAGTTAAGGTTTAGGTTATAGGTTTTGGTTTTGGTTAAGGTTATAGGTTTTGGTTTAGGTTTTAGGTTTAGGCTATAGGTTAAGGTTATTGGTTTAGGTTAGGTTTAGGTTTAGGTTTAGGTTATAGGTTATAGCTTTGGGAATTGAGAATAGGTTAAGGTTTAGGTTTAGGAAATCGGGTTCTGGGTAACGTAGGATCGGGTTTAGGTTTTGGTTCGGGATTGGGTTTAGGTTCGTGTTTAGGAGGTCGGGTTTTGGTTTGGGTTTTGGTTTAGGTTAAGGTTATAGGTTTTGGTTTAGGTTAAGGTTTAGGTTTTGGGTTTAGGTATTTAAGGCTATAGGTTTAGGTTAGGTTTAGGTTATAGGTTATAGGCTATAGCTTTGGGAATTGAGAATAGGTTAAGGTTTAGGTTTAGGAAATCGGGTTCGAGATCGGGTTTAGGTTTTGGTTCGGGATCGGGTTTAGGTTTGGGTTTTGGTTTTGGTTAAGGTTATAGGTTTTAGTTTAGGTTTATGTTTAGGTTAAGGTTATAGGTTAAGGTTATAGGTTTAGGTTAGGTTTAGGTTATAGGTTATAAGTTACTGAGTTATAGCTTTGGAATCGAGAATATGTTAAGGTTTAGGTTTAGGAAATCGGGTTGTGTTCTGGATCGAGTTTAGGTTTGGGTTTTCAAGTTTAGGGTTAGGTTTAGGTTAGGGAGTTGAGATTAGGATTTGGTGTAGGTTTAGGTTTAGGATTTGAGAATAGGTTAAGGTTTATGTTTAGGAAATCGGGTTCGGGTTTGGGATTGGGTTTAGGTTTAGGTTTAGGTTAGGAGTTGAGATTGAGATTAGGTGTAGGTTTAGGTTTAGGGATTTGAGAATACATTTAGGTTTTATGTTTAGGTTTAGGTTTAGGTTTTGGTTTTAGGTTTAGGTTAAGGTTATAAGTTTAGGTTATAGGTTATAGTTTATAGGTTATAAGTTAAGGTTTAGGTTATAGGTTTTGGTTTAGGTTGAGGTTATAGGTTTTGGTTTAGGTTATAGGTTTTGGTTTAGGTTTAGGTTTTAGTTCATAGGTTTAGGTTATAGGTTTAGGTTTCAGTTTTAGGTTTAGGTTAAGATTATAAGTTTAGGTTATAGGTTTTGGTTTAGGTTAAGGTTATAGGTTTTGGTTTAGGTTAAGGTTTAGGTTTTAGGTTTAGGTTATAGGTTTAGGTTAGGTTTAGGTTTAGGTTATAGGTTATAGGTTATAGCTTATAGCTTTGGGAATTGAGAATAGGTTAAGGTTTAGGTTTAGGAAATCGGGTTCGGGTTCGATTTAGGTTAAGGGTGTGGTCCCTGCAAATACAGATATAAACACGGCCTATCCAAATGGCTAGACCCTTCCGATGTTGTCCATAGGAAATGGACAGCTTCATCATGGTCATAACAGCGGTTCCCACCTTCCAGGGACCCCCGCTCATCCGGATAGCTCCGACGCACATCCGAGTCTGCTCCATTAATTTCTAGCAAATACATAAACATGGCCTGTCCAAATGGCCAGGCCCTTCCAATGTTGTCCATAGAAAATGGACAGCTTCATCATGGTCATAACAGTGGTTCCCACCTTCCAAGGACCCCCGCTCAACATCCGGATAGCTCCGACGCACATCCGGGTCTGTTCTATTAATTTCGAGCAAATACATTTAAAAAAAAGCTAGGCATCTATTTTTTTCGTGGATGAGAACCAATCTTCCAGACTATTCATCAGGCAGTCCCTACAATGGAATATTCCATCCATACATCTATTGACCAACAAATGAGATCCAATCTTCCAGACTATTCATCAGGCCATCCACACAAGAAACAATCCTCATTCTACAGGAATTCAACATCTATAAAATACAAAATTCAAAGAAGAAGAAGAAATCACTTGAAATGTATCATAATGCATGATTAATGGTTCCATATGGCTGGAACTTGTTTTAATATCTTTGTGTGCTAATGTCATCTCTTATCTAACTTGTTCATAAGCTCACACAGATATGAATGAAGGGAAAACACAACTATCAGCTTAGATCCATTCATAAGCTCACACAAACATGAATGAAGGGAAAACACAACTATTAGCTTAGATCCATTCATAAGCTCACACAAACATAAATGAAGGGAAAACACAGAATGTGAACGATTTACCTGTAAATCATTTACAGTTAGCCATATTTACAGGCATCCAAATGACCCCTTTGTTTACATTGTTCCTGACTTTAGGTGCAAAAGGCCTAATTCTTGGGCATGGCTCATCTAATGGAAAGTTGGGATCTTAAACACATGTTGGTTTAACCCCTACTTTATGTTTACTTCATATGGATTTTGATTTGTTTGATCTCATATGATAGTTGTTGTTACATCATGTATAATGTTCAACTGCAGTAGTGGTTTTTTTTTTTTTTTTTTTGGTATATAGGGAACTAACTGAGGAGCCAATGCGCCTGGATTTGTTTGCATTCAATCCATACTTTAAAGCCCATTTTGGATGAGTACAGTAATTTCACAGCCTGAGCTTGAAATGTGTTCCTGTTAGTTATAATCCTACACCTTCTAAAAGTCCTTTATTTATCATGACTCAAGTAAATCTAATTAGGTATTCCTTGCCATCCAATCTCTAGCTATCTTTTCCCAGGCTATTGATGTATTATTTTCTTAATCGTCTTTTGCAAGATATGAATTGACAGATTAGGAGATTCTATTTGCAGGACATTTTACATTTCCTTTTCTTGAGGAACTGTACAATGCATGACCTAGCTCAACAGCATTTTGATCTAGGGGGAAGATCATTTCAAGCATTCCAGATAGTTTGCATACATGCCCTGCCATCAAGGATCAATGGACAATGGACAAAAGGATCTCCTCCATAGAACAATCCCAGCCATCTAATCCCTGATCAGAGTCCAAAGATGTTCAAGATCCTAAATACACACAGTAAAGAGCTAATAAATTAAATTAAAACCTTTCACTAAACAATAAAAACCCATTCATCATAAGCTTACCTCAGACAAACACTATTTAGAAATGGTATATTGCAGAAAACATGAAAATTACATGTGACACATAGCACCAAAGTATACTTCTGCTGTTTGCAAAATCCGCAAATTGACTTGTAAGGGTCAACCTGGTCATTTAAAAACCTAAGCAGCAGGAATCTTCTACCTAGTATGGCCCTCCTGCTCTAACTCTTTCTTGGTTGTACCAACTACCATCATCATGATTCCATCGAACCACAATTAACTCAATTATATCTGTAATGGTAGTAGTTTTTGCCAACTTTGACTCCAGATATTCCAACTTTCTAGTGTAAGTCACTAAACAAGCTAATTCCTATATTGTTGTTAAATATAAATACACATGAAGAAGTTAATTCCTTTATTTTTTTTAACATAAAGTAACATTTTAAGATCTTATAGATGCTTATGCAAGCAAGTAGACACTAGAAAAGAGGAACAAAAAAAAATGCATAAGCCAAACCACCATTAGAAATAAGAGACATCTGCATCCCTAATGGGCATACCTAAGAGAAGTTGACTATGATAGGAAGGATGTGTGCTACACAGTCCTGGGGTTCCAACAGTTTCCCAAGTGCTACACAACCCTCAACAGCCAACAATCACATAGAATCTTGATATGAAATGCAGCAAATTGGATAGTCATGATGCTAGCAGCCAGATAGCGCATGCAAAGAAAGAAAGTCAACAACAAAAGGTACAAGCACGATGGCATGCAAAAACAAAATAAAAATCACCAAGTTGAAAAGGCCGGAATTTTTTTCCTTTTTTTTCCCCCTTCCTTTCATTCTTTGTTCTATTCTTTTCCTTTCTCCAGTCAAAATTAAGTTGCTCGAAGATCAACAAATGTAAATAAAATATGTCCACTAACATTTAAGACTAGATACACTTCTAAAACTATGAAGCAGATGGCATTCATCATTGGAAGAAGTCATGATCAGCACTAATCAGATAGCATTTTCAACGAGTATTCGATAAAACTTCACAACAATACAGTCAAATTACTGGAAGAAAAAATAAACCAACATATTAACTAATTATAGAGAGTAAAATAAATCAGAAGTATTTACAAGCTCCAACAAACATTATAAGAATCCATACCATCTTGTGTCAGATCCTCAAATATCGACATGATATCAGTCTTCAAATGGTTAGGTTCAACCGTAGCAGCAAACTTTCCTAAGTTAAATGCAGCAGATCTTCTCACCATGGGCATATCATCTTGACAAAACTGATTGTATATAGAACATAGTTCTGCCTTCAACAGCTCTGGTGCACTTGTCGTATACAAGATGGAACATCCAAAAAAACTCAAAATTCATCGTTTAGCTCCTGTTCATTTAGAGAGAACAGGAAATCACCTTTCAATTTCTTAAAAGGAACCACATTCTTGAGTGATCAAAAGGAACCACATTGCTATGAGCAAGTGTTATTCTCTCTAAATGGAGGGTTTTAGGAAGAGTTGAAGTGAACGGAAAGGCTTTTAGGAAGAGCACAGAAAGAGCATTGTCTAGTCTTGAACACAATAAAATTGGACCAAGCTCAACTAATTGCCAAATCCCCAAATCCATAGATTGCTCAATCCCCAAATCCCTAAATCGGTATTGAGATTGAGAGAGAGAGAGAGAGAGAGAGAGAGAGAGAGACCTCACCGAGCTTCAGAGAAAGAGAGAGGGCGTGCGTGGGTAGTGCATGCGGCAACGGTAGGGTGGAGAAACCAGAGAGAGGGAGAGAGACGGAGAGAGAGAGAGAGAGAGAGAGAGAGAGGAGTTAGAGGGTGCGAGAGAGACAGAGTTAGAGGAAGAGGAGGGATTTCTGTTTAGGTCGGGCGTCGGACGGGCATGAGGTGGGTAGAGAAAGAGAAGAAAGGGAAAGGGGGCTAGGGTTGGGTGGGGTTGGGTATATTGGGAGAAGGTTTTGTACGGTCGAACTCATGGGAACTTCCCACGAGGTCGAGTTGTGTGGGCCCCACTTTGATGCGTGTTGACCATCAACACCGTGCATTTGATGGGCCCCCTTTAATTTATGGGATATCCTAAAAATCATCCGTATACGGAACTTAGGTGGGCCATACCATCTAAAATCATGTGAAGAAATGGCTCAAACATATAAAAGCACTTGGTGGGGCCCACCTGAAATTTTGATGCATATGAAACTTGGTCTGACTCCTCATCCAAGTGGGACACACATAATGGTGGTCTGGATTTGTGAACCACATCTCGGTGGGCTGAACAAATGATTATGAATATTTTAATGGTGGGTAACCCCTCTCAACTTTTGTATGTGGTGTGGCCCAAAAAAGTCACGGATTGGAGTGATTTTTAAGCCTCATGCCCATCATGGAATGGTATATCTAACTGATGGGGTAGATGTTCGACACCAGTGACCAAGTCTAAGAGCCCCACCAAGTTTTAATTATAAAATTCACTTCGCCAATCAAAATTTATACTCAATGTTAGGTCTTGAGGTTAAAAAAATCAACTAGATCCACAAATTAAATGGGCCACACCACATGAAATGATGTAAATGGGATGTCAACCATATATAGGTTTGTTTGTACGTGGGCCACCATGTGGTATATATTTAATCAACTCCATTAATCAAGTTTACATTTCTAGGAAGCTCTTTCACAAATTGTGTTCAATCCAATCTCCACCATAGATCTGGTGTGCGATCTTGATCGCAACTAATTAGTTGATGGGGCCATCTGGTTAGGCTTTCTTGCCATGAATTTGGTGAGGGACACAATTTGAGGTACCACCATAGACATGTATGGTTAATCTCAGGTGTTGGGCCATGGCCCAACTCTCTTCAACATGAACGGTTAATTGTCTTAAATGTAGCACATATACATTGATTAGAATTTTTGGTCTGGTGGGCCATAGGTGCCCTAATTGCCTGATATGTGTAATTTTTTAACATGTGGAAGCTGCTAGTGATTTTCTCAAGGACTGACTTGACTTGATGATCTTTAAAAAATCTCATTCTATGTGAACGGGGCTATAGGGCGTGGTGGGCCCCACAGCCAAGGATCCACCTAATCCGTATACATTCTCTGTGCATCTTTTTCTTTGAGGAAGTTGCCGATGATTTTGGATAGATGCCATGGTTTAATAATCACACCGGTCGGATGATCATAACCCCTTGAATGGAGCCAATTTGCTAACAACCATCCATTGTTTGCGATCCATAATCACACCGGTCGGAAATTAGATCTTTTATCATACCGAGTAAACTCAGTTGGCCCACGATGAATGTATATGATTTATCCATGTCATCCGTCCATCCATTTTTCAAATATTATTTACAGGATTGAGACCAAAATTGAAGCAAATACAGAGCTCAAGTGGATCATACCACATGAAACAGTGGGAATAATGATTTCCACCATTGAAACCTTGTTAGGCCCCACAGTCATGTTTATTTAACAACCAACATGTTCATAAGATCATACAAACATGGACGAAGGGAAAAATCAAATATAAGCTTGATCCAAAACTTCTATGGCCCCCAATGATTTTTCAACGGTAGAAGTTCAATTCATATTGTTTCCTATTGTGTGGTTCATTTGATATTTGGATATTTTCTTAAAGAGTTTACTTAGCACACAATCTGCTTCCGTTGATAAGGGTCATGACTTCTATAAGATGAACTAACATACATGGTTATTCAATTCAGTAGACAAGTTCATGCCTTGGTTCTTAAATTGGGCTTTGAGTCAAATGATTTTGTCTCTAGTTCCCTGACATTCATGTATTCCAAATGTGGGGTCCTCGAAGATTCGAGAAGATGCTTTTAATGGTTGACGCTCATTCAAAATGTTTTTAATGGCCAAACCACCATTAAAAAAGAGGAACAACAAAAAATGCATAAGCCAAAATCTTTTATGGCCCCCAAAATATTTTTAATGGTTGACTGTAACGCCCTGAAAATTGGGGGTCGAACATAAACTCGACTCCCGAGTTCCAGAACATCACTTATGCAACAAAATGAATGATAATTGAATGTTGATTGTATTCGTGCATTGAACATGAGTGAGATTAAGCCAAAACAAAGATATCATACTCCGAGAGACAGTTAAATTTGCAAGCGGAAGGCGTGATAGATAGATAAAATATATAACTTATGATGAGTCTCAGAGTGTGATAACATTACCAGGTTAAATAAATACAAGTGCAGTTCTAAAATGTACCAAATATGAGGAAGTGTAATGCCTCCTATCCCATGTACCATAGCCCCGTCAATACAATATCAGGTCTTCATTAACCTACCAGAGAGATACAGATAGGAGAATTCCCCTATCATCATGAAGTAGTCAGGCTCTGCTTCACAAGCATCGCCACCACGAAACTCAACAAACTCGGTTGGTGTGTACAACACCGTCCCGTAACGTGGGAGTGAGTGATCAACTCAGTGGAACAGTAAAGCATAGGTTACATGTTATCAATTCAATCAAGCAGTAATGATAAAGCAGTACAAATCAAACATTTCTAACTACTCTTGTTAAGTGCGGAAATGAAATGACATGATGCTGTATGCCCTTGCCAAACCACCCTCAAGCGACATCATCTTACGTTCGCGAATGCTTACTCCCTCGGCGCCTACATCTACAAAGCACATGCGGTGCGATGATGCTCATGATTACCAAGTTATTATTAGTCCATTTCAAACAGCAATATTGGGAAACTAAGGTACCTCCCTTGTATCATTCCCAAACATGATCCATTCTAGGGTCGTCAATCCTAGCTAATCTCATACGATATTATGGTTTGAGAAGCGTAGTGAAGGCATCGCAAAGGGCTCGTCACCCGTCAGCGCGGATACAGATCTCACCGTATGCGGCTCAATTGCTGGCCGTCAGCTCAAGTACATATCTCACCATACTTGGCTCAATCACTAGCCGTCAGCTCAAGTACAGGTCTCACCGTACTCGGCTCAACTCATACTCTAGTTACTGTGAAAGACTCGTCGCCAATCACAGACACTTGGAGTATACTCGAAGATACTACGGAGGACTCGTCGCCGTCGGACAAGCATAGGTCTCACCGTGCTCGGCTCTCGCCGTAAGTATCGACAGCTCGAATATAGTGTCCCATACCACCATAATCGGCTCACGAGTTTGGTTGCGCAATGGTCACTACGGGGAGGCACATGACCCCAGCGTAGGCCGACAGCTCGACCACGGTGTCCCATACCACCATGTCCGGCTCATGCGTCTTAGCGGATCGAGGTACCATGGTTAAAAGGGATTTCACTGGTAAGTTTGGTACCCTAGGTTCAAGCAGAGGCGACCAAACATGGTGAACATACATAAGACAGATCGGGTTACTTGACGAGCTCGACTAGCACGATCGCCCGTTGAGCTGCACGACATGAAGTGCATAAACAACTTCGTGTGGCCTAGCCACTGCCGACAGGCAACGCACGACACAAGTTCGTCGAACACATCCCACATGGCAAATGAATCTCAGCCACGAATTCAATCCCGTTACCGATTGTCTGGACTATAATCATAGCCCCAAACACAATCAATTGCAGATAGATAAAGCAATAGTGAATCAAGATTTCCACTCATACAATCAAGATATGGTATTATCCGTTTAGGGCTGCCAGGGCTGTTGCACGCACTCGTTGCTCCGCTCCCCCATCACCCAGGACGGATCATACAACGTAAATATAAATTTAAGCATATGCATTACATAGTTAAAATCATAAAGCAGTTGAGCATGTTATGGATCACAACACAAGCATGAGTTTGTACATGTTCAATTCCTAATCACACGACTATCAAAGGAGATCATACACATAGTAAAAAAAAAGGTTGAGAATCATATCTCAACACCCTTATTCATTACACTTTGCTAACTACTACTCATTCAGACATTTCAAGAAACACTTAAACAAACATACATCGACATACATGACATATGTCGATCACATAGGCATTAGGCCAAATCCTTTCACTAGGGAGTTGCCCCAATCATAACACGCGTACACCCACGACGGATAGTCATGGCAAGCAGGAATCCAAGTTCCATATTCGTTCAGTCATTCCCACAAACACTTGGGCCACACATTTTAGCATATATGGTGTATATTGGCCGTGGCGTGATTTAGGGCAAATCCTTTCGTCAAAAGGGTATCGCCAATACAACAATCATGAATCCATGACAATTAGTCATGGCGAGCACGAATGAGAATTCTATACTCATTCAGTCATTTTCACAAACACTTAGAATACACTATTACAACATACATGGTGTATGTTAGCAAAACATATATTAGGGCTATCCTTTAGCCAAGTGAGTATTTTACTCATGTATAATATATTACTACAACAAATAATCATGATAAATGCATCTCCAAAATTTATACGTATACAGTATTTTCTAGAATACGCATTTTCAACATACATAGTGTATACAAGCAAACATGTATTACGGCGATTCCCTTCGCCAAGTAAATATTTTATACGCACATAATATATTTATACGACAATTAATCATGACAAACACATCGCTAAAATATACATGTATACGGACTTGCACAATACCGTATTTCTACATACATAGTGTTTGTTAGTAAACATGTATTTAGGCGAATCCTTTCGCCAAGCTAGTATTTTATTCATATATTGTATAATCATATATTAAATAAGTACGTCAAACATTATTCCAAAAGAAATACGTATACGGTATTTCTAACATACACAATTTCAACATACGTCGCATTTACAAGTGAACATGTATTTTGGCGATTCCTTTCGCCAAACTAGTATTTTATTCATATATTATATAATCATACATTAAATAAACATGTCAAGCATTTATCCAAAAAAAATACGTATACGGTATTTCTACGTATACCTAGAATATGTGAAATTCCATATTTCACAACGTTAATCGAAACAGGAAACGGAAAGCACTTTGTACATGTGCAATTGCATGCGGATCATGAATACGCCATTATCGACATTGAAAGCGTTGAAAACCGTAACTTATGCACTTAAAGTCCTCACCTTTGCCTTTTGAAACTCAACGAATCGCAAAGAAGGGCGTAGAACTTCCGTATACGGGAGTTTTCTAGCCTAAAGAGCGGAATCGGTTAGTTGTTACATAGCCTACAACGATCCTACCAAAATTCGGACCTAGGGTTAGGGTTTCTTACCTTCAAATGGGATGGATACCATGTAGGAAAGCGCCTAGAAACAAAGGCGGTGTAGGCCGTGTAACAAGCCAAAGCGGGATGAGGAAAATCGGCAACAACCTCCAAGCCTTTCTCTCTCTTTCTCTCTCTTTTCTCTCTCCCAAAACTCAAATTCGTATGGCATTTGTGAGAGAGGGTGCTCTAAGGCCCTTTTATAGCCAAAAACATTCTCGAAAATAGACTCAGGTTCAAGGGTACTGCTAATATAGGATTTTCGCCGCTTTTCCAGCTCAAAAGGGAAGTTCTGGTGGCCCTCCTTGAACCAAACGTCAGACTTAAACTCACCATCGATGGATCTACGTGGGATTACGTTTTTGACTCGATCGGATTCCCAGATCGCACGTGGCGGACCACTTTCAGTTCGACGGTCAGTGGGCCACGATCAGAAATTCCAAGTACATGTAAATGTTCCTGAAATTTTTCTTAATCCGAGGGTGTAATTTGGTCCGATTCGACGGCCAAAGTTCAGTTTATCACCGACGCGTCAACAAATGATGCCGAGATCACTATTCCAGATATTTATTTTGGCATGTGAATAGTGTTTTTCACACTACCTCGCTCCGAATCGAAACGAATGACCATGGGACATCGGATGGAGCGATTTTTGAGATGATTGTTAAGCCCAGTGGGGCGGTCCTAGTTCCTTAGCCGGGTTATTCGGACTCGATGTGCGATCTAGACCTAATACTGAAATTTCGTTTCATTCCGAGAGCAAGACGGAAATGAGTTTGGTTCTAAACTTTAGGGTAACCTAGCGTCAATGATTCGTAATTTTTGGGTCTTGCAGATCGTATTTAAAGCGATCTAAGGATTTCATGGCTAATCTGAGTTTAGTACTTAGTTAACTTTGTTAAATTTCTAAAGGATTTAATCCTAAGTGATTTTCATCGAGGTAGAACTTAGTCCATTGTAGTTTGTATATAAAGTGATCCAAGTTATACTACTTAGCTAGTTTAAGATAGTGTCTAGAGGCGAAGGTGCTTTGAAAAATTGAAAGCACAAGGTAGTGAAGGGTGGGATTTGTGAAGAAAATGATTTAAGGAACGATTTGAGACTTTAATTGAGCGTTTAAGAAGTTAAACTCCGTGTTAGGATTGACTCATTGCCTAAGGACGTCTAATTCTGTGTTGGCAAAAATCCAGGGCGTTACAATCTACCCCCCTTAAAACAAAATTTCGTCCAGAAATTGGCTAAGGGTAATAAGGGAAGATTTCTATTATTTCATATGCCTAAGACTTATTAATTCCAAGTTTCTACGCGTGGTAGGGTATATACCAATTTGGTTCATTTTAGTCTACCCCCTTAAAACAAAATTCTTTATCCATTTCTCATACCCTGATGGTTTGCTACCATTTATTTCTTTACCTATTTGGAGTCTCGACGACAATTCCCACAATTTAGAGTAAGATAGTTGTTTTCATTGTTTGACCAACACGGAAAGACGGTAATAGTGGGCTCGATCCCGATACATCGATCATCTACCGGGCCAGGGTAGGAAGCTCATCGTATCCCTTCCGAATCCTGGTGGATCCTGGTCGTCCGCTCGTCAGCAGAGAGTCCATCGGTAGTCACCCAGGATTGGGAATTGGGTCAAGCCGCGAAAACTTCGCAATTGTAGATGTCAGTAACTCCGTAGTCCGATCACTCTCTAAGAGTAGGGAATGTCCATCATTGAAAGGCTCAAATTGTTTATTCTAAGGTTGCCCTTTAGGTCTTAGTCTAAGAGAGTCCTCGATATTATCTATGTCCAAGGAAAGGGTGAATCAAGTCTTACTAAATCATCTTAAAACGGTTTCTCATAGTAGAACTTACTAGGGCTTCTATAATGTTCGTATTTATTAAGCACCGTTTCGATCCTGGGCCAGTGGGGTAGGGTCCACCACGTTTCTGCTGCGCCACCCAGGTCAAAGAGGTGTATTAGGTGACCTAACTAGAGCGGGTTCATCATGTTCTACCCCCCTTAAAATTTATTTTCACCTTCAAGGCTTAAGATTTATGTCTTGCTCCGTACATTGGAACAAGGTATAATTTATAACCTATCCTTAAAATGAAATGGGAAATACATTAGTCTGCCTTCCATCGACGATGTATACTATGGCATTGATACCTATGGGTATCGAGAGGAGCTAAAATGATGGGCAATGTGGTTGATTCGGGGTCAGGTGTGAGTTTGTGGCGAGATGCCTAATTCTACTAAGGAATTTTTTTTTTGTCGCGGTCCAGACTTATCCTATTTAATCATGTCTAGCTTAGTAGGCAGGCTATCTTTCTACGTTC
Source organism: Magnolia changhungtana (assembly GCA_030180095.1). Lineage (NCBI taxonomy): Eukaryota > Viridiplantae > Streptophyta > Magnoliopsida > Magnoliales > Magnoliaceae > Magnolia > Magnolia changhungtana. Next base: position 854,615 of record JASAUF010000098.1, read on the forward strand.
ATAAGCACGATACGTATGCCGACATGGCATGCGACTTGGGACCTAATTCCTAACTGTCTGTTGCCCATTTGAGCAATTCCTTAGACAAAGTCTCTATCAGCTATATACTCCTATCACTTTTCAGGGACAAAATTATAAACTTTTAGTTGCAAGTGGTTGGGCCAACACAGAAGGAATGTTGTGTAGTGGGTCTGAGTCGGTTAAGCCGAATAACTAATTCTATTATTCAATTGGCTTAGCATAATTAATTAGTCTTTTACTTTCCTTAGCCTAACCAGTAGTCTGGTCTTAATCTAGGAGTAGCGGGAATCCATAGGTGAGTCCAAAATCTATTCTTATACACTAGATGACTTCACTTCATTTCTAATACCGGGAAGGGTTTTATCACTTAGGGTCAAAGTTGTCTAATTGGAACTGAGTTGCCTGTAGTTAAATTTAACTACGCCCAAGCATCTCACATATGCTCATACCAGCTAAGAGGATCCTAAGGTTCACATTATTAATTTGTTGAATTTCCTCTACGGTCAGGTCTGTCGAAGTCTAGGAGCACTGCTCTAGGTCCAAAACACTAAGAGTCTATTTGTCAAACAACCATTTACTCTAGAAGTTTAAGCTATCAGAGTGTGGTGGGTTAATGTGTATCAAGGGACTTTATCACTGCATCTCTACTTGGCCAATGGTCTTAAGTTGTATTAAATGGGACCGCATTACCAATCCTACCTTGGGATTGGGTGTGACATGGTTGGTAGGAGGGTGGGAGGGGATTAATTTTATAGGCCTTGGAAAATGAGTCTGGTGTTGGAAAGTGTGAGATGGGATTTCCATATCCCACGATGAGGAATTTCTAAGTGTAATTTGAAAGAAAATTCCAGGATTTACGTTTAACTGCCTACACTCCAAATATGGTATTGGAAAACATGGGATGCACCCAAATCCCATGAGATCGAGAAAATGGTCGTAACCAATTCGAAAAGGGCCATGGAAATGAAGGAAGGAGAGAGAGAAAGGGGGCTGTCTTCTTTGATACTCCACGGACAACGGTACCCCAACGGAGTTGAAGAGACACGAATAACAAGAAATGAAGAAGGAACAAGGGAGAAACAGGATGGGTTTGAAAGTTGCACGAATTTGATCTCCAAATGGGGGATATGAGAGCTCAAACGTGAAAGGAAAGGGTAGGGTAGGTGGCTAGGGTCATGTTGTGATCAATGGGAGTGGGTGAGTTATGGACGAAAATGGGGGATTGAGTGATTTAGGGAATGGGTTGAGAGAAAAATCGATATGGAGGGGATGGACGTTTGGAAGGGAAGATGTGAGAGGGAGGGGGCTCCAACCCCGAAAATCTCAAACCCCAGCCAAAATGGCACATGCCTGGGGTAGGGAGGTCGAGCCGACCAACCCCGCCCCGGCCCCACATCGGATGGCCCTTGGGACCGCGGTCCGGCCGCCGGAGCCGCGGTGGATTCCGCCGCGGCCGGACTTGGCTGGAACCGCGCCGCCGCGGTGGGGACCTGTTTCCCTCATGCCCAGGGTGCCAAATGCACCCTGGTTCGATCTAGGGGCTTAGCGTATTAACGTGGAGGGGCCCCCGAATCCGATTCGCTCCATTTCGGGTAGTTTCGGGGTAATCAGACATATCTTGCAATCCGGAATGAGTTATCTGACGTAAAATATATGAATTTGGGGTAGAACGAGCTAATGAAGCCAACCAACCCAGCTATGCAGGGTTGCGCAGCCCAGAATTGCGAGAAAACCCTCCAATTGGCCGTCATTTTCCCGTTTTAATTTTGTTTTACCAAAATAGTAATTTTGTTTGATTACTCTTCATCTGTTGGGCTTTAGGAGTTGCGCTCATCGCGTAAAGAGCTTAGAATAATTAGGAGAATGGTTTGGTGAAGTCAAATAGGACACTTACTATTTTTTGGCTGAAAGCCTTGCGCACTAGTAGACACCATGACCTTAGTAAGTCGCGAATTCTAGAAGTTTTAGTTGTAGTTTGTTCCTGATTTCTTTCCCATTACTTGGTATCCTTATTTAAAGGGTGGTGAACTCGTTTTTAGTCATTCACTAATCAGTTTTGAATTTATTAGAATTTATTTATATTTTCTGCTTTCTCCTCTTGTAGATTCGAGAAGTCTCTGGGAGGAGTCTAGAGAAGCTCCAAGGATTTGGGGTAGTTATCCTCATCACGTTTATCGCACATTTTACTGATTCTCAATGATTGGGATGAGGTGGATTATGATCTAGACCCTTCACTAGACAACCTAGAAATGTTTTAAGGTCGACCCGTGCGACCATGGTTGAATACATACTCGATTTCGGCGTTCGTTTTCAATGAACTTTGCCAATTGGCGAAATCGGGATACCTATGACTGTTGCTACATCCCGTCGCTCCCTCCTAAGTCAGAGTGCGTCAGAGTGCGTAGTGTGACCATAACCCAGGTCCGGTTTAATCAAAATCATGCTCTGATACCATCTTGTAACGCCCTGAAAATCGGGGGTCGAACATAAACTCGACTCCCGAGTTCCAGAACATCACTTATGCAACAAAATGAATGATAATTGAATGTTGACTGTATTCGTGCATTGAACATGAGTGAGATTAAGCCAAAACAGCATATCATACTCCAGAGACAGTTAAATTTGCAAGCGGAAGACTGTGATAGATAGATAAAATATATAACTTATGATGAGTCTCCAGTGTGATAACATTACCAGGTTAAATAAATACAAGTGCAGTTCTAAAATGTACCAAATGTGAGGAAGTGTAATGCCTCCTATCCCATGTACCATAGCCCCGTCAATACAATATCAGGTCTTCATTGACCTACCAGGGAGATACAGATAGGAGAATTCCCCCTATCATCATAGAAGTAGTCCGGCTCTGCTTCACAAGCATCGCCACCACCTGAAACTCAACAAATCTGGTTGGTGTGTACAACACCGTCCCGTAACGTGGGAGTGAGTGATCAACTCAGTGGAACAGTAAAGCATAGGTTACATGTTATCAATTCAATCAAGCAGTAATGATAAAGCAGTATAAATCAAACATTTCTAACTACTCTTGTTAAGTGCGAAAATGAAATGACATGATGCTGTATGCCCTTGCCAAACCACCCTCAAGCGACATCATCTTACGTTCGCGAATGCTTACTCCCTCAGTGCGCCACATCTACAAAGCACATGCGGTGCGATGATGCTCATGATTACCAAGTTATTATTAGTCCATTTCAAACAGCAATATTGGGAAACTAAGGTACCTCCCTTGTATCATTCCCAAACATGATCCATTCTAGGGTCGTCAATCCTAGCTAATCTCATATGATATTATGGTTTGAGAAGCGTAGTGAAGGCATCGCAAAGGGCTCGTCACCCGTCAGCGCCGATACAGATCTCACCGTATGCGGCTCAATTCTTTGGCCGTCACTCAAGTACATATCTCACCGTACTTGGCTCAATCACTAGCCGTCGGCTCAAGTACAGGTCTCACCGCTCGGCTCAACTCATACTCTAAGTTCTTTGTGAAAGACTCGTCGCCAATCACGGACACTTGGAGTATACTCGAAGATACTACGGAGGACTCGTCGCCCGTCAAAGACGAGCACATGTGTCTCACTCAGTACTCGGCTCTCGCCGTAAGTATCGACAACTCGAATATAGTGTCCCATACCACCATAATCGGCTCACGAGTTTGGTTGCGCAATGGTCACTACGGGAGGCACATGACCCTCAGCCAGAGGCCGACGGCTCGACCACGGTGTCCCATACCACCATGCTCGGCTCATGCGTCTTAGCGGATCGAGATACCATGGTTAAAAGGGATTTCACTGGTAAGTTTGGTACCCTAGGTTCAAGCAGAGGCGACCAAATATGGTGAACATACATAAGACAGATCGGGTTACTTGACGAGCTCGACTAGCACGATCGCCGTTGAGCTGCACGACATGAAGTGCATAAACAACTTCGTGTGGCCTAGCCACTACCGACAGGCAACGCACGACACAAGTTCGTCGAACACATCCCACATGGCAAATGAATCTCAGCCACGAATTCAATCCCGTTACCGATTGCCTGGACTATAATCATAGCCCCAAACACAATCAATTGCAGATAGATAAAGCAATAGTGAATCAAGATTTCCACTCATACAATCAAGATATGGTATTATCCGTTTAGGGCTGTTAGGGCTGTTGCACGCACTCGTTGCTCCGCTCCCCCATCACCCAGGACGGATCATACAACGTAAATATAAATTTAAGCATATGCATTACATAGTTAAAATCATAAAGCAGTTGAGCATGTTATGGATCACAACACAAGCATGAGTTTGTACATGTTCAATTCCTAATCACACGACTATCAAAGGAGATCATACACATAGTAAAAAAAAAGGTTGAGAATCATATCTTAACACCCTTATTCATTACACTTTGCTAACTATACTCATTCAGACATTTCAAGAAACACTTAAACAAACATACATCGACATACATGACATATGTCGATCACATAGGCATTAGGCCAAATCCTTTCACTAGGGAGTTGCCCCAATAATAACACGCGTACACCCACGACGGATAGTCATGGCAAGCAGGAATCCAAGTTCCATATTCGTTCAGTCATTCCCACAAACACTTGGGCCACACATTTTAGCATATATGGTGTATATTGGCCGTGGCGTGATTTAGGGCAAATCCTTTCGTCAAAAGGGTATCGCCAATACAACAATCATGAATCCATGACAATTAGTCATGGCGAGCACGAATGAGAATTCTATACTCATTCAGTGATTTTCACAAACACTTAAAATACACTATTACAACATACATGGTGTATGTTAGCAAAACATATATTAGGGCTATCCTTTAGCCAAGTGAGTATTTTACTCATGTATAATATATTACTACAACAAATAATCATGATAAATGCATCTCTAAAATTTATACGTATACAGTATTTTCTAGAATACGCATTTTCAACATACATAGTGTATACAAGCAAACATGTATTACGGCGATTCCCTTCGCCAAGTAAATATTTTATACGCACATAATATATTTATACGACAATTAATCATGGCAAACACATCGCTAAAATATACATGTATACGGTGCCTTGCACAATACCGTATTTCTACATACATAGTGTTTGTTAGTAAACATGTATTTAGCGAATCCTTTCGCCAAGCTAGTATTTTATTCATATATTGTATAATCATATATTAAATAAGTACGTCAAACATTATTCCAAAAGAAATACGTATACGGTATTTCTAACATACACAATTTCAACATACGTCGCATTTACAAGTGAACATGTATTTTGGCGATTCCTTTCGCCAAACTAGTATTTTATTCATATATTATATAATCATACATTAAATAAACATGTCAAGCATTTATCCAAAAAAAATACGTGTACGGTATTTCTACGTATACCTAGAATATGTGAAATTCCATATTTCACAACGTTAATCGAAACAGGAAACGGAAAGCACTTTGTACATGTGCAATTACATGCAGATCATGAATCTACCATTATCTGACATTGAAAGCGTTGAAAACCGCAACTTATGCACTTAAAGTCCTCACCTTTGCCTTTTGAAACTCAACGAATCAGCAAGGGCAGTAGAACTTCCGTATACGGGAGTTTTCTAGCCTAAAGAGCAGAATCGGTTAGTTGTTACATAGCCTACAACGATCCTACCAAAATTGGACCTAGGGTTAGGGTTTCTTACCTTCAAATGGGATGGATACCGCCAGGAAAGCGCTAGAAACGGGCGGTGTAGGCCGTGTAACAAGCCAAAGCAGAGGAGGAAAATCGGCAAGAACAACCTCCAAGCCTTTCTCTCTCTTTTTCTCTCTCTTTTCTCTCTCCCAAAAATCAAATTCGTATGGCTGTGAGAGAGGGTGCTCTAAGGCCCTTTTATAGCCAAAAACATTCCGAAAATAGACTCAGGTTCAAGGGGTACTGCTAATATAGGATTTTCGCCGCTTTTCCCGCTCAAAAGGGAAGTTCTGGTGGCCCTCCTTGAACCAAACGTCAGACTTAAACTCACCATCGATGGATCTACGTGGGATTACGTTTTTGACTCGATCATTTCCGGATCGCACGTGGCGGACCACTTTCGATTCGGACGGTCGGTGGGCCACGATCGAAATTCCAAGTACATGTAAATGTTCTGAAATTTTTCTTAATCCGAGGGTGTAATTTGGTCCGATCTCGACGACAGTCAAGTTGCTTATCTTGACGCGTCAACAAATGATGTCGATCACTATTCCGGATATTTATTTTGGCATGTGAATAGTGTTTTTCACACTACCTCGCTCCGAATCGAAACGAATGACCGTGGGACATCGGATGGAGCTGATTTTGAGATGATTGTTAAGCCCGATTGGGCGGTCCTAGTTCCTTAGCCGGGTTATTCGGACTCCCGATGTGCGATCTAGACTAATCTGAAATTTCGTTTCATTCCCGAGAGCGGCACGGGAAATGAGTTTGTTCTAAACTTTAGGGTAACCTAGCGTCAATGATCTACGTAATTTTGGGTCTTGCAGATCGTATTTAAAGCGATCCTAACGGATTTCATGGCTAATTGAGTTTAGTACTTAGTTAACTTTGTTAAATTTCTAAAGGATTTAATCCTAAGTGATTTTCATCTGAGGTGGAACTTAGTCCATTGTAGTTTGTATATAAAGTGATCCAAGTTATACTACTTAGCTAGTTTAAGATAGTGTCTAGGGCGAAGGTGCTTTGAAAAATTGAAAGCACAAGGTAGTGAAGGGTGGGATTTGTGAAGAAAATGATTTAAGGAACGATTTGAGACTTTAATTGAGCGTTTAAGAAGTTAAACCTGTGTTAGGATTGACTCATTGCCTAAGGACGTCTAATTCCAGGTTGGCAAAAATCCGGGGCGTTACATTGACGCTCATTCAACACTGTTTCCTATAATGTGGTCCACTTAAGATTTGGATATATCTCATTTTTGGTCTCTGGGGAAGTAGCCAATCCATTCATCCATTGGATGGTGTCTGGGGGAGTAGCCAATCCGTTCCCCTTATTTGTAATGTGGGCTCAATCACTAAAATGAGCTGAATTACCAGATGGACAGCGTGGATAAAACAAGGGCTGAAAGTTGGGCAAGTTCAACCCGACCGACCCGTGACCGACCCGACATTGGGTTGGGCTCGGGCAGGATATATTGGGTCCGATCTCAAGCTTGGGCTATACAAACACCAACCCGATAAAACTTGGGTTGGGCTCAGGTTGAGGTCTCGGGTTGCCTGACCCAACCCGAACCCGATCAATATATAAGTTACTTATAAATTATAATTGAGCGTGGATCGTTTGTGTCGAAGGCACACTAGTGATGTCGGGTCTCATTTGTCCACGTCATTTTCAAGGACTCAAGCTAAGTATGCCAGATTTCTCTCCCAAATAGATTGGGTGTTATGGTACATGACTTTTAAAGGAATAGTTATCCTATATTTTAGCTTGTTTTTTTAAAGAAAAAAATTAAGTTCTTTATGATGAATAATCACATATATAATTAATAAAATTGTAGATACAAAAAATAAGTCCTATATTGAAATATAATAAACTAATGTAATAACAAAAATATTAGCATGTATACACCCGACCAACCCGATCAACCCGACCGAGCCCGCTTGGGTTGAGAATTCCCAACCTGAGGTTGGGTTGGGTTGGGTTCTAAAATCTCTTGGTTTAATGACGGATTTAATCCGTTGCTAATGGAAAAGGTCCATCGCTAATCCCATGTTTTTTGAAAATCCGTTGTCGGAACGTCGCTAAATTTAGCGACGGACCAACATCCGTGGCTAAAATCGGATTTACGACCTATTTACGACGGATTTTGGTCCGTTGTTAATAGGCGACGGACTAAATCCGCCACAATTTTTGATTTTCTCACAGCTACTTCCCGCCCAAAAACACCAAATGGAGGGCTTTTTAGTTGCTTTTGCGACAAATCATGGTCCGTTGTAAAGGAACTTTTTGCCTTCGCTTTAATTTTTTTCATTTTTTTAAGAAAATGGTGGAAAATTAAGTTTTGTAGTAGCCTAATAGTTTTTTTTAATAGAATTTCAGTGGTTTAATTGTACATATTTATATCTAAGATTATTTTTTAATAATTGATTGAATGCAAAAAGAAAATTTATTCTATTTTTATATCAAATGAGCAGAATTTTTATTTTTATTTTTTAATTTAAAATTAATATTTAAATGATTTGTAATATCACATGAAAAAGAATATTGAGAAGTTAAAAAAATTTAACAATGTTTGAGAAAAAAATAAATTTTGAAAAAATAAAAATCGTAATTTAATAAAAATATATTTTGTGGGAACAAAAAAGAATTTTGAATAAAGTTAATAAATTTGAAAAAAAAAAAAAAAACATTTGATTTTGAGAAATAAATAATATCCTGAAAAAGAAAATTAAAAATATTTTAAAAAATGTGAAAATTTTCACAATGTTGAAAAATGAAAATATTTTAAAAAAGAAATTGAGAGTTTGAAATTTGAAAAATAAAATAAAATTTCATATTTTAAAAAATATGAAATTTTATTTTATTTACACTCAAAATAAAATTTGAGTGAAAAACAAAATAAAACGATATCAAAAAAATCGATACTTTATCAAAAAAACAAACATTTTGAAACGAAAAATAAATAAGTTGAATAATTTTGTGATTTTGAAAAATAATTGAAAATGTTCAAAATTCGAAATTAAAAGAAAAAGTTATTTATAAAAACTCTAAGATTTTGAAAAAATATATATTTTTTAAAAATTTTTTGAAAAGTTGAAAATAACATAATGCTTTTGAAGAAAAAAAAATCGGCATTTTGGAATTTTTGGGAAAAACATTAAAATTCTTGAAAATTTTAGATATTTTAAAAATAAAAATTTAGAATTTGTATTTTAATTTATTTTTGAAATATTTTATAATAAAAAAGATATTTTGTTAAAAGTTTTAAAAGAAAAATTAAGAGTAAAAAAATATACATTTTGAAAAAAATGTTATTTTTAAATGGAAATTGAAATTTATTTGTAAAAAAAAAAAAAAAAAAAAAATTTATTAGGCACATCCACTAATTGAACATTTAACCGTTTTTGGACAATCAAATTAGTCCAGATTGAGAAGTAAATAACTTCATATGTTTAATTCAAATTTCACTCAAATTGTTGATCAATCTTGTATGCCCAATATCTTTCTCATATGTAGCTAGCTTGATTGGGGCGAGTAACTAGTTAAATTGAGGTTATTGATCAGTGAAATAGAGCGAATGGGCTAGACATATAAAATGGGCTAAATATTGTTGTCAAAATTGTAACTTAACTTATTGACCTTGCGAGAACCTAAGAATTGATGTTAATAAGTTTTGTGGGGCCCATCATGATGTGTGTTGAACATCAACACCGTGCATTTAATGTGCATTATGTTCATCCATTTTTACCGATCATTTTAGGGCCTGATCAAAAAAATGATAGGGATATAAACCTAAGGTGGACCACATCATAGGAAAACAATATTGATTGGATATCCACCATTAAAATCCTCTTCTACGGGTGGGCCCCACTATGATGTACGTGTTTCATCTATTCCGTTCATCCATTTTTTCATATTATTTTACAGTTTTATACCAAAAATTAGCGGGACATAAATCTCAGGTGTACCACACCACATGAAAACAATGGTGATTGGATATCCACCATTAAAATCCATCTTAAGGCCCACTATATTGTTTATTTGACATCCAATTTGTTGATTAGGTCATACAGGACCAGATGAAGGGAAAAACCAAAGATCAGCTTGATCCAAAACTTCTATGGCCCCCAAAAGGTTTTTAATGCTCCACGCTCATTCAACATTGTTTCCTGTAATGTGGTCCATTTGAGATTGGTATATACCTCATTTTTGGTCTTATACTATAAAATTTTCTGGAAAAATAGATGGACGACATGGATGAAGCACGTACGTCATGTTGTGGCCCACAGAGCACCGACCACCAGCCATTGGCTGGTCGCCACTTTTTAACGGGACGTGGATTTCCTGTTTAAGCCCTTGACTTCCTGCTTAAGGATGTTGGGTGGGGCCCAACACCATGTGTTTGAAAAATCTACTTCGTTAATCCATTTTTAGAGATCATTTTAGGATAAGAGAACAAAAATGAGTTGGATCCAAAAAGCAAGTGGGTCACACGAGAGGAAACAGTGGGGAAATAAATACCTACAGTTGAAACCTTCTGAACTCCACCTTGATGTTTATATGCCATCCAAACAGTTTATAAGGTCATTAACACTAGGAATAAGTGAAAATACAAGAAAAAAAAGAAGAAGCCTGAAACAAAGCTTTTTATGGCCGTAAGAATGTTTCAACGGTTCTCACTGAATCCCAACTGTTTCATCTCGTGTGGCCCACTTGAGTTTTGGATACACTTCGTTTTTGGTATCTTTTTCTAAAATGATCTATATAAATGGATTAACGGAGTAGATTTCCCACAAACATGGTGGTGGGCCCCACCCAGCATCCATGTGCAGTAACTTCCTACGAAAGGCTTTAATTAACACGAAATCCACGTCCTTGGAACGGATTGGCTACTCCCCCTAATACTAGCCCCGTGGCTGGTGGTCGGTGCTCTGTGGGCCCCACCATGATGTATGTGCTTCATCCATTCCGTTCATCCATTTTTACCAATCATTTTAGTGCTTAATACAAAAAATGATTGTATTAGATATTGATGGTGCTTAAGGGGCTCTATGGGGCCCATTGGAATATATGTGTTTGATCTAAGCCGCCCATCAATTCTAACCATCCACTGTGTTGTCCTCCTATGAAAGTTAAATGCCCTAAAATTCAGGCCTAATCATAAAGAACATTGTCCTACCATTTTGCTAGTCCAAATGTGTTGATGAAATTCCATTGAGCGACAAGCATATCACGTGTTTGATAAAATTCCTAAAACAGACGTGTGTACTTTTTAGGCACTGCATCATTTTTGCATGCAAGGATTGGAGACATTTGAATTTTGATTAATTTGCCCCCTTACAATTTCTTGATCTGGAGAATAAATTCTCATTATCCAAGATTGGAAAAAGAAGAAGAAGAAGAAGAAAAATTGAGATGTAAGATGTATTCTGGTGGTTCTAAATTGAGTTGTGATGGGTCCAGCAATGTTTTTTTCTCTCTCTAAAAAAAATCATTTTGGTCCAGCATAAGGGTTGGTCTTATTAGAAAATTGTTTTTAATGGTGGATGACCAATAACTATTGTTTACACATTGTGTGGTCCACCCAAGATTTATTTCAGTCTCATTTTTTGGAATCAATGATAAAATTATCTTAAGAAATGGATGGACGGCATGGATGAAACAAATAGATCATGGTAGGGCCCACCGAGCCATACTAGATACAAAGCTCAAGTCACCGCTTTTAATTTACAGTGAAAGAATGTGAGTTTTGTATTTGATTTAAAATAATGGTGACTCATTTATAACAATAGTGGCAAAGATCTAGAGTTATCCGGACCATCCAAATAATCAGTCTAGTTGTATATGGTAAATATTTATACATTTTATTATATAATATAATCTTAACCATCCAAAAAATGGTCCCATGCATGTACAACTGTTAATATAGCTTGTGTTATAAATAATGGAAAACTAACATAATTCGGATTTAAAGTTATTATCATATCCAAAAGAGGATTTCGGTGAGCGCCATTTCATCTTCCATACAAAATCCTTTGAGCGCCATTTACATCGAGCGTCATCTTCCATCGCTCGCCAAGGACTCCCCATGTATGCCCTAACCCCTCTTTTTCCTTTTTTCTTCTTCTTTCTGGAAATCCTTTTTCCTCAATTTCGATTTTTCCGCAGTCACCGTGAACGAGATCGAGGCCCTGTATGAGCTGTTCAAGAAGCTGAGTAGCTCCATTGTCGACGACGGCAGCATACATAAGGTAAGGTCCTCTTGTGGGGCCCACACCTCTTTCCTTCTGATTTCTGGAAGCTTCTTTATGTGGTCGGGTTGCAAATAGGATTATAAAACTATCATTAGAAATGGATGGATGGAGGGGATAAAATGCATACAGTATGATGAGGCCAACGATCTTATACAGTAGTAACTACATTCGGTGCTTATGGTACATCACAAAAAAAAAGGAGGAAAGGCATGCATCCAACGACTGACTTCCCTTTGCACCCAGTTGGTGTGAAAGCATTTTGGCCTAAACTTTAGAAAGCAAATTAGGTGTTACCCTCATCTTGGGGCCCACTTTGACGAATGTGATGTATATTCATGTTGTCCATCCGTTTTCTCTTATCATTATTTTAAGATGCTATAAGAAAAATTAAGCAGATAAAAATATCCGGTGGATCATACCATTGAAAAAAAAAGAGTGGTAAATGATTGTTAAAAGCTTTCCATAGGTTACAAAAGTTTTGGATCAAGCTGATCTTTCTATTTTACCTACATCCGGATATGGTTGACCATATCAATGGGTTGGATGGAAAAAACATAACAAATCTGCTTTTAGTAGGTATTTGAGAAGTTTTTAATGACTGTTTCTTATGGTGTTATCCCCTCGAGAATTTGATCTGATTAATTCTTGAGACCATGAGTTTAAATGGGCCAGAAAAATGGATGAACGGCATGGATCTACTACACGTCATCAGGTAAGCCCTACAGTAAGGTTTCGGCTACCACTTAACCCACTCTCAAAACTTTTTAAATTTTATCAAAGTGGGCACATCATTCATGTATCTTATCCACGCGATTCATCGGTGTTTGTTTGTTTTTTTTTTTTACACACGCACACACACCCCCACACACTCACGCTAGTGGAATTTCACCACCTATGGGTACTTGAACCACCCTTGACCGGGAGTTGAAACTCCTGAGAGTCATCTGTTCTTGAATATCATTTTAAAGCATATCCAAAGCCTATAGAAAGTTAAAGTGGACCATACTACTAGAAAGTTAAAGTGGACCATACTACCAAAAACCATGGGAATTGAATGCATGTCATTGAAAACTTCTTAGGGCTATAGAAGTTTTTGAGCCAGCTGATATTTGTATTTTTCCCTTCAACCATGTCACATGCAACCTTATGAACAGGCTACATATATCTACAATTGGCATTGTTGGAAATTTTATTTAGACATTGATACTTCTTTTGTGCAAGACCACCTCATGAGTGGGATAACCTGATTTCTGGAAGCTTCACATGATGAATGGCCCAGAACAGCGGATCATGGAGCCCACCGTTTATGTGTTTTGTCCATGCCGTCCATCCGCCCAAAAATAAAGCAGACGATTGTGATGATGGTTCTAAGTTTCTAACTGATTATTGATTGGATAACTTGGGTTATCTAATATCAACATGTTGTAAAAAAGCTTTTACAAATTAATGTAAACCTCCTTCTTAAATGCGCACACATGGGCTCTTTATGGGCTGGGATGGGCTTTTTCTTGAGTTAGGCAAAATAAATATTTTGAATAAGGTTGGCCATTAGGGTCAGCCCAAATAGTTCCCAGCCCATTGATCACTCTACAGCCAAGGAATTATTTGAGCTAACATGCACATGTCGGTAATCCAGACAGTTGATCAGATGGATCTTAACTTGGATAGATCTTGTGGCCAAACTACTCTATAGTGGAAGCTCTTAGCTATCCAATGCAATTCCTTCTGTAGTTACTTTTGGAAGGTTAGGATTGTTCAATCGGGACTTGCCAAAGTGCATTTGATGCCAGTGTGGTTCTTTTTATTATTTATACACTCAAAACATTAGTGTCAGTTGCAATTGTCTGATGAGCCGACGCTATGTTGTGCTTGTATCATAGAACTCCATTGTACTTCCACTTTTATAAATTCTACTAGCTTGATAAAAAAAAAAAGTAAAGGAAAAATATTATTAAAAGTAAAACAAATATAGGTGTATCGATAATTTTCTACTCGTTGACTCTTGTTTATCAAGAAGAAGGGGTCGTTTGTCAACCTATAGCGTATGGCCTGAATTACCACTGTATTCATTTTGTCTAGCATTCAATACAGTTGGGGCATGCCTTTTAGTTACACAGACTACCCAAATGCGGGATGTGCTGTGGGCATTGGCAGTAGAGAACCCTCCGTTTCGACACAACCTAGTGATTTGAAGACTACTTTTCCTCGATCTTGATTCACGTAGAAATTCAGGAATTATGATACTCGTCGTGCCGTGCGTGAATGGATGCATGGGGGTCCATCACAATGATCTAGAATGTTGATGTGATGGGCCCTATTCTGAACAAGCGATCACTCGAAAGTGCATGTTAGAAGATCTGAACCTTTTGTTCCCCGATCTATCATCAGTTATTGAATGTGGAACACCAGATTCTTTCTTAACTATCTTTAAATCTGGAGATTTTTGGGGAATCCTTTATCTATGATGAGCCTCATATCAATGGTCAAGACATAATTGTGCTAGTTGGTTGATACTCAAGCATTTCTATTTACAGAATTTTGTGTTATAATATAAACTTCACGCAGAAATGCTAGAAGCATCCATAGATTTGGCACTGCCATTGCAGCTGAAGACTTGATAACACCACCTGTTCAAGTAGAGCACACCTAACTGCTAATTAATGGGCAATTTGTGGATTCGACATCAGGTCTGTCCTTCAAATCATGGAATTACTTGATCTCAATCTGGATGTTCCTTTGTTATCCGCAACTACGAATCTAACCCACGCTCTAATCTCACCACCTTTAGCAGACACATACAATTGCAACTTTGGTACCTTACCTGACCTGATTTTTTGTAAATGCAGACCTTCCAGTCAAACCTGATTCTCCAACGGAACCTGATTACAAGGTGTACTTACATAGGGTTGGTAGAGCAAGACGTTTCGGTTGTAATGGTGAGTTTATTATTATTATTATTTTTTTTGAAGTCGGTTTAAGCTGTCTATTTTTATTTTTAGTGAAATACCTAAAAATAGCAGTCGATATTTTAAATACATTGAACACTGTCAATATATGGCATGAAATGCACCAAGAAGATCAATTCCTCTTGCAGTTGTTTTGGTCAGCTAATGAAGTTACTGCTACAAACTGTTATAATGGCCATTGTAACTGTTCTCCTTTGTGAGATTTGGTTTGCCCAATGGGTGGATTCCATTGTGTGAGTGTCCTGGCCTGAGAATTTAGCCAATCAATGAATCAGTTAGGCTCTCATGCATGTATCAGATGCACTAGTATTGTTGGATGGTTGTTTTCTTGGACCACCAAACACAGAATGAACCCTGCCTTATGGATGGCTTGGATCTCCCATCTATTCCAGGCTGGCATGTCTTGCAGTTTCTAGTCCACAAAAGTAGAATTAGTAAAATCTCTACTCATAATAGTAATAGCCAGTGCTTTATAGTATCCTGATTAAATACCAGTGATCAAATAATGGGGCCTACCACCCAATAAGAAGCTGGAGGCCCTCAGTTCTATACTTTTTTCTTTTTCTTTTTTTGGATTGATCCATGGTCTGAACTTGAGAGGTCCCACCGCACAAATTGCATACACACCCATAAGATCAATAGACACTACAACATTATAACTGCCACTACAAATCAGGTATAGAGAGTCATATCCTCTTTCCTTCTCTTTCTTTATTCCATTTGCACCCAAAAACCAAACCAGGCTTATGTTAGCGGTGCCTTCAATAGTGTATAACCATTCACAAAAAACCTTAAGATCACAAAAGTGGACTTGAATAGCTGATGCTACTGTAATTCATGTTATCACAACAATATCCTAAGGTTCTAATATATATCAACACTCAAAAGATAATACTGACATTTCATTTATTGCCATAAATTCTAGTGCATGAAAGTGTCACAAAGGAGTCCTTAAAAATTTTGAGAAATTTCTTGTCCTCCTGTTCAGGCCTGTTAATTATCAATGGTTACCCCCATTAATGCCATTAGGTTGTCCTCATTTTTGGACCCAGAGCCGTGAGGACTTTCCTTCGTCATGAGTATTACAAAGTTGTCTTGTCTTTTGCGAGGAAGGCCAAAGATTTGGCTGTTTTCTTGCTAAAGGTGGTGTCTCTACTGGGTTGCTTCTTGTGAACTCGAGAATAACCACTTTATTTGTATTTGTTGTTTTCATTTTCTTAATAAATTATATTCCATCCAAAGAAAAAGAAAATCTCTGGAGTGTCAAGTGTTCGAATAAACTTACCAATATCATTGTGTCTGATTGTCTTACTACTTTTCACCATGCCATTTGATTCATTAGATTGTTGTAACGCCCCGGATTTTTGCCAACCTGGGATTAGACGTCTTTAGGCAATGGGTCAATCCTAATACCTCATTAACTTGTCAGAACTGAATCCCATAGTCTAAAATCACTTCTGAACCCATTTCCTTCACAAATCCAACCCTTCACTACCTTGTGCTTTCAATTTTTCAAAGCACTTTAGCCCTAGACACTAACTTAAACTAGCTAAGTAGTAAAACTTGGATCACTTTATACACAAACTACAAAGGCCTAAGTACCATCTCAGACATAGAAATCTTACAGACTAAATCCTTTAGAAATTAAGTGAGATTTAGCTAGTGTTAAACTAGAGTACCTATGAAATTAGCACCAATCGCTTTAAATACGTTCATGAAGACTTAAAACTTGTAGAATCATTGACGCTAGGTTACCCTAAAACTTAGGATCAATCTCATTACCCTACCGCTCACGGGAGCATCTCGAAACTTCATTAGGTCTAGACCGCACATCGGAAATCGATTAACACGAAGTTAAGGAACTAGGACCGCCTCACCGGGCTTAACAACCACCTCGTAAATCGAGTCCAGTAGGATGTTCCCACGGCATTCGCTTTGAGTCGGAGCGAGGAGTGTGAAAAACACTATTCCATTTACAAAATAAATATACGGAATAGTGATCTCCGCACCTTTCTTAAATGCATCAAGATAAGCAACCAGACCGTCGAGAATCGGACCATATTACACCCTCGGATCAGGAAAAATTTCAGAACATTTACATGTACTTGGAATTTTGGATCGTGGCCCACCGACCGTCGAACTGAAAGTGGTCCGCCACGTGCGATCTGGGAATCCGATCGAGTCGAAAACGTAATCCCACATAGATCCATGTGTGGTGAGCTTAAGTCTGACATTTGACTCAAGGGGGGCCACCAGAAACACTCTTTTGAGCTGGAACATCGCCGAAATGCTTATAATAGCAGTAACCCTTGAACCTGAGTCTATTTTGGAAAGGTTTGAGACTATATAAGGACCTTAAACCCTCTCTCGTGGCAGTCATACGAATTTGAGATTTGAGAGAGGGAAAAGAGAGAGAAAGTGTGGGAGTTGTGGGAAGATCTCTCGCCGCTCTACCTAGCTTGCTATCGGTGCTTAACCACCTCATTCTTGCCGCTTTCGACGATTCCCAAGGCGTCATTTCTAGGTAATAAACCCTAACCCTAACTAACTTTGTTTGGGGATTAGACGATTGTAGATTATTAAATAACTAACTGTTTATTTAGTTCTTTAGTCGCTAAACTCCCGTATACGGAAGCTAGACAAACCTATCGATTCCGTTGTGATTCTACGACAAAAGGTGTGGACTTTAGGTGTATAGGTTGTGGTTTTCAACGCTTTCAATGTCAGATAATGATAGATTCATGATCTGCATGCAATTGCACATGTACAAAGTGCTTTCCGTTTTCAGTTTCGATTAGAATTGTAGAATTTGGAATTTCACATACTCTAGGTATTCGTATAAAATACCATATACGTATTTTTTAAAAAAATTTGTTTGACATGTTTATTTGACGTATGGATATATGACGTATGGATAAAATACTTATTTGGCGAAAGGATTCGCCTAAATACATGTTACTAATAAACACTATGTATGTAGAAATACGGTATTGTAAGAAGTACCGTATACATGTATATTTTAGTGATGTGTTTGTCATGATTAATTGTCGTATAAATATATTATGTGCGTATAAAATATTTGCTTGGCGAAAGGAATCACCGTAATACATGTTTGCTTGTATACTCTATATATGTTGAAAATGCGTATTTTAGAAAATACTGTATACGTATAAATTTTGGAGATGAATTTATCATGATTATTTGCTGTAGTAATATATTATACATGGATAAAATACTCACTTGGCTAAGGGATAGCCCTAATACATGTTTTACTAACATACACCATGTATGTTGTAATAGTGTATTCTAAGTGTTTGTGAAAATGATTGAATGAGTACCAAATTCTCATTCGTACTCGCCATGACTAGTTGTCATGGATTCATGATTGTTGTATTGGCAATACCCCTTTTGACGAAAGGATTTGCCCTAAATCACGCCACGGCCAATAGATACCATATATGCTAAAATGTGTGGCCCAAGTGTTTGTGGAAATGACTGAATGAATATGAAACTTGGATTCCTGCTTGCCATGACTATCCGTCGTGGGTGTACGCGTGTTATGATTGGGGCAACTCCCTAGGGAAAGGATTTGGCCTAATGCCTATGTGATCGACATATGTCATGTATGTTGATGTATGTTTGTTTAAGTGTTTCTTGAAATGTCTGAATGAGTAGTAGTTAGCAAATTGTAATGTATAAGGGTGTTGAGATATGATTCTCAACCTCTTTTAACTATGTGTATGATCTCCTTGGATTGTTGTGTGATTAGGAATTGAACATGTATAAACTCGTGCTTGTGTTGTGATTCATAACATGCTCAACTGCTTTATGATTATAACTATGTAATGCATATGTTTAAATTTATATTTACATTGTATGATCCGTCATGGGTGATGGGGGAGCGGAGCAACGAGTGCGTGCAATAGCCCTGGCAGCCCTAAACGGATAATACCATACCTTGATAGTATGAGTTTAATCTTGATCCATTACTGCTTTATCTATCTGCAAGTTATCATGTTTGGGGCTATAATTGTAGTCCAGACAATCGGTACCAGAATTGAATTCGTGGCTGCGATTCATTTGCCACGTGAGATGTGTTCGACGAACCCGAGTCGTACTTCGGTTGGCGATAGTGGTTGGCCACGCGATGTGCTTATGCACTTCATGTCGTTCAACTTGTTGTGTGCTCGATCTAGCCGAGCTCGTCAAGTAACCCAATTTGTCTTATGTATGTTCACCATGTTTGGTCGCTACTGCTTGAACCTAGGGTACCAAACTTACCAGTGAAATCTCTTTTAACTATGGTACCTCGATCCGCTAAGACTCATGAGCCGGGCATGGTGGTATGGGACACCGTGGTGAGTTATTTGTCGACCACGCCGGGGCCACGTGCCTCCCGTAGTGATGAGTGAGCAACCGGACTCGTGAGCCAATTATGGTGGTATAGACACTATATTCGATTTGTCGATACTTACGGCGAGAGCCGAAAGCGTGAGACTTGTACCGTCTTGACGAGCGGCGACGAGTCCTCCGTAGTATCTTCGAGTATACTCTAAGGGTCTCGTGATTGGCGACGAGTCTTTCACAAAGAACTAGAGTATGAGTTGAGCCGAGCACGCGTGAGACCCGTACTCGAGTGACGGCTAGTGATTGAGCCGAGTACGGTGAGACCCGTACTCGAGCCGATGGCCGCAATTGAGCCGCATACGGTGAGATCTGTATCCGCGCTGACGGATGATGAGCCCTTTGCGATGCCTTCACTATGCTTCTCAAACCATAATATCGTATGAGATAAACTAGGATTGACGACCCTAGAATGGATCATGTTTGGGAATGATACAAGGGAAGTACCTTAGTTTCCCAATACTGCTGTTTGAAATGGACTAATAATAACTTGGTAATCATGATCATCATCGCACCGCATGTGCTTAGTAGATGTGGCGCACTGAGGGAGTTAAGCATTCGCGAACGTAAGATGATGTCGCATGAGGGTGGTTTGGAAAGGGCATACATCATGTCATTCTATACTTGCATTAAATAAGAGTAGTTAAAATTGTTTGATTGTACTGCTTTATCATTACTGCTTGACTGCATTGATAACATGTTAACCTATGCTTTATTGTTCCACTGAGTTGATCACTCACTCCCACGTTACGGGACGGTGTTGTACACACCAACCAGACTTGTTGAGTTTCAGGTGATGGCAATGCCTATGAAGCAGAGCCGGACTATTGTTATGATGTCGAGGAGGAGTTCTCCTATCACGTAACTCTCTGGCGGGTCTCTGAAGACCTGGTACTGTATTGACGGGGCTATGGTATTTGGGATAGGAGACATTACACTTCCTCACATTAGGTATATTTTAGAACTGTACTTGTAATTATTTAACCTGGTAATGTTATCACACTCTGGAGACTCATCATAGTTTATATATTTTATCTATCTATCATAGTCTTCCGCTTGCAAATTTAACTGTCTCTGAAGTATGATATGTTGTTTTGGCTTAATCTCACTCATGTTCACTACTCTAATACAGTCAACATTCAATCATCATTCATTTTGTTGCATAAGTGATGTTCTGGAACTCAAGAGTTGAGTTACTACTCGACCCCCGATTTTCAGGGCGTTACAATTGTTTTGAAAAGTTTTTGGAGGTCCATCTGGTATGGATCTGTTCATAAGCTTTATTTTGTCTTACTTAATGGCTTGTTACTACTTTTCACCGTGCCATTTGGTTCATCACAGGTGTTTTCAGAATGCCCTGGGAAAGGAATTATGGTATTTGGCATGATCATCCACGTGTATAATCAAATGCTTATAAAAAAAACAACAGCACTAACACAGAGGAGTCTTTTTTGCTGCTCTTCTATGGTGATTTGATGGATTCATGGATTTAAATTGGCTTGCATTTGATTTGATGTTTTAAGGATGCAGGGGCCTATAGTGGTCCTTTTGGTAGTCTTGAATTTTGAAGTTTATCACCTTTCAAAAAAAAAAAAAAAAAAAAAGAAAAGAGAACAAGAACGAAAGAAAAGAAAAGCAAAAAATATAAAAAAATAAAAAAAAAAAAAGAAGAAGAGAGAGGTTTATAATGTTATTTTGTGGGGTTTATGTGAGGTTTTGTGGGCCTGATATATGGCATCCCTAATGAAATGTTAAATAGAAGTGATTGACAGGGGAGAGAGAAGTTAACAAAAACAAATGCAGCAACTGAACATTGGGTGATAAACAAATGAAAAAGAAGAAGAAGATTTGAATGCAAACATTACTGCAATAGCTACACCATTTCAGATTATGTTTTGTATTTTAAAGTTACTACTAACAAAAAACAGGCATTATGATAAACCAAAGATCTAGGAAATATCATATAGAGGATTAAGACAAATGAAGACTTGCCAAACATCAGCAAAAACAAGATGTCAAAGACAAATACATAGCTGAATGAAGCCAAAACAAACTTACCATTGCACAAATACATAGCTGAATGATTTTTTTATTTTTTTATTTTTATTTTTTGTTTCTTTCATCATAGCTCTCTTTCTTTTTAGGAGTTCATATAAAATCAAAACCATCATGGAATTCAGTTTCTTTTATAAGCTCTTCTTGCTATACTTAAACTTTCTTTTTTATATTTTTTTTGGAAGTTCAGATTGAATCAAAACCATATGAGTCTAGTTTAGCGTCAATGTTTTGTCTGCCTTCTTCTTTTCCTAAATTTATAACTGGATATTGTGATACATTAGCATTAAGGCTTTATATGACGACGACAATGAAGGACTAGATTTTGTGACAACTTGAGAATCTACTTTTAGAGATTGTTGAATGATGATGCTGTCACAAGATAGAATTAGGAGGGGCCTTAGATCTTGGAAGGTTGGAAAGGCATATGTATTATCATACATCATTAGGAAGGGTAAGTAGGAAATGCCCAAATGATTTTCAAACTGATATGTATGGCTTCTAATAGAGCTTTAAATCAGGTTTTGATCAGATTTTTTTATTTTTTTTTTTTTTTTGAGGTCTTTTTTTTTTCCTTGTTTTTTTCCTTTGTTTCAGGTTGAGAAGTTTCTAGCGATTTTAAAGGATAATGCTGGTTGATGCTTCAGTTGTTTTAGTATTTCCAAAACAGCTAGAAGAGATAGGTAAAGTAATCATCAGTCTTAATTTCGAACTTGTATTGCTGTGTCTGCGTAAGATTCGAGTATTTCCGTGTTTACACCCAACATGAAGCTTGTAGTTGGCTGTAAAATATCGATCATGAATAGAGTAATAGATGCTTGCCCACCTCTATACAAGAATCTGCTCCGCTTCCTGTCATATTTTGTGCAACCATATTTCAGATTTTTCTCCAGGTGGAAATTAATTTAGATGGTTCTCTTGAATGCACCTTTATTTCTTTCTTTGTTTTAGAGTGCATCCTAGAGACATTTGTATCAGACTGAATTGATGGAAGGATTGAATGTCATTAAAACAACTCAATAGGCCCTGCACGTCAATTTGTATGTTCAGCTTATCATGACCTTATAATGGTTGAATGTAAAAAATGTGTATTGTTGATTTTAAATCTAATACAATCCTTTCTCGGGTAGAGAGATTTCATGGTATGTTTCATCTTTCAGTTTGTACATGAAGTGAGCCAAGTTCCTGTTCATAAGTCAGATTGGTTGAATAATTCTAACCTGATTGGGACACTTGTTTGTCAAGTAAGACCATTGGACATATTTCAGTTTTGACTGCCCAATCAGGCTTGTTTTGAATCTTATTTTGGGTTTTGGATTTTGTTGGTTTTTGTTAGATTGATTAGGATTTTCAAATTTTGGTCATGTCTACTTTCATGTATGGGACTAAATAGATTACACCCATCTGTTAGAAAAGAATATCCCCATCACCATGCTTAATAAAAAGAAAGGAGGATAAACCTGTTACACTTGTATTGAGCATTTTCTTTTTGTTACTACTGGTGAAAGGAGGATTCAATGTTATTCAATGTCATGCTCTGAGTTTTGTTTATCTGTTTATGTATGGAGAACAGGTGGTGCTGTTATCTGGTGAGACTGGTTGCAGGAAAACAACTCAGGTTACCAGTTCTTTTGCTTTGATTCTACATTTAGAAATGAGTTGTATTTTGAATTATGTTCATTTAGATTAAAAATTTCAATGTGATTGTATATAGATTAAGACAATCAGTTACCTATTTAAGGGTTTTTATGTGGCCAGGCATAGATATAGTGTGCTCCTTGGTGCATAAAAATCCTTAAATTGTCCCTGTTTGGACAGTTCAAGACCGAATAGAATATAATGCTTTCATTTTAGCAATTCAAATGCACTTGCCTTTTCTATGCATCATCTCTCTTTTTCTCTCTAGATTTGTTTTGATTTTTTCTTTGCTTATGCGTAAAATGTTCTGATTTAAATATTAAGAATTATGTAGTGGCTTGATCCTAATCTTCCAACATTGGGTACGTAGGCAGCCGTTCATACTAGACCGTATCGGTGCAGCCACAATTTTATTTTATTTTTCCCTTCTCGTAGTGTGGATGCATTTTTGTCAGGACTACTTGGCAATAAGAGTGAGGTGGATGTAAGTTCTCGAAACCTTTAATTAATCTTGAATTATTTATATCTTTATCGCTTCATTTATATCTTTTGTCATCAGGGTCAACTTGTAACTCCTCGAGAACCGCTCTGTGATAAGACATTACGGTGCATGACGGTTCCTAGGAGTTAAGTTGCAAATTATTATTAAGAGTTGGTTGGATATAATTTATTTTTTGTAAATGTTGTTAATAGTTGGATGGATGATGAATGTATTTGTGAATGTAAATGAAAATAAAAAACTTATGATATATATATATATATGTTATCAATGGAGGATGCCTTGTTTAGGGGGACATGAAATTTTGTAGCTTATGGTATGGTGCCCCAATATTGGTTGTATGTTACTAGTATGTAGTAGGTAATACTAGGATGAATAGTAAACATTTTGTAAGCCATATCCTAATTAATTATAAAACTATATATATATATATATATATATATATATATATATATAAATGCATATTGCAATTTATATGTGAAATAATCGTCATCATCGTCATCATCATGTAAGCCATATCCTAATTAATTAGGGTCGCCTACATGAATCCTATTCCACCGTTCCACTCTATCAAGGGCCATACCTTCAGTTAGACCATAGGTCATCGGGTCTTTTCTTACTACCTCCATACACGTCTTTTTGGGCCTTCCCCTTGCCCAACAATTTGTTCCTTAAAGCGTGGTTGGTCTTACAGCTATTCTATAAAACTTCCCTTTTAGTTTGAATGGTACTCGACGATCATTTAAAACTCCCAAGGCACATCCTATAGCAATTTTTGCCGTCTTGTTGGCTTGAAACACTCTTGAGGGTAGCAATGTGAAATGGCACCATGCTGTTGTGGATTGGCAAAAGGACAGCCTCATTCTTTTGGTCGATCTATATCATTAATTCCCTCGACTGTGGGATATCATTGACATTCTTATAGGCAATGAGATCGCTTGAAGCTTTTGCAGAACCACGGCCATCTCCAGCTGCAGAACCGCCCCTAACCAACCTCCTCGCGGTTTCTTCATTCTTCTACTGAGCCAACTCAGCCTGATGTTGCCTCCGTGGCTCCTCCTTTGACATCTCCTGATTATCCGACCTTAGAGTCGCTTTCGACAAGAACGCCTCAGCTTTATTGGATTCAACTTTGACATTCGGACATTCTTCTTCCTCCTCTTCCTCATTGAATGAGTATGCAACATCCTTAACTAACTTGGAGATGATTGAAGTCACAACTTCTGTAGCTTTTTCATTGACAATAATGGTGTTTGCAAGCAACAACGAGAACATCTTAGTCTTTGGATTGTTGGTTTCTAATTGCAAGTTCTGGAACCCAATAGATACATTAAAAACCATTCTAAGCTTCAACACCCGATCGTTCCTGGCATTTAAACTCAATCCCGACTCACGAAACTCGAGACCACCTTCCATTAACTATTATCTTCTGTGGTGAACTTCCATAACCATTTCACAAGAATGACAGTATTCATATGTTTTAGTCATTTTAACCCCACTCCACCATAGCTTTTCAGTTTTTCCTCCCACTCCACAAGATGAAATTTGTGCTTTCTTCTGCACTCTGTGAAAGGAACTCTTTGAATTCTGTTCTTTGAACAACACTTGTTGGACATTGGAACAAAAAATATAATAGATTGGCATATTAGCTAATGTAGAATTGATGGGAGTTATGTAACCCCCAAAGGACAACTATCTTCTCTTCTATCCCAAGAAGCTTTCTTTCATACTTTCGACCATTTCATCCCACAAATGATACAAAAGGGATGCCAAGATACGATGAAGGAATCTTCCCCACCCTGCAAACATAGCTATGAGCAAAAGATTCAATTTTCTCTTCCCTCACCCATAGCCCAGTTTCTCTCTTTGATAAGTTAATCTTGAGACCTATGAGCAAAAGTTTCAAACTGTTTCACTATGATTTTATGAAAACTTAGTTTATCCTAGCATCTGCAATTTTTTTTATTTTTTTTATTTTTTGTACTTTGCATATGACTTCTAACAACCACTTGAATGATTCTCACATGCATCACTTTCATCATTGCATGTCGTTTAGCAAACCTGTGATATTCTGAATGTTGAAAGATGGTGTTAAATGGGTATGAGCCTTGTTTGAATATAACTGTATGATGGTTGAATGGATGGATGGGGGAATCAAAGATATTTTTTTGGGTCTGGTTTCATGGACCAAATGGTAATAGAGATGCAGTTACAAGCACTGACAAGTTGTTGCTATCTTCTGATTATGCAGGTGTATCTTGTTGGGAAATAGGAATTTCGCAGTTCCTACACTTTCATTTGGTCATTTTGTTAGACACTAGTCAATTAAATGCAGATTGCATTGCGCTGTTGTGTATTGATTCCAACATCTAAAGATCTTTTCAAAATGTATTGTGCTCTCCCAGTGAATGCTATGAAGTTAAGAAATGCTCTTACCTGAACCTCTAATGGCTAGGATGGATTCTAATCTTTTATTTTGTTAATTAGTTTCAGTTGATTAAACTATTCACTTTTCATGGATTTGAGCTGGTTATTTGTAATATATGAAGGGTTGACTAAACTAGTCTTTTCTTGGATTGAATCTGGTTGTTTGTAATATATGTAGGAAGGGCTCAAAAGAAGGTTGAACAAGAGAAGATACAAAGTAGTCAATTCAAGGCAAGGCATAGCCAACAGATGAAGTTCCGGGTAAGAAGTGTTTAGTTATGAGGGTTAAAAGTCAATTTTTGTTGGAGTGGGCCACTTGGGTCATTTCTTTTTTTTATTGAATTGAGTTGTTACCAATTTTGTGAATATGATTCTTATCAAATAATAGTGTGAATTATTTTTTGAATGACTATTAGGTGTAAGATTAAAAAATAATAATAATAATAAATTATCAATATTTTTTTTATTTACAGATAATTTAGCGACGGACCAAATCCGTTGCTAATATCTGCATTTAAAATCAACGACGGATTTGAGGTCCGTCGCTTACTCATATTAGCGACGGACCCTATCCGTCGCTAATTTTTTACCAATGAAAATCAACGACGGATTTGAGGTCCGTCTCTTACTCATATTAGCGACGGACCTTGTCCGTCGCTAATGTTTTTACTGACGACTAATTTTTTGAATATTACCGAGGACTTGTTATTTTTTACGACGGATTTTCTGTCACTATGATGCGATGGACCTTATCCGTGGCAGATTAAACGATGGATATAATCCGTCGTAAAACCAAAAACGACCCAGTAAATAGCGACGGATGAAGTCCGTCGTTTTTTTAGTTTTACGACGGATTTGGTCCGTTGCAAAACAGTGATTTTGGTGTAGTGGTATAGGAAGCTTGGGTTGGGTCACTAGCCAAACTACTTGTAAATCCTACACCTCCACTCTGTCCATCTATTTTGACAGATCATTTTAGGTTATGATACCAAAAAGGAGGCAGATAGGAGACTCTGATGGACTGCACCACAGGAAATAGTGGTCATAGCTGTAATCATTTAGTGTTACCAAAACAAGAACAAGGGTAATTAAACAGATAGGAGACTTTGGTGGCCCCACCATAAGAACAATGGTAATTAAACACCCACCATTGAAACTTCCTTTAAGCTCACCATCTTGTTCGTCTGCCATCCCACCCATGTTGTTCAGCTGATATTTGATTTTTCTCTTCATCCATGTCTTTTCTTAACTTATTAATAGGTTAGATCTCAAATAAACATCATGGATAGTCTCAACGGTGGGTGTCACTATCCCCACTATTTTCGGTGGTGGGGCCACTTGAGATTTGGAACTGACTCGTTCTTTTGATTATCCCATAAAATGATCTCTCCAAATGAATGGACAGTGTTGATGCAATAATACATCATGGTGGGGCCCACAGATCTAACTCCTTTGTTGGATCAACTATTAAAATAATTCATTAAAATGAATGGATGGAGTGGATAAATAACATACATCACGGTGGGCCCCACAAAACTTAAAAACGGAAATCGGATTGCGTACTGAGTTAGTACACTCTTATTGTACTGAGTAAACTTTGTTGGGTCCACCATGAATGTATCTGGTCCATCCATCCATTTTTCCATCTTATTTTACATGTTGAGACAAAAATTGAAGCATACCCAAAGATCAAGTGGATTATACCATAGGAAACAGTTGGAATAATTATTTCCACCGTTGAAACCTTTATAGGGTCCACAGTGATGGTTATTTCTCATCCAACCTGATCATAAGATCACAAAAACATGGATGAAGGCAAATCACAAAAACAAGCTTGATCCAAAACTTCTGTGGCCCCCAAGAAATTTTCAATGGTAGATGTTCAATTCACATTGTTTCTTGTGGTGTGGTCCAATTGAGGTTTGGATATACTTCATTTTTTGGGTCAAGCCCTAAAATTATCAGGTAAAATGGATGGACAGAGTGGATAAAATACATAAATCAAGGTGGACCCCACAGATCAGTACGCAATTCGCTTCCTAAAAATGAGTCCAAAATAAAGTTAAAAACATTCCCCGCCCGCCCCTCCCAAAACCCAAATCCCGCTCCCGCCCCTCTCCCAAACCGTCTCTCTCTCTCTCTCTCTCTCTCTCTCTCTCTCTCTCTCTCTCTCTCTCTCTCTCTCTCTCTCTCTCTCTCTCGCCGACCATCGGTTTCCCAACCCTCTCCCACAAGCAAATGCGCCCGGCCCTCTGTTTCCCAACACCTCTCTCTCTCTCTCTCACTCGGTAGGGTGTCGCAATCCCCTATTCACCGCAAACTCACCATAGATCTGTGAGAGAGACTCGGAGAGCACTCGAAAGAAGAAGAAGAAGAAGAAGAAGAAGAAGAAGAAGAAGGAGGAGGAGGAGGAGGAGGAGGAGAGGAAATCCAGACATCTCAAACATCTATCCTGCGAACCATCTACGATCTCTAGCTCTTCAAAACAACAATTACTCTCTTCTCTCTCTCAATGCCGATTTATGGATTTGGGGATTTAGTAATTTATGGATTTTTGTTTTTGTGGGCTTTTGATGGTGTTTGGGGTTTGAGTGTCTGGTTCCCTGATAATGTTGATTTAATGTTGCTCAGAGGAGATTTTGTGATTTTTATGCATTTTGATGATAAAGATTTTTGGGTTTTCTTTTTTTGGGTTTGAATCAGTTGAGATTCGGCAGTGGCTGCAGGAATTTATGAATTCCACGTATTGTCGATTTTTAGTGTTTATCTCATTTGAACTGTTTAATTATGTTTTATGTTGGTTTGGACAATTACAATGAGACTCAATTTATTCATCTGGAATTGTAAAAAATGATAAATTCCTGTGTGTTCAAAAGGGTCTACTTGTATTAGATTAGAAATACTTCCAACTTTCGAATATTCCAAGTAGCATTGTTTCTTTGTTATGTTGTTGAACATGTCTACTATTTACTGTTTGGAGTTGTGTACACAACCATCCTAGCTGTGCATCAGATTGGCCTAGCTATGGAGATAACGTGGTCCAATTTAGGATGGTACACTCATCAGGCAGACCATTTTTGTATGTTGAATGTGGACAGTTGGCAACTCCTTTTAAAAGCATCTATTATTTTGGTACATGTATTATGGTAGCTGAGTTGACTTGTTTATGTCTACTTCATGTGCTGAATGTATCATCATGTCTAGAGATGTGTGTCGACTTAACCTGTTAGTGTTACTGTTAGAGGGCAACAATCTTGGTATGGCATCTTACTGTTGTCTGGAGTTCTTGTTTGCTTTTACTCTATCTGATTCTCCTATTGGATGATTCTAACCATCAAAGAGAATTCATTTCTATTCTTTGCTATTGTAACATCCCAAAAATCGGGGGTTGAGTAGTAACTCAACTCCCGAGTTCCAGAACATCACTTATGCAACAAAATAAATGATGATTGAATGTTGACTATATTCGTGCATTGAACATGAGTGAGATTAAGCCAAAACAGCATATTATACTCCAGAGACAGTTAAATTACAAGCGGAAGACTGGGATAGATAAATAACATATATGAACTATGGTGAGTCTCCAGAGTGTGATGATGTTACCAGGTTACTTAATTACAAGTACAATTCTAAAATATACCTAATGTGAGGAAGTGTAATGCCTTCAATCCCAAGTACCATAGCAACGTCAATACAATACCAGGTCTTCATAGACCTACCAGAGAGATACAGATAGGAGAACTCCTCCTCATCATCATAGAAGTAGTCCAGTTCTGCTTCATAAGCATCGCCATCACCTGAAACTCAACAAATCTGGTTGGTGTGTACAACACTGTCCCATAACGTGGGAATGAATGATCAACTCAGTGGAACAATAAAGCATAGGTTAACATGTTATCAATTCAGTCAAGAAGTAATGATAAAACAGTAAAATCAAGCACTCCTAACTACTCTTATTAATGCAAGTATGAATGCAGTCATGATGTATGCCCTCACCACACCCTCCCTCGTGCGACACCATTTTATGTTCGCGGCATGCTTTCATCCCTCAGTGCTCCACATCTTCCAGGCACATGTAATGCATGATGAGCATGATTACCGAGTATTTATTAGTCCATTTCAAATAGCAGGATTGGGAAACTAAGGTACCTCCCTTGTATCATTCCCAAACATGATTCATTCTAGGGTCGTCAGTCCTAATTAATCTTAAACGATGGTGTATTTTCTAGGTCACTACAAAGACTGCCAGGGCTGTTACGCACAAAGGTTATACCACCCCCCCATCACCTCTTAAACGATTCATCACTATACAGAAACAGGCCTAGTTCATACTCTATACACCGCGGCAAAACTCTAAGGCTAATCACCGCAATTTCAGAGTATGCTCGAGGTCACTACAAAGGGCTACCAGGGCTGTTGCTTACATTCGTTGCACCACTCCCCCATCACCTTATCAATGTAGGCCGACAGCACAAATATAGTGTCCCATACCACCATAATCGGCTCACGAGTCTGGTTGCTCATTGATCACTACGGGGAGGCACGTGGCCCCAGCGTAGGCCGACAGCTCGACCACAGTATCCCATACCACCATGCCCGGCTCATGAGTCTTAGCGGATCGAGGTACCATGGTTAAAAGGGATTTCACTAGTAAGTTTGGTACCCTAGGTTCAAGCAGTAGCGTCCAAACATGGTGAACATACATTAGACAGATCGGGTTACTTGACGAGCTCGGCTAGCTCGAGCGCACAACAAGTTAAACGACATGAAGTGCATAAGCACTTCGCGTGGCCAACCACTATCACCAACCGAAGTACGACTCGAGTTCGTCGAACACATCTCACGTGGCAAATGAATCACAGCCACAAATTCAATTCTGGTACCGATTGTCTGGACTATAATCATAGCCCCAAACACAATCAATTGCAGATAGATAAAGCAGTAGTGGATCAAGATTCAAATCATACAATCAAAGTCTGGTATTATCCGTTTAGGGCTGCCAAGGCTGTTACACGCATTCGTTACACCACTCCCCCATCACCCATGACAGATCATACAACATAAATATGAATTTAAATATACGCCTTACATAAATAAAATCATACAATCAGTTGAGCATGTTAACAAGCATATCATAAAGCATATTATAAAGCATGTTATAAAGCATGTTATGAAGCACTATATAAACAGGAATACAAACACATATATTTCATAAATAAGTGGTTAAAGTGAACAACCTCATGGAGGAAATCATTCATGTCTCTAAGGTAGTTGAGAATCCCATCTCAACACCCTCCTAAGGCATCAACATCCAAACACTTACACAAGCATTTTCACAAACACTTAACATACACTATTTCAACATACTTAGTGTATGTTAGCAAATATGTATTAGGGCGAGTCCTTTCGCCAAGCAAGTATTTTACGCATATATAATATATTCATACAACAAATAATCATGGCAAATACATCTCTAAAATATATATGTATACGGTATTTTCTACATTAATACAGTATTTCTACATACATAGTGTGTATTAGTAAAACAGGTATTTGGGAGAATCCTTTCACCAAATAAGTATTTTATCCATATATCGTATATTCATACAACAAATAATCATGTCAAACACATTTTCAAAATTTATATGTATACGGTATTTTCTACGAATACCTAGAATATGTAAAATTTCATAATCTACATCTTTAATCGAAACAGAAAACAGAAAGCACTTTGTATATGTGCAATTGTATGCAGATCATGAATTTATCATTATCTGACATTGAAAGCATTGAAAACCATAACCTATACACCTAAAGTCCGCACCTTTTATCGTAGAATCGAAACGGAGTCGATAGAATTGCTAAGTTTTGCAGTTTGGTAACCTATAGAATAAAATAGGTTAACTATTTCATAGCCTACAACCTATAAAACCCCAAAACAGATTAGGGTTAGGGTTTCTTACCTAGAAACGGAGCTGGAATCACTGGGAAAGCGATTAGAACGGAGTGGTGGAGCTCGTGGAGCGGCAGGGAAGCATGGCAGGGAGATTCTCCCACATCTCCCACACATTCTCTCTCTTTTCTCTCTTCTCTCTCTAGGGTTTCTCTCAAATTCGTATGGATGCAATGAGAGAGGGTTTAAGGTCCTTATATAGTCTAAAAACTCACCGAAATAGACTCCAGGTCAGAGTATACTTATGTTATAACCAAAGCGGACCTGTTTCAGCTCAACGGAGGACTTTTAGCAGA
Source organism: Magnolia changhungtana (assembly GCA_030180095.1). Classification (NCBI taxonomy): domain Eukaryota; kingdom Viridiplantae; phylum Streptophyta; class Magnoliopsida; order Magnoliales; family Magnoliaceae; genus Magnolia; species Magnolia changhungtana. Next base: position 886,834 of record JASAUF010000098.1, read on the forward strand.
CCTCCTTGAGCCAAAGGTCGGACTTAAGCTCGCTAACATCGGATCTACATTTAATTAAGTTTTTGTTTTAGTCGGATTCCCAGATCACGCGTGGCGGACCAGTTTCAATTCGACGGTCAGTGGATCTCGATCGGAGATTCCGAGTACATGGATATGTTTATGAATTTTTTTCTGATCCAAGGGTGTAATTGGGCCTGATTCTGACGGTCAGGTTGCTTAATACTGACCCGCAAACGACAAGTCTCAGATTACTATTTGAGATATTTTATTTTGGAAAGAAAACAAGTGTTTTCACACTCTCTCGCTCCGGACTCAAGCGAACAGCCATGGGACACTGGCTGGATTTGATTTCCGAGATGGTTGTCAAGCCCAGCGAGGCGGTCCTAAGTCCTTAACTTCATATTATTCAGACTCCCGATGTGCGGTCCAGATCTGATACGGAGTTTCAACGTGCTCCCGAAAGCAGTCGGGTAATGAGTTTAATCCGAGATTTTAGGGTAACCTAGCGTCAATGATTCTACAAGTTTTGGGTCTTGCAGATCGTATTTAAAGCGATTCTAGCGGATTTCGTAGCAAATCTATTTTTGCACTTACTTTGTCTCATTTCTAAAGGATTTAGTCCTATAAGATTTCTGTCTGAGTTGGTACTTAGTCCTTTGTAGTTTATATATAAAGTGATCCAAGTTATACTACTTAGCTAGTTTAAGATATTGTCTAGGGTGAAAATACTTAGAAAAATTGAAAGATCAAGGTGGTGAAGGGTGGGATTTGTGAAGAAAATGGTTTGAAAAGGGATTTGAGGCTTTAATTGAGTGTTTGAGAAGTTAAACCGGTGTTAGGATTGACCCATCACCTAAGGGCGTCTAATTCCAGGTTGGGAAAAATTCGGGCTGTTACAGTTATAAAATCAAGAAGTGGGGTGTGTTTCTTTTTAAAATTGCTGGCACATCTCTTGCATAGTTTATCTGTTTAGGATGTGTTTGGATAAACAACTGAATTAATTTAGTTCATTCAATAGGATATGACATTTTTTACTTCTCAAATGGATAAGTTTGCTTGAAATTGCTACTAGTTGCATTTCAGGTCCAACTTTAAAGTAACATAATTACAAATTTGGAAGGGATGGAAAGTTTTAACCCCGGGATTGGCCGGCATGCCAAACAGACTCGATATATCAATCCTGGGATATAGCAATCCCATGGATAGTAAGACAATCCACTCACAACACTATCATTACCTTGAAATCCATGCCATCAACCCTAGTACCATTCAATCCCTTCCAATCCACTTGGCCAAACGGGCCCTTAATGAAATTGAGGGCCAAGTTCAGTAATCAAGACACCATTCAAACTGAGTCAAATAACATGCATTCTGAGTGAATCAATGATTCCCGGTGTTGAATCAATAACAAAGATTTAGAAAGTTTTGGGCCCATGACTGGATGGGTTTGAGCCCAAATTTTACCTTAATAGTCAAGTCTCCCGCTCCTTTTGAGTCACGGTTTGGATGGCATATAAACATCATGGCCAGCTATAGAAAGATCTCAATGGTGAACGTTCCCCCTTTTTTTTGGGAAAGGATAACTTGGGCTTTGGATCAATCTCATTTTTAGGTTCGTCCCTTAACATGAATGATCTCCCTTAACATTAAGGTTTGCATGGACAATTATATGCAACAGAAGGCCATAAGATCTAAACATTTTAGCCCTATCTATTAGTTGTTGCATGTTAAGGGTGTCTTCATGTACAAATTTCTACACTTTATTATATACCAATATGTGAAGACTTCAGCTACATTGTACTTAGTGCCCTTTGCCTCCCGATATAAAGCAATCGTTGTAATTTCTCCATTTCTCTGTGTGCTGTCTTCACTGTAACTTAGCTGCACTAGTCCTTTGCAATACTATTGTTTGGTTTATGGCTTTTTGCTAATCCTTTACTTTTGAGATGGCTCAACATTAGGGAGATAAATGGACCCTCCTTGAAACCATAATGATAATTTTGTTTAAAAATCTCAACCATTTATTTTTATAAGCTGGCTTATTGTCATTTGGTCATGTTTCTATTCTTAATAACTTCCCTGAACTCTGATCATTTACTTTGTGCTTCCACAAAAATTGCCATGATGGTTTGTGATCAGAATTTTTGGTGAGGAAACTTGTTTGCCAGTCATGTTGAAGGTGATACTTTTGTCCTTCTGTATCATATGTATGCAACTGATGCTTGATGTGGAAATCTGGCCCTTTTGAACCTTCCCTAATTGCATAAGTGGCTGAACCAACTCTGTATGTTACACTTAACTCGTCATCCACTAGTTTCTGTAAATGAAGATAAGATGATTGATCTTAACAGTACGGTCGTCATGCACATAGACAGAAAATGCTTGCAATGAATTTTTATGAGTATTAGGTAACCTATTAATGAAAACAATACATTTTGTTTATGATTTGACTAACTTTCAAATATGTATGTCCTTTTGAACCTTCCCTAATTACACAAGTGGCTGAACCATCTCTGTATGTTACACATAATTTGTCATCCACTAGTTTCTGTAAATAAAAATAAGAGGATTGATCTCAACAGTATGTTCGTCATGCACATAGACAGAAAATGCTTGTAATGAATGTTTATGAGTACTTGATAATTTTGGAGTCTTTGGTTAGGGTTTGGGCTGAAAGTACGAGTGCTGGAGCCGACGCTTTCGGAGTCTGAACTCATTCTTTTGAAAAATAGAAAAATGAGAATATTAGTAAATATGGATTTTCTGGTTAAGAAGAAAATGGAAGATGGATTAAAAAAACATAAAAGAGATTTTTTTTGTTCTTCTTCTTCTTTTTTGCTTCAACAGAGAGAGACTAAGCTAACAATGAGCTTCTTTCAAAGGATCAATTGGTTTTGTTTCACAATAAACCAAACTTTATAACTAAGCTAACAATGAGCTTCTTTCAAAGGATCAAAATTGATAGCACTCTTACCTAAAAAGTATTGAAGGTCTTTAAAGTCCTTTATCTTAAAATATTGAGAGAGATTTTTCAAAATTTTCACATATCCTACAACACCACTTGTGATGATCAAATTATCTATGTCAACAACACAAAGTTTCATATATATATTTCTTCACAAAAGTGCATGTATTAGTAAAAGGAAAAATAAAATCACTTGAAGAAAGTATTCTCTAACCTTTGTAACCAAGCTTTAGATGCTTGTTTTAGATTATGGAGTGCCTTTTTTGGTTTGCATGCATGCCTTAGCTTCATATGATCATAAAATTCCATAGGTTGATCAATATATATAAAGAAACCCTACTCTCTCATAGCAATGTGAGAATAACAGCACTCCAGATATGCATATCCTTTATCTTTCTTCTATGTAGTTACATGTCAAATTTCTTCGCTCTTTAATTCATTACACTAAATTCAGGTATGGTTTGCACCAATTCAAGAGACTGTACATTAGGCATTCAATATATAAGACTGGAGTGAGACTGATTAGGCATTTAAATGTGTTGCAGGATGTTGTTTGAATTGCTTGTTCTAACAGGTGCACAAGTTGGAATGGATTGGACTTCTATCTTGAGAAAACGCCATAATTTCAGGTAGTTATTATTGTAATGAAAAGTTAAAAAATTAAAAGAGAGAGAGATAATGAATTCATGGAAAGAAATGTTCAATATCATTATGGCTGCTTTCGCCGAGTTTGATGCAGAAATTGTCGCCAACTTCACAGAAAGACAAATAGCATCAGTGGCCACAGATTGCAACCTAGATTTAAACAAGGTTCGAGGTGCTATCAACAATGCTAACAGAATCCTCCAGGTCAGATTGTTAATTGGACCGATTTTATTTAAATGATCTTGATAATCTATTTTATTTAAATGAGCAAACCTAAATGTGTGTCGGAGCTATCCGGATGAGCGACGGTCCCTGGAAGGTGGGAACCACTGTTATGACCATGATGAAGCTGTCCATTTCCTGTGGACAGCATTGGAGGGCTTGACCATTTGAACAAGCCGTGTATATGTATTTGCTCGAAATTAATGGAGCAGACCCTCGGAGCTATCCGGATAAGCGGGGGTCCTTGAAAGGTGGGAACCAGTGTTATGACCATGATGAAGCTGTCTATTTCCTATAAACAACATTAGAAGGGCCTGATCATTTGGACAGGCCGTGTTTATGTATTTGCTCGAAATTAATGGAGCAGACTCGGATGTACGTCGGAGCTATCTGTATGAGCGGGGGTCCCTGAAAAGTGGGAACCACTGTTATGACTATGATGAAGCTGTCCATTTCCTATGAACAGCATTGGAGGGGCCTGACCATTTGGACAGGTCGTGTTTTGTTGAGGGTCAAATATTGCATATCAGACCCTGATTATTGTCTGGACTTACAGACATGATACCGTTTAATGGTTCGCTTTATTCGTGTTTGTGATACAGAGTGTATTTATGAGCATGGACTGAAAAAGGGAGCTTAAAGCATGGATTTAACGCTCTGATGACACCAAAGGCAATGGACGGACTTCAGGGACTGAGATCGACAGAGTTGCATGCTAGAGATCGAATAAAATCGAGAAACTGAAGCTCAAATGGCCTGAAATTGGTACAGAATGCAAGATCACAAGGTTCCTACCATCCATTTAGCTCGAAACTTCATATATGGACTGAAGACCTTAAATAAGCCGTACACGTTAAATTTCAGTCGTTCAATCCCTGCAAAAGTGGTCCAACAGTTAGATCAGCCCATGAATTACTAATCTGAGGCCCACCTGTTACCTGGATATGCTTCAAAATTGGTCTTGATGGTTTAAATGATATGACAGAATGGATGGATCGAGCGAATTTCACGAAAACATCAATTTTGAGCCTATGCTGTAGCACATGAGAGCCCGCTGTGCACTAACATCAGCAAAGATGGTCAACCGTCTTTGATAACCTCCGGCGTCTTACGCAAACCTATCGGTTTTGCCCATCCCTGGGGCCCACCTATACTCACGTTTTGATGATCTGAACCGTTCACTTATCTCAGGAGACGGCCATAACTAACGCATAGGTGACCTTTTGGGCCCATGCACGTGTAACCAGGTGAATGTCAGAAAACGGAAGATGAACAGCGAATTGAGTTAGTTCAGTGGACCACATCGAAATTAGACAGAAGTGGGTTTTTCCAGATGGTTTTTCATGGGGATTCCAATGGATGGAGTGGATTTTCACGATGACACCGTTAATGGGTCCACCGACCATCACGGTGCATCAGCATAGCCTCTGTTTCGCAACAGAGGTTGTGATTTTCTATAGTGGACCACCACCACAACTCAAAGGCTCGATCTGGACCGACCGTTGGAATCCCACCGACCCTCCTATCCTCACCTAGGTGTCAGTTTAACCCCAGGAAAGCCAGCGAAAGATCCTAGACATTGAATATAAAATGGACAGTTGAATATAAAATGGACAGTCGTATGAAACACTCTGTGGGCCATACAGAACTTGATATAAACTATCCATTCTCTTCCAGTTTTGTGTTCTGAATCCAATGAACGGATTGGATGTTGCGAGCAATACCATTAATTGGGCCCCACCAATGTCCAAATCGGTCCCAATGAACCTAGCGTGAGTCGGTTGTGTAATCCGACTTACGTGTCATGCACGCTCACACCGACTTCTCCCGGACAGTCACTGACTTCAGAATTTATATAAGAAAGAGAGGAAGAATCAGAGGAGGAGCCGTGGATCTTGGCTCGGGTTTGGCTTGGACGTAAACAAAGATTTTAGAGTTTTTTTTTTGTTTTTCTTTTTTTTTAATATTTGTTTAAGGGATTGGGCCCATTCATGTGGGGCTAAACCTCTTAGCTAGGGCTAAGAGGTGAAGCTTGTAGTGAGATGGGAGATTCTATTTTTTGGCCTTTAATGGGATTTTGATTTATGAACTAAATTTGATTTTAGTTTAATTAAGGGAATACTTTTAGTTTTTAATGGTTTGTTGTGACTGAAATTACAATAGATCTACGGTGGCTTTGAGTAGTTCTTCTCCCTTTTATGTTTATGACGTCAGGAAGCCCTGTTGTTCACCATCGTCTCCTGGGCATGGTTGGATGATGGTACCCTTTCCTAACCTTCATAAAGCATGTTAACCTAGTTTAATTAATTGTTTGCTTTGTCTCACGGGCATGGTTTTGTGATGGAATTCATTCTAATTCATATACCCTTCATCTCTTGAAAACTATAAATGGCGATTCCTTGATTTTTATGAATCAAGAGTAGTTCTCCCCGATCATTACAAGTGGATCCCCGAATCCCTAGTTTCCTACCCTCGAATTTCTACGTTTTAGATTAATATTTCACCATTATTTCCTCATATCCTTTCGGTTTAGAATCTTTTCTAGTTCTAAACGGTTCTTTTTAGATAACGTGTAAACCTCCAAACCTCGGTCACCGAAGTTTATTACTACATCACAACCCTATACTTGGGGAGTGAACATGTTTATGTCTATATTTGCAAGTACCACACCCTTAACCTACACCTATAACCCAACCTAAACCTATACTTATAACCTAAACCTATTTTCAAATCCCAAAACCTATACTTATAACCTAAACGTACACCTAGACCTTAACCTTAACCTAAACCAAAACCTATGACCTAAAACCTTAACCTATAACTTATAACCTAAACTTATAACCTATAACCTAACATTAACCTAAACCTAAAACCTAAACCTTAACCTATAACCTATAACCTAAACCTAAACATATTCTCAAATCTAAACCTAAACCTTAACCAATTCTCAATTCCCTAAACCTATAGCTTATAACCTAAACCTAAAGCTTAACCTAGAACTAAACCTAAACCTTAACCAATTCTCAATTCCCTAAACCTATAGCTTATAACCTAACCTAAACCTAAACCTTAACCTAAACCAAAACCTATGACCTAAAACCTTAACCTATTACCTATAACCTAAACTATAACCTATAACCTAACATTAACCTAAACCTAAAACCTAAACCTTAACATATAAACTAAAACCTAAACTTAAACCTAAAACCTAAATGTATTCTCAAATCCTTAAACTTAAACCTACACTTAATCTTAATCTCAACGCCCTCACCTAAACCTAAGCCTAAACTTGAAAACCCAAACCTAAACCCGATCCTCGAACCCGAACCCGATTCCCTAAACCTAAACCTTAACCAATTCTCAATTCCCTAAACCTATAGCTTATAACCTAAACCTAAATCTTGATCTAAAACTAAACCTAAACCTTAACCAATTCTCAATTCCCTAAACCTATAGCTTATAACCTAAACCTAACTTTAACCTAAAACTAAACCTAAACCTTAACCTAAACCTAAAACTTTAACCTAAAACCTTAACCTATTACCTATAACCTAAATTAGCCTAAACCTATAACCTAAATCTTAACATATAACCTAACCTAAAACCTAAACCTAAACCTAAACCTAAACATACATAATCCTAATCCTAAAACCTAAACCTAAGCCTAAACTTGAAAACATAAACCTAAACCCGATCCCGAACCCGAAATTCCCTAAACCTAAACCTTAACCAATTCTCAATTCCTAAACCTATAGCTTATAACCTAAACCTAAACCTTAACCCAAAACTAAACTTGAAAACCTTAACCTAAACCAAAACCTATGACCGAAAAACCTTAACCTATTACCTATAACTTAAACTTATAACCTATAACCTAACATTAACCTAAACATAAAACCTAAATCTTAACATATAACCTAAAACCTAAATGTATTCTCAAATCCCTAAACCTACACCTAATCCTAATCTCAACGCCCTAACCTAAACTTAAGCCTAAACTTGAAAACCCAAACCTAAACCCGATTACCTAAACCTAAACTTTAACCAATTCTCAATTCCCTAAACTTATAGCTTATAACCTAAACCTTAACTTTAACCTAAAACTAAACCTAAACCTAAACCTATAACCTTAACCTAAACCAAAACCTAACCTATAACCTAAAACTTATAACCTATAACCTAACATTAACCTAAATCTAAAGCTTAAACCCAAACCTATAACATAAAACCTAAACCTAAACCTAAAATCTAAATGTATTCTCAAATCCCTAAACTTAAACCTACACCTAATCCTAATCTCAACGCCCTAACCTAAACCTAAATGTATTCTCAAATCCCTAAACCTACACCTAAAACCCGCCTAACCTAAACTTAAGCCTAAACTTGAAAACCCAAACCTAAACCCGATTCCTAAACCTAAACTTTAACCAATTCTCAATTCCCTAAACTTATAGCTTATAACCTAAACCTTAACTTAACCTAAAACTAAACCTAAACCTATAACCTAAACTTATAACCTTACCTATAACCAAAACCTATAACCTATAACCTAACATTAACCTAAACCTAAACCTAAACCAAAACCTATAACATAAAACCTAAACCTAAACCTAAAATCTAAATGTATTCTCAAATCCCTAAACTTAAACCTACACCTAATCCTAATCTCAACGCCCTAACCTAAACCTAAGCCGAAACTTGAAAACCCAAACCTATACCCGATCCCGAAACCCGATTCTCATTCCCTAAACCTATAGCTTATAACCTAAACCTAAACCTAAACCTAAAACTAAACCGTTAACCAATTCTCAATTCCCTAAACCTATAGCTATAACCTAAACCTTAACCTAAACCAAAACCTATGACCTAAAACCTTAACCTATTACTTATAACCTAAACTTATAACATATAACCTAACATTAACCTAAACCTTAATATATAACCTAAAACCTAAACCTAAACCTAAAACCTAAATGTATTCTCAAATCCCTAAACCTAAATCTATACCTAATCATAATCTCAACGCCCTAACCTAAACCTAAGCCTAAACTTGAAAACCCAAACCTAAAGCCGATCTCGAACCCGAACCCGATTCCCTAAACCTAAACCTTAACCAATTCTCAATTCCTCTAAACTTATAGCTTATATCCTAAACCTAAACCTTAACCTAAAACTAAACCTAAACCTTAACCAATTCTCAATTCCCTAAACCTATAGCTTATAACCTAAACCTTAACCTAAACCAAAACCTATGACCTAAAACCTTAACCTATTACCTATAACCTAAACTTATAACCTATAACCTAACATTAACCTAAACCTAAAACCTAAACCTTAACATATAACCTAAAACCTAAACCTAAACCTAAAACCTAAATGTATTCTCAAATCCTTGAACCTAAACCTACACCTAATCCTAATCTCAACGCCCTAACCTAAATCTAAGCCTAAACTTGAAAACCCAAACCTAAACCCGATCTCGAACCCGAACCCGAACCCGATTCCGTAAACCTAAACTAAATTCTCTTTAACCTATAGCTTAAACTAAACCTAAATAACCTAAAACTATAACCTTAACCTAAACCTATAACCTTAACCTAAACCAAAACCTATACCTATAACCTAAACTTAAACCTATAGCTTAACATAACCTTTAATTCCAAAACTTAAACCTAAACCTATAACCTAAAAACCTAAACCTAACCTTAACCTAAAATTCTCAAACCTACACCTAATCATAACCTTTAACCTAAAACTATAGCTTATAACCTAAACCTAAAACTATAGCTTATAACCTTTAATTCTCAATTCCCTAAACCTATAGCTTATAACCTAAACCTAAACTTTAACCTAAAACTAAAGCAAAACCTTAACCTAAACCTAAACCTAAACCTTAACGTAACCAAAACCTATGACCTAAAACCTTAACCTATTACCTATAACCCAAACTTATAACCTATAACCTAACATTAACCTAAACCTAAAACCTAAACCTTAACCTATAACCTAACCTAAACCTAAACCTACAACTCGAGCCCGATTTCCTAAACCTAAACCTTAACGTATTCTCAAATCCCTAAACCTACACCTAATCCTAATCTCAACTCCCTAACCACATTTAAACCCGATCCTGAATCCGAACCCCATTTCCTAAACCTAAACTTATAGGTTATAGGTTAAGGTTAAGGTTTAGGTTTTAGGTTTTACGTTTAGGTTATAGGTTTTAGGTTTAGGTTTAAGGTATTTTTGTTTATGATGTTAAGCTTATATGTATTTATGCGTGAATGAATGTGATGCGGATAAGATTGTTTGGGTTTGGATGAATGTAGTTTATGTTTGGGTTTGGGTGTAAATAAATGTAAATGTGAATATGATGAAATATATTATATAACAGGTGTATATCAGGATGAATATGATGAAATATATTGTTAACAGATGTATATTAGGAATTTTTGTGTGAAATATTTATATATATATATATATATATATATATATATATATATATATATATATATATATATATAAAGAGACTTTTAGCGACGAATATTTTCACAACTAAAAGTTTAAATGTTTTGTAATTTATTTTTAGCAATGAAGATTTTATTTGCTTAGAAAGTCTTGAAAGTTTTTTTGTAAATAAACTTTTCACGCTAAAAAAGTCTTGGAAGTTTTTAGCGTGAAAAGTTTCATTTGCTAAAAGTCATGGAAATTTTTTTTTGCAAAAAACTTTTCACTGCTAAAAGTTTGAAATTTTATTTTTTTTTTTGCAGCGAAAATATTCGCTACTAAAAGTCTTGAAAATATTTTTTAGTGACGAAAATGTTCATTTGCTAAAAGTCATGAAAATTTTTTGGCGTGAAAATATTCTTGCTAAAAGTCTTGGAAATTTTTTGGCGAAAAGTTTTTTCTTGAAAAGTCTTGGAATTTTTTTTTGCACCGAAAATTTTCGCGGCTAAAAGTCTTGGAAATTATTTTGGTAGCGAAAATTTTCGCTGCTAAAAGTCTTCAAAAATATTTTTGACGACGAAAATTTTCGTCGCTAAAAAACTTACATTTAGCGGCAATTCGGATTTTTCAAATCTATCTTTTAGCGACGAATTTAACAACGAAAATTTTCGTCGCTAAAAGTTTTTAGCTGTGAAAATTTGACTTTTAGCGATGAAAATTTTCGTCGCTAAAAGTGGTATTTCTTGTAGTGATGTGGGGTATGCCTTTAATGTGTCATCATAAGCTTACCTTTGATGTGGATTATCCATCATGGGGACCCACCTTCCAAGTGAGACGTCCATCATGCGGCCTTGCTTTGGATGTGGACCATTCATTATTAGGGGCTGACCTTTGATGTGGACCATCTATTATGGGAGGCCCATCTCAATGCCGGTCATCTAACATGTGAGGTCTACCATATTAATGGTCTATCATGTGGGGTCCGCCTTCAATGTCCATCACGTGGAGCCCACCTTTGACGTGGATAGTCCATCATGCCAGCCACCTTTGATGTGGGCTATACGTAGTATGCAGAGATGAGCAAGAGAGAGGAGAGAGAGTTAAAGATAAAGTGAAAAAAGGAATGAAAAAAAAAAAAAAAAAAAAGATTATTTGCTATCACAAGTAAAAGAAACATACCTATGAATAAAAACCTATGAATATAGCTTATTTGCTGTCATGAGTAAAAAAGAGCTACGAATGAGGGTGTATCAAAACAGGCACTAAGTGCTTTTGTTTCTTTCCGGCGAACAAATGGGCTAGGTGGTCCTAGTCGATCTCATTTCCACCCACTTTGGCAAGAGCCTTAAAGCTTTTTGATGGACTGGGACCTGTCCTTTGGGCTTGATAACTAGCTGGGCTTGAATTGGGTTCTCATATAGTCAAAGGCCCAATAAGTAGTTACGACCTGGCCGGAGTTCTTTAATATTAAAGGACTCATTAATTGTCCATATCGTATGCTTGTTTCTTTTCTTTTATTTTATTATTATTATTATTATTATTATTATTATTATTATTATTATTATTTCAGTTAGGTTGTTAGTACACCCACTGTCAGTTCACACTTCAGTCCGTTAGCCACCCCCGGTTAGGTTGTTAGTACACCCACTGTCAGTTCACACTTCAGTTTGTTAGACACCCCCTCTACCGAATCGATACCAAGACCTCAATGTTAGAACGAGGTGTCGTTCACTTAGTCTACCAATTGAGCTACCAATTGAGCTATGTTTTAGGTATAATTTATTTTTGTAAGTGATCCACTTGAACGTTGATTCAACCTGATATTTGGGATCAAAGCCAACGAAACGTAACAGGCGTAGGGGTTACAGGCATTCGCGAATCTTGGGCACCTGAGCGCTACAAACAATTCGCGTCTTAACTAAGCGTATGGGTTACAGGCATTCGCGAATCTTGTGCACCTGAGCGCTACAAACAATTCGCGTCTTAACTAAGCGTATGGGTTACAAGCATTCGCGGCGAGAACGGACTGGTTACTCCCACGCAGCCAGGCCCGTGGCTGATGGTCGGTGCTCTGTGGGCCTCACCATGATGTATTTGTTTTATCTATTCCGTTTATCCATTTTTAAAGATAATTTTAGGGTTTGTTACAAAAAATGAGAGGGATATAAGTCTCAGGTGGACCACGCCACAGGAAAACAATAGTGATTGGATATCCTCCTTTGGGCCCACTGTACTGTTTATTTGACATCCAATCCGTTTGATTAGGTCATACAGACCCAGTCGAAGGGAAAAAAACAAATAGCAGCTTGATCAAAAACTTTTATGGCCCCCAAAAAGTTTTTAATAATCAAGTTCATTAAACATTGTTTCCTGTAATGTAGTCCACTTGAGAATGATGTATACCTTTTTTTTTAGTCTCATAACATAAATTTATCTATAAAAATAGATGGGCAGCATAGATGAAATACATACATCATGCTGGGGCCCACAGAGCACTGACCATCAGCCATTGGCCGGTGGTAGGGCAGTAGCCCATACGTTTCAATTCGCGGCCGCAAAAGCTACGCCTCAATCACTCGATGACGTAGCATTGCTTACATCAGCAGATTCGGTGCAATTGTCGCTGCGTACGCGGTTTTGGTGGTTACTACTCCGGTACTGAACTCGGTGCTGGAAAAGCTCTATAAGCACCCCCATCATAGTATTTTATTTACGCCGCCCATCCACATATTCAGCTAATTTTAGGACATGAGGTCAAAAATGAGGTAGATTCAAATCTCATATCAACTAAGCCAGGAAACAGTGATGATTTTACAATCATAGATAAAAACTTCCTAGGGCCTACTGTAATGTTTATTTTCCATGGGATCTTTTGATCAATTCACAAAAACACAGATGAAGGGAAAGTGTAGATATCATCTTAATCTAAAACTTTTGTAAAATCTAAGAATATTTTAATAGTGATAATTCAATCACCACTTTAACTGTGGTGTGGTCCATATGAGATTTAGATCCTATTTATGTTTGGGATCATGCACTAAAATGAGCTGAATAAATGGATGGATGGCACGGATGAAATATACACATCATGGTTGGGCCCACATAGCACCCACCAGTATCACATTGGCACTGGAAGGGTCACTACCGATCGAATAACGATTCCCTTGCACGTGGTTTCACATTGCCACCAGCCTCGGAAAGACCACCGGTGGAAAGTGGAGAACGAATGGATGAGTAGGAATTTTCACGTAGAAATGATATACGGTATCTTATGAGTGGCGCAGATCCTTTACACATGATGCTCCGATATGACACATACATGTTACTGTCTTCACTCCGGAATTGCCTCAGCACTTCCCCCCGCATAAATATCTTGGTCAAACAAGGTATCTAATAATATATGTGGGACCATTAGCATGAAATACGGTATTCTCCATCTGAACCTAAGAACTGTATGCTCCAGTCTTCAGTTCTAATAAGTGGGTCCCAGGGTTTGCCAATTCAGACCATTGATATGTTGAATCCTGTGATGGATGGAATCCTTCATCAAAATTTCCCACACTGGAATACCATGGCTTTCCAATCTCTTCTTGGGCTTGTCCTATCAAGAAAATTTTAGTCATGGTCCACCTAAGATAGCAAGGAAGAAGCCAATGGTTTGGATGACCAAGCCATGGGTGCCACTTCCAATTTCAGCTTTAGACAACTCTTGGTTTCGCTTGTTGATAAACCCACGGGTCTACCTCCCCAACCTACTTTTGAGTGGTGGAAATCCAAAAAATTTCGACCTGTCAACCACAATGTTGGGCTGATAGAATCTTTATTGGCTTCTTTATTTCGAAATATTTTAACCATAAATGAATCTCCAACTGTTCTACATCACACAGGTAGGTAAATACGTCAGGCTTGGGCACTCGCCCAGTGACTGGACCCAGCCCTACACCAATCTCAAAATAAATAGATAGGCACTTAATGCATGAATATTGGTTTTATATATGTTTGTATTAATTGGGCATACTTTCGGCGCCTTATATCCCATATTCTAAACCTGAGTTTGATCTTGCCATATCAGGTTAAGTTGGGATTTAAACCTAATCATAATTAAATTGGTTAGGCTAACTTAGGCTGGGGATTGTTGAATTTTAATGGGGCAAGGATAAGCCATGAAAAAAATGGTCTTTGCCGAAATTTTTGGCCAATTCAGACTCAAGCTGATGCTAACGAACCTATTTTCACTTGGCCACACATAACTAAACCAATGGTAGATATGCTACCCTAACCAACCCAAAAGAAAAGCAGAATAGGACATTCCTTGGCCCCACAACAATCCAAGATCAATCTGTCCATCTTACTCTATCATCAACGAACGGTTGGATCAAAATGGAACATGTTCCATTTGATCATGACACATGAGACACACTAGGTTTGATGCCGGAATGTTCCGCCTACCCCACTTGCACCCTTCAAAGCTAGACTGTAAGAAATGCAAGAACCACCGAAAGCCAATCAATCAAAAAATTTCATTCAGAAGTGGGGCCCATGAAAATCCTTATATAAGTGGACGGCCAAACTTCGAGTCTTGTGTACCGAAACAAACCTCTTACATAAGTTTCCTCATTAGCCTTTCTCTCTATCTATTGAAATGGCACCCCAGGACCTTGCGAAGATAGGGAGGGAAGCATTTGATCTGCTTGAAGGGTATTTCCCGGCAAAAAGAAGGCCCCCTCCTCAAGTTCAACCGCACGGTCAGATCCAGCCCCGTCTTTACACTGGGCCCCAGGCACCACCCATGCAACCGCACGGTCAGATCCAGCCCCGTCTTTACACTAGGCCTCAGGCACCCACCATACAATACAACGTGCACACCTACCAGGTGCAAACTTATTATGTTGTGGAAATGCCTACCCAGGAAGTAGTTCACAAGGAATTTTAATTCCCACAGCTAATATGGAATGAAGACTCTTATTAGGTAGTCCTATTCTTGTACAAATGCTATATGTAGCCACTACTTTGTGGATATCAGTCCTTATGTAAGCATCAGTACTGAAAGATATTACCAGTCTCCTATGTAACCTCTCTCTCTCTCTCTCTCTCTCTCTCTCTCTCTCTCTCTCTCTCTCTCTCTCTCTCTCTCTCTCTCTCTCTCTCTCTCGCTGGACTCAGGCCGCAGTGAAGAGGGCTAGACTCAAAAATTGGTACTGGTCTTCCTCACATGTGCCAATGGTGTACTGCTATCTAGACCATCCAAATTGGAGTCCCATTGTGGATGGAGCATATCTCTAAAATGGAACTGACCAAGCAATACAAAATATTATCCAATTAAGAGTTATCAATGGATGGTTGAAAATAATAGTGAGTACTCCAAAATTGCCTTGTAACTACGCATATGGCTTGGCAAGTGCTTGGATGCCTTATTGATTTGAATTGCAATAATTACTATAATAAAGAGGAAATAACAAATTTGTGATTTCTTTCCTTGACATTCATGTGATGGGTCTGGACCCCAAATTGTATTTTAGTTACCAAAATCCATGGTAAGGCCCAACATATGAACCGTTTAGATTATTTCCAATGAGTTTCAGTTCTATGTGGACATTGAGTATTTGATAACTAGTTTGGATATTAGCGTCTTCTTCTTAAAAAAGGAGAGAGAGAGAGAGAGAGAGAGAGAGAGAGAGAGAGATTCTCATTTGAAAAGGATGATACTTGGCTCTTTCGGAAAAAGAAAATAAATAAATAAAAAGGTTCTTTCATGTGAATTATTGGATGACTAGGAACTTGGAAGGTCAAGAAAGATAATGATAGAGATGGACCCATCCAACCTGTGTATTCATAGGCTAGACATGTGGGCTCCATGATGGATGGTGCATAACCCAATCGTCCTTGTCCAATTACTAGTTACCAAACTGGTTAAGATCATCTGCTTAGTGTGATTAGCATAGTCGAGCCCATTATTTTGACGGACTAGAATCTTTGTCATCTTCATCATGTGATCCCTATGCTTGCCATTGCTTACTACACGCATATATATATATATATATATATATATATATATATATATATATATATATATATATATTGTTGCGCAACACCCCAACAACGCAGTGAACCGAGATCCAATCTCAGGTTTCACCCACAAACGATAAACAAGAAGAAATATAGACTAGAAGAAGAATCAAAGCATTCCAAACAAACCACAAGACAAGATATACGTGGAAACACCTCAACAAGGGTAAAAAACCATGGATGCAAACTTCCACTATGAAAAAAAATGAAGATTACAAGGCAATATACTAACCTCTCCCTTGTAAGAACATAGAAAACCCATTACTCATACCTTAAAATTATTTCTCATTACCCTAGAAAAGCCCTAGGGACTCCTATTTATAGTTTAGGCAACTTCCCTTTTGCACCCTTGCGAAAGGCAACTCAAAAATCTGCAGTCCGCATCAAATTCGGAAATGAATCTGCATAACCACGACCAGTCGAGCAGACTACACGACCAGTCGAGCGGATCCCACAACCGATTGAGCACCTCGAAACCAAAAAACTGATTCTCGCTGGACTTTGAGTCGAGCCAGTCCACGACCGATAGAGCAAGGGCCACGACTGGTCGAGCAGAGCCTGCGAGCGGTCATGCGGCCCCCAGATGTGGCTCCACATCTCAACAATTTTTTACTTAGAGACACATCACCATAAACTTTCATCTTCTACATCCAGACTACATCACCTCCCCGTCTTTAAGCCTGAAGACCAATCAAAGTTGAACAAAGCTTCAGCTTCTCTCATGTGATCGTCTTAGTCAACATATCCATAGGATTCTTACTTGTATGAATCTTCTCCAGAGCAATCGATCCATCTTTCAGTAACGAACGTATAAAGTGATATCTGATGATAATATGCTTGGTCCTTGAATGAAAGGCTGAATTCTTAGCCAAGTGTATTGCACTCTAACTGTCAATATAAATCTTGCAATCTACTTGCTTCTTACTCGGCTCTTCCATGAAACTTTGCATTCATACCATCTCCTTGTATGCTTCTGTAGCCGCAACATATTCTGCTTCCGTCGTACTGATAGATACTATCTTCAGAATCGAGAGACCCAACGACTACAAAGACTACTTGAGTAAAGACATAACCTGTAGTGCTTCTTCTGCTGTCAATATCTCCTGCCAAATCTGAATCTACGTAGCCTTATAGCTTGATTTTCGATCCTCCATAACACAGCCCTATATCCACAGTACCTACCAGGTATCTGAGGATCCACTTCACAGCTTCCTAATGTTCCTTCCCTGGGTTGTTCATGAACCTACTAACAACTCTCATTGCTTGAGTAATGTCTGGCCTCATACTCACCATAGCATACATGAGACTCCTAATAGCTGACGCGTATGGGACTTTAGCCATGTAGTCCCATTCCTCCTGCATCTTTGCACCTTGCTCATTAGATAGCTTGAAGTGGTTGGCTAATGGAGTGCTAATCGGCTTAACACCTTCCATATTCGATCAAGTACCTTATCTATGTACTCTGCCTATGATAAAACCAGTTTCTTATTTTCCCTGTCACGCTTTATCCTCATGCCTGGGATTTGTTTTGCAGCTCCTAAATCCTTCATGAAAAATTCTCTAGACAGTTGTCTTTTGAGATCTGAGATGTCATTCATGCTTGAACCAGCCACAAGAATGTCATCGACATACAGAAGAAGGATGATGTATAACGTATCAAACTTCTTCAAATAGCAACAATGGTCAGCATAACATCTCTTATAACCATTTTCCGACATGAAACTGTCGAAATTCTTGTACTACTGCCTCGGGGCCTGCTTCAGGCCGTCTTCTTCAGTCTGCACACCTTGTTCTCCTTTTCTGGTGTCACATATCCTGTCGGCTAATGCATATATATCTCTTCTTCAAGGTCTCCATGAAAAAAGGCTAGCTTAACATCTAGCTGCTCTAAATGTAAGTCCTTTGTAGCCACTATACTCAAAATCATGCGAATCGTAAACATTTTCACCACAGGTAAAAATATTTCAGTAAAATCAATACCTGCCTTTTGTTGAAATCCTTTCACAACCAATTTGGCCTTGTACCGTTTTGAACCATCGTGCTCCTCCTTTAGTCTGTAAACCTACTTGTTATGAAGAGCTTTCTTACCCTTGGGTAGAGTGACTAGCTCCCATGTACGATTAGACTCAAGAGAGTGTATCTCATCATCCATAGCCTGCTCCCACTTAACCCGTGTATCTGACTGTAATGCCTCTTCAAAACACTCTGGTTCACCATTATCTGTCAGCAGTAGATAATATAATGGGGGGTGAGTATCGGATCGTGGGTTTCCTCTCTCGAGCAGACCTCCTCACAACTGGTGTATGCGGATCTGCCTCATAATGCTCCTATGCATGATCATCCTATGGCGCTATAACACCCGTGTCAGGTGACTCTTCCAACTCAACGAATTCTTTTTTCTCGACCTTATTTTCCTGCACACTATCTTTATGCATCACTTTTTCATTGAAGACTATGTCCTTACTTCGAAAGATTTTCCTGTTTTCTGCATCTAAAACCTGTAGTCAAAATCATGCTGCCCATAGCATATAAACGTGCACCTCCTGGACTTCGCATCTAGCTTGTTTCTGTACTCTGCATCAATGTGAACATATGAAGTGCAACTGAACACTCTGAGATGTGCAAGGTTGACTTCTTTCTTAGTCCATGTTTCTTCTGGTAACCCACCATCCAATGGTGCTGAGGGACTTCTATTGATGAGATTTGCTGCAGTATTCACAGTATCTGCCCAAAAGATCTTGGGCAACCCTACATGTAACCTCATGCTCCTGGCGCGCTCAAGGATGGTCTTGTTAATGCGCTCAACCACACCATTCTGTTGTGGTGTCCTTGAAATCATTTTCTGATGTTTGATTCCATTTGCCACACAATACTCCTCAAATCTCTTATCACAGTACTCTCCTCCATTATCAGATCTGAGACATTTTACTATTTTACCTGTCTCATTTTCTACCATAACTTTCCACTTCTTAAATACATCAAATACATCAGATTTATATTTTAAGAAATAGACTCACAGTTTTCTACTAGCATCATTAATAAAGGAAACAAAATAACATGAGCTACCAAGAGATAATACCTGTGTCGGTCCCCACACATCAGTGTGTACAAGCTCCAACAGATGTGTCTTTGGAGCACATCCCGTCTTCTTGAAGCTTACCCTCTTCTGCTTGCCATATGAGCAGTCCTCGTAGAATTCCAAGTCAATAGACTTCAGCCCTAGTAGCTTTCCTTTTGACAATAACACTTTCATCCATTTCTCACTCATATGTCCCAACCTTTGATGCCATAACTGCCCATTCACTCCAGTTGATGTGACTACGAGTGAACTATACGATCCTAAAGTCACGTACAAGGTACCTTCCTTCTTACCTCAAGATATCACCAAGGCACCTTTTGTGATCTTTCAAGAATCACTAATGAAGGTCGTCACATAACCGGTATCGGCCAACTGCCCTACTGAGATCAAGTTACGTTTCAAACTCGGTACATGTCTGACATCCTTTAATTTCAAAGTTGTTCTGTCTTTCTGATTTACATGAACGTCTCCCTTTCCAACAATATTTCACGACTCATCATCACCTAGGTAGACTCTCCCAAAGTCACCTGATAAATAATCACGCAGAACTTCCTTACATGAAGTGGCATGAAATGAAGCACCCGAGTTTATAACCTAAGACTCATTCCTCGCATCAAGAGACAAGATCAACGCCTCTGTGTCACTCTCCTCAGATAGATTCACTGAATCCTTCTCACCTTGAGAGCTTCATTCTTGTTTCTTAAGCGCCCTGCAATCGCGTTTCATGTGCCCCTTCTTGCAGCAATGACAACACCCATCTTTGTCTTTCGGTCCCTTGAACTTCTTCCTCGACTAAGAATGCCCGTGTTTATTGCCTCCTTTGTTCAACGATCTTCCTCTTCCTTCAACGTTTAGAGCATTCCCTGAATCCCCTGAAACTCTTGATGCCTTTCTTCTAGATTCTTCGCTGAGAAATAAACCAGCTACATCATCAAACTTCAGCTTTATTGACCCTGAAGAATTACTCACAGCAATCACCAAACTATCCCAACTATCTAGCAAACTGGACAAGATCAATAACGCCATAACCTCATCCTAAAAAACAATACCAACAGATTTCAACTGGCTAGTGACTGTATTGAACTCGTTTAGATGTTCAGCCACGCTCCCACCATCTGACATCTTCATGTTGAATAGCTGTTTCATAAGATGAACCTTGTTGAACGCTGAGGGTTTTTCATACACACTACACCAAAACAGCGAAAAAAGGACAGTCCAAAACCGTCTCAAATGACCAAAAAGGAAGGTCATGGACCGTCGCATAGGCCGTCAAATTTTGACGTGTCCTATTACTTAAAGGACAGTTAAAAACCATCATTCTTATTGACGAAAAAAAGACGGTCATAGACCATCCTTAAAAAGGACTATCATGGACCGTCTCTTATGAGCCTTCAAAAGACGACCATAGACCGTCTTTTAAAAGGACAGTCATGGACCGTCCTTAAAAAGGACTGTCATGGACCGTCTTTTATGAGCCTTCAAAGGACGGTTATGGACCGTCCTTTAAAAGGACTGCTACGGGCCATCTCTTATGACCCTTAAAGGACATTTTCAAATTTGACCTGTTATAATATATTCATCATATTCTTCCTGATATACACCTGTTATACAATATATTTCATCACGGTCACATTCACATCCATCTAAACCCAAACTACGTAAATCCATCCAAACATAAACTACATCCATCCAAACACAAATAATCTTATCCACATTACATTCATCCACGCATAATACATATAAGTTTAACTTCATAAGTAAAAAAAAAAAAAAAAAAAAAAAAAAAAAAAAAATCAGCAACAATTTTCTTTTCGCCTTTCATCTAATAAAAAAATATTCAACCAACAAAACATTATAATTCAGAATCATAAAGAATTGCGCGCAGAAACTTCTTCAAAAAAAGTGGGCACTTTTTTAAAATAAAACTGATCATTAAAATAAAACTAATAGGAGCAAATAATGTAAAAAAGTGTCTCAATTAATAGAAACAATAACAAAAATTAAAGCTTTGTAAAAAGGGGCATGTGTTAAAAGGGATACATTCTTATTTGTTGCCATGTGATTGGGCTACATTATTACAGCAATCAGGTTCAGGTTCGGGATCAGGTTTAGGTTTGGGTTTTCAAGTTTTGGTTTAGGTTAGGGAGTTGAGATTAGGATTAGGTGTAGGTCTAAGTTTAGGGATTTGAGAATACATTTAGGTTTTAGGTTTAGGTTAAGGTTTTAGGTTATAGGTTTAGGTTTAGGTTTAGGGAATTGAGAATAGGTTAAGGTTTAGGTTTAGGAATTCGGGTTCGGGTTCGGGATCGGGTTTAGGTTTGGGTTTTCAAGTTTAGGTTTAGGTTTAGGTTAGGGAGTTGAGATTAGGATTAGGTATAGGTTTAGGTTTAGGGATTTGAGAATACATTTAGGTTTTAGGTTTAGGTTTAGGTTTTAGGTTATTGGTTAAGGTTTAGGTTTTAGGTTGTTAAGGTTAGGTTATAGGTTATAAGTTTAGGTTATAGGTTATAGGTTAAGGTTTTAGGTCTTATAAGCTATAGGTTTAGGAAATTTAGAATATGTTAAGGTTTAGGTTTAAGAAATCGGGTTCGGGTTCGGGATCGGGTTTAGGTTTGGGTTTTCAATTTTAGGTTTAGGTTTAGGTTAGGAGTTGAGATTAGGATTAGTTGTAGGTTTAGGTTTAGGGATTTGAGAATACATTTAGGTTTTAGGTTTAGGTTTAGGTTTTAGGTTATTGGTTAAGGTTTAGGTTTTAGGTTATTGGTTAAGGTTAGGTTATAGGTTATAAGTTTAGGTTATAGGTTTTAGGTCATAGGTTTTGGTTTTAAGGTTATAGGTTTAAGTTAAGGTTTAAGTTTAGGTTATAAGCTATAGGTTTATGGAATTGAGAATACGTTAAGGTTTAGGTTTAGGAAATCAGGTTCGGGTTCGGGATTGGGTTTAGGTTTGGGTTTTCAAGTTTAGGTTTAGGTTTAGGTTAGGGAGTTGAGATTAGGATTAGGTGTAGGTTTAGGTTTAGGATTTGCGAATACATTTAGGTTTTAGGTTTAGGTTTAGGTTTAGGTTTTAGGTTATTGGATAAGGTTTAGGTTTTAGGTTTAGGTTTAGGTTTAGGTTTTAGGTTATTGGTTAAGGTTTAGGTTTTAGGTTTAGGTTAGGTCATAAGTTTAGGTTTTAGGCTTAGGTTTAGGTTATAGGTTTAGGTTTAGGTTATAAGTGTAGGTTATAGGTTTAGGTTTAAGTTAGGTCACAGGTTAAGGTTTAGGGAATTGAGAATAGGTTAAGGTTTAGGTTTAGGAAATCGGGTTCGGAGTTCGGGATCGGGTTTAGGTTTGGGTTTTCAAGTTAGGTTTAGGTTTAGGTTAGGGAGTTGAGATTAGGATTAGGTTTAGAGATTTGAGAATACATTTAGGTTTTAGGTCATAGGTTTTGGTTTAGGTTAAGGTTATAGATTTAGGTTAAGGTTTAGGTTTAGGTTTAGGAATTGAGAATAGGTTAAGGTTTAGGTTTAGGTTTAGGAAATTGGGTTCGAGTTTAGTTTGGGTTTTCAAGTTTAGGTTTAGGTTTAGGTAAGGGAGTTGAGATTAGGATTAGGTGTAGGTTTAGGTTTAGGGATTTGAGAATACAATTAGGTTTTAGGTTTAGGTTTAGGTTATAGGTTATATGTTTAGGTTAAGGTTTTGGTTAAGGTATAGGTTATAAGTTGAGGTTAAGGTTTAGGTTCGGGTTATAAGTTATAGGTTTAGGGAATTGAGAATATGTTAAGGTTTAGGTTTAGAAATCAGTTCGGGTTCGGGATCGGGTTTAGGTTTGGGTTTTAAGTTTAGGTTTAGGTTTAGGTTAGGGAGTTGAGATTAGGATTAGGTGTAGGTTTAGGTTTAGGTATTTGAGAATACATTTAGGTTTTAGGTTTAGGTTTAGGTATTTGAGAATATAGGTTTTAGGTTTAGGTTTAGGTTATATAAGTTATAGGTTTAGGTTAAGGTTTAGGTTTAGGTTTAGGTTTAGGTTATAAGCTATAGGTTTAGGGAATTGAGAATAGGTTAAGGTTTAGGTTTAGAAAATCGTGTTTGGGCTCTGGATCGGAGTTTAGGTTTGGGTTTTCAAGTTTAGGATTAGGTTTAGGTTAGGGAGTTGAGATTAGGATTAGGTATAGGTTTAAGTTTAGGGATTTGAGAATACGTTAAGGTTTAGGTATAGGAAATCAGGTTCGGGTTTAAGATCGGGTTTATGTTTAGGTTTTAGGTTTAGGCTAAGGGTTTAGGGATTCAGATTCGAGGTTAGGATCGGGTTTAGGTTTGGGTTTTCGAGTTTAGGTTTAGGTTAGGGAGTTGAGATTAGGATTAGGTGTAGGTTTAAGTTTAGAATTTGAGAGTACATTAAGGTTTAGGTATAGTAGGAAATCGGGTTCAGTTCGAGATCGGGTTTACGTTTGGGTTTTAGGTTTAGGCTAAGGGTTTAAGGATTGATTCGAGTTCGGGATCAGGTTTTGGTATGGGTTTTCAAGTTTAGGTTTAAGTTTAGGTTAGGGAGTTGAGATTAGGATTAGGTGTAGGTTTAGGTTTAGGATTTAAGAATACATTTAGATTTTAGGTTTAGGTTTAGTTTATAGGTTATAGGTTTAGGGATTTAAGAATACATTTAGGTTTAAGGTTTAGGTTTAGGTTATAGGTTATAGGTTTATGTTTAGGTTATAAGTTATAGGTTTAGGGAATTGAGAATAGGTTAAGGTTTAGATTTAGGAAATCGGGATCGGGTTTAGGTTTAGGTTTAGGTTTAGGGATTTGAGAATATATTTAGGTTTTCGGTTTAGGTTCAGGTTATAGGTTATAGGTTATAGGTTATAGGTTTAGGTTTAGGTTTAAGTTATAAGTTATAGGTTTAGGGAATTGAGAATAGGTTAAGGTTTTAGGAAATTGGGTTTGGGTTCAGGATCGGGCTTAGGTTTGGGTTTTCAAGTTTAGGTTTAGGTTTAAGTTAGGGAGTTGAGATTAAGATTAGGTGTAGGTTTAGGTTTAGGGATTTGAGAATACATTTAGGTTTTAGGTTTAGGTTTACGTTATAGGTTATAGGTTTAGGTTAACGTTTAGGTTATAAGCTATAGGTTTAGGGAATTGAGAATAGGTTAAGGTTTAGGTTTAGGAAATCAGGTTCGGGTTCGGGATCGGGTTTAGGTTTGGGATTTAAGAATAGGTTTATGTTAAGGTTATAAGTATAGCTTTAGGTTATAGGTTAAGGTTTAGGTTTAGGTTATAAGAATAGGTTTTAGGGTTTGAGAATAGGTTTAGGTTTAGGTTTAGGTTATAGGTTATAAGTTTAGGTAATTGAGAATAGGTTTAGGTTATAGGTTTAGGGTGTGGTCCCTGCAAATACAAATATAAACACGGCCTGGTTATAGGTTTAGGGTGTGGTCCCTGCAAATACAAATATAAACACGGCCTATCCAAATGGCCAGGCCCTTCCAATGTTGTCCATAAAAAATGGACAGCTTCACCATAGTCATAACAGCGGTTCTCACCTTCCAGGGACTCCCGCTCATCCGGATAGCTCTGACGCACATCTAGATTTGCTCCATTAATTTCGAGCAAATACATAAATACGGTCTGTCCAAATGGTCAAGGCCCTCCAATGCTATCCATAGGAAATGGACAGCTTTATCATGGTCCTAACAGCGGTTCTCACCTTCCAGGGACCCCCGCTCAACATCCAGATAGCTCCGACGCACATTCGGGTCTGCTCCATCAATTTTGAGCTAATACATTTAAAAATAACATAAATATATCTAAAAGCATCTAGATACCTGGGGAATACCTCCCATATTTGTATTATTGGTTACTCATCCCCTTGTCTACAAGCCATAATCGACCAACAATTTCTATCGCTACCTGTACTCTGAAACCAACACAAATATAACTGGGAAACAATATAAGGAATAAGAAAAAATGAATTTACCTATACATATCATTAAATATTTCCCTATAAGGAGGTGATATTATATCTTTGATAGCCACAACCTGTATGACAGAGAAAAATGCAACTGATACAATCTGTCACAATTCAAAGGAGAAAAAAGATTTTGAAGATAATAAACAGAAAAGTATCTACATGAACACTCCATTTTGAAGATAATCCAAGTATGAAGAACATCTGAGTCAATACACACTATAAGAAAACTGGCTTTTACATATGCTTGTGTCTTTCTGGATTCAAAGATCATGTAACTAGTGTAGTAAAAAAAAAAAATTGCATATGCTTGTGTCTTTCTGAAATAAACAGAGGCGGTTTGATAAAATCGCAGAAATAATCAACCTGTTGGTTAAAAAAGCATGGGTATTTGATTTTAATCACTTGCAATGAGAAAAAAGAAAGAAAAAAAAGGTTGCAAGGATGATTAATCTGACATGATAAATATTAAAAACTAGCATTAACAGTTCCCACCTTTGCTTTTGGAATGAGACAGCCCTTGGATTCATCCTTCATGTCAACTGTAGACATCAAAATCCCTACTCATGATGGAAAAATAGATTATTATTATTAATTCACAAGCGTCGACAATGGAACATGATAGGCAACAACCCAAGTTGAACTTACTCTTCTAATAGCCAGCTCTCTTTCTTCGGAATCTTTACAATTGTGACGGCCCTCTTTCTTAGGAATCTCTGCAATTTTGATGCATTACAAAATATCAATCAAGTCCAAAGATCCATGTATCAATTCAACTAATCGACCAATCCCAAAAGGAAGAAGAAGCAAAAAAGGAGTAAAATTCACTGCAAATTCCAAACAATATCATCCCCTACTATCATGAGGTGAGTGTCATATGAACCAGCATAAGCAGTGCACTTAGTTGTATGTGCCCATCCCAACTCCTATGTCTCTTCCGTAACAAGGAAGGGATCCATTGTCCTTGACCTTGGATTATAAGACATAGTAAAACTCGCTAACTATGGTAGTGAAGAAGATGAAAGCTGCCCCAGCTCCAAAGATGTCATTCCTCAATGTCTGCCAAGGAGGTTCTCCTACCTATAGACATAACATATTAAATATACCATTATATCTAAGCCAAGAGTTGTAGGTTACTAAAATGTGCACTAAAATGGTTTTAGGACCAATATCCATAAAGGTCATTGAACAAGAATCTTAGGGCCCGTTTGGCCAGTCGGATTGGAAGGGATTGGATGGTATTGGAAGGGATTGGAAGTTAAATCCCGGGATTGGCCGGGCGTACCAAACAGGGTTGGTGATCTAATCCAATCCCATGGATCTTAAGACAATCCGCTGACAACACCATCATTACCTTTAAATCCTATCCAATCCACCCTAATTCGTTCAAATTTGCCTGGAACGTGTTTGGTTGGTAGGATTGGGAGGGATAGAAATGTTTAATCCCCGGACTGGCCGGGCGTGCCAAACAGATGGGATATAGAAATCCAGGGATATAGCAATCCCATGGATCTCAAGACAATCCACTGACAACACCATCATTACCTAGAAATCCACGCCATCCACCCTAATACCATTCAAGCCCTTCCAATCCACCCGGCCAAACGGGCCCTTAAAGAATTTGTTCAACCTAGCAATCATTGGTAAAGGCAACAAATTGTCCTGCTTTTTAGCCTACCTCAACAGAACATTTCATGGATAGTTATTTTTCATGATGCAAAGAGTGTATAAACTTTGGGGTTATGTTCTAGGCAAAGACAAATGAACCAGTGCATGTACTAAAGAATCAACCTACCAGAATCTTGCCATATATAATCAATAAGAAAGACATAAGAAATTACACAAAAGCTAGCATAACCTCTGATGGCTGCATGATCACAACCGTCCCAATAGAGGAATCCTGATCATCAGATATGGGCACTATCTCATTTTCATTTCAGCATAAGCTACCATACGATACTTGGAATTTCTCCATCCAAATCTATGGATGGAGCACAAGTGCATAATAAAAAATCTTCACTGAGAAGATAACATTAACCATCAGATTTATCCTTCCAAATTTGGACCATTCACTTTTATTTTTAACCATCTATCCATATGATATCCATTAATTGGATGATTAGGATTGCTTGATCAGTGTGATTTAGAAATGCTCCATCAACAATGAGATCCACAATATGGATGGTGTGTATAGTTGTAAATCAGTCTGATATGTAAGGGATGAGTCACTGCCAATTTTTAAATGGTGCCAAAAAAAAAAAAAAAAAAAAAAAAAAAAAAAAACGTATAGATCATTTTATGGTATGAGACCAAAAATGGGGTATATCCCAATCTCAAGTGGACTACATTATAGGAAATAGTGTTGAATGAGCGTCGACCATTAAAAACTGATATAAGATGGACAAATGACAAATGACAAGTGAGAGTAAGACCCAAAACACTACTTCATAAGGTCCTTTTTTTTTTGTAATAAGCATCCAAAAAAATCCATTAAATAAAATACCCTATAGTTCCTCAGTCTAAGTTGCAAATGGGACCCATGTCTAGAAAAAATTACTGTTAAATCTGATAGGCACCAACATAGATGTTTTCCTTCTCGATTGGAATTTAACTAATGAAACGAAGGAAACAGTGAAGTATCCGATCTTCAATCAATTTATTACTTATTGCAAAACAGAAAAGAAAATTTTTTTCATTTAATAGGGTTTAAGAGCATGTGTTGTAGTAAGAAATAAGCTAAATAATAACACAATAATCACTTAAATCTCATAAAACTAATGGTTGTTATCCAAAACTAATAGCCCCAAGTTTGATGGTGGGTCCACTACAAAGGGTGTTACCCTTACCATGGGCCCACATTGATGTATTTATTCTAAATCCACACCATCCATCTATTTTTCCATGTCAATTTATAACAAGAGACCATAAGATGTTCTGACAAACTGGGCCATAAAGTTCAACTGGCCAAAGACCCACTTATCAAGAACAGGCCCTTCTTAACCATGAACTTTTTGATAGTATCACCTTTTAAACATGGAGATGTTCTAACAAACTGGGCCATAAAGTTCAGATGTGGAAAATCATCACCACAAACAAATCAAAGAAAAACATGAAAAGTGGAGTCCAAGGAAAAGAAAGAAACAAAATATATCTAACAATGATTTCCTAAGTACTATTGAAACATGGATTCCATTTTTGGAGTTCTTGTTTGAATATAAAAGTGGAAATATCATATGCCTCTCACAAATATCACCTAGCTTCTTGTGCCAAGAACTTATGGAAAAGTATAATGATTGTTTAGTGGAGTCCTCCTTTTCTATACTTCATTATAAGGTATGTATAATCATAGTAAGTGTGTTATTAGATAGAAACATCCTTCAATGTATGACTGTTGAGCATGGAATTTTGGCAATGTCTATAAAAGGATGATCAGCCTGCCCATTTTGATTGATGAAATTCAAAATGTAACTGTGGAAAAGAGAGTTTTCTACTGAGATAACATTTTCCGGAGTGTGTGACAATAAAGTAACATGTGGGAAACTATTTTCTTTTCTACACTTTTTAAGAGAAATATCACTTTTTGATCAGTGACGATTCCACATTTCCCTTAAAATCATGGAAACTAACATAGACAACCTTTTAGGACTCTTTCACATGGATTTCCTTATCCATCATTTTCCTTGCATTTAAAAAATTCCTCTCCATTTCTACTCTTTGGGCTCCATCAATCCAAATAGACCCCAAAAGTACTTTGCAGTACTTAATAGTTACTAAAGATAGTACTTGGTCAAATCATATATTATAAAGCAAAGATAAGGTTGAGCAAGAAGTGGTGCTTACAATCGGGCGGCCATCTAATCTGAATATCTGGGATGTATGCAATATTGTGCCAATCATCGCCTTTCTCCTTCTCACATCCCCTCTGTAAATGGAGACAGCCAAAGATTTGTAGACATTCAAAGTTTGTTAAGTTACAACCTGGATGGCAAACACTCCACTTACATTGGTTGCACCACATTTGTAATGCAAAAATGAAAAGTTTGCAAAGAAAATAACTATTGATTGACATTTAATGTAAGCTTGTTGCTCACCTGATAAACAGGCTGACTTGATTTTTAGTTCAACCACCAGCTGCCCTTTGCTTGTTCTCCTACGACTGTATAAGGATAGCACATGTGCTACTAGGCCCCTTCTCCACCTCATTTCCTTGAGTCCCACTTGCATTCCTTGATGAAATTACGGTGTTTAAATGTTCTGTTTGCGAAATAAATCAGCCAATCATAGAAGGCAATTCAGTAACCATACAACACATCTAACAAAAAAAGGAGGTGGTTGACAATGCCATAGCAGAATATATATATATATATATATATATATATATATATATATATATATATATATATGACATGAACAAGTTTTCAATTTGCATAAATAGACAGTTCTTTGGAATTTACTTCAATATGTATAATCAAGATAAGTGTATTATTGAATAATAACATTCTTCAATGTATGATTGTTTTGCAATGAAAAATTTTGGATCATCCAACAACCTATAAAAGGATGATCTGCTTGCCTGTATGGATTGGTGGAATCCAAAAAGTATGTGTGGAAAAGGAGTTTTTTTTTTCCCAAAACCAGGCCAATCCACTCATTGAATAGAATAGGGAGATGGTAACAATAGGATGACTTACAAAAACTTGCCAAAATTTTCTTTCGACTCTGTAGCTGACCGCTCCAGAGCGGTGGACAGGCCCTGTTTCTAGTCAAGGTCGTCTGCATGGGGGGGACTATCTGATGGACAACCTGGATCTCACAAGTGGGTCCAAAATCCGCCTAACTGCATCTACACTTAACAAAAGGTCTCCATTTTGTGCCAATTTTTGCAGGTCGGCGCCAAACACCAAGCCCCCACAAAATGCAGAAGGATGACCCTGATGGGGTAACATCCAAATGGCCCTGATCAAGAGCAGTTTTGAAAAACTTGAGTAGGAATGATGCTTGAAAATATTACCATTTTTCATGTTCTAAAAATCAAATTAAATCCACTGCAAGATGAGCACACATCTGTGCCTTTGAGAAATTCAGTAAAAGCAAAACACCTGAGAGCCTGAAATAAGGAGAAGTATACGGGCCAGTTGAAATAGTAAGAGTCACGGGTTACCCTGTCCATCTGGTTCCACTTGAATTGATATGGCTCCCCCTTCTTCATTGCTTTCTTCCAATGGTATTGTTCAAATACCATTGCTTAGTCATGCCAGTTGTAGGCGTTGGCGAGCTGCCACGTGTAGGGATTGAACCAGGTGATTGCAGAGAAGGCAAATGATCCGATCCAAATGTTCATGAATCGTTCCGGATCAGTGTGCGGAACCCCTGGGTCTCCTCTGTACGGATTCCCGAAATACTTCTCCATCTCTCTCTCTCTCCTCGTCTATTACTGCTCCTCGTCTCCTTTCTCTCTCTCTCTATCTCTATCATCTTGTCTACTGCTGATGATGATGGGCATTTGAATGTGGGCACTCGATGGAAGATGAAAGAGGGAAAAGAAGAAAAGAGGGAAAAGAGGGGCGCTCGATCTATTTGGGATGGATTTGAAAATCCTCTTCCAAATAGGATAAAATTTTGAAATCCGTATGGTGTGAGTTTTCTACTAAATAATAACACAAACTTTATTAATGGTCGTACATGCATGGGACCAATTTCTTGATGGTTAAGATTGTATTATATAATAAAAATGTATAAATATTTACTATTTACAAATAGACCGATTATTTGGATAGTCTGGATAACTCTATATCTTATCCACTATTGTTATGAACAAGTCGCCACTATTTTACATTAAATACAAAACTCACAGTGAAAAATAGAAAAATGAAAACGTTAATTGAGCTTTGGATCTAGTATGGCTCTGTGGGCCCCATCATGATCGATTTGTTTCATCCATGTCATCCATCCATTTCTCAACATAATTTTATCATCGATCCCAAAAAATGAGCGTGAACTAAAGATTGGGTAGACCACACAATGCAAAAACAATAGTGATTGGACATCCACCTTTAAAAATCTAAATTTCCCAGATAATGATTTAACAATACTAATGGATGGCATGGATGCATAATACATGCATCAAGGTGGCCCCCACAATAACCCGGGTGAATGCATGTGGTTTATCCATGCTGTCCATCCATTTTACCATATAATTTTAGAGTATGAACCAAAGTATGAGGCAAATCTAAAGTTTGAGTGAACCCCACCACATAAAACAACTAGGATTGAACGCCTACCATTAAAAGCTTTTTTAGGTCATAGAAGTTTTCGATCAAGCTAATATTTATGTTTTCCCTTATTCCATGTCTATATTAACTTATAAATAGGTTGATCTAAAATAAACATCATGGTCGACTCTAAGAAGGTTTCAACATTGGGTGTCACTATCCCACTCTTTTCTATTATGGGGTCCACTTGAACTTTGGATCTGCCCCATTAGTGAGATGCACCATTCCATTGTGGCTATGGGTTTAAAAATAAAGTACATTGACTTGGGTGGGCCACACCATATACTATAGTTGAGAGGGGTTACCCTCCCATTAAAACATTCATAATCATTTATTAGGGCCACCTAGATGTGGTTCACAAATCCAACCCATTCATTATGTAGGATGATGGGTAAGACTAAGTTTCAGCCACATCTAAAACTCATGTGGGCCCCACCAAGTGCTTTTATGTCATTTAGGGATGTCTTCACATAGTTTTAGATGTTATGGCCCACCTGAGTTTCGTATATGACAAATTTTTGTGATATCCCATAACCTAAAAGGGACACATCAAATGCATGGTGTTGATGTTCTACACACATGATGGTGGGGCCCATACAGATTGACCTCACAGGAAGTTCCCATGAAATTGACCTTATAGTACCATTTCACTAATTAGGTAACTCTTTCATGGGTGTTATCCTAACCGTGTAGAGCCTACCTTAATATATTTTGTATATATCGATACCGTCCATATATTTTTCCATCATATTTTAGGATGTGAATCCAAATCATAAGAACTCGGTAATCTCAGGTGGGCCATACCAATCAAAATAGTGATGAATAACCATTAGAAACCTTTTGAAGGCCACAAAAGTTTTAGATTAGTTTGATCTTTGTAGTTTCTCTTCATCCAGATCTTCTTTACATAATCAACAAGTTGGATTACAAATAAACACTATTAAAACCTTATGACGGGCTCTTTATAATTTTTAATGGATAGGCACTAGGATATCCATCATTAAAATCCTATGTAAGGCCCACTGTACTCTTTATTTGGCATCCAATCTGTTTATTAGGTCATACAGGCTTAGATGAAGGGGAAAAACAAAAATCATCTCAATTCAAAACTTTTATGGCCCCCAAAATGTTTTAAATGGTTGACGGTCATTCAACACTATTTCTTGTACTGTGGTCCATTTCAAATTGGGATATGCCTCATTTTTTATCTCATGCCATAAGATGATCTTTAAAAATAGATGGACGGCATGGATTAAACACATACATCATGGTTGGGCCCACACAACACCAACCACAAGCCATTGGATGGTGTAGGGGGAGGAGCCAATTTGTTCTCCTTATTTATGGTGTGGTCCATTTAATCTTTGGATATGATTGATTTTTTGGATAATTCTATAAAATGATCTCGAAAAATGGATGAACGGTGTGGGTTGATCCCAAATTTTCGGTAAATCTGAAACTCAAGTGGACCATGCCACACAAAACAGTGTGGAATAATGATTTCCACTGTTGATGCCTTTCTTGGGCCCACAGTAATGTTTATTTGTCATCCAACATGTTCATAATATCAAAAAAATATGAATGAAGGGAAAACACAAACATCAGCCTAAATGTGGGCCACACCACATAATATACTGGAGGGGTTTCCTTAAAACATTCATAATCATATATTGGGCCTGCCTAAATGTGATTCACATATCCAACTCACTCATTATGTGTGTCCCATGTGGAAGAGGGGTCATACCAATTTTCAACTGCATCCATGTCTGTATTAACTTATAAATAGGTTGGATCTCAAATAAACATCGCGGCCGGCCCTAAGAAGGTTTCAATAGTGGGTGTCACTATCCCACTCTTTTCTATGGTGGGTCCACTTGAACTTTGGATCTGCCCCGTCAGTCAAATGCACCATTCCATGGTGGGCCACAAGCTTAAAAATAAAGTCAATCCATGACTTGGGTGGGCCACACCACATACCATAGTTGAGAGAGTTACCCTCCCATTAAAACATTTATAATTATTTATTGGGTCCACCTAGATGTGGTTCATAGATCCAACCCATTCATTATGTGTGTCCCACTTGGATGAGGAGTCAAACCAAGTTTCATACACATCCAAAACTCATGTGGGCCCCACCAAATGCTTTTATATGTGGGGCGCACATAGATTAACCTCATGGGAAGTTCCCATGAGGTGACCTTATAGTACCATTTCACTATTTTAGGTAACTCCTTCATGGGTGTAACTCTAACCGTGTAGGGCCCTTGATATATTTTATGTATATCGACACTGTCCATATATTTTTTCCATCATATTTTAGGATGTGATTTTAAATCATAAGAACTAAATAATCTTAGGTGGGCCATACCAATTTAAAAAATATGATGAATAACCATTAAAAACCTTTTAAAGGCCACAAAAGTTTTGGATCAATTTGATCTTTGTAGTTTACCTTCATCTAGATCTTCTTTACATTATCAGCAACTTGGATTACAAATAAACATTACTAAAACCATACGATGGGCTCTTTATAATTTTTAATGGAGAGGTATTATATTATCATTCTTTCCAGTGGTGTGGTCCACTTAAGATTTAAATCGACATAATTTTTTATACCCGGCCAAAATAAAGGTTGGAGAAACGTATGGGTGGCAAGGATATACAACACATCATCAAAATCTCACTTTTGTTATATAACTTTTCAACTTTTCTTGTCAAAATACAAAATGTAGTTTTCTTTTTTTTTTAATATATTTTTTAAAAATTTTGACAATTTTTTCACAATTTTGTTTATTTTTTAAAATTTTCTTTTTCAAAATATCATTTTTTTATCGAAATCTCACTTTTGTTATCTAACTTTTCAATTTTTCTTGTCAAAATACAAAGTCTAGTTTTCTTTTTTTTTAAATATATTTTTTTTTTTTTACAATTTGTCAATTTTTTCACAATTTTGTTTAATTTCTTAAATGTTCTTTTTCAAAATATCATTTTTTTTTAATCTCGCTTTTATTATATATAACTTTTCAATTTTTCTTGTCAAAATACAAAGTCTAGTTTTCTTTTTCTTAAAATATATATTTTTTTACAATTTGTTAATTTTTTCACAATTTTGTTCAATTTCTTAAATTTTCTTTTTTAAAATATTATTTTTTTAATCTCACTTTTGTTATATATAACTTTTCAATTTTTCTTGTCAAAATACAAAATCTAGTTTTCTTTTTTTTTAAATATTTTTTTTCAATTTGTCAAAATTTTCACAATTTTGTTTAATTTTTTAAATTTTCTTTTTCAAAATATCATTTCTTTATCGAAATCTTTTTTCTTTCAAAATTATCAATAGTTTTTTTTTTCAAAATTTAAATTTTTCTTAAACATTGTTAATTATTTTTCTAAGCTTCTTAACTTCTTTTTTTTTCAAAATTCATAATTTTTTCGTGTAGTGTAATTGAGTATTAGAGACAGTTTATGACTGTCTCTAATAGAGACGGTCTTTGACAGTCTCTAACAGAGACAATCTTTGACGGGGCTATAAGACGATTTAGGACCGTCTCTAGTAGAGACGGTCTTTCACAGAGCTGTAAGACGGCTAAGGACCATCTCTAACAGAGACGGTCTTTGACAGTCTCAGATTGCAAGTAAAAGACAGCTAATGACCGTCTCTAATGCAGATGGCCAATGACCGCATATAAGACGATCAAGGACTATCTCTAACGCTGACGGCCAATGACTGTCTCAGATGACCCATATAAGACGGTCAACAACCGTCTTAAATGATTTGTGGACGTTCAAATTTTTAAGACAATATTAAGGACGGTCAGGGGCCGTCTAAAATTTTAGAGACGGTTTACGATCATCTCTAAAGTGTTTTTAAACCAAGCAATTTTAGAGACGGTCCAGAACCGTCTCTAAATCTATCCTTTTTTTTCCATTTTTCACTTAGTGACATGGTGGTTAGGGCTTCCATTAATTCTTTTGTGGTTTTCATCTTGAACATTGAAAGTGACGCTCTTAGACAAAGAGAGTCAGATCATTCCTAAAGCCTTCAAAATCATTCATCATCTGTCATCTTTTCTGGTTTCTTCTCTTTTCCTCCTAGAGGAATATAGAGGTTCTTCTGATACAGACAATCCTCCATATGCATCTTCCAGAAGGTAAAGTTTGAACCATCAAACTTCTCAATTCTAGTCTTCCCTTCTTCTGTCATCGCTCCCAATGGAACTAAACCAATAGCTTTGATACCAGTTGTTGCGCAGCACCCCAACAACGCAGTGAACCAAGATCCAATCTCAGGTCTCACCCACAAACGATAAACAAGAAGAAATATAGACTAGAAGAATAATCAAATCATTCAAAACAAACCACAAGACAAGATATACGTTGAAAAACCCCAACAAGGGTAAAAAAAAAACCACCGATGCAAACTTCTACTATGAAGAAAAATGAAGATTACAAGGCAATATACTAACATCTCCCTTGGAAGCACATAGAAAACCCTTTGCCCATACCTTAGAATTATTTCCCATTACCTTAGAAAAGCCTTAGGGACTCCTATTTATAGTTTACGTAACTTCCCTTTCATGCCCTTGCGAAAGGCGACTCAAAAATTCGCAGTCCGTATCAATTTTGGAAATGAATCTGCGTAACGACGACCAGTCGAGCAGACTGCACAACCGATCAAGCAGACCCCACGACCGGTCAAGCATGAGTCACGACCGGTCGAGCACCTCGGAACCAAAAAACTGATGCTCGCCGGACTTTTAGTCGAGCCAGTCCACGATTAGTCGAGCAGGGGCCACGACCGGTCAAACAGGGCCCATGACCAGTCGTGCGGCCCCCAGATGTGGCTCCACATCTCAACACACACACACACACACACACACACACACATATAAAGAGCCACGCCCCTGCATCTTTGTTGAAAAGAGTAAATGATGTACAGAGAAGACTTTCAGGTGGGCTCCACACTAAATTTTTTTTAAAAAAAAAAAACAGAAAAGGGCCTCACCTAACATCTTGATGAAATAGAAAAACTAGAAAAGGGATTTGGAAGGCCATAACAACCCTGAGGAAAACAGGGCAACACATACCGCCTCACCAACCAATCTAGTAAGAAAAGCTAAGCCTAAGGAAAGGCTGAATCAACCAAAAGAAAAGTTGGGGCCCTGCCAACGCCCATCGAAACAGCCAACAGAGAAGGTGGGCTAGCAGCAGATGGTTCCATGAGCTGCGAGTTGACTCCAAAAAACCGACTGGCAGGGACAAGGTCGGGCCAAGGAAACATAAGATGGTCAGCCCACTCCCTTCTTGATTTTACAACTCCTAAGCTACCCCATCCTCGATTTGTCCAAAAGAAGGGAACCTTTGATGTTAAGGGGAAGATGAGGAGAATTGCGGTAGAGCTTATCTAGACAACCGCTACTAGCAATCTTAATGAGGCCATCCGCCACCGATTTGCCTTCACGGAGAGAAGCAGAGGTTAAAGGGCTCTTTGAATCACTAAATGGTCCCTAGGCAGTACCATAAATTCCAGCAGCAAGTAGGACGGGAGTTGGAGGCCGCTTCATGGATAAAGCGGGAATCCATCTCAAGTACTATATTAGATAGCCCCATATCACTTCAAAGCTTCAAACCATCCACCGTCGCCTGCGCTTCCGCTACAGTATTCTTGATCGGTCCATAGTTATTGTGGAACGCAAAAATCAGGCTGCCTAGATGGTCTCGGCAAATGCCCCCTCCTCCTCCTTCCCCTAGGTTTCCCCTCACTAAGTCATCCACATTCAGTTTCATCCATCCCCTAATTGGTTTGATCCACCTACTAATATGAATCATCTCATCAATGATGGGGGTGTGCGATTCCATTCCCAAGGCTTGCAAGATAAGATCTTCCTTAATAGAATTTCTGCTAGAATCAGGCAGCTGAGTCTCTATTTCTTTTAGCTGGTTGGAGACTTTGAGGATTGTGTGGGAAGTCGAGAATTTGATGTTTTCAAATCTAGCCGCATTTCTGCCTAGACAGAGTTCCCAGATAATGAGAGGAGGAGCCAAACCCCGGAGAAGCTGCCATGCAAAAGAACATTTCGATGTCGTGCTCCATTGATGAATTTGGTGTTGAATGGATTGGTCGTGAATTAGAGGGACAATAAAGAGGCGTGTGAAGTGAGACCATACCTAGGATGCAACCGAACCATGATAAAGGAGGTAGTCTAAATCTTCCACATAGTGGGATTGAGGAGGAGTTGGCTGATGGTATGTTGGATCGGTGAGGAGGACAGGTGGCTGGGGACTTGGAGGGCAAAAGTTTGCATCTGGACACAAAGCTAGGATTGGTAGAGAAGGGCTTCACCTTCGTTGTTGGAGACGAACATGGTGCCCATGTCTCCTTGGGGAAGTTCCCTATCTGATGGTGCTGTTGGGGGGAATGCATGTCTAGGTCATCTGTGATGTGCTGGTGTTGCAAAACTGAGGTATTAGGACCACCTCAGTCGTTACCTGCTTGATGGATGAGCATGGTCTGTTGGAGTGGGTCTTAGCTCCTCGATAGAAGGAGGGCAATCAGAATCCATCCACTCTTGGATCATTGTAGGTTGTTGAGCAAGGAGATAGACGGGCTGGTTGTGGAGACTTCCAAAGTAGGGAACAGTAGAGCCTAAAATGTGCTCCTCGCAATAGACACATTTAGAGGCCATGTTGATTCTGATTTTTTGGATATCCGAGTCCACCGAGATCGCATTGCACATCACTTTCCAAAGGAATATGGCTACCTTAGGCAAAAGCAATTTATTCCAAGCCCAAGAGGTCCATCACTATTTAGGGCGGGTAGCCCGAAGTGACTTCCAGGCTGACTTGAGAGTAAATCTGCTAGAGAGGGTTAGTGTAACAGCCTGAAATTTTCACAGCCAGAGTTTGTACTCGTGCCCCAGAAAACCGGGTGTTAATAATGAATAAACTGGATGCTCTGAAATCACACCCTATTTTTTTCATTTGTTTTACATCCAAATACATTCATTAAGGTAACATTCACAAGAATACAATCAACTGTTTTGATTATAATTCACCAGAGTAACGAATAATCAAAGGCCTTCCCAATGGGAGCTTATTACAACATCAGAGTTCACAGCAGAAGAATAAAATTACATCCTAAGTTGTCTTCTTGTTCTTTCAAGATAATCTTCCTTAGGGAGAATGTTCACTAAGTCTTCACTCTGTACGTCACCTGCATTAACTGTACAGTTGGGAGATGGTCAATGCCCTACTCATAGTGAAGGTTACCCTTCAAGATTAACAATAATTCAAGAGATTCATAACAGGTAAAGTAAGAGTCTGATATGTCTCGTACTCCACTAATACATGAGATATCAGTATGCGTAAATAACCTACATGAGATGCATACCTAGCATAGTGTGTGCGGCTCATCATATGTAGTGATCGTCACAATGTGGAATATAATTCATAGGAAACCCAGCTCGACCCGCATCTCATAACTACGGATATTCGCCGGCATGGCCAATGCTAGAGTGGATTTATGCGAACATCTCAAGGCAACACAACACGCGGTTGGGGGATTTACGTAACACGATGTGTTCATGGAGCGACTAATTGCGACATCCAATCCCGAAAAGTTGATGTAACACGTATGCCGATTTACATACATCGATTGTGCACCACGCCAACCAACCCACGGAATTATGTGCCGACCAAGAGGGCCACTACCCGTAACGCATTACGTCCATGATAAGATAATCAATTCACTAGTTGTGATACCTCATAACACATCACTTGCACTTATAAAGAATATAGCTAAATCATGAAGAATATAAACTGAATCATGGAGGTTCTAGAATAACAAAACACATGCCCATGCCTTGAAAGATAAACGGCACAAGGCCAATATAATAAAGAGAAGAGTGACAATGGTTAACCCAACAAAAGTGGCAATGGCCAACATAACAAGAGAGTGACAATGGTCAACTCAAAAAGAAGAGTGGCAGAGCTAACTCAAATAAAGAGACGAGTGGCATAACCAACTCAAATATAAAGACGAGTGGCAGAGCCAACTCAATAATGGATAAGGCAGAGGCAAGGCTTGTACCCATGGCCTCACATGAATTCAGAGAAATTCTCTTGGATTTGACATCAAGTCATAATCCCGAAAGGACCAATAATCAATTGATGGGATAATTCCCACAAAACATGTAAACATGAAATACAGGATAATTCATAGCATAAAAGGCACGAAATAGGCCAATAATTGATGTGAAACATATAATAGCATGGAAGATTCAAAGTGATATGTAAAGTCCAGATGAGATACATGTAAAGACGAATTCAAATTCATGAAGGCAGGAAAAGCCAAAATTCAATTTATCAACTTAAATTACTGTAAGCTTTAAAGGATAAAACCCTCACCTTTGGTTATCCGTCTGCCTACTGCCAAAGTTAGATGTTCAGAAACACACCTTAGGATTAAATCTTGTCCCTCATTCACAAAACCCATATAATTAAGATTAAGGCTTGATTCAAATTACGATTGCATTCAATTTAATTTGGTAAACTAAAAGTTCGGCTTTATATCTTCCAACCAATAATTATATATATAATATATATATATATATATATATATATATATATATATATTTATATATATATATATGTATGTATATATATATATATATCTAATTTATACGAGTGTTGTTCCACCGAGTCGACTCGGTTCACCTCAGTGGAATTCTCCACCTCTACTTGTTGAAACAAAAAGAAGATGAAGAAGAAGGGAGAACAATCAAGACAAAATTCATAACTCACCTGGCCTCGAGTCAAATTCAATGAGTCGACTCGGCTTAACTCAGATCTCTTCCTTTCTTTCTTTCTTTCTTTCTTTCTTTCTTATTCTCTTTTCCTTCTCTCCCTTCCTTCTTTTCTTTCCTGCTGGACAGCAGCATGCCTAGCCTCCTTGCTGCACGGCTTCACCAGCGGGTGACTCCTCTCATTCTCTCTCTCTCTCTTTCTCCCTTCTCGTTTTTCCTCCTTTCCTTTTCGGGTGAAGGCCCTTTATAGACGGAGAGAGTCTCTAGACTCATCTACGTGAATCCAGACGGGGTTCTGTTCCGTAATCGGGTGCGGAACTTGCTTTTATGCATTCTTTCTTCGTGTGGCAGGCATCTTAGACCGTTGCTGCGACCGTCCCCATTCTTTGCTCGACATGGGAAGGACCGATTCTGCATGGACAACACGTTGAACGGGTCGGATTTCCCAGTTGGTCAAACGTGGTGGGCCACAGCGACTTCAAACGGCGAAAACGGCGGAATCCTCCAGTTTTCTCTTTCTGTT
Source organism: Magnolia changhungtana (assembly GCA_030180095.1). Classification (NCBI taxonomy): domain Eukaryota; kingdom Viridiplantae; phylum Streptophyta; class Magnoliopsida; order Magnoliales; family Magnoliaceae; genus Magnolia; species Magnolia changhungtana. The sequence goes on from JASAUF010000098.1 coordinate 927,800, forward strand.
GGGGTTGGTGGGGTCCACTTAAGGCGACCCTTAGGTGAATCAGAGCCGCTTACTGGTTCTGTTGGGTCGATTTAACCCAAACTCCAAAATTTGAATCCGATCCGGGTTTTGAGTGGACCGCACCATCAACTAACAAAGCGTAGCATTCCTTGTTGAGGTGAGTTTCTTTGTGTGCATGGAGGACTATAGACAACATGGTTTTGGTACAAAGTCTCTCCAGAACACGTTGGACAGCTCCGATCGTCCATGTGGGTCATGATGGTGGCCCACAGCCTTCCTCAAAACGGACGTGGTCCGTCTGTTACGCAGCAAGGAGAGGGACTCTCTCTGTGTTCGAGTGGGAATCGAGTTGGCTTGCTGCGACCGAGAGTTCTGATCCAGTGCACCGCTGGAGCACTGCTCTGATGCACACGTTCAACGGGTTTGGGGCCCACAGTGATGTCTAGTAAAATCCATACCGTTCATTTGTTTTTCCATCTTGTTTAAGGGGTTGGGCCCGAACTTAAAGCATATCCAAGTATTAGATGGGCCCAATTTAATTATTTATAGTTGATTTGTCCATTGGGTCCGTTTTAAAATGATCCAAGGATTGAAATTTTTCGTGTACGGTTAATTTATGATATAAAAGCATGGTGTATGGTTTCGTACTAAACAGATAATGAAAATCACGTGATTTAGAGTCTAGGGGCCTAGGTAATGGCGTTTTCGTAATTATTGCTGATGTGATGTTTTTGTGAGATTTAATAATTCTACATGGTTCCATGCCCATTACTAAACACTTCTTATAAAATGATTTACATCTAACTCATTATGGGTAAAGATTTATTCATCAATTTTAGTCAAGGGCAAGTATGTCTATCAAACCACATGATCAACGGTCAGATTACTTAATTTATTACTAGAGACCATTCCTAACAATTAGGTTTGTATTAAGATAAAGTTGTAAGGATAGGATAGTTGGATCAGTATTGTACACATGCACATATAAGTAAAAATTTCAGGTAACGCTCAAGAACTTTCAATACTCGAGTATTGAAAAGTTCGGGGCGTTACAGTTAGATTCAAGATAAGATAATCTTTCCTATTCAAGGGAAAAATTCCACTATCTCTAATGGATTGGATGGGCAAAGCTACGATAAGGTCTTCTATTTGGGAGAGATTCCATGAGCCAGATTGATCTCAAAAGTCTTTAACCAGAGCATCCTTGCAAAGGTTTTGAGGTGGGGTGGATGTAACTCCTATTAGCAGCTCCCTGCCTATCCAATTATGGGTCTAGAATCTGACACTGCCCTCGCCGATAACCCATCTCAAATTATGAATGGAAAAAAGTAGGTTAGGTCTAACATCTTTCCACAAGCTAGAATCATCGATTCTAGCAGGGCTGTTTCTGGTTATGAATTTGAGCATGTATTTAGCCGAGAATAATTTGTCCCATTGGGATTTGCCAGCTAGAAGTCTCGAGGCCATTTTACAGCGGAAGGCCTGCATGACATCAGATATCCATCTTACTCATAGCCCTCCCTCTAAAACGGGGTAGCAGATTTCAGCCCATTTGACCCAGTGTCGTCTATTGCCCTCCTTCAAGTTTCCCCAAAAGAAGCATGCAAGTGTTTTCTCTATCTGATGATAGGCTTTTTTTTAGATGTTGATGGCTAATAGAAGATTCATGGGAATGCTGGCGAGGACGTATTTGATTAGCACAAGTTTTGTTGCCTGGTTAAGAAGCTCGCCTACCACCCAGCAATTCTGTGCTCGATCTTGTTTATGAGGGGTAGCAGGTGCAAGTACCGGATTCTTCCTTTGATAAATGGGGTGCCGAGGTATATAAGAGGGAACATTGTTTGCTGGAAACTAGAGATAAGGTTGATCTGTCTAGCCCTGGATGATGATGCTTTCTATGGGAGGAGGAAGCAACTCTTGGATGAGTGACTTTCTGACCCAATCCCCTTTCGTAGGATTGGATGAAGTTGAGTAAGGAGAGAATCGAGGAGATCTGGTCATTCAAAAAAATGATAGTATCGTTAGCAAATAAGAGGTGACATATAATGGGGTAGTTCCTAGGGAGTTTATAGGGTTGGCATCTCCCGAAAAGAAAGAGTCGGTTCAGTCCTTTGTTGAGGACCTCTGCTGCTATAACGAAGATTGCTGGGGAGAGAGGGTCTCCTTGGTGAAGACCCCTAGAAGATTGGAAGAAACCAAATGATTTTTCATTGATGATTAAGGAGAATTAGCAGTCTTCCCAGCATTGTTGCGCCAAACGGATCCAGATCGGGTCGAAACCAAACTGGAGGAGGACCTGGCAAATAAAGCTCCATTAATTCCATGTGGTCGTAAGCCTTCTCAATATCCATCTTGATGATTTTCTATCGATGTTGAAGACCATTTTCGAAGCTATAGATATACTTTTAGTTATAGATTTGTCTTTGACAATGCACTTTGTTCTTCTTAGATGAGAGAGGGTAGGATCTTGGACAAGTAGAAGCTATGATTTTAGAGAGGATCTTCTTAATGCAGTTGCATAAGCTGATGGGCCTGAAATCTACAAAGATTACAGCATTCTTCTTTTTAGGAATGAGGAAAATTAAAGTGCATTGAAATGCTCTGGGAGCATATCCTCCTTTAAAGAATTCACAAGCCGCTCCTAGGATGTTATCCTTGATGATTTCCCAATAAGAAGTGAAAAAGGCCCCAGAAAAACCAATCGGACCTGTAGCACTATCGAGAGGGATCACAAACACTACATCCTTCACCTCGTCTAGGCTAGGGGGTCTCAAAAGATAAGTGTTCATATGTTATGTAATAAGGGAGAGGACGCAGTCTAGAAGGCCATGTGGAGCTTGGCTGGCCTTGGACGTGAAGAGGTCTGTGAAGTACTTGACAGCCTCTTCTCCTATATCTGTGATCGATTGGAGGGTAGTACCTAAGGGAAGCTTTATGAATTTGATTGACATTCTCCTTCTTTTATCCATGACCAAACCATGAAAGAATTTAGTATTGTGGTCCATTTCCTTTAGCCACGAGATTCTTAACTTTTGTTTCCAATAGATTTCTTCTTGAAGAATGGCTTTCTTAAGTACTGCCCACGCCAAATTTTGTCTCTCTCTATCCTCCTCCAATCTGGAGTGAATAAGGATAGATTCTGCCTTGTTGATCTCCTCTTCAACGAGCTTCACCTTATGAAAGATATTGCCAATTACCCTGGTGTTCCAGATCCTCAAGGCAGCCTTCGGCTTCTTCATTTTCAAGAACAACTTCAACATGGGGGTGGCCTACTCATCTTGCTCCCACGTTTCTTTAACAACTCTAGGGAAATCATCATGGAGAGCCCACATTCATTGAAATTTGAAAGGGCTGGGACCTAAACCCAATTCTTCCTCGAAGAAGTGGAGCAACGAGGAGTGGTCAAAGTAGATACGTAGAAAATGCTCAACTTTGCTTCTAGGGAAGGATTGAAGCCTATCAGAATTAAACAACATTCTATCTAGCCTTGCCCATCGCCAACTCTAACCAGTTCTATTATTGCACCAAGTATATTTGGACCCCACAAATCCCGCATGAAGCATACATACATCGCCGATGGCACTCCGGAAGTTGTCCATGCTTCTAGTGTTAACTGATTGGCTTCTGATTCTCTCATTCGAACTGATAGTGGTGTTGAAATCCCCACATACTAGCCACAGTCCATTCACTGATTTGGAAATCGTAGAGATGTCTTCCCAAAGGGTTGAACTCTCATCCCTATTACACGAGGCATAAACCACCATGATAAGTTGACTCGATCACAGTCATCAGTTAAGACTTGTAGGGTGATTGTCACGCCCCATACCCGGAGATCGAATTCACAGGAATCCCGATCGCAGAATCCGATGCTGACAACCTCCGTAGTACCCCATTCTCGGCTCCTAGCGTCCATACGCCAGATTTCGATCCTGGGATCCTACAAAGAGGATTTTTCTTTTTCTTTTTCCAACTTACATTTATTTCGTAATAAGAATAACCACAAGTATACCCAAATCATAAAGGCAATATCATCATCATATATCCACTAATATAATCATTTGAATACAATGCTGAAAAGGAAATACATATATTGAAAATTAAACTCCAGAAGACCGCTACATGCTCCAAGCTCAACACTGCTGCAACCTAACATCACCTGCACGCATCTATCATGCATAAGCTTATAGAAAGCTTAGAGGGTGGTGTAAGTGTGTGCACAAGGTAAGTGGCAAGTATTCAATACAATGTCATCATCATACAGTACCGAAAATACTGGTAATCCATATATCGTACAATATCCGAATAAGCAGAATTACTAACAAGATCATGAATTACCAGGGTAAGCAGAAATACTGACAAGAGCAAGAATTATCAGAGTAAACAGAAATAGTGGCAAGATCATAAATTATACGATAACAGAGTAACCGGAAATACGGATAAGTTCATGAGTCAATCAATATCAGAATACGCAATATAGAACAGCTATGCAAATGGGGAGTCATAAAGAGTCAAATATCAAATGCCGGGTATGCGATGTAGTATGTAATTCCTGATGAGTCCACGAATAGTGTCAATCATATCTAGACCATATAAATGCAGAAACATAGTAACTGAAAATATTATATGCCGTGGGTGTAATACAATATACGGTGCGAATGGAATGACCATGCTAGAGTGTGAAGTCGGGATGATAGTACGTAGTATCGTAGGCTATGGGGTCCATCACAAGGGACTTCTATCCAAACCAGTCCTATACCTAAATTTAGATAGTCAGACTCAATGTAGTAAACTCCTGATCTCAGGTTAGTCGCGCGCCCAACGAAATCCTGGTCATGCAAAGGTACGTAACAAATAGTTGCGCACCACCAGCCCAAGTGGATAGTAAATAGATGAATGAATGAGTATGCAACTCCTGCTCAATAAGTCCACATATCAGTACGGTTCATCTCTGGGATTATCACTGAGGTCTAGTACACTCAACATGCAATTGCCGCCCACTGGACGCACAACCATGCAAGTGGAAGAGACCTCACTATTCACCTAGCCAGTAGTCAACCAATATCTACCTGGCACGTCGATAGCGGACCCATTCACAAGCTAGTCAAACTCAGCCTAGCAATGCCCCCTACCCTTGGGCGGGTAAGGCCACACCCCCTCCCAACCAACCACGACGTAGTGAGAGACGCGGCCTCCTGGTATTCGGCACTCGGGCGCTCATGTATCCACAATGTCTCGACGTTGGGGCGTCTCCTGGCCATGGAGGTTTAGAGATTTTCACCCAGGGACATCTATGGCGCCCGTATGCTAGAACTAAATATTTTTGGTATCCCCACTGGCCATCCACGATATGCCTGTGGAGGCTACGGCCCTGATGTCACTAGGGCGTATAGTAATCACAACACACAATGCAAGATGCATGAGTCATACAATCCAGTCATGCATCAATCCTGAGCATACCGTACGCTCATGTGGGATAACCTTCGCCTATTAGGGAGTCTCATAACAACACGCTCAATGACATATGCAATGATCAACCACGTCTCATAACAAACATGCAGATGATGCTTATGGGCATATATCATGATGTTATGCTATCACATACTCATAATTAGTATCAATAACCGGCATCGACAATCGACTTCGACAATGTGGACATTTAACCAACATTGCCCCCGAGGAATGGCCCTCATAGATCCTAACATATAGTGAACTCATGACCTCACCATGGGCCTCTCTCAAGAGCTTACCACACATCACGACGGGCCTTTCACATGGGCCTAACATACATCACAATGGGCTCCATCGCTGGCCCTCAAATGCATCACAATGGGCCTCATCACATAGACCTCATATTCATCACATTAGGCTTAAAACACGGGTCGAATATATATCACAGTGGGCCTCAACTTCAAGTCGCATATACATCACATTGGGTCTCGACAATCGGAATCGACAATCGGCCACGATAATTAGCCTCTATCGATAATCGGTCAATCGACCACAACAATTATAATCGGTAATCGGCCGGGATAATCGACCTCGATAATCGACTTCGATCGATAATCGGTCAATCGGTTACAACAATCGGAATCGATCAATAATCAGCCTCGATGATCGGGACCGGCAATCGGCCATGACAATCGATATCAGCAATCGGTCATGATAATCGGCCTCGATCGATAATCAGAATCGGCAATCGGTCGTGATAATCAGTATCAGCAATTGGTCATAATAATCGGCCTCGATCGATATTCAAAATCGGCAATCGGTCGCGATAATTGGTATCAACAATCGATCATGGTAATCAGAATCGGCCTCAGCAATTAGAATCGGCCTCGATACTCGGCCTCGACAATCGAAATTGACCTCGATAATCAGAATCAGAGTCGATAATCAATCTCGACGCAAGGTGAAATCCATAGATGGACGACCAATGATGGTCCAAGCAATATCAATGGGGCCTATTCGTTTGGGTTAACCCACTAGAGAATGTTGAGAATGGGCTTAACCAGGCTTAAAAGAAGGTCCCAATGTAGACATTAAGTCATCATTGCCCATCAATGTGGCCATTCAACCAACATTGCTCCTAAGGAGTGACTCACATGGAGTCAAATGTAGAGTGGGCCCATGGCCTCACACAAAGGCCTAGTATACATCGTAATAGGTCACACACAAGGGCTACATACACAACAGGTGAGCCCTGTACATGGGCCTCAAATACATTGCATAGGCCACAACCCATGTGTCTAATACACATCATAATGGGCCTAATTAAATGGGCTACAAAAACATCATAATGGTCATGCCATATGGGCCGGAAATACATCTCATTGGGCTTTACCAATTGGGCTGGAGATACATCATAATGGGCCACATCATATGGGCTGCAAATACATCTCAATAGGGCCCATGAGCTAGGCACCATGGATGGATAGTGCTTGAACTAAGAGGAAAAATAAATATTACATTGATCTAGAACCTTTGTGATCCCTAACGGATGCAATTGTGGACATTCAAACCACCACTAATTTATGCAGTGTGGTCCACCTGATACACGGATCTGCCTCATTTCTATCCCAAACCTTAAGAGGAGCTTGCCAAATGGATGGACGCTTTTAATACAACACATACATCGTGGTGGGGCCACATAACCTGCTGACGTGAGACAGCAGCGGGCCCACCGTCTCCAAGCAGACAGGCGGTTTTGGATATAACAAATACATCTAGGTGAGCCAGTGCACGGATGGTGCAGGTATAACATTCATCATAGTGGGGTTGTACATGGCACCATCCAGATGGACGGTGCAGGTACAACACATACATATAAGGGGGGGCCTACACAGCACTGTCCAGCAACTGGACGGTGCAGATATATCATACATCATGGTGAGGTCCACGTGGTGGCCCACCAGAGATTTGAATATGCCTTAGTCCCTGGCTCGTGGCCAGGGATGGATGGAGTGGATGAAACTCATATATCATGTGGGTGCACGTGGTGATATACATGTTTATGTAATATCATATACTACATATTTTATATATATTATTTTATTTTTATTTTTATTTTTTTCGTTTTGCAGGTCAGCAGCATCCAGCGTCCAATGATGGACGGCTGAATAAAATGCATACATCTAGAGGGCTGTGGATGCCACACGTGAACTGGGTCCATGTGATGGACGGTATGGATGGAATACAACATCAGTGGGGCCCATGCCACATTGACAAACGGTGTGAATATAACAAATACATCAATGGCCCCACTGTAGCTTGCTGCTGGACGGCTGGGCTACTGGCCCAGCGTCCAGCAGATGGACGATGTGGATTTAACACATACGCCAGATGGACCCACGGAACTTGTTAACACAATCAGCAGCTACATCCCACCGTGATGTGTGTTGAACATCAACACCGCACATTTGATAGGTCCCCTTTAAATCATGGGATATCTCAAAAATCAGCCGTATACTGAACTCCAGTGGGCCATACCATCTAAAATCATGTGAAGACATGCCTAAAACATATAAAAACACTTGGTGGGGCCCACCTGAAATTTGGATACGTCTGAAACTTGGTCTGACCCCTCATTCAAATGGCACACACATATTGGATGGGCTGGATTTGTGAATCACATCACGGTGGGCCAAAAAAATGGTTATGAATGTTTTAATGGGGTGTAACCCCTCTCAACTTCTGTATGTGGTGTGGCCCATGTAGGTCACTGTTTAACTTGATTTTTTATTTTTTTTTTTGCTCAGGGCCTAACATGGAATGGGGCATCTGACTGATGGGGTACATGTTCAACAGACATTATGGTGGGGCCCACATAGCTCGACCTCATGGGGATTGCCCATCAGCTCGACCGTACAGAACCTTTCCCATATTTATTATTACATTGCGCTCAAACGTTCCTGGACGTCTAATTGACGGACGGTCTGGATAACTTCCATGTGGGACCCATGTATGGTGAGAACATTCAACACATCGTCAAGTGGGCCCCACCCTCACACGTGCAGCACGTGTGAGGTGGGTCCCACGTATGGTGCAAATAGATAGACGGCATTGATAAAGCATTTACATCAAGGTGCCACAGGATCGTCTTTTGTTGGACGGTGTGGGAGCAACACATAAATCATGGGCGGTCTGGATGTATTGCACGTACAACGAAGTGGGGTCCATGCGGTGGGCCACACAATGGATGGGTGAAATGGATAAAAACCCAATATCATGTAGCCGATTCAACAACTACTGGGTGCTATTCCAGCAGCAGGTGAATCTGCCCTGTCTGGGCCATTAGATCTGCCCGTTAGGATTTGGCTCCGGACAGTGTGGGTGTACTACACATCCATTAAGGTGGGGTCCACGCGGTGGGCCACCCCACACACTATTAATATCTGTGTTTTCCCTTCATCTAAGCCTGTGTGGCCGATCGCCAGAAATGGTTTGGGTGGTTGGTAGCACAGCAATGGCTGGCCTATTTGATGGATAGCATGGATGACCTTCATACATCACGAGTGGGCCATCATCAAGGAAAGAGAAAAATAGAGAGAGAGGGAGAGAGAGAGAGAGATAGAGAGAGAGAGAAGCACCCACAAACAATAAAGATTCACCCACCTTAGATCTCTCCTTCCTTCTTCCATCAATGCATGCTACAGCTCCAAATGAACAATTCCAACGGTTGGGATCAAACTTGGACGGTGGAGATGGGAGATAGGAAAGTGGGCCACACAAGCTCTCTCCCATGGGAGCTTGCTTGGACGTTGGGATGCTCTTGGGAGGTTATGAGAAATGAGAGAGAGAGAGAGAGAGAGAGGAGTGATGTAGTAAATGGAGGGTATGGTGCTTGTTGACTTGTTAGTGAGAAAGGAATGGGATGGGTAAGGGTGTTGTTGACTTTATGTGAGAGAGGAATGGGTAGGGTATGGGTTGTACTTGATTTGTACATTTATTAATTGATGTGACGTGTCGTAAAGATTCTCTCAGAATTCACAACGCACGGCATTTTCCTCGAATTGAACGCGGGCCCACATCTCCTGGCCTAGGTATCGCTTCGGTGCGTGAGATGCAGCATCGGAATCATGGCGATTGCGCGGTCGCACTGGTACAAGTCTCGAGTCGAGTCGAGTCAACTCAGGTTGACGACGTGTAACTCAGGGTCGTGCGCAAACATCGGATAAAGGTCGAAGGTTGCCGAAATTCGACCAGGAGAATCACGGAAGCCTACAGAACGGTATGAGCTAGGATACGGGTCTTACAGTGATGCACTGCCTAGAAGCTGCAATGATTTGAAGGCGGAATGGAGGGTTGAAAAGGATCCAAATCTTTCCTTCCACTGAATCTTCCGCTATGGAATATTGATAACCTAACTTGGCAGCTACCACCCTTCTCTTGGAATGCTTGATCATTGGTTCTTCCAGTAGCAAGATCACAATCTTCTTGGTACGAACCAGCCTTTTCATGTGCCTCAAAGTTGGTGAGTTGCCGACACCGCGCACGTTCCAGGATAGGATGATAAACATCATATTCCCATCCTTCAGCTACAGCCCTTTTCATGAGCCTCGTTAGACGAAAGTTCCTCCTTAGTGTTTCCTTTCTTCTCTAGTGGTTTATCGTTGTAGGGTGTTGTGCAACTAAGATTGGACCTGCTAGGGGTGGGAGAATGTTAAGAGAGTTAAGGCCTTGGTGACCCCTTATGTCTACCCATAAATCCAGGCCTTCTGAGATAATACGAGGGGCATTGTTGAGATTGGGAAGGTCTGGTAGAGGGTCTGTGTCATAATCCATCTGCATGTTATCTTTATCTGTTTCAAAAATTTATCCGAGGTAACGGGATCCCAACATCTGATGAGACGTTCTCCCGGCCAGCTCCACCTCCACATACAGTCCAAACAATTAACTTTGGTTTGGATAATCTGGGCAATTACATCTTCTGACTGATTGGAGGGCCTAGATTGTTGATGTGGTTCTTCCCTGGGTGAAATCAAGGGTGAGCAGTGGAGGGAGATGTGAGGACATTGTTAAATGGATGGGTTGGCAACAATGGGGTCTGCATATTCAAAACAGAAGGGGAGGTTAGGTGATGTGAGGAGCATATTAGCTGGTTATCGCATGGGTTTAACAGGGGCAATGGGTTAGGTAGAGTATGGTCGAGGGGTAGATTAGTAAGAAGAGGGGTGGGGCAGACCTGAAGGGGTGGGGCAGGCCTAGCTGAAATCATTGTTCATGGGTCCAAGATGTTGGAGTGGGTGTTTCCTCGAGTATATGGATCGTAGTCCAAGGTTTGGAGAGTGCTCTACCTCTGGGGTGTCTATGTGGCAATTCGTCGAACACCAGTTGAGCGTTGGACTGCAGAGGTTGGAAGCTCAGAGTGGAGAGTACTCATGGGTTCCATAGCAGGGGGTGGGCCTAGGAGGATTCTAGGGACTGGTCCTAGATGATTTCCATCTCGCCCCAAATGTCTAGGGGCGTCAGAGGTAGCAACAATCATTTGATTAGAACAGCCTGCAGGGTGGGGCATAAGGTTCAAATGATTTGATGGGCGGGTAATCTCCTAAAACATTGAGATTTGTTCAACAAATGTGACAATCGGGAATGATAAGCCATCAATTTCCAGATCCAGAACCAATGAGAGGGTTGCGGCTGGAGGGGGGGTGATCTTACTTTGGCGAACATAAGGAAGGAGGTTGTGAGGGGAATTTAATCAATCTCCACCACTGATCCATGTGTACCCGCTATTTGTTCGATCGTTTGTCTGCATCACGTGTGGAGGGGGATCCCTTGGATGCGAATCCAAGTGCCTCTGTTCATGGAAACTGTCGATGGTCCCCATGGATGGACCGAGGAGAGGCCCAAAGCCTGGTGGACCATTCATTATTGGGGTGGACCTTTAATTTGGACTATCTATTAGGTGTGGCTCACCTTGATGTAGGTCATCCATCATGTGGGGTATGCCTTTAATGTCTCATCATGTAGAGCTTACCTTTGATGTGGATTATCCATCATGGGGACCCACCTTCCAAGTGGGACGTCCATCATGTGGGCTTACTTTGGATGTGGACCATTCATTATTAGGGGCTGACCTTTGATGTGGACCGTCCATTATGGGACCCATCTCAATGCGGGTCATCTAACATGTGGGGCCCACCATACTAATGGTCTATCATGTGGGGTCTACCTTCAATGTCCGTCACGTGGAGCCCACCTTTGACTTGGATAGTCCATCATGCTAGCCACCTTTGATGTGGACTATCTATAGTATGAAGAGATGACCAAGAGAGAGGAGAGAGAAAGATAAAGTAAAAAAAGGGGAAAAAAAACCAAAAAAAAAAAAGATTATTTGCTATCATAAGTAAACGAAACATACCTATGAATATAGCTTATTTGCTGTCATGAGTAAAAAAGAGCTACCTACGAGGTTGTATCAAAACAGGCACTAAGTGCTTCTGTTTCTTCCTTACGAACAAATTGTTGGAAATTATACAGAATAAAGTATTTCTGTAAAATATGGAAACTGAAAAATTACGATGATCAAAACTAAGGACAGGCTGAAGCACGTCTGAAACGCTGTCCTTAAAATCGTTATTTGCCCCTACTCAAATGAATTGAGTATGTTAATAGGTTACAGGAAAATTGCTCCTAGGATACGACAAGCCTAGTGTGGGTCTGCGTTCAGCAAACACGAAGGCCCACCAAATGGAACTCTTATACACACTATCTGGCAGAATTACAATATAGAAAAATTCCAAAAAGAGAAAGAAAGAGAAGAATTTTCTTTTGATTTAGACCACTGCACTGGTCAGTACTTCAGCTACTGGTTTAATATATCATTCTAGACCACACCGTTGGTCTGTTCTTCTAGTAAAGGTTTAACCCTTACTGTCTTGCTGGAACTACTGGAGTATAGGAGAGAAGTAGTGGGTTGTCTCAGTTCGTATGGGTCTGCTGGAGTGGGTTTTGAGATGGTTTGGAAACCCATCCAGGCCCTCCTTTTATAGGCTATGGTGGCTGGGGGTTATGGTCCAGGGAAATAAATTTCATGACCGTTTTCTAACTGTTGGAGAAAACTAGCCGTTTTATGGCCGTTTTCTGACTGTTATGCATGGGCCATTAAGCTGTTGCATGCTGACTGTTGTGAGACAGTAGCTAGCCATTTTCTAGCTGTTGGGCTAGCCATGTAGCAGTTACAGCTAGACCCTGCACTAATGGCACAGCTGTTACAGATCTGCTGCAACACTGGACTATTTTTTAGCTCTCTATATATACTAGAGGACTCTCATTTAGTCCTCTAGTTTCCCTTCATCCAGCCATCTGCCTTAGCCACTTAGTAGCACAGCGACTCGCACATGTCTCGCTTCGGTTCGCTCAAGGTCGTGAAGGAGCGACCCTCTGCGATACGATGCGGACGTGCGAAGTGCAAAGTGCGCCACTAGCGCCTCTACAGCCACACTGTCTCACATGCCCATGCCCTCGCACCGAGCCCGAGCTCGAGCCGAGACCAAGACCAAGACCGAGCCCGAGCCCGAGCATGAGCGTAAGCCTGCACGTGGGTGTTCCAGTGCTATGCACTGGAACACGCAAGGTCCATAGTCCACGGACTAGGTAGGTAAATATTATAATACTCCACTATTATCATTTAAACCATAGATTTTTTTCTTCCCTTTCCCATGTGAGACTATTCAAAAAACCCACAAAACGGTATTTTTTCAAACAAAATAATATATTATATATATTATATTTATTATTAAAATATATTTAAAAATCAGTATTTTTGCAACAATCCCCCACTTAATTTTTTTTAAAATATATTTTTCTCGGTTAAACAATTCTGCCAGAATAATCAGCTTATATGTGTAAAGAAAGATATCTTTCGATTTTAATCTTCCCTTAATGTAAGTATCTCAAAACTCTGTCGAAATGACTGGTAGCCGTAGCATTGAACCAGTTATTCTTCGATAACAAAGTCGGAGAAACCACACGTATATTCGCTATGTGTTTGTTAGAGTTCCCACAATCTTGTTCAGCACATTTAATGGCTATGTTCTTATCCTAATTCATGAACGATCCCGAGAGAACTCCTAACTCTCATGAGAGACGGCATCATCTCTACGTTCATATAGGTGAAATTCTTCCAGTGTTTTTGTCACTATAAGACACTTGTCCTATAGACTGGATTTCATTAAGAGTTTTCAGACTCAACCCTCTTTCGTAACGCTCAGCACTTATCTATTATGGATGAGGTTTTATAATTTAGTGCTGAAAAATTTTTCACATATCAGTGACTTATTTTTACCCATTAAACCCAAATTTAGAGATTTTCTAACTTCAGGTTGGGTTACCATCACTGGTGGAACTTTAGATGAAGAGTTTCAACCTCATCCCTCTAGATGTAGCCTTTACTACCTCTCTCGGTAGAAGTTTAGTGAAAGGGTCTGTCAGGTTGTTGCTTGATTTCACATAGGAAATAACAATGATTCCATCTCGAATCAATTGTCTGACATAATCATGTCGAAGACTTATATGTCTAGATTTACCATTATAAGTGCCGCTATAGGCTCTTGCTAATGTGGCTTCACTATCATAATGTAGTGACACAGCCGATATAGGCTTTACACAGAAAGGAATTTCTAATAGAAGATCTCTTAACCACTCAGCCTCTCTGCTTGTTGCAGCCAGGGCTATGAATTCAGACTCCATAGTCAAGTGCGTTATGCAGGTCTGTTTCTTGGATCCCCAAGATACAACTACACCTCCTAAGGTGAATACCCACCCTGTAGTAGACTTGTTATCCCTTGCACTTGATATCCAGCTCGCATTGGTATATCCTTCCAATACGGCAGGAAATTCTGAATAAAATAGTCATAAGTCTTTGGTTGCTTTTAAGTAACCAAGGACTTTACTGATTGCATTCCAGTGTTCAGTACTGGGGTTACTAGTAAACCTACTAAGTTTATTCAGAGCATATGCGATATCTGGTCTAGTGCATTGCATAACATACATAAGACTCTCTATAGCACTTGCATATTCTAATTGTGCAACGGTTCTTCCAGTATTTTCTTTTAGCTTGATACTTGGATCAAATGGAGTCTTTGTTTCTTTTATATTTAGATGGTTAAACTTCTTTAGTATCTTCTCAATATAATGAGATTGACACAAAGCATAACCCCCACAGTGCTTTTTAAATTTGATACCTAAGATGGTATCAACTTGTCCAAGATCCTTCATTTTAAATACGGAAGATAGAAACCTCTTTGTTTCAGTCACACCTTCCATTTTATTACTTATTATTAACATGTCATCAACATATAAACAAATAATAACGATATAACTACCATCTACTTTAGAATATATGCATTTGTCAGCTACATTATGCATGAAACCATGAGATAGTATTTTGGAATCAAACTTCTCATGCCATTGTTTTGGTGCTTATTTTAATCCATACAAAGATTTGACTAATCTAAATACTTTATTTTCATTTCCTGGTAGAATGAATCCTTCAGGTTATTGCATGTATACCTCCTCATTGAGGTCACCATTCAGGAAAGTGGTCTTTACATCTATTTGGTGGATGTGTAGATGATGTATGGAAGGTAGAGCAAATAATATCCTAACGGATGTTATCCTAGCTATAGGAGAGTATGTGTCAAAATAATCTATCCCTTCTTTTTGTCTAAAACCCTTAACTACTAGTTGTGCTTTAAAGGTTTGGATAGTCCCATCAGTGTGATATTTCTTCCTAAATACCCACTTACAACATATGGGTCTAGAACCTGGAGGTAAGTTTACTAGTTCCCATATTTGATTTGATAGTATGGATTCCATTTCATCGTTTATAGCTTCTTTCCAGAAAGCTGCGTCTCTAGAGGATATAGCCTCTTTATATGATTTAGAATCATCTTCTATAGTCATCACTATAAGTATTTGTCTTATAACATTTTCTCTATCTGCTTCTACAAGATGGAAAATGATGCGTTGTAAGTCTATGTAGTCATCTCCTAGATTCTTCTCTATTCTTGTCCTTTGAGTCCTACGAGGTTCAATAGGAGCTTTTACTATATGTGGAGTTGTGCTATCTGGTTCTTTATCAGGAGTTTGGATTTCATTATCTTTTGACTCCAAGGATAGTGAGTTCTCAAAAAACTCAACGTCTTTTGATTCTATTATTGTATTAGACTCTATATCTAGAAGTCTATAAGCTTTACTATTTTGTGCATACCCTACGAAGGCGCACTTAATAGCTATTGGTCTTAACTTAGTTCTTTTTGGATCAGGGGTTCTGCAGTATGCAAGACACCCCCACAATTTTAGATATCCTAGGTTAGGTTTTCTACCTCTCCATGTTTCATATAGAGATATTTCATACTTTTTAGACGGTATTCTATTTAGAATATGACACGCTGCAAGCAGTGCCTCACCCCATAGACTTAGTGACAACTTTGCTCTTATCAGCATTGAGTTGACCATTTCTACTAATGTTCTATTCTTCCTTTCAGCTATTCCATTTTGTTGAGGTATGTATGGTACTATACATTGATGTATCAGTTCATGTTCTTCACAGAAGCTATCGAATTCATTGGAAAAGTATTCTCCTCCTCTATCGCTACGGAGAATTTTTATCTTCTTATTTAATTGATTCTCTACTTGTAACACCCTGAAAATCGGGGATCGAGTATAACTCAACTCCGGAGTTCCAACGCATCACTTATGCAACATAAATAATGATGATTAAATGTTGTCTGTGTTAGAGCAATAAACATGAGTGAGATTATACCAAATAGTAATTCATACTCCAGATCAATTGTATAAAGGCAAGCGGAAGACTGAAACTGTATATATAACGTATGTAAAGGAACAAAACCATCTCGATCTCCAGAGTATGAACATTAACTGAGTATCCATATACATGTATTGTTTCTGAATAAAAAGAGTCAAAATACAACTAAAGTTAGATCCCGAAACCCCCGTGATCCAGTCGGCCTAAGCGTAGCCGTCAGAGTACTGCATATATGAGAACTCATCATAATCCTCATCGTATTCTGGCTCTGCCTCCTGAATCAACGCATCCTCTATACCTGCAACAAAGTCTGATTGGTGTGTAAAACACCGTCCCGTAACATGGGAGTGAGTAGCTAACTCAGTGGGACAATAAAGCATAGGTTAACATGTTATCAATTCAATCAAGCAGTAATGATAAAGCAATACAATCAAACAATTCTAACTACTCTTATTAAATGCAAGTATGAAATGACATGATGAATGCCCTTGCCAAACCACCCTAATGCGACATCATCTTACGTTCGCGGATGCATACCTCCCTCAGTGCTCCACATCTACTAGGCACATGCGGTGCGATAATGAGCATGATTGCCGAGTAGTTATTAGTCCATTTCAAACAGCAGTATTGGGAAACTAAGGTACCTCCCTTGTATCATTCCCATACATGATCCATTATAGGGTCGTCAATCCTAGTTAATCTCATACGGTATTATGGTTCGAGAGGCATCGCGAAGGCATCGCAAAGAGCTCGTCACCCGCCAGCACGGATACAGATCTCACCGTATGCAGCTCAATTGCTGACCGTCAGCTCGAGTACAGGTCTCACCGTACTCGGCTCAATCGCTGGCCGTCAGCTCGAATCAGGTTTCACTGTACTCAGCTCAACTCATACTCTAATTGCTGTAAAGGGCTCGTTGCCAATCACAGACCTTGGAGTATACTCGAAGACACTACAGAGGACTCGTCGCCCGTCAGCACGAGTACAGGTCTCGCCGTACTCGGCTCTCGCCGTAAGTATCGACAGCTCGAATACAGTGTCCCATACCACCGTGTTCAGATCACGAGTTTGGGTTGCTCAATGGTCACTACGGGGAGGCACATGGCCCCAGCATAGGCCGACAGCTCAGCTACGGTGTCCCATACCACCATGTCCGGCTCATGAGTCTTAGCGGATCGAGGTACCATGGTTAACAGGATTTCCACTAGTAAGTTTGGTACCCTAGGTTCAAGCAGTAGTGACCAAACATGGTAAACACACATTTTGACATATCGGGTTACTTGACGAGCCTGACTAGCTCGAGCGCACAATCAATTAGACGACATGAAGTGCATAAGCACTTTGCGTGGCCTAACCACTGTCGCCAACTGACGTACGACTCGGGTTCGTCAAACACATCCCACGTGGCGACATGAACCTCAGCCACGATCTCAAATCTGGTACCGACTATCTGGACTATAGACATAGTCCCAAACTCAATCAATTCTCATCCATAGCATGTGGAGTAAAGCATGATAAACAAAGTAATTCAAGCTCATGCTAGTAGGCATGTTATAAAGCATGATATAAAGCATGTTGCAAAGCACTACATCAGTAGGAATACAAACACATATATTGCAAGTAAGCGGTTTAAGTAGACAACCTCATGGAGGTAATCATACATGTCTCTAGGGTAATTGAGAATCCCATCTCAACACCATCCTAAGGCATCAACATCCAAACACTTGCTCACACAAGCATTTTTACAAACACATAACATACACTATTTCAACATATTTAGTGTATGTTTATGAACATGTATTAGGCGACTCTTTTTTTCGCCAAGCAAATATTTTATGCACACATAACATATTTATACAACAATTAATGATGGCAAACACATCTCTAAATTATACATGTATACGGTATTTCTTACAATACAGTATTTCTACATACATAGTGTATATTAGTAAAACATGTATTTAGGCGAATCATTTCGCCAAATAAGTATTTTATCCATATATCATATATCCATACAACAAATAATCATGTCAAACACATTTCCAAAAAATATACGTATACGGTATTTTCTACGAATGCCTAGAATATGTAAAATTCCATATTCTACAACTTTAATCGAAACAGAAATCGGAAAACCCTTTGTACATGTGCAATTGCATGTAGATCATGAATCTATCATTATCTGACATTGAAAGTGTTGAAAACCACAACCTATACACCTAAAGTCCTCACCTTACGCAGATAAACGCGTAACGGAGTCAGTTCATTCACCCTCGCTTTGTCTAAGGCACAACGGCAACCTAAGACATGACATAGGTTAGCTATTTCATAACCTACAACCTTCACACCCCAAAACAGATCTAGGGTTAGGGTTTCTTACCTTAACACGGAGTCGGTATCGTCGGAAAAGCGTCAAGAAAGGGATGGTGCAGCCCGTGTGGTGATTGGAAACAGTAGGAGGGAGTTTCTCCCACAACCCTTAAGTTTTCTCTCTCTTTTTCTCTCTTCTTCTCAGGGTTTTATCCCAAATTCATATGGCTGTGAGAGAGGCTGCCCTAAGGTCCTTATATAACCTAAAAACTCTCTGGAATAGACTTATGTTCAAGGTTTACTTACATTATAATCAAATCGGCATTGTTTCAGCTCAAAAGAGGGTTTCTGGCAGCCTCCCTTGAGCCAAACGTCGGACTTAAGCTCACCAATCTTGGATCTACGTGGAGTTATGTTTTCGTCTCGGTCGGATTCCTAGATCACGCGTGGCGGACCATTTTCAGTTCAACGGTCAGTGGGCCACGATCCGGAATTTCGAGTACATGTAAATGTTCCTGAAATTTTTTCTAATCCGAGGGTGTATTTGGGTCAGATTCTAATGGTCTGGTTGCTTATAAATCGATCGCAAGTTTCAAGTCTCAGATCACTATTCCAGATATTTATTTTCTAAAGGAATAGTGTATTTTCACACTCCTTCGCTCCGGGCTCAAGCAAACAGCCGTGGGACACTGTCTGGGTCTGATTTCCAAGATGGTTGTCAAGCCCAGCGAGGCGGTCCTAAGTCTTTAACCTCGCCTTATTCGGACTCCCGATGTGCGGTCCAGACTCAATACGGAGTTTCACTGTGATCCCGAGAGCAGACGGGTAATGAGTTTGATCCTAGATTTTAGGGTAACCTAGAATCAATGATTCTACAAGTTTTGGGTCTTGCAGATCGTATTTAAAGCGATTCCAACGGATTTCATGGCTAATCTAGTTAGCACTTAGTTAACTTTGTCAAATTTCTAAAGGATTTAATCCTAAGTGATTTCTGGTCGAGGTGGTACTCGAGCCATTGTACGGATATTTACGAGTCGTCACACTACTTCTGCTTTATATATCTTAAACATGTTCAATGCTTCATCTTTGCTCTTTAATAGGTACACATATACATATCTAGAGAAATGATCTATAAAGGTTATAAAGTACCGTTTACCTCCACGAGTAAGAATATCATTTAACTTACAGATATCACTATGCACAAGATCCAATACTTGAGACGATCTTTCAACACTCAGAAAAGGTTTCTTTGTCATTTTAGATCGTATGCACACTTCACATTTATCGGTTTCATTATCTGTGTATGAAATTAAACCATTCTTAGCCATGAACTTCAAGGTACTATACCCTATATGGGCTAATTTATCATGCCACAGTCCAGCGGATTCAACCATATACGTAGAAGTGCTACTTTCATTCAGAGAAAACTTGACCATCCCGTTACAAGCATATCCATTTCCGACAAAATTCTCATTCTTAGACAGAATCAGTTTACCTGACTCGTACACCACCCTTATACCTAGTTTTCCCAGAAGATCCCCAGAAACTAAGTTTTGCCTCATGTCTGGGACGTGCAGTACATTAGTTAGAATCACTTTCTTCCCAGAGGTGAATATCAGTTCGACAGTTCCTTTGTCGACGACTTTCAATCAGACTTCATTACCCATTTGGACTTCTTGACCATCGGTCAATTCCTCATAGGTTTTGAAGGCTGATTTGTCATAACACACATATACTGTAACGGCAGTATCATACCACCAACCTGAAACTTTGCCTTGAATGGTATTCACCTCAGTGATCATGGCTACTATATCGCATTCTTCTACTGCACTTGCCTCTTGTTTAGATTTGCGATATCGGCATACTCGAGCATAGTGTCTAGTTTTCCCACAGACATGGCATGGGCTTTGAACTTTTCGTTCTTCTTTTGGGCATTTTTCTTGAATTTTCCTTTATTGGGTTTCAGGAAATTGTCCTTCTCTGGATGTTTGTTATTAGAGTTCTCTACTGTATGTACTTTAGACGAGGTATTCCAGTTATCATTCTTTCTGTCATGATTACGGGATTCTTCCTCAATTCTGAGGTGTTTCTGGATTTGTTCCAGTGTGTAGTCCTCAGTTTTATGCAGCAACTTCTTTTTATAGTCTTTCCACATCGGTGGCAATTTGATGATTATAGCCGCGACTTAGAATGATTCAGGAAGATCTATTTTGATGGCTTTGATTTTGTTTACTATTAGCTGCAGTTCTTGGATTTGGGACAGCAGCAGTTTGTTATCTACCATGTTGAAGTCAAAATACCTGGCGATGAGAAACTTATTGGTACCTTCTTCTTCAGCCTTGTATTTGAATTCCAGAGCGACCCAAATCTCCTTTGCTGATGACGTCTGTTGGTACAGATCGTATAAACGGTCGGAGAGAGCATTTAGAATGTGTCCTCGACACAATAGTTCATCTTCGGCTCGTTTGGTGCAGGCTGTCACCTGTTCAGGTGTATCGTTGTCAGTTGCTTCAGGTAGCGCTTGCAGATTTGGATCTAATATGTAGTAGATCATTAGCGCCGTTAGGAGAAATTTCAGCTTATCTTGTCATCTCGTAAAATTGGTTCCATCAAACCGATCAAGATGTATTAAGTCCTGATTCATCAGCTTGATAGATGAAATACTGTCGGCTTCCATCTAAATAAAGATTTAAGATTGTTGGAAATTATACAGAATAAAGTATTTATGTAAAATATGGAAACCGAAAAATTACGATGATCAAAACTAAGGACAGGCTGAAGCACGTCTGAAACGCTGTCCTTAAAGCGTTATTTGCCCCTACTCAAATGAATTGAGTATGTTGATAG
This sequence comes from Magnolia changhungtana, assembly GCA_030180095.1. Taxonomy (NCBI): domain Eukaryota; kingdom Viridiplantae; phylum Streptophyta; class Magnoliopsida; order Magnoliales; family Magnoliaceae; genus Magnolia; species Magnolia changhungtana. Next base: position 949,227 of record JASAUF010000098.1, read on the forward strand.
GTTACAGGCAAATTGCTCCTAGGATACGACAAGCCTGGTGTGGGTCTGCATTCAGCAAACACGAAGGCTCACCAAATGGAACTCTTATACATACTATCTGACAGAATTACAATATAGAAAAATTTCAAAAAGAGAAAGAAAGAGAAGAATTTTCTTTTGATTTAGACCACTGTACTGGTCAGTACTTCAGCCACTGGTTTGATATACCATTCTAGACCACACCATTGGTTTGTTCTTCTAGTAAAGGTTTAACCCTTACTATCTTGTTGGAACTACTGGAGTATAGGAGAGAAGTAGTGGGCTGTCTCAGTTCGTATGGGTCTGCTGGAGTGGGTTTTGAGATGGTTTGGAAACCTATCCAGGCCCTCCTTTTATAGGCTATGGTGGCTAGGGGTTATGGTCCAAGAAAATAAATCTCATGACCGTTTTCTAGCTATTGGAGAAAACTAGCCATTTTATGGCCGTTTTCTGACTGTTATGCATGAGCCATTAAGCTGTTGCATGCTGACTGTTGTGAGACAGTAGCTAGTCGTTTTCTAGCTGTTGGGCTAGCCATACAGCAGTTACAGCTGGACCCTGCATTAATGGCACAGCTGTTACAGATCTGCTGCAACAAATCTATTATCTAGCTCTCTATATATACTGAAGGACTCTAATTTAGTCCTCTAGTTTCCCTTCATCCAGCCATCCGCCTTAGCCAATTAGTCGCACAGCGACTCGCTCACGAAGTGCAAAGTGCGCCACTAGCACCTCTACAACCACACTACCTCACACGCACACGCCCTCGCACCGAGCCCGTGCCCGAGCCCGAGCGAACACGCAGGGTCCATAGTCCACGAACTAGGTAAGTAAATATTATAATACTCCACTATTATCATTTAAATCACGGATTTTTCTCTTCCCTTTCCCATGTGGAACTATTCAAAAAACCCACAAAACGGTGTTTTTTCAAGCAAAATAATATATTATATGTATTATTTTTATTATTAAAATATATTTAAAAATCAATATTTTTTCAACACAAGTGGGCTAGGCGGTCCTAGTCGATCTCATTTCCACCCACTTTGGCAAGAGCCTTAAAGCTTTTTGATCGACTGGGACCTAATCTTTGGGCATTGTAACTTGTTGGGATTGAATTGGGCTCTCATATAGTTAAAGGCCCAGTGAGTAGATCTGGCCTGGCCGGAGTTCTTTAATATTATCGGACTCGTTAATTTGATGGTGGGCCCAAAGCCGCTTCTCCTGCCAGTTACTGCTAGTTATCGTACCGGTTTACTTTTGCAAAATGAGAACGAGATAGTGGAACTTCCATCAGATCTACTCCGTCCATAGTCCATGTTGCTTCATGTTAACCATTGAACCCAAAAACATTAATAATCCAAAACTCAGGTGGGCCACAACATAGGAAACAGTTGGAATGAAATGCCCACCATTAGTTTTCTTTAAGGTCAGTATGGTGTTTATATGCCATCAAAAATCCGTTCATCTGATGTGGTTAATTGTGAAGAAAGAATTACCGTTCATCAAAATTCACAGTATTATAAAACTTAGATATGTTTTAGGTATAATTTATTTTTTTAAGTGATCCACTTGAATGTTGATTCAACCTGATTTTTGGGATCAAATCCAACGAAAGGTAACAGGCGTAAGGGTTACCGGCATTCGCGGAATCTTGTGGACCTGAGCGCTGCAGACAATTCGCGTCTTAACCAGACGTATGGGTTACAGGCATCCGCGGCGAGAACGGATTGGCTACTCCCCGCCACCAGCCGGGTGGCTGATGGCAGTCCTCTGTGGGACCCACCATGATGTATGTGTTTCATCCATTCCGTTCATCCAATTTTACAGTTAATTTTAGGGCTTCATCCCAAAAATGAGAGGGATATAATCTCATGTGGACTACACCACAGGAAAACTATAGTGATATCCTCCTAAGGGCTACTGTACTTTTTATTTGGCATCGAATCTGTTGATTAGGTCGTACAGACTCAGATGAAGAAAAAAAAAAAAAAAAACAAAGATCAACTTGATACAAAACTTTTATAGCCCCCAATAAGTTTTTAATGATCAAATTCATTCAACACTGTTTCCTGTAATGTGGTCCACTTGAGATTGGGATATATTTCATTTTTGGTCTCATACCATAAAATTATCTAGAAAAATAGATGGAAGGCATGGATGAAATACATACATCATGTTGGGCCCACAGAGCACCGACTATCAGCCATTAGCCGGTGGCAGGGGAGTTGCCAATACGTTTCCATTCCGGCCGCAAAAAGCTATGCTTCAATCGCTCGATGACGTAGCACTGCTTACATCAGTTGATTCAGTCCAACTGTGGCCATGTACTCCGTTTCGGTGGTTACCACTCCGGTACTGAACTCGGTGCTGGAAAAGCTCCGTAAGCACCGCCATCGTAGTATTTTATCCAGGCCGTCCATCCACATATTCAGCTAATTTTAGATCACGAGGACAAAAATGAGATAGATCCAAATCTCATATTGACCACGCCACAAAAAACAGTGATGATTTTACAATAATAGATAAAAACTTCATAGGGCCTCTTGTAATGTTTATTTTCCATCTGACATTTTGATTAGTTCACAAAGACCTGGATGAAGGGAAAATATAGACATCATCTTAATCTGAAACTTTGGTAGCACCTAAGCAGATTTTAATAGTGATAATTCAATCACCACCTTATCTGTGGTGTGGCTCATCTGAGATTTAGATCTTTCTCATGTTTGGGAACATTCCCTAAAATGAGCTGGAGAAATAGATGGATCGTTCGGATGAAATATATATACATCATGGTAGGGCCCACATAGCATCCACCCGTACCAAGTTAACACGGGAAGTGTCACTACCGAATAGAATAGCGATTCCCTTTCATGTGATTTCAGGTGCCCACCAGCCTTGGAAAGACGACGCGTGGAAAGTGGAGAACGAATGGATGAGCGGGAATTTTCAAGTAGAAACGATATCCCGGTACGCATTCGCATTCGGAGATATTGGAGTGATTATTCGCAGAACTCACGTAAGTCTGCCGGTTGTAATCCTGATCTGGACCATTCATCTAATCAGAGTACCACCAGGGGCACGCCTAGGGTCAGACATCAGGCGGATCTACTGACCCATCAGAATAAGGAAAATGAACTGTTAGGAAGTAAAGGATCAATGGTTTGATTTTATATGGAAACAATCATCTTGATTCTTTTGAAAGAGCATGGTCACAGTGTTGGTATCTTATGAGTGGCACAGATCCTTTACACATGCTCCAATATGACACATGTTATTGTCTTAACTCGGGAATTGCCTCAGCACTTCCCCCATATGCCGGTCAAAGAAAGTATAAGTGACTACACTTTTAATTCATTGACCATCTAATAATATATGTGGGACCATTCACATGAAATAAGGTATTCTCCATCCGAGCCTTTGAACTGTGTGTTCCAGTCTTCAGTTCTAATAAGTGGGAACCATGGTATGCCGATTCAGACCATTGATCTGTTGAATCCTGTGGTGGATGGAACCTTGCCTCAAAAACTCCCATATTGGAATACCATGGCCTTCCAATCTCTTCTCAAATGTCTACTTAAAGGCCATAAATCAAAACGTTGGGTTTGTCCTATCAAGAAAATTTTAGTCATGGTCCCCCTAAGATAGCAAGGAAGAAGCCAATGGTTTGGATGACCAAGCCATGGGTGTGCCACTTCCAATTTGAGCATTAGACAACTCTTGGTTTCGCCTGTTGACCAACCCACGGATCTACCTCCCCACCCTACTTTTGAGTGGTGGAAATTCCGGTGAAATTTCGACCTATCAACCACAATGTTCAATATTGATCATCAAACTATGCTAAGTGTGTTTGATTCCTTGTTAGCTTCTTTTTTCAGTCCATCTTATCTATGAATAAATCTATGACCTGTTCTACATCACTCATGTAGGTAAATAGGTCAGGCTTGGGCACTCGCCCAGTGACTAGACCCACCCCCACACCAATCTCAAAATAAATAGATAAGCACTTGATGCATGCAAGGTTTTATGTTTGTATTAATTGGACATACTTCCGTCTTATATCCCATTTTCTAAACTTGAGTTTGATCTTGCCATATCAGGTCAAGTTGGGATCTAAAAAAACTCAATCATAATTAAATTGGTTAGGCTAGGTTATTTTGGGGGCTGTTGAATTTTAATGGGGGCGACAACGAGCCATGGGAAAATGGTCTTTGTATTGAGTTGGGCTGGAATTTTGGCCAATTCAGCTGGCTCAAGCTGATCATGCTAACGCAACCCATTTTCACTTGGGCACACGTGACTAAACCAATGGTAGATTTTTATTTTTATTTTTTATAGAAGAAGGTGGACCGTGGCCACCATGTATATATAAAAAGATGAGATGTACATCCTTTCGGGCGGTTCCAACAAAAAGAACCGGAGCCGCCTATCATATGGAGCCAACTGAACCATTGGTAGATATGCTACCCCACCCAACCCAAAAGAAAAGAAAAATAGGACATATTCCTTGGCCCCACAACAATCCAAGATCAATATGTCCATCTTACTCTATCATCAACTAACGGTTGGATCAAAATGGAACATGTTCCATTTGATCATGACCCATGGGGCACACTAGGTAATGATGCCAAAATCTTAAGCCTACCCCACTTGCACCCTTCAAAGAGGTTAAGATATGCAAGAACCACCGAAAGCCAAGCAATCAAAAGACTTCATTCGGAAGTGGGGCCCATGAAAATGCCTATATAAGTGGACGGCCAACCTTAGAGTCTTGTGTACCAAAACAAACCTCTTACATAAGTTTCCTCATTAGCCTTCTCTCTATCTATTGAAATGGCACCCCAAGACCTTGCCAAGATAGGGAGGGAAGCATTTGATCTGCTTGAAGGGCATCTGGCGGCAAAAAGAAGGCCCCGTCCTCAAGTTCAACCGCACGGCCAGATCCAGCCCCGTCTTTACACTGGGCCGGCGCCCCAAGCACCACCCATACAACCGCACGGTCAGATCCAGCCCTGTCTTTACACTAGGCCCCAGGCACCCCCCATACAATACAACGTACACACCTACCAGGTGCAAACTTATTATGTGGTGGAAATGCCTACCGAGAAAGTAGTTCACAAGGTATTTTAATTCCCACAGCTAGTATGGAATGAAGACTCTCTTATTAGGTAGAGTCCTTTTCTTGTACAAATGCTACATGTAGCCACTACTTTGTGCATATCAGTTCTTATGCTTGTATAGTCTCATGTAAGCATCAGTGTACTGAAAGATATTACCAGTCTCCTATGTAATTGGTACTGATCTTCCTCAGATGTGGCACTGGTGTACTGCTATCTAGACCATCCAAATTGGGGCCCATTGTGGATGGAGCATATCTCTAAAATGGAACTTACCAAGTAATACTAAATATTATCCAATTAACAGTTATCAATGGATGGTTGAAAATAATAGTGAGTACTCCAAATTCAAAGGTAAAATTCAGATGGTTGAGTCAGCGCAATTTGTTTCAGTATGCTCCATCCACGTTTGAGTCAAAGTTTTGGACTGCTTGGATTGCCTTGTAACTACGCATATATATGGCATTGTGTGTGTTTGAAGAGTCACCAGCAAAAAATGTAAAAGTTGAGAATGGAACTTGCTTCCTGATTGAGTGACCTCACTAGTCGATACTAGCAAAACAGAGGTGATAGAGACCGTGCTTGGTAAGTGGTTGGATGCCTTATTGATTTGAATTGCAATAATTACTATAATAAAGAAGAAATAACAATTTTGTGATTTCTTTCCATGACATTCATGTGATGGGTCTGGACCCCAAATTGTATTTTTGTTACCGCAATCCATGGTAAGGCCTAACATAGGAACCGTCTAGATTATTTCCAATGAGTTTCAGTTGTATGGACATTGAGTATTTGATAACTAGCTTGGATATTTAGGTCTTCTTCTTCTTAAAAAAGGAGAGAGAGAGAGAGAGAGAGAGAGAGAGAGAGAGAGAGAGAGAGAGAGAGAGAGAGAGATTCTCATTTGAAAAGGATGATACTTGGCTCTTTCGGAAAAAGAAAATAAATAAAAAATAAAAAAAGGTTCTTTCATGTGAATTATTGGATGACTAGGAACTTGGAAGATCCAGAAAGATAACGGTAGAGATGGACCCATTCAACCTGTGTATTCATTGGCCAGAAATAGAAAAAGAGATTCTCAACTGAAAAGGATGACACTTGCTCTTCAGAAAAAAGAAAAAGGTTCTTTCATGTGAATCATTGGATGATTAGGAACATGGTAGGTCAGAAAGATAATGAAAGAGATGACCCAATCAACCTGTTTATTCATAGGCCAGACATATGGGCTCTATGATGGATGGTGCATGACCCAATCTTCCTTGTCCAATTACTTGTTACCAAACTGATACTGAAAAAAAACAAACCAGATACTGAAAAAGGAAAAGAGAAATTTGCGACTGTACGACCCATTTATGGTCCATTTGCGAGACGAAGCCCACCTCATTTTACCTTGCGAGAATAAGCCCCGGCTGTACGGACGGCTTGCCAAAGGTCGAAAATGCCCCTGCTTTTTCCTCCAAGCGGATCGGCTGGTGCTCGAAGACCAGCGTTGACGCTCCTCGAACTCCTACGAACGGTTCAAAAGAGATCAACGTTACATGGGCCCCACAGTTATGTATTTATTATATCCACAACGTTCATCCATATTTTGAGATCTTTTCGGAGCATTATCCAAAAAAAAAAAAATCATATCCAGAGATCAACTGGACCACACCACAAAGAGCAGCAGAAAATTGATTTTCACCGTTGAAAATTTTGTAGGGCCCACCATAACATTTATTTTCCATCCAATCTATTCATAAGGTTACAAAGACCTGGATGAAGAGGAAAAAAAATTTTCATAATGATCCAAAACTTCTGTGACCCCTAAAAGGGTTTCAATGGTAGACATTCAATCCTCCACAGCCTTTAACAGTGTGGTCCAATTGATAGCTAGATCTCTCTTATTTTTCGTCTCAAGCCTTAATACGAGTTCGTAAAAAAGATGGACGGTTTGGATATAACACATACCTCATAATAGGACCCACAAAAAGCGATGGGATTACAACGGTAAAAAATAATAAAAATAATAATGAATAAAAAACAAAAAACAGGAACTTATGGCTACACAGCTTTCTATAGCTATAGATAATAACCGTAGCCATAGCCCTCACCCATGCCAAATGAGGACTTATTGTCAATACTATCGACCATATATCGATATATCGACAAAATCAAGTATCGATATATTGACATATTGTCGATATATCGACAAAAATAAACATCGATATATCAACATTTTGTACTTCATATCATATCGACGATATGTCGATATAATCGACGTTACATGGAATTTTTTGGTTTAGTCGCTGGACAAATGAGGACTTAATTCGATATTATCGACCATATGTCGTTATATCGACAAAATCAAATATCGATATATCGACATATTGTCGATATATCGACAAAAATAAGCATCGATATATCAACATATTGTCGATATATCGACGTTATATGGAATTTTTCTGGTGTCGATATATCGACATATTTTTATTTTTTTTGGAATTTATTCATGCACGTTTTTCTTAGCGCAAATTTTTTTTTTTTTTAAAACATTTGAGTTAGTTTGTTGAACACACCCTCCATGTTAGCCATCCCCACTAGGGATCGATACGAACATGAATAAATTCCTGATAGTGAATTTAACCACGACTTGATCAATCATTGACCAGGCACTAAAGCCTGATAGTGAAGGGGCATGACCGTGAAATGCGCCAAAATGACCGTGCATCAACACGGAATAGGCGGGAATGACCGTGGTATGCATGGAAATGATCGTGAAGTGAATCGATTGGACCTCGAAATGCGCGGAAATGACTGTGAAGTGAAGGTGCATGAATAGTGTGAAATGGTAGAAATGAGTGAAGTGAATCAACACGGAATAAATGAATGAAGTGAAGGTGAATGACCGGTATGCATGGAAATGACCTGAAGTGAGGCGATTGGGCGGGAATGCAAAATGCGCGGAAATGACCGTGAAGTGAAGGGGCAAATGCCGTGAAATGCGTTGAAATGACCGTGAAATGCGTGAATCGACACGGAATCAACATGGAATAGGCAGGAATGACCGTGGTATGCATGGAAATGACCGTGAAGTGAGGCGATTGGACTGCGAAATGTGTGGAAATGACCGTGAAGTGAAGGGGCATGACCGTGAAATGCACCGAAATAACCGTGAATTAATACGGAATAGGCGGGAATGACCGTGGTATGAATGGAAATGACCGTGAAGTGAATCGAATTGACCGTGAAATGCATGGAAATGACCGTGAAGTAAAGGGAATTAACCGTGAAATGTGCCGAAATGACCGTGAATCAACACGAAATAGGCAGGAATGACCATGATTTCCATGCATATCACGGTCATTCCCGCCTATTCCGTGTTGATTCACGATCATTTCGGTGCATTTCACGGTCAATTCCCTTCATTTCACAGTCATTTTCATGCATTTCATGGTCAATTTGCTTCACTTCACGGTCATTTCCATGCATTTCACGGTCATTCCCGCCTATTCTATGTTGATTCACGGTCATTTTAACGCATTTCACGGTGAAGTGTAACGATTGGACCGTGAAATGCGCGGAAATGACCGTGAAGTGAAGGGGCATGATCGTGAAATGTGTTGAAATAATCGTGAATCAACACGGAATAGGCGGGAATGACCGTGATATGCATGGAAATGACCGTGAAGTGAGGCGAATGGATCGTAAAGTGTGCGGAAATGACCGTGAAGTGAAGGGGCATTACCGTGAAATGTGTCGAAATGACCGTGAATCAACACGGAATAGGCGGGAATGACCGTAAAATACGTGGGAATGACCGTGAAGTGAATCGAATTGACCGTGAAATGCATGGAAATGACCGTGAAGTGAAGGGAATTAACAGTGAAATGCGCCGAAATGACAGTGAATCAACACGAAATAAGCGAGAATAACCGTGATTTCCATTCATATCATGGTCATTCCCGCCTATTCCATGTTGATTCACGGTCATTTCGGCGCGTTTCACGGTCAATTCCCTTCATTTCACGCGATCATTTCATTTCACGGTCAATTCACTTCACGGTCATTTCCATGCATTTCACGGTCATTCCCGCCTATTCAGTGTTGATTCACGGTCATTTCGACGCATTTCACGGTGAAGTGTAGCGATTGGACCATGAAATACGCAGAAATGACCGTGAAGTGAAGGGGCATGACCGTGAAATGCGTCGAAATGACCGTGAATCAACACGGAGTATGCGGGAATGACCGTGGTATGCATGGAAATGACCGTGAAGTGAGGCGATTGGACTGCGAAATGCGTGGAAATGACCATGAAGTGAAGGGGCATTACCGTGAATGCGCCAAAATGACCGTGAATCAACATGGAATAGGCGGGAATGACCGTGAAATGCGTGGAAATGACCGTGAAGTGAAGCGAATTGACCGTAAAATGCATGGAAATGACCGTGAAATGAAGGGAATTGACCATGACATGCGCCAAAATGACTGTGAATCAACACGAAATAGGCGGGAATGACCGTGATTTTCATGCATATCACAGTCATTTTGGCGCATTTCACGGTCAATTCCCTTCATTTCACGGTCATTTCCATGCATTTCACGGTCAATTCGCTTCACTTCACGGTCATTTCCATGCATTTCACGGTCATTCCCGCTTATTCCGTGTTGTTCACAGTCATTTCGACGTCACTTCACGGCCATTTCCTAAACCTCAATCTACACCCTAATCTAAACCTATTCTTATAACCTAAACCTATTCTTAAATCCCAAAACCTATAACCTAAACCTAAACCTTAACATAAACCTATAACCTATAACCTAAACCGAAACCTATAACCTAAACCCGAACATAAACCTGAACTCGAACCCGAACCCGAACCCGAATTCCTAAACCTAAATCTATACTTATAACCTAAACATATTCTCAAATTCCAAAACCTATAACTACAACCTAAACCTTAACCTAAACCTATAACCTATAACCTAAACATATAACCTAAACTCAATTCCCTAAACCTTAACCTACAACCTAACCTAAAACTATACTTATAACCTAAACCTATTCTCAAATCTAAACCTACAACCTAAACCTAAAATTAAACCTATAACATTAACCTAAACTTATAGCCTTAACCTAAACCTATTCTCAAATCCCTAAACCTAAACCTTTAACCTATAACCTAAACTAAACCTTAACCTATAACTATTCTAAACGTATAACCTATAACCTAAACCTAAACCTAAACCTAAACCTTAACCAATAACCTAAACCTAAACCTTAACCTATTCTCAATTCCCTAAATCTATAACCTAAACCTAAACCTAAACCTTAGCCTAAACCTAAACCTAAACCTTAACCTATAACCTATAACCTATAATCTAAACCTATTCTTAAATCCCTAAACCTGAAATGTGCGGAAATGACCGTGAAGTGAAGGGGCATGACCGTGAAATGCGTCAAAATGACCGTGAATCAACACGGAATAGGCAGGAATGACCATGATATGCATGGAAATGACCGTGAAGTGAAGCGAATTGGCGGTGAAATGCAAAAATGACCGTGAAGTGAAGGAAATTGACCGTGAAATACGTCGAAATGACCGTGAATCAACACGGAATAGGCGGGAATGACCGTGATATGGATATCACGGTCATTCCCGCCTATTCCGTGTTGATTCACGGTCATTTTGGCGTATTTTACGGTCATGCCCCTTCACTTCACGGTCATTTTCGCACAATTTACGGTCTAATCGCCTCACTTCACGATCATTTCCATGCATATCACGGTCATTCCCGCCTATTCCGTGTTGATTCACGGTCATTTCGACACATTTCACGGTCAATTCCCTTCATTTCACGGTCATTTTTATGCATTTCACAGTCTAATCGCTATACTTCACCGTGAAATGTGTCGAAATGACCATAAATCAACACGGAATAGGCGGGAATGACTGTGATATGCATGGAAATGGGGGTGAAGTGAAGCGAATTGCCCGTGAAATGCATGGAAATGACCGTGAAATGAAGGGAATTAACCGTGAAATGCGCCGAAATGACCGTGAATCAACACGGAATAGACGGGAATGACCGTGAAATGCGTGGAAATGACCGTAAAGTAAAGCGAATTGACCGTGAAATACACGGAAATGACAGTGAAGTGAAGGGGCATGACCGTGAAATGCGTCAAAATGACTGTGAATCAACACAGAATAGGCAGGAATGACCGTGAAATGCATGGAAATGACCGTGAAGTGAAGCGAATTGACCATGAAATGCATGGAAATGACCGTGAAATGAAGGGAATTGACCGTGAAATGCGCTGAAATGACCGTGAATCAACACGAAATAGCGGGAATGACCGTGAAATGTGTGGAAATAACTGTGAAGTGAAGCGAATTGACCGTGAAAGGAAGGGAATTGACTGTGAAATGTGTCGAAATGACCGTGAATCAACACAGAATAGGTAGGAATGACCGTGAAATGCATGAAAATGACCGTGAAGTGAAGGGAATTGACCGTGAAATAGATGGAAATGACCGTTAAATGAAGGGAATTGACCGTGAAATGCGCCGAAATGACCGTGAATCAACATGGAATATGTGGTAATGACCGTGAAATGCATGGAAATGATCGTGAAATGAAGTGAATTGACTGTGAAATGTGCAAAAATGACCGTGAAGTGAAGGGGTATGAACGTGAAATGCGTGGAAATGACCGTGAATCAATACGGAATATGCGGCAATGACCGTAAAATGTATGGAAATGATCATGAAGTGAAGCGAATTGACCGTAAAATACGTCGAAATGACCATGAAGTGAAGGGGTATGACTGTGAAATGCGTCGAAATGACCGTGAATCAACACGACATACGCGGGAATGACCGTGAAATGCATGAAAATGATCGTGAAGTGAAGCGAATTGACCGTGAAATGCGCGGAAATGACCATGAAGTGAAGGGGTATGACAGTGAAATGCGTCGAAATGACCGTGAATCAACACGGAATATGTGAGAATGACCGTGAAGTGCATGGAAATGATTGTGAAGTGAAGCGAATTGACCGTGAAATGTGTCGAAATGACCGTGAAGTGAAGGGGTATGACCGTGAAATGCATCGAAATGACCGTGAATCAACACGGAATATGTGAGAATGACCGTGAAATGCATGGAAATAATCGTGAAGTGAAGCGAATTGACTGGGAAATGCGTCGAAATGACCGTAAAGTGAAGGGGTATGACCGTGAAATGCGTCGAAATGACCGTGAATCAACACGGAATGTGGGAATGATCGTGAAATGCATGGAAATGATCGTGAAATGAAGCGAATTGACCGTAAAATGTGCAAAAATGACCATGAAGTGAAGGGGTATGACCGTAAAATGCGTCGAAATGACCGTGAATCAACACAGAATATGCGGGATTGACCGTGAAATGCATGGAAATGATCATGAAATGAAGCGAATTGACCGTGAAATGCGCGAAAATGACCGTGAAGTGAAGGGGTATGACCGTGAAATGCGTCAAAATGACCGTGAATCAACACAGAATATGTGGGAATGACCATGATATGCATGGAAATAATCGTTAAGTGAAGCGAATTGATCGTGAAATGTGTCGAAATGACTGTGAAGTGAAGGGGTATGACCGTGAAATACGTCGAAATGATCGTGAATCAACACGGAATAGGTGGGAATGACCGTGATATGCATGGAAATGACCATGAAGTGCAGCGATTGGACCGTGAAATGAATGAAATTGATCGCAAAGTTATTGAAATTGTCTGCGAAGTGAATGAAATAGATTTTTGACCATCGACCTGATGGAATCTTAGAAAATAACAAGGTTAGTTGGCTAAAGTAGCTTCTCCTACCTCAAAATCATATATGGTACGTCAAGTAACTAATTTTGGTTTAGAAGATATTCTTGTTAAATGAATAAAGAAATAAATGAAAAAAAGACGGAAAAAATTTTTATATGCTTATATATACGTATTTATATAAATATATATTAAAGAAAATTGTAGGTAGAATAAATTTCTCCATGTAAAAAATAAAAAAAATAAAAATAAAATAAAAAATTTCATAGATTGGCATAGACTACAGCTATGGCTACGAATATAATCCGTAGCTAAAGGTATAATACCTTTTTCTTATAGGATTTTTGAGGAAAACTCACTGGACGGTTCTGGACCATTTTCGATTAATTGAAAGACCTTTAATATATCGAAGTACATTTTAATAGACTTTTGGATTTTTATTTATTTATTATTATTATTTTTAAAAAAAATTGTTGTTGTAATCCCACCGCTTTTTGTGGGTCCTGTTATGAGGTATGTGTTATATCCAAACAGTCCAAAATTTTGGCGAACTCGTATTAAGGCTTGAGACGAAAAATAAGACAGATCTAGCTATCAAGTGAACCACACTGCTAAAGGCTGTGGAGGATTGAACTTCTACCATTGAAACCCTTTTAGGCGTCACAGAAGTTTTGGATCATCATGAAACTTGTTTTTCCTCTTCATCCTGGTCTTTGTGACCTCATGAATAGATTGGATGGAAAATAAATGTTACGGTGGGCCCTACAAAATTTTTAACGGTGAAAATCAATTTTCTGTTGTTCTTTGTGGTGTGGCCCAGTTGATCTTTGGATATGATTTTTTTTTTATATAGATAATGGTCCGAAATGATCTCGAAATATGGATGAACGTTGTGGATATAATAAATACATAACTGTGGGCCCATGTAACTTTGATATCTTTTGAACCGTTCGTACAACTCGGAGTTCGAGGAGCGTCAGCGCTCGTCTTCCCGCTTGAAGGAAAAAGCAGTGGCATTTTCGACCTTTGGTAAGTCGTCCGTACAGATGGGGCTTATTTTTGCGAGGAAAAATGAGGTGGGCTTCGTCTCGCAAATGGGCCATAAATGGGTCGTACAGTCGCAAATTTCTCAAAGGAAAACAGTCGGCTGTTCGAACACTATCAGCTGAAATAAGATGGTTAAGATCGTCTGCTCATGTGATTTACATAGCCGGGCCCATTATATATATTCAAAAGAAGAAATTTCATAGCAAAAGGATCAAGGAAACAAGAGACAGCACCAAGGCTGCCTGCTGGAAGAAAGAGCCCAGCAGGGGCCCAGGGACAAAAGATCACAAAAAAAAACTGCACAAAAAGTATACTATTTACACTCTCTCAGGGTCCCCAGCCCTACTTTATCCAAGAAGATGAGACCACGAGTAACCAGGGGGAGGTCTTTGATGGCCGAGTACTCAACATTGACTTGGCTAGAGCTGCCTAGACATGCCAGACTATCCGCCGAAGCGTTTCCTTCTCTGAAGATGGCTCTAAAAATGCACGAGGAATCCCGTCTCGAATTTGCGATCCGATATTCAACCAGAGTTTCCACTTCCAAGAGGGGAGGGAAACCCCATTAATCATATCCACCACAAATTTTAAGTCCGTTTCCACCTCCACAGCCTTCAACCCAAAGGCGGTGCAAAGGGAAAGGCCATCACTAACGGCCCTAAGCTCTGCTGCATTATTTGGACCCACCCCATAGCCCCTGGAGAATGCGAATGTCAGTGCCCCATTCTCATTTCTGCAAACTCCGCCCCCACCTGAAGGACCGGGGTTTCCTAGCGCCGACCCGTCAGTGTTCAGCTTATAGCAGCCCGTGGGAAGGGGAAACCACCGCATCACCAGAAGCCGATGCGGCTTAGGAGAGCTAAGAGACGGGAGGCCAACAACAGGGTTCCAACGGAGCTCCCGTACAGTCGAGGACATCGATAGCCACCAGGAGATGCGGCGGATGGTGGCCGAGAAAGATATCGGGGTACCCTCGAACCGACTCGCATTTCTCACTTTCCAGATTTCCCAAACAATGAAAAGTGGGGCCATCCTGTGGAAGGTCTTGCTGCTAGGCACTTGGGCGTGGAGCCGACGATATCAACCATCTACCAAGCAAGTTGAGAGGGCGGTATACCACGACGCCCAAAATGCTCCCAGATTTTATCCGCAAGGGAGCCATGGAGGAAAGGATTCGTACGCCGGCCTCGATCGTAAGAGAGGCTGGCGGCAGCAGGAGCATTTGGATTCCTTTGGCCTGGATATTAACGTCAACTGGGACCGCACCATAAAGAAGCCTCCAGGAGAACAGTTCTATCAGCCGATCGAACACTATCAATCGGGCCCATTATTTTGGCGGCTTGGAAAATAGTCAGCTAATCGAACACTATCGCATTTCTCACTTTTTGTCGAGGCCTCCTGAATGATTTTCCTTGTGAAATGAAAAACAATGAAAAGTGGGGCCATCAGCTGAAATAAGATGGTTAAGATTGTCTGCTTATGTGATTTACATAGCCAGGCCCATTATTTTGACGGCTTGGAATCTTTGTCATCTTCACCATGTGATCCCTATCCTTGCCACAGCTTATTACACGCATTGTTGGTCGTCTTTGGTGAACCAAACCCATGGTTTAATTTGATAAACAACTAATAGTGGATGCATAGAAAATCTTCAAGATCGAAATATAGTAACGGCGTTTTTAGTTAGACCAACAAAAGCTACTTCTGACTATTTCTCCTTCGAAATAAAAGCTATTCTAAGTGTAAAGGTGTCTGGGAACATTTCCTTGTGAGAAAATCTATAATATAACTTGAAGCAAGAAAAACCCCAAGTTTTTGTGAAAATCTGATTGTGTGACAGAGCATTGCCAAGGAGCTTCAATTGATGGAAATAGGTCGAGATATGTCCAGGGACCTAAACTATGGAATTCAGAATTTTTTTTCATCTGATCATTCTATGTTCGATTCGATCAAGGGAGCATTGACTAGACTCGATTGATTGAAGGGTTTAATCAAAATTACCAAAAATTATCCAGTGACTAAACTGAATTAATTCTGATTTTCTTGATTCGATCAATCGGAGATCAATTCAATTGGGGGCCTTCAATTTGACTAGGCCGATCGACAAATTTGATCGACAAACTCTTGTGCTGATATGTCAGTTTTTAAAAAACAAAAAACAAAAAAATTTATTGCAAAAGGGCAGGGCCCAAGGCTATACAAGGGATTCGAGAGGGCCAATGTAAAAAAAGGAACTGACCCTCCTATCATAAAGAAAGCTGGAAAGACCTACTGACTTGCCTTCCCGAATATAGCCCAAGGCTATCTTGTCGAGGAAGATATGACCTCTAGAAATAGCAGGCAGGGAGTGAAGATTATGAAAAATAGAACTGGATTAGCTTAAGCTAGCCAGCCTGGCTAGCCCATCTGCCACCGTATTCGCCTCCCTCAGGGCTAGGGAGATGGACACATTTAGAGTTCTTCTCGCTTCTTCTATTCTTCTTCTCCAATACCAGGAGGTCCAGGAGTCGGAAGAATGACCCGATAACGCCGCAACCACAGAGCTGGAGTCGCTAGCAACCATAATGTTAGAAAACCCCTGCTAGGCAGCCAGGGAAATCCCATCCAGAACAGCCTGCATTTCAGCCCTGTAATTTGTACCAAAACCATATCCTGTAGAAAAAGCAAACAGGAAGTTGCCCTGTGGTCTCGTCCCACTATACCTCCACCCGATTGCCCCGGATTGCCTCTAGCAACACCATCCATGTCCACCTTGACCCATCCCAGCGGGGGTCTCCTCCATTTCACAACCGTATGAGATGGCTTTCTAGGGGCATGGGGTGTGACACCCAGGAGGCTAAAGGTGAGCTGAACCAGAAGTTTGAAGGCTTTGGGGCGCGGAAGCAAGTTACCGACGAGCAGAACCCAACCACGAACCTTAACAATAATGGCTAGAGCTTTCATCTCTTGTTCCTCGAATCTGGCCCTGTTTCGAGCCATCCAAATTTCCCAGACGATGAAGACTGGAATGAGGCCCTTCAGCAACAGAATGGAGTTGGAGGAGGGGGTGTTCACCCACCATAGAGTGGCAATTGCTGATATGTCAGATTTTGAATTGTAATAATTGGGTTAATAAACTCTAATACACATTAGTTACTATGGATTAATTACTAATTAATGTCTAGATGAAGGTGGTCACCTTGATTGGATCAAAGGTGGGCCCCATAAAAAGGAATGATTGGATCAATTCATGATTTTATTTAAATCTTCTATCAGGAATCTTAAATTCAAACCTATTCGATTGTTCTACAAATTTATCTCTACTAAGAACAAGTGAGTTGAACCCAACATGTCTCATCTCTGGTATGATTAAGATGGATTGCTATATTTGTGGTATTGTCATGGTAATGGTAAGTTGATTTATTGATGTATGATTGATTGTGTTGAATCACTATTACTGTGAATTGAATATATGGAGATGTACATCATTACATTCATGAAATCTGAGTTTCCTCTCATAGGGAGACCATGTATATGACAGTTTACGTATGTTGATGAATTGAGCATTGAGCATGCATCACATGCATTACATAGCACTCCTGTGGTAATTCCTAGAGGTTTGCTTTTGATGATTTGCAAGCACATCGTCCTAGGTTCCTGAGGGATCTCCCTGGATATTTTCTAAGTAGAATCGTTACCAAATAAACACTATCTAGTGGAAGCCTACTCAAGAAGCAAATGTGGACCTTGCCCATGTCTACCCAATATGGCAAAAGCCCACCAAGTGCAGATGCGAGTTGACGGATATCCAACCTAAACGCGTAGACGATTATCTCACTTGATGCATGCATTCATGTCATTCCTGCATTCATACGCACAAGTACAGCATTTCTATACTTTAATTATTGTTCCATGCTAGCTTAATTGCATCGTGTACGACCTGTGACGAGTAATGTGATACGAAGCCCTAGTATCCAAAATTCATCCATAGTCAAAATACTTGGATTTTAATGCGGTTAGCACGTCACTACCACTCGCCTCCTACCGGATTCCACAATATTGGCATCTTTGGAAGAACCCTCTGATTTCTCCTTCCTATATTAATGATTCTGACAATCCTTCTTCATGTGTCCTATCATGCCACAACTCCAACGCTTTATCTTGACTTTGGCCTTATTCTCGGATTTTGGATATCGATTACGAAGATCATCCATCCCGCTCGTAACCAGTGCATTTGTAGAAGCACCCACGTCACTATTTTTCCTTCTCATCACCTTCGACTTAAGAACTAAGATAATGGTCCCGACACTAATGGTCGTCTTAACGCTACACAAAGAGCCTTTGAATGACCCATACGATTTTAGAATAGAGTTTAATTAACAGAATACATACTTAATTTTCATCATTCATTGCCTCATCCACATCTAACAAGTTGCAAACAAGCCTATTAAGGTTACTAATGTGGGTCTCAACATCAACCCCCTCTATCATCTTCAGATTGCACAACTGTAACTTCAAATATAAACGATTCTCAAGAAACTTCTTCGCATAGATGTTCTCTAACTTCACTCATTCTCTCTCATAAAATTGTAAAGGACCTCATCTTTTAGACACAACTAGATTGAGATATTGTCGTTTTGATTTAACTTGTTCCACTATTCTTCTTTCATAATTTTCGGTCGCTTTCCAAGGAGTGCGTCTTCCAATCCTTGTTGAACTAGAAAGCCTTTCATCTTCACCTTCCATAATTCAAAGTTATTTTTCTTTTGGAATATTTTTCTTTATCGAACTTCATGCTAGATGACATAGATACATTGTCTTCAAATTCAATCTGCTTTCTAAAGATAGCTCTAATACCACTTGTTGAGACTTGTGGAAGCATACAGAGAGGAATCAAATAAAGTAATCACAATTGCATAAGAAAATCCAATATAGAACACTCCAAATTTATGTGAAAAAAAACCATTGAGAAAAAAAAAAAAAAAACAACGGCACAAGCGATAATGCATTATAAATAATAAAGTTACAAGAGATTAAACCTTACTGATTCAAAGCCCCAAGAGAAAAATCCTAGCTTTTTCTCTCTTCAAAACCCTTTCAAACCCTTCAACACATTTAGCTTTGACCCTAATCCCGATCACACCCATATATTTAAGGTAAGACAAAAATAAAAACAAATTGTGCAAAACCGCGCAAAACTGTGCAATCCGTCGACTTATTGATTCATCTAGTTAGGACGTGTCGATTGGTTGAATCGACCTGTCGACCAGAGTTTTCGACCTATCAAAAACTCCAAAAACCATCCAGAGAGTTTTTTCAAAAAATTGAATATTTCTGATAGCCTTTCACTACACTAAAATAACAATTTTGGAACGGCTATGTATTTGGTTATGGAACGGATTAAGGTTGTTCCAAATTTGGTACAGTTTTAAACTCTTCCAAATATATATATATATATATATATATATATATATATATATATATATATATATATATATATATATATATATATATTTCCAGCCCATCCATCTCTCTCTCTCTCTCTCTCTCTCTCTCTCTCTCTCTCTCTCTCTCTCCCCTTGTGATTTCCATGGTTTTTTCCCTGTCATCTTCATTTGCATTCTCTCTCTCCATTTACAATCTTCATGCTCCAATTGAACCCAAAACCCTCTCAGCCATCACAAACGAAATATCAATCCTCCTTCAAGCCCCTCTCTCCTTACCCATTTATACTAGAAGATACTCTCTCTCTCATCTCTCTCTCTCTCTCTCTCTCTCTCTCTCTCTCTCTCTCTCTCTCTCTCTCTCTCTCTCTCTCTCTCTCTCTCTCTCTCTCTCTCTCTCTCTCTCCATTTGCAGTTTAGGGTTTTTTGGTTATGGGGTTTTAAGAACGTTGACAAGCGAAAGGGTTGCGTCTGTCGAGTTCTGTAATGACATCAATGAATATCATCTCATAGTTGATTGCAATGCATTGCCAATTTACACGGGTTTAGTTATGCTTCTTCTTCTTCTTTTCCTTCTTTAAGGTAAGACGGAAATAAAAACAAATTGTGCAAAACTGTGCAATTCGTCGACCTGTCGATTCAACTAGTTGGGATGTGTTGATTGGTCGAGTCGACCTGTCAACCAGAGTTTTCGACCTATCGAAAACTCCAAAAACCATCGAGAGAGTTTTTTCAAAAAAAACTAAATATTTCTGATTTCACCTGTTAACCGGTCGATGGCCCTTGTTTCATCATAGATTTGAGGCATCCAAATTTTAATAGACCATTCATTATTGAGGGTCAACTTTTGACGTGGATTATCCATTATGTGGGGCCACCTTGATGTGTGAGTCATCTATCATGTGGGATCTACCTTCAATGTCCACTGCCCGTCATGTACTAGAGCCTACCATTGATGTGGATTGTCCATCATGTGGGCCCCATCTTCGACTAGGGACGTCTATCATGCTGCCCACTTTACATGTGGATCATTCATCATTAGGAACAGAACTTCGAGGTGAATCGTCCACTTTGTGGGCCCACGTTGATGTGGGTCATACATCATGTGGGGTCCACCATCATGTTAATTGTCCATCATGTGGAGTCCACCTTCAATGTCAATTGTCCATCATCTGGCGCCCACCATCATGTTAATTGTCCATCATGTGGAGTCCACCTTCAATGTCCATTGTCCATCATCTGGAGCCCGGGGTCATAATGTGTATATTCCAACACATCGATCATCAGGTGATCCTCAACAGAATGAACAGACACCGAAAATCAGCTTGATTCAAAACTAAAGATGACCACACAGTGTTCGTGAATTTACATTTTTCCCATGGCATTGCTCACATGAGTTTTGTACTAGGCTGGCTGCTGAGATTCATGGTGAAAAGAGAAGGCGCACCTGGTGGAGGGAGTGGATGTTATAGAAACAATGTTGTGGGCCCCACAGAACTTGAATGTTTTACCGACTGCTTAGAACAAGTTACAAAGAATTTGCTAGCCGGGGCTAGCCCAGCCAAAATTAAATTTTGAACATGCATGGTCCAGAGGGTCACCGTGACCAATTTAAAATCCAGGTCTAAAACAGCGCTGGCCTAGCCGTTGGCTCAGGCCTGAAGTTTGAACGGGTTAAGTGGGTCTACTCAAAATATTGATTTTGCCCAAACCAGGCTGCCTATTGCCAGACTCACCTAGACCAGAACTACAAACTAGCACGTGAAACATCCAGTGGATTGACCGTTACAAAAGATTAAGCCAATTTAAAAGTTCACATGGGCCACACCAATAGGAGCAATGCAAAATTGAAACCAAATCCACTAAGTCCAACTGTGTGGCCTACCTGAGTATTGTATTAACCTGATAGTTTTGTATCCTGATGGTTTACACCTGGCCCCACATACAAACTTTTGGGTGCCTGGGTATTGTATCAAGGATTTGATGAAAGTTACACACACCATGGTGGCCTCACATACAAACTTATGATTGACATTCCATTCCCATTGTTCCATATGGTAGGCCTATTTAAGTTGTGGATTTAGCGCATTGGCCTTGGGGGCTAATTACAAGTATAGAATTTGATGGACAAAGTAACTTTTAGCCCATTTATTTGGGTATTTTAGGCAATAAAATAAGTATGTTTAAGATTTCTGTACAACGTTACCGGAAATGAATTACTTGTAACCGGGAGCCTTATAATCCCTGATGTGGCCAATGTAGAGAGGGTCGTGGATGATTTCATGACCAAGATGAACTAGAAGAGGCCCAATCGGAGGCGAAAGTGATCCGGACAATCTAAAAATGAACATATCTCACAAATCAGAATGAGTTATCTGACGTGCCATATATAATTTTGGGGTAAGATGATCTACTTTAGCCACCCAACACTATTATGCCAATTCGAGATTCCATGATCGGGCAGTTGAATTTTTAGTTTGATTATATCTTCATCCGTTGGGTCTAAGAGTTATAATTGCTTAGGAGAATAAGGTTGAGCCAAATAGGCCACTACTATTTTTATCGAGAACCGTGATGTCTATGGGAACACGGTTATTTTACTATTTATAGTAAGTCACAATTTTTAAGAGTTCTAGTTGTATTTTAATACTAAAATTTTTTCTTAGATTTCATATCATTATTTAAGAATGTTGTAAGCTTGCTTTAATCATCAATCAATTTATTACAAATTTTTTAAAATTATTTTATTTTCTTATTTTCCTCGTGGATTCGAGGTAACTTTGCGAGGAGTCCAGAAAAGTTCCATGGATACGGAATAGTTATCCCCCGAGGAAGATGGTGCTCAACCTCAACACATCCTCCCCTACATCAGTGGCCCAATGAAAATTTGCCACCAATGCACGTCAAATGTGGCCCACAATAAAAAGGCAACATTATTATTTCATATGGAGTTATTGCTTTGCATGAATGTATGTTGTGTGCTGTGAAAGTTGGCTAATTAGGCGGTGTTGTTACTTCACTCCTTAGGTGGAGTGTTAAAGTCCCTTGGTATACATAATCATACCATCATTTGATATCTCGAGTTTTTAGGGAAGGTGGTGATTTGACTTGATATGAGAGCAAGCGGTCAAGTGTTCTCTCGTGAGAGCAGTGAATATGACTCCATTAATATATTCTCCAATGGGGTGCAGGTTGATGTCATGGTGCATCACCTGAACCCATCGCACGTTTAGATATATACCAAAAAAAAAAAAAAAAAAAGCAAAGAGTCTTCTACATAAAATGACAATGCCACCTTTTTTACTTACTGTTCACATTTTAGGCATACATGCAATGCTTTTTCACTGGGCACTTCAAGGTCATGTAACCAGGGGACATGGATTGCTTATATCTTATTTATGCTCTGTGGGGGAATGTGTGTGTGTGTTATATCTATGTCATCTATACATTGCACTAGCCCATTTTATCCCCGATCCCTTCACTCATTACCGCGGATGACATACCAATCAATTGGATGAAGTTAATCATAGTCTTCGCCATTACAAATCTTTTTAGAACATTATTGGTGAGGACCTTCATTGCAATCAAATTCCTTTTCCAAGGAGGTAACATTCCTAGAGCATTCTCCTCGTCTTTGCTCTGTCTTATCCCAAAGATCCCGGCGCCTAGGTCCTTTTCTGATTTCCGCCCCATTAGTCTTTGTAACTGTGTCTACAAAGTTTTTTCCAAAGTAATTGCTGCCAGGTTGAGGTCCATCCTGCCAAGGTTGGTCTCAGCTGAGCAGATGGCCTTCAGTGTGGGGAGATCAAAGACAAGATCTCTTTGGCGCAGAACCGTTTAGGGACATCGACAAAAAGTTAGGGCGGCAAACACGCTCTCAAGATCGACTTGGAAAAGGCATATGACAGGGAATAGTCATTATCCTCGTAAAGGAAGAAAAATGTTGGGCGGGATCGTGGTGCTCTTATCAACGGGGTGCCTTCAAAGCTACTCAACCGAGAGAGGGCTCCAGGCGACCCTCTTTCTCCTAGCCTCTTTATCTTGATGATGGAATCCCTCACAGGGGTCTCAAGTTTATGTTCGAGGCCAATTTATGCCAACTTTTCAGGATGCCACCTCATCTTCGCGGATGATACACGATCTTCATCAATGGTAGCCCCTTCCATCGAAACCCGTTAACGTTCCTACAAGATTTCAAGGACGGGCCTCAACATTAGGGCCAAGAGTATTTCTAGGATGACAGAGAGGAGGGTGAGGAGCGTGGAAAGAATATCGTATTATTGTCCCCTCTCTTTTGCACCTTGGAACTGTGGGAATGTTGTGATAAAATCCCGGCTCGTATTTCAGATGAAATTGGCTTAATTAGGCGTCACGTCGTTAGCATGTCCTTCATTCCCTAGCATCGATAGAGGAGAAAGATGTTAAGAGACTTTTCCGGGGGTGGTCGATAAGAAGAGATACGGAAGCATATCAATATAGGCCATGCGGGATTTGAGGCCTTGAGAATGAAGAGGGCCCTTGGACAATTTTCTTGGCCACCAATCCAGCCTCCGGGCGAGATTTATGCACTCAAAATACGTTGCCAATTATTTGATGCCTCGTGACGCACGTATTCCCCCATTTGAGAGCAGAACGGTCTTTCATCGGGAGATGGGACCTCTCTCGTGAGAGCAGTGAATATGACTCGGTTAATATATTCTCCAATGAGGGTGCAGGTTGAAGATGTCATGGTGCATCACCTGAATCCATCGCATCCCTATCTCCCTCGAAAATAGCCATTTTCGCTGGAAAATATATACGTGGTGATGCAGAGGGATCCAATCCGCCTCACCGCGACCCTGCGTGCCCACCAATAGGGGAGGTGGAATCCAAACGAGCACCTCTTCATTGATGGGGATCTCGCCAAAGCGACTTGGGGCCACTTCTCGACGCCGCCGTGCCGCTTTCTCTCAACCGACCACGAGGGGTAGGAATGGTGGGCTATTTCAAATGGTAATTCTTTCCCGAGGCTCCTCAAAGGTATCAAAACTGGCAACCGTTATTTTTTTACCCGGATTTTCATGCTTTGTTCTTCCTTTCCGTTGGCGCAGAAGATAGGGATGTGATGGCCGAGCATCCCCCTTGGTAGTTTGCCCTTTTAGTGAAACTTAAACTCGATGGGTCCTCAATGGGGAACCAGGGGCCCCTCGTAGTGGAGGCGTTTGTACAGAGATGATAAAGGGGTCTTCACTCGCCTTCGCTAAAGGGCACGGGCATGGGATGTTTTTATGGCCGAAGTAAAGGCGGTGGTTGACGGACTCAAGTTCCGTCTTGATTTGGGCTTTTCTCGCCATCGAGGTTGAGAGCGAACTCCCTTTCCAATGCGGGGAAGGGATCGCATGGAAGAACCAGCTTTCTTTCCCTCATGCCTTATATCTCCACACTATATTGGCCAAGGGAACTCTTGCACACCGGCCGACCTCCTCGCCCCCTATGCGGTCCTGATAGGGGGGCCATTGTGATGTGTTCTTGTGTGTGTTTATATCTATAGGAGTGGTCCGCTCTCTTTTTGTTGCCCTATCCATTTCACTAGCCCATTTTAGGCCCAAGCCCAAATATGAAGCAGCCCAAAGCTTAAGTGGACCACACCACAAGGAATAGATAGATTAAATGAACACCATTAAAACTTCTTAATTAAGGGGCCAAGAAATTTTAGATCAAGGTGACATTGTATTTTCCCTTCATCAAGATTGGAGTCACCTTAAATAAACATCGAGGTGGGCCTTAGGAACGTTCCGACAATGGGCGTCGATATTCCCAATATTTCCCATGGTGCTACTTGAGTAGAATGGATAGACGGCTTTAATATAACACATACACCATGGTGTGCACCACAGAACTTAGGCATGTAGGAAGGAAGTGGAAGCGTGCTCAGTAAATTCTATGGGACACACCATCATTTATGCATTTTATCCACTCCGTCCATCCATTTTACCAGATAATTGTAGGGCTTTAACCCCAAAAATGAAGCCTATCCAAATCTCAAGTGGACCACACCAATGGAAACATTGTGAATTGAACATATACTGTTGAAAAGTTTTTGGGGGCACATAAGTTTTAGACCATGCTGATATTTGTGTTTTCCATTCATCCATGTCTTTGTGATCCTATGAACAGGTTGGATGACAAATAAACATCGATCACTGTGGGCCTTAGATAGGTTTTGATACTTCACTGTTTCCTGTGGTATGGTCCAATTGAGCTGCAGATATGCTTCAATTTTGAGCTCAACGCCTAAAATGATATGTAAAAACGGATGGACGGTGTGGATAAACCACAGGCATTCACCATGGGCTCAATAGAGTTTACTCAATACAATGAGAGCATAGTAACTCAGTACCCCATCCGATTTCATACAGGGCCCTAAGATTATTTTAGGGCATGAGTTCAAAAATGTGACAAATCTAAAACTGAAGTGGACCACACCAGAGAAAGCAGTAGTAGATCCAATGATGCCACCATTGAAAACTTCTTAGGGCCCACCATAATGTTTATTTGCTTCCAAACTTGTTTGCAAGGTTACAAACTTAACGAAGAGAAAATAAAAATATTAGCTTGATCCAAAACTTTTGTGGGCTTAAAAGGTTTTCTATGGTATGTATTGAATCCCTACTTCTTTTGTGAGCTATATATCTACTTTATTTTTTTTGGCACATGCTCTAAAATAATCTCCCAAAACGTCAATGTCAATACACCACGTCAGGCAGTGTGTGCTACACTACCCAATCCGAGTTCCCACGGGAAATCTGCATCTTAACCATGGGATAGACCCATCTGCTTTGACGGCTCGTTTAGGGCATGATCCAAAAAAAATGAAGCAGACTCAAATCTGAAGTGAACCGTACATCAGGAAACGGTGGTCATTGGCCGTTAAAATTTTGGTGGGCCACAAAGTTTTGGATCAAGGTGATATTTGTGCGGTCTCTTCATCCAGGTCTTGGTGACCTTATCGACAGGTTGGATGGCAAATAAACATGCAGGTGGCCCAAGAAGTTTTTAATGGTGGGTATTCAATCACACATTCCTACGGTGTGAACTACCTAGGATTCAAATTTGCTTCATTTGTGGGATCATACCCTAAAATTAGCTGTCAAAATGAATGGACGGCATGGATTAAAACACATACATCACGGTGGACCTCCGGATCTAGGTGGATCAAGGGCCACGGGCATTCCCGTCTGGAATGGCTATCCCCCAGTCATCCGATGACCTAGTATTGCTTACATGTGTTTTATCCATGCCAATCCATCTAGATATTTCTAGCTCATTTCAGGACATGAGGCAGATCCAAGTCTCAGGTAGACCACACCATGAGGCCTACTATAATGCTTATTTGTCATCCAACCCGTTGATTAGCTCACACAAACATGGATGAAGGCAAAAGCAAATATCAGCTTAATCGACTTTCTCTGTTGAGAGTGGTAGTCTTGAGATTTTAATCTTACTCATTTTTACGCTCATATCCTGAAATGAGCTGGATAAATGGATAGGCGGCGTGGATGAAATACATACATCATGATCATAGGCCCAAATAGCACCGATAAGTACTACGTCACTGTAGGGGTCACTACCGAATCCAAGCCTTTGTATATATTCCCTTGCATGTGATTTCATGTGTGCCCACTAGCTCAGGAGAGACCACTTGTGGAAAGCAGAGAAGGGATAGATTATCAGAAATTTAAAAATGAGAAATGATAACCCAATACGGATTTGGAGATAATGAAGTAGTTATTAGCAGAAAAGGTGCCAATCTGCCAGGTGTAGTTCTGATCTGGACCATTCATCTAATCAGAGTACCACTGGGGGGACCATTTGATCATGACACATGGGGCACATGCACTAGGTGTGATGCGAGAATTTTCCACATACCCCACTTGCACCGTCCAAAGAGATTGTAAGATATGCAAGAACGACCGAAAGCCAAGAGATCAAAAGGCTTCATTCAGAAGGGTCCATGAAAATCCCTATATAAGTGGACGGCCAACCTTAGAGTCTTGCGTACCAAAACAAACCTCTTACATAAGTTTCCTCATTAGCCTTTCTTTCTATCTATTGAAATGGCACCCCAACCAGACCTTGCCAAGATAGGGAAGGAAGCATTTGATCTTCTTGAAGGGCATCTGGCGACAAAAAGAAAGCACCCTCTTCAAGTTCAAACCCACGGTCAGATCCAGCCCTGTGTTTACACTGTGGCCCAGTTACCCCTCATCAGAGAAACCTTACAATACAACACGCACACCTACCAGGTGCGCACTTATTATGTTGAGGAAATGCCTACCGAGGAAGTACTTCATAAGGTATTTTAATTCCCTCAGCAGCTAGTATGGAACGAAGACTCTCTTATTAGGTAGAGTCCTTTGCTTGTACAAATGCTATATGTACCCACTTCCTTGTGCATGTATACCTGTCCTTATGCTTGTACAACGTTGTGTAAGCATATGTGAATGATATTATCAGTCTCCTGTGTAAGCTTTTTGCATCTCTCTCTCTCTCTCTCTCTCTCTCTCTCTCTCTCTCAGGACAGGCTGTGAAATGGGCGAGAGTAAAAAAAATTCGATGCTGACTCATCCTTCTCATATATGCACTATCTATACCGTCCAAAGTGTGGGTCCCATGGGTAGAGCTTATCTGTTAATTAAACCTAGATAGCTGACCAAGCAATCCTAATTATCCAATTAATGGTTACCAATGAATAGTTAAAAGTAATAATGAGTACTCCAAATTGGAAGGTAACATTTAGATGATTGAGTCAGCGTAATTTGTTTCGGTATGCTCCATCCACAGTTGATTAAGAGATTTGGACGGTTTGGATTTTTTATTTTTAATTTTTTGAACTAAGAAACTTTCATTCCTATGGAATCTTTATGGCGCTGATCTTACAATTTTGGATTCCCCCATGAGAAAAAAGACCTTGACGGAACCTATCATAAGAAGAAAAAACTAATGAATCCCCGAAGGACCAAAAGAAATGTAGCTCTGGGTACTTTTTTTTTTTTTTTTTTTTAACACAGCACACACACCACCATACACTCACACGGTAGTGGGATTTCACCATCTATGGATGCTCGAACCCTTGACCGGGTGTTGAAACTCCTAAGAGTCTACCACCCAAGCAAGAGTAAGGATCCGAACTTTGGGCACTTAGCTCCTAGGTCCTGATTGTCCCCAAACCTACTCTATGGAGGAATAGCTGCCCCTGACAACACTGAGAAGATCGGCCTTGACGTTAATTAGGATAGAGTTTTGAGTACTGCTACCCAATCTAGCCATCCCGTTGGCTGGCCCATTTCCTTAATTACCTGAGAATGTGCTCAAACTTTACACGACCTTTCTGCGGAAGCCCATTAATCCTAGCTAACCAATACTTCTACTTCCATCCTGGCCCTGTCAACCCAAAAAGGAAATTTGCCATCAATTGGGAATCGGATTCAATAACTACTGTTTGGATTACCTTGCAATCATGTTGTGTATGGTGGAAGAGTCACCACCATTTAAATTGAAAGCCAGAAATCATAATAAAAAATGTAAACGTAGGGAATGGTAAAAAAAAATTATATCTATGCTGCCAGATCATTTTATGGCATGATGCCAAAAATGAGCCAGGCCTATGGCTCAAGTAGACCATTGGAGATTGAACACCTGTCGGGCATAGAAGTTTTAGATAAGCTGATGTGTATTTTCCAATATGACATAATGAATAGGTTGGATTGCAAATAAACATAATGATGGCTCGAGGAAGGGGTTTTTTTATTATTAATTATTATTTAAATGGTGGGCAGTGTAGTCCACTTGAGATTTGAATTTGTTTCTTTATTAGGATTACATTATAGTCATATGTAATAGATGATGGACCACGTTAATATACAATACTAAAGCTGGACGCTAAGCCGAACCCAGTTGAGCTTTGCACGAGTTTGGCTCGGCTTAGTCCTCAAGTTGTACTGGTCAGCTCCACTCAGTCAACAGTTCACGCCAGCTTAAGCCAAAGGTCAATTTCAAACTTTCAAGCCAAGTTCAAATCTAAATTATAAATGAAAATAAAAATATATAAGATATAAATAAAGAGAAACTCTCAAATCCTTGATTGGACCGTACAACTACTTTGGTGATCGTACAACCACTTTGATGTGCATGTTCCATCCAAATTGGAAGCTGAATGATCCCAAAAAATGAGGCATACAAACATCTCAAGTGGACCACACCACAAGAAACCGTGGGATTGAATACCTATCATTGAAAACTTCTTTAGGGCTAAAGAAGTTTTGGATCAAGCTAATATTTTCCTTTTCCCTTATTCCATGTCCGTGTGACTGGATAGCAGAAAAATATGATGGTTGGCCCTAGGATAGTTTCAACGGTGGACATCATTATCATACTGCTTTCTATGGCGTGGTCCATTGTGGTCCATTTAGCTCAGGATCGATCTCATTTTTGGCCTCATGCCCTAAAATGACCATAAAATAAATGAAATGTGTGGATAAAAACAAACATCATAGTGGGCCATAGAGTTTTGCCAAGTATACACTACCAACGATGGATGTTCCACTAGCAATCGGAGTCACTTTTTAACGAGAATGTCTCCCGTCCAAAAGTATCGGACAGTAAGTTACGGTCCAACCAACTGATAACTTCCGACCTTTTATGCGTATACAACATCCAACCTTTCCGATAGGTTTTGCCATCATGAGAATCACATCTTTGAAAGCTTAACAAGATCCACTCATTAATTGAGTGAACCAAACTAATGTTTCACTATTTACCAACGGTTGGAGGATTTTTTCTATGATCTAATCTATTTAACTTGTATGTAGGACTGACCACTATAGTAGGCGTCCAAGGTTGTAGGGCAACTTGTTGAAAGCTTTAGATTTCACATGCACTTAATACTTTCTTAGTGACCATATATCAAAGGACTATGACATGTGGTATAACCCATTAGACTTGAGAAACTCAGTTTTGGGAAAGATACCCCTTTTTCCCAGGGCAGGATGAACGGCTGGCCTTGATTGTTGATGTGGGCAATCGTGATGTTTATGTGAGATCCGCTCCTACCATTAAATGTGTAAGCCTAGATTAGGGTTATGGACAAACAATCAGGTTGACCAGTGATTCAGGCGGGGCCACACGAGGGAAACAGTTGGAAGAAGACATTCACCCTCAATTTTATAGGGCCCACCATGATGATTATATGCAATCTACTCCAACCATTAGGTAAACAAAAACTAAAACTTAGACTTGGGGACTAAAAATCAGGCCCATCCGTGATTCATGTGGGCCACACCAAGGGAAACAGTTTGGAGGGTGATCGATGCCCTCTATACTATTTCCAATAGTGTGGTCCACCTAACTCACGAATGAGGCTAGGTTGCTTGCCTTCGATCTAACATGAGATGGCTCACATGATGGTTGGGGTGGATTTCTTATAAACACTACAATGGGGCGTGGGCAACTCTTTTCTCTCTCCCATTCATTAGTATTAGCTGTTATATGTGGTGTGGCCCCGTAAACAACGATCATGAAGATTTTAATAGATGAGTAACCCCTCTCAACTGTTGTATGTGGTGTGGCCCACCCAAGTCATGGACGGACTTGATTTTTAAGCCCGTATCCCACCATCGAATGGTGCATCCGGCTGATGGACCAGGTAGATGTTAGACACACATCACTGTGGGCCAATATCAAAGACGAATGGTCTAATTAGTCTAAAAATGAGGATCAATGGCCTAATTTGACTTATATTGAAGACTAACTGTTTGATTGCTTAAATTTGAGATCAATGAACCATGCTAATATTGAAAATCAGTGGTAAGATAAGACCAATGTCAAAGCCCAATGGTCTTATTCAAATGATACAAAAGATGATCGGTCCAAATTGCACTTATACTGAAGACAGAAGGATCGAATTAGTTCAAAATTGAATATTAAATACTTTGATTAAACCAACAATGAAGACGAACACTAAGAATGTGATGAAATTGGACATGAACGGTCGTATTTGGCCAATATAAAAAAGAACGACCCAATTGGACCGACGCCAAAATCAAATCTAATTTAAATAATACTAAAGATGAATGGTCTAATTGAACTAATATCAAAGATGAAGGGTCCAATTAGTCAAATTTTAATATCAATTGTCCAAATGGGACCGATACTAAAGATAAATAGTCTGGTTTGATAAAAGATAAATGGTCCAACTGGGCGAACATTAAAAATCAACGGCTTAAGTGGGCGGATGCAAATTTGAATAGTGTGACTCCATCGATACTAAAGATGAACGGTTCAATTAAACTGATACCAAAGACAAATAGTTAGATGGGTTTAAAATTGAAAATCAACTGTTGAATTGGACCCATATTGAATATTAGTGGTATGTTTCAACCAAAATTAGAAACCAGTGGTTCGATTGGGCTGACATTAAAAATCAATAGACCGATTTGATTGATGTTGAGAAAAATGATCCAATTAGAATTGTACTAAAAATGAACAGTCCGACTGGTCGATATCAAAGATGAACAATTTGATTAATCTAAATTTTAAGATGAATGGTTAAATTGAACCGATATTGAAGATGACTGATTGGACCGATCAGTGGATATCAAAGATCAACTACTTGAGTGGATTTCTATCAAATAATATAATTTGCTTTTACCAAAATTGGAGATGAATGTATGATTGGTTCGATATTGAAGACAAACAGTTTTTTTTTTTTTTTTTGGTCCATACTGAAGGTTAACAATTAGATTGGACTAATATCAAAGATGGGTGATTTGCTTGGGCTGAAATTAAAGATGAATGATCCAGATGATGGTCAAGAATAAAATATATACTAATATCGATGGTCAAGGTTTAATACTGGAGATGAATAGCCAACTGGATAGGATCAAATTGTTCATCTCAATATCAGACAACATTAATACAATTGGACCATTTATATCTAACACCAATCCATTCAAACATCTATAAAATTAACCTAATCGATTGATCATCAACATCTACACAAACAGATAGTTCATATTTGATACCAATCCAATTTTACGTTCGTATTTTTTTTCTTTCAATCAGACCAGTCAGATTCAACACTGGACCAATCAAACCATTTATTTTCAAGATCAGTCTAATGAAACCAATCATCTCTAATTTTAACACAGCTGGATCTGTCTTCAATCTCAGTTCAATCGGATTGGTAATTTTCATTTTTGGACTAGTTGGTTCATTCATCTTTGATATCAATATGATTAGATCACGTACTTCTATTATCATTAGAATCAGACTAATAATCTTCAACACCAGTCCAATTGGGCTATTGATTTTCAATATTGGTTTAATTGGACCAATCATCTCTAGTTTCAATACAAATATTGGACCTGTTATTTCAAAATCGGTTCAATCAAACAATTGATTTTCATTTTTGAACTAATTAGACTGTTCATTTTTTATTTTTTATATTGATACAATCAAGTCGCTCATCTTTAATATCATAGGAAGTTGGACTATTCATCTTCGACATAAATTCAATTAAGTCTAGGGTTGTACATCGAGCTGAGTCGAGTCGAGTCGAGGTGGGCCAAGCTTGACTTAATTTGTCCGTGCTCTCTTTGATCTCAAGTTGGCCCTCGAGATTACCATTGGAGCTTGGTTTGACTCATCCATGCTCCCCTTGAGCTCGAGCTCGCTCTTGAACTTACCATTCAAGCTCCCAGCCCCAACCCAACCCAACCCTCAAATCTTTCAATTTGCAAATCATAGAATTAAAATCTAATTTAGAGATTTGGAGTTTTTTTATTTTTAAACAATTAAAATTAAAAATTAGATTTAGAGATATCTTACTGTTGAGAGAAAGAGAGGAAAAAAAAAGTGAATCTAGTGGATGCGAGTTGTGCGGCTGAGACGCTTGGTCAGGCAGACACTGAGTCAAGCTCGAGTGAGTGGCCAAGTGAGGAGGAGGAGGAGGAGGAGGAGGAGGAGGAGAGAGGAGAGAGAGAGAGAGAGAGAGAGAGAGAGAGAGAGAGAGAGAGAGAGAGAGAGAGAGAGGGATGAGCTTGGGTGGGCACGGCGGGTTGGCTTTGTAGAGGAAAAGATAAAGAAAGTGATAGGTAGGCTAGAGCCTTTAGATTTTTTAAAATATGTATATTATATTCAAGCCAAGTTGAGCTGAGATCGCACTAACCAAGTTTGGAATCAAGCTTTGAGCTTCAAGCTGAGCCGAGTCAAATTCCATTTTTCTTAACCTCGGCTCATTTTCAAATAAGTTGGGTCATATGAAGCTTGGCTCATCTCGAGTCGCCGTTCAAGCCAAGTCAAACTGATCTAGATCGATCTAAGCCAAGCGAGCTTTTTGAGCTAGCTTAACTCATATACAGCTCTAATTAAGTCATTAATTTTCAACATTGGCCTCATTGAACTATTCAATTTTATTTGAACACAATCGGAGAGTGCATCTTCAATATTGGTCCAATTAGATAGTTCACTTTCAATTTTAGGCTAATTACATCGTTTGCCTTTAATATATGTCTAATCTAACTATTCATCTTTAGCATCATTTGAATGGGACCATTTAGTTTCAACATTAGTCCATCAGGGAGTCAGGCTTTCATTATCAGCCTAGTTGAACTAAGCAATGACAAGGACTATGGATCAAATCGTGTGGTCCATATGGAGTTGGACTCCACTATGTAGCTCCTACAATTGTCCAAAAATAGAGAAGCAAGCGTTAGAAGCTAAAAGTTGTTCGAAAATAGAATCTAATTTCAAAAGCTAGCCAAACAGTATTTTACCAATTGTTATATTCTATTCAAAAGTTGACAAGATATGAGGACTTTTGAACAAAAACTCGCTTGATGAAGTTGCAACCAAACATACCAAAGCATTCCCCATATGTAACAAAAAATGTTACATATTCACCATATACGGTCATGATTTTAGGACTGGACCAAGTTGTATCAGGCTCGGTGGGACTCAATCTGGTTTGATACAATGAGTCACTCTCAACTCCAGTGTTCACTCCCCAAGTATAGGGTTGTGATGTAGTAATAAACTCCTCAGTAAGACCGAGAGTCGAATCCATTGTGGATCGAAACCTGTACGTTATCTGAAAATAACTAGATCTAGAACTAGGCTAAGATGAATTCTAAACCGATTGTAATTTGAAGAATAATGATGAAATATTAATCTAAAACTTTAGGAAAAATCAGAGAAGAGAAACTAGGGATTCGGAGGATCCAGGTAGAGATCGGGAGATCTTATGCCTGGATTAAAAATGGGAAATTAACTCAATCTGCGGATAAAGTTTTCAAGAGATGAGAGGTATATGAATTAGAATGGATTTCATCACTAAACCATGCCTGTGAGACAAAGCAAACAACATAATTAAACTAATTACCAACCACATCAACATGTTTATGAAGGTTAGGAAGGGTACCGTCATCCAACTATGCCCAGGAGACTATGGTGAACAACAGGGCTTCCTGACGTCATAAGCATAAAGAGGAAAAGAATATGCTCAAAGCCATTGCAGACCCATTGTAATTTCAGTCACAACAGACCATTAAAGACTGAAAACATTCCCTTAATAAAACCTAAATCAA
The DNA here is from genome assembly GCA_030180095.1 of Magnolia changhungtana. NCBI lineage: Eukaryota > Viridiplantae > Streptophyta > Magnoliopsida > Magnoliales > Magnoliaceae > Magnolia > Magnolia changhungtana. The sequence continues at coordinate 984,255 of JASAUF010000098.1, forward strand.
CATCAATTCAGTCTAAACAAAGGCACAAGTAAAGAAGCATTCCATCACGCTACAAGCTTCACCTCTTAGCCCTAGCTAAGCGGTTTAGCCCACAAACATGATTAGGCTAAACTTCATCTAAATTCATAAAAAAAAAAACATAACATAAACAGAAATAACAATATCCAAACTCCTTCCCTCACTTCTTCCCTTCACGTCTCCACGGCCCAGGCCGCTTCTTGAATCATTCCCTATTGCTTTCTCTTCCTTATATAGCCAACGAGCATGCTTATCGATCTCTGTTTTACGAGAAACCGTAAAACGTATTGCGGTTAAAGCGAATTTAAGGTGAACCGTCTTTCCTTCTCTGAAGATTGTCATCGTGGTGGGTGTAAGAACCCTTTACTTGATAATTCGGACGGTTCGGATCAATGATCCGACCGTGATCAATGTCACCCAGCCGGCCCACATCATCCGGTTTTCTCGAACGCAAACGGACGTGGATTCTGCGCTGGACTGGTGGTGGGGTCCATGATCGGCCTTTCAAGAGAAATCCACCCCGTTCATCAGTTTCTCCTAGCAATTTCGGTGGGGAATGACTGATTTTGAGTCTATTTTGGTGCGGCCCACTTGACCGGATTCGGGCCATTCATCTTTCGTCTCGACGATCAAAACCCAATCTGTTGCCTTTTGAAATATTCACACTGTGCGGTGGTAATATGGCCCACATCGACACCTTGAACGGTCCAGATTCATTATTTGAATGATGAGTGGGCCTCTACCGAATAAAATCGTCGGACGCATCTTTGCCCGTCACGGTTTCTTGGTGCGAATGAAGTCGGGTTAGCCGACTTTTTGACCGGGAGTCTTAGTGGGGTGCGACTCACTGCGAACATGTTATACACGCACGTCGCACGTGGGGTCCACCGTGTGATGTTCAAGAAAAAGTCCATCCGCTTTCTCATATCATTTTAGACGCTGAGACAAAATCAAGTAGATCCAGATATCGGTGGGCGGAATCATGATTCGATCGAGCCACTTCCAGGGGGGATCCGAAGGCTTAAATTCGACGTGTACGGTTAATTTATGATCCTCGTGCCGTGTATGAAGTTTCAATTTGAACTGATGGTGGAAACCCCGTGATCTTGCATTAGGACATTTTTCGTGCCACTTGAACTTTGGTTTCTCGGCCGCGGATCTCATGTATCGATCTTGATCCTCTGGAGTCCGTCCCTTGCCCTGGTGACTTTGGATCGCCAAACCCACACTTTTAGTGTCAGTTTTCAGTCAACGCTCCTGATTGCATCCTGCAACAAATCACAATTAAAATACTCCATTAAACATTATTGTGTATGTAAAATCGCAAGAATTAGGTCGATATGCAATATTTGACCCTCAACACAACCCAACCAAAGATTTTGCTAGTCCCGAGCAAAATATGCGAAGAATAAGTTGAGAATTACGAGACAATTCTTATGAAGCCGAGTGATATTTTGAAAAACAATCCAGATATGAGAAATCTTAAGATTCATGAATGGTGATTATCAATTTCTCCTGGCCTCTCATGCACGGTGAATTTCATAATCAAGTTCAAGTATTAATCCATAAACTAGAATAATTTTAAACATTGAGTTCCATGGGTGTATAGTGAAATCTCAGCCTAACATCATTAAGAGATCAAATTGTCGATTTCATGATATCATTAGTAATCAATCAGAAAATTCATAACAACTATCACCTAAACCAGTACTTTGCCTCACAGATCATTCTTTCATTTTCTAAATTTTTTTTTTTTTTTTTTTAAGGTGTCTGTAAGGGAGTCAATCCTCACCTATAGGAGCAAACCTATGGTGAAGATCGTACACCTAACGATATCATCCATGAGGAATTAAATCCACATCTATAGGGAGCAAACCTATGGTGAAGATTATTCGACTTACTTTGATGGCTAAATCTTTTAGGCTGGTTTCTTTCATGCTCAGTGATTACCAAGTTAATCATTCAATATCAACTGAAACCTCAATGTAATGAGATGTGGTATGTGAAATCATGACTCAATCAATGTTTACAACTTCTAATCATGGATTAATAATTCAAACTTAACTGTGAAATCTAAGGAGCAACTGAATCCAAGAGTAGTAAATCACCAACCTTCCATATCCTGAAATTCTAAATCAAAGATGGTCGTCAAATCACATCGAATTCACAAGAAAGTCCAGAAAAAATTTAAAAATTTTCACAATTTTTGCTCAAGACTAAGTTAGGTTACCTAATCTCCCACCCCCAACCTAAAATCTACATTATCCTCAATGTAAAAGATATGAGTATGGAATGCAGATGGGACATTGAAAGTAAAAGAGAAGTGATGGGAAGATAGTACCTGGATGATGAATCGAGAGAGACTTTCCAAGAGATCACAGCAAGAGAGTAATTCAGCGTAAGAGAGAAACTAACACAAGTAAAACACAAACAAAAATAAACTCCTACCTATACCACTTTCGCAGGTGCTCTCGATTGCATTTAGCGGATGCAACAAGCCTTTAAACCCCAGTTGCCCAGTGGACGAGTTGTAGTCTCGTGAGGGTTTGCGAGTAATGTTAACAAACATTGAATTGACTATTTATGGAATCAAAAGTGGGTTGCCTCCCAGAGCGTTAAGTTTTCAAGTCCTAAACAAAGATAAAGGAAACTACCCTAGTCCTAAGAAAGGAGGAAAAAACTACTAAGTCATGCATGAGGTTCCTCTTCACAAGATGTCGTGATAAATTCTCGGTAGATTTCTCAACGGGATCATCCAAAAGCTTGATAGGCTTGGATGCCTGGAGCATGACATTCGAGAGAAACTTATGTACCTCATCAGAAATTTTTCGTTGAAGTGCTTGAGGTATCAAAGTATATACGATTCACCTATGACAAAAGAAATTTCAACGTTAGTATCCCATGGTGAATCAGTGACTACACATAAATGAATTTCAGAAAAATCTTCAGAAAGTGGTGTAGTCTCAATACATTCTGTAGTATCAGACTTTGGTTCAATTTTTAGCTCCTCCTCCCTTAATGGTAAACATTCAGGATCTGTGGAAGGAGGGGCTTCAGAGTAAGGGTTCTCTCGGTCAATGATGACTACCGAGATATCGTCTTGCAAGGCATTCACTATGTCTCGTATCATGGGATCATTTGAGTCTGCAAAGTGTGCCAAGCAATCATCCAAAGAGTTGGAACATTCGGCTGAGAGTGACTCATTTTCTACATTAGAGCTCGTGATGATCTGCCCAAGGAATCCATCGTCTTTGAAGGTAACGGAACATGCAGAGGATTGAGGATCAATATCAGCATTGATGTGTGGACTGCTCATTCATCGATACTACCTTAAGAGGCAATGAATCGTCATTATTTAACAGTGCAGATGGTGGCCTCAACTGGGTGGTTTCAAATTCAAGAGTCATATCGAGTAGCTCGTCCATCTCCCGAATCATATCATCATTCGATTCAGAGAAGTGGTCCAAACATGTTTCACAAGAGTTAGAAGTGTCGGTTGTAAGGGGCTCGTCCTCGACCTTTAAATCAGACATGTCAGGTGAGGGGAGTGGCTCATTATGACCGATCACTTCGTGTTCGTCTTGATCATTGACCTGGACCAATTTTGAAGTTTATTCAAGGAGAATTTGGGCTGCACGTTTATGATCATCATCTAATTCTGTGCCGTGCACAACTGGGATGGGGTCGCTTTCCTTACATTCTAAATTCGGTTGAGGTTCGAATAAACTAACCTCAACCTCATCATTGAGATCCTGTGTGTCATGTAAGGAAAGTGTGTCATCATCACTATATTTGAAAGATACCCATGTTTCTTCCTCATTCTTTTGAACAGTCATTGAGATCGACTCATCGGGGAATTGAACCGTATGCTCATTAATGGAATCCAACTCCTCATTCCAAATTCCAGATTTCGTCAAAAGCGAGTGAGGATCACTTTTCTCGCATTGTATTTGATTGAGATTGGATTGTAGCTGGGATGAGCGAGCTTCCTCTAACCTATCAAGGCGTGACTCAAGCTCTTCAGTAATTTCCTCATGTCGTAGAAGAAAGTCTGTGTTACTTTGAAATGAATTCTCTTGGATCGATTTTGGTTGAATCTTAAAGGTAGGGGATCCGAAAAGAATAAATTATAATAGGTTGTTGGTTCATCTTTCCAACATTGATGTTTCCACTTGATTATAGTCATACGGATCATAGGTGGGAGAATCTGATGGTTGGTAATACTTATTATCACTCATAATATAATCACGCATTGTTTTCTTTTTCTCAGATGGGTGATAGTAATTCTTACTCCCATAGTTATGATAACCCCAACATTCACGTATTGTCAGGTAGGGTGGAATTGTTCTCCGTATATGATCGCGTAAGGACTTTTAACTGGTGGATCTTCATATTAGGTCGATTCTCGATGATAGTTTGAGAAAAGTTTTGAGACATTGGTGGATTTCTATCATAATCATCATCCCAATATATGTTATTCTTCTCAAAGATCGACGTTCCCACTCGTGCATATACATGGTGAAACCTTAACTCTAAGTCTAACAGAATAAAATAAAATTCTACAATGATATGGAAGGTAAGCGTGAAGAGAAGTGAGAAGGATGTTACCGAGGTAGAAGTTCCTATGTTAAAAACCCGCAAAACAAAACAAAACACGTTAGTATTCAGGGGATAAGACCTAATCTAAAAAATAAAGAAAGTAAAGAAATTAGGCGAAGTTACCATTTAGACAATCTATCAAAGACCTACAAAACAGGAAAGTTAGTTCTAAGAAAGAAAAATCTAAAATTAAAGTTAGTACAATCCTAATCTTAATCTAATCCTAAAACTAATTAATCTCTAAAATTAGCAGTCGAACATCCCAAGAACGGCGCTAAAACTTGTTCACTCCCAGTATAGGGTTGTGATGTAGTAATAAACTCGGTAAGACCGAGGTGAATCACAGTGGATGAAACACAGACGTTATCGAAAATAACCAGATCTAGAACTAAAGGCTAAGATGAATTCTAAACCGATTGTAATTTGAAGAATAATGATGAAATATTAATCTAAAACTTTAGAAAAAATCAGAGAAGGAGAACTAGGGATTCAGAGGATCCACTTGTAGAGATCAGGGAGATCTTATGCCTGGATTAAAAATCAGGAAAATTAATCGACTATTGTTGATAAAGTTTTCAAGAGATGAGAGGTATATGAATTAGAATGGATTCCATCACTAAACCATGCCCAGGAGACAAAGCAAACAACAAAATTAAACTAATTACCAACCACATCAACATGTTTATGAAGGTTAGGAAGGGTACCGTCATCCAACCATGCCCAGGAGACTATGGTGAACACAGGCTTCTACGCGTCATAAGCATAAAGAGGAAAAGAACATGTTTCAAAGCCATTGCGGACCCATTGTAATTTCTAAAATACAACGGACCATTAAAGACTGAAAACATTCCCTTAATAAAACCCAAATCAACATCAATTCAGTCTAAACAAAGGCACAAGCAAAGAAGCATCCCATCATGCTACAAGCTTCACCTCTTAGCCCTAGCTAAGCGGTTTAGCCCACAAACATGATTAGGCTAAACTTCATCCAAATTCATAAAAAAAAACATAACATAAACAGAAATAACAATATCCAAACTCCTTCCCTCACTGCTTCCCTTCACATCTCCACGTCCAGACGCTGCCTCCCAGCCGTGAATCAATTCCCATAGCTGCTTTCTCTTCCTTATATAGCCAGCGAACATGCTTATGCCAAAACAGACTTGCGCATCTCTGTTTTTACGCAGGAAACCGCAGAAACGTATTGCAGTTGAAGCGAATTTAAGGTGAACCGTCTTTCCTTCTCTGAAGATTGCCATCGTGGTGGGTGTAAGAACCCTTTACTTGATAATTCGGACAGTTCGGATCAATGATCCGACCGTGATCAATGTCACCTAGCCGGCCCACATCATCCGGTTTTCTCGGACGTAGAACGGACGTGGATTCTGCGCTGGACTGGTGGTGGGGTCCATGATCGGCCTTTCAAGAGAAATCCACCCCGTTCATCAGTTTCTCCTAGCAATTTTGATGGGGAATGACTGATTTTGAGTCTATTTTGGTGCGGCCCACGGACTGATTCAATTCGCCGTCCATCTTCCGTCTGGACAATCAAAACCCAATCTACGCTGTCTTTTGAAATATTGCCACCTAGGCAGTGGTAATATGGCCCACATCGACACCTTGAACGGTCCAGATTCATTATCTGAATGATGAGTGGGCCCCACTGAATAAAATCGGCGGACGCACCAGCGTCCGCTGTTGCTGGTGCGAATTAAGTCGGGTTAGCCAACTTTAACTGGGAGTCTTAGTCCGGTGCGACTCGCATGCGAACATGTCTGTACATGCACGTCGTACGTGGGGTCCACTGTGATGTTCACGAAAAATCCGCTCCGTCCATTCGCTTTCTCATATCATTTTAGACGTTGAGACAAAAAGTGAAGTAGATCCAGATATCAGGTGGGCCCAGAATCATGATTCTGAGGGCTGATCTGACCGTTAGGCCACTTCCAGGGGGATCTGAAGGCCGAAATTCGACGTGTACGGTTAATTTATGATCCTCAGGCCGTGTATGAAGTTTCGGGCTGAACGAATGGTGGGAACCCTGTGATCTTGCATTCTGGACATTTTTCAGGGCACTTGAGCTTTGGTTTCTCAGTTTTCGCGGATCTTTGGCGTGTAAATCCACTGATCTTGGTCCTTTGGAGTCCGTCCCTTGCTCTGGTGACTTTGGATCGTCAAACCCACACTTTTAGTGTCAGTTTTCAATCAACGCTCCTGATTGCATCCTGCAACAAAACACAATTAAAATACTCCGTTAAACATTATTGTGTATGTAAAATCTGGCAGTAACTAAGGTCTGATATGCAATATTTGACCCTCAACATCCAGCAAGTAGGGTTCGTTCAGCCCTAAGTCGCGCAAGTCTCTTGATTACCTACCTCCCATATACATGGAAGCAGGTATAAAGTGTAGGACTCCACAAATATTTGAATTGAAAGATCCTCCACATGTGGCACCTTTTTCAAAGTCATACGGCTTTCAGGAGCCAAGAACAATATATTACATGATTTCCGTACGCGGCATATAATAGGGCAGAATCCGGATCATTTGCTTGTCATAAATAGGAGATTTTTGTTTGTTGCAATCTGATTGGACCACATCATCACACACTACATTTAATGCAGCAATACTAACAATGGTAGTGATGACATGGACCAATCTGGAGCAAGAAAACATGAATTCTATTTGTGATGAGCAGAAGATCTGACACAGGAATGAACATGATGAGGTCGATCACCGTCCACGGAGCTTCTTTAGACTCCTTGCAGACTTCTCGAATCCACGAGGAAAAATAAAAACTAGAAATAATTCTAAAAAATTGAAATAAATTTATTAATAATTGATAGCTAAAATAAACGAGTCTATGACCTTTTAAATAGTGATACCAAGACTTGGAAGAAGTTTAGGAATTAAACTACAACTAAAACTCCCTAAAATTCATAACTTAGTAAATTTACTATTTATTTTAAGTGTCCTATTTGACTTGACCACATTATTCTCGTAATTATTCTAAGTACTTTTCATGTTGGACACAACTCCTAAAGCTCAACAAATGATAAGTTATGGTGAAAGCAAAACTTACTAAAATTAGCATAAAAAGGAAAATAAAAGGGAAGATTGACAGTCAATTTAATGGAATCTCTCAAATTCAGCGTGGGAAACACGACATCACCAGGTTGGTTGGCTAAAGTAGCTTGTCCTACCCCAAAATCAATATGGTACATCGAGTAACTCATTCCGGTTTGCAAGATATGCATGTTTTAAGGTTCTGACAGTCTTGATGACTTCCGCCTCCGATCGGGCCTTCTCTTGTCCATCTTGGTCATGAAAGTGTTTGTGACCCGCTCTACATCAGGATCTAGATTCAACAAGGCATGATTTCATGAATTTGGACTAAGCCTTGTTTGTGGGTCGGCACAATGAAATCCTTTTTTGGTATCAAAACCTAATATCCATTACTAAGTTACTTAAAGCTTACATGTAACTTAAGGGCCTCGATTCATCACATGAAAAATGAGCGTGGGGATGCGTATGGCCCAGCCCCACAACATGTACCAATGGCATACATAGGAGAGGCCTTCCTGCCTTGAGCTAGGCTGGGCTGAGCACTAAGGCCAATGGCTGGACCGGGTCTACGTTTTTGGCTCAATTACTAAATGGGACTGACCTGGGCTTGCAATGGCCTAAAAATCCGTTGATTATGCCTTCGATAACTTATCTTAGTTTCCACTTATTTAGCACTTATTTAGCATATATGCATGTTTGGTAAACAGCCTACTTATTAGCCAAAATGTAGAAATGTTTATTTAAGTTTTCGACATCACATAATTAATTTTTAAGTCTCTTATACTTTCAATCTTTTCTTTCAATTTACATTTTAAATATCTTTCATTAAAATCTCTTTTAATTTTTACGTGTTCAAATAAGGTTTACCTTTAATATCCACCCTCCATCCCGTGATAACAATCTTTGATGTGGACTATTTATTATGTTGGCCCTCCTTAGCCTTGTCTTCAATGTTATTCATCCGTTTTGTAGGTCCTACCTTCGATACTGATCATCCACCTTGCAAGGCCGACCTTCAATGTGGGCTATCTATCATGCGAAGTCACCTTGGATGTGAGTTGTCTATCATGTCAGACATTGGATATAAATCGTCCATAATGCAAGTCCCTCCTTTAATATGGATTGTCCATTATGCGGGACAAACTTCCAAGTGGTGCTCCATCATGTAATGCCTACCTTGGATGTAGGTCATTAACCATAAGTGGCCAACTTTTAATGGGGATCGCCCATTATTTTGGGGCTCACCTTGATGTGCGTCATCGATTATGTGGGGCCACTATCAATGTTAATTGTCCATCATGTGGGCCAACCTTCAATGTATTCAGCACCCATCATGTACCCACCTCTGATGTGGAGGATCCATCCTGTGGGCCCCACCTTCAAAGTGGGTTGTCCATCATCCAGATCCTGCCTTGGATGTGGAGTACCATTCATTATTAGAGGTTAACTTTTGATGTGGAGTTGTGGACTATATATTATGTGGGGCACACCCTGATGTGGGTCATTCATTATGTGGGCCTACCTTCAATGTCCATTCTGATTATGTAGAGTCTACCATTGATGTCAGTCATCCATCATGTGGGCCCCACATTTGAAGTGGGCCGTCCATCATGTGGCTTGCTTTAGATGTGGGCCATTCAACATTAGGGGCCAACCTTTAATGTGGACCATCCATTATGTGGGCCCACCATGACACGGTGCCTGCATTTTGGGCATGATAATTAGTTGGGCTTGACTATGGCTCTCATCTGATCAAAGGCCCAATAAGTGGGTCTGGCCGGGCCTATGTTCTTTGACGCTAACAAACTGATTATTTTGACGGTGGGCCTAAAACCGCCCATTGTCCTAGTTACCTACCAGGGTTACTTTCGCAAACTGAGAACAACGACCGTGAAACTTTCATGAGTTCTAATCCGTCCATCAGGTATGCTGCTTCATGTTAACCATTGAACCCAAAAATATCGATAATCCAAAACTCAGGCAAGAAAGGAAACAATTAGAAGGGAACGCCCACCATTAGTTTTCCATAAGGCCCACCATGGTGTTTATATGCCACCCAAAATCCATTCATCTGATCCGGCTCATCACAGAACTATCAAAAATCACAGTATTACAAAACTCAGGTGGGGCCATACCATGTGAATTTAGACGTTTCAGGTATAACATTTTTGGAGTGGCCCACCTGGGTGTTGGTTCAGCCTGATTTTTGGGGATCAAGGCCAAAGAAGGGGTGGTGTATCTGATGGATGGAGTGGATTTCATAAATAAAAACTCGTGACCCCCCACATTAGAGGAAGTTGCCCTGGTAGGGACCCAAGCCACGCAAGCATTTTCAGCAGGCCCATCACAGCCCAGGAATGATTGGAGCTGGTTTGGGACTGGACTCCTGTAATTTAGCCTATAGTCTGGGCTTGGATCTAGCCCAGCCTGGCCATTGCTCCGAATGCAGGAAATGTTGAAATATTATTTCTACTGTACAATGAGAACAAGGGTGTTTGGGCATCAGCCTCATTATTCCTTACATTTGGAAGCATCACAAGAATCAAGTTGATTTTGAGTTTCTATTCATCCCTTTTAAAGTCAACTTGATTCAAAACACAAGCTGACCACAACGAAAGTGAATTTACGTTTTTCCCCATGATAATGGTATTGCTCACATGAGTTTTGTACTGGGCTGGCTGCTGAAGTGTACGGTAAAAAGACAAGGCACGCCTGATGAATGGAGTAGATGTCATATAAACGATATGGTGGGGCCCCACAGTACTCTGGATGTTTTACTGGCTGCTTAGTACAAGTTAATTACAGAGGATTTGCTAGCAGCGCCCAGAATCAAATTTTGAACATGCATGGTCCAGAGGGCCACTGTGACCAGGTTCAAAATCCAGGCCAAAAACAATAGCAGCCTTTTCTTTAGCTCAGGCCTCAAGTTTGAGCAGGTCGAGTGCCTCTGCTAAAAATATTGTTTTGCCTAGCCCAGGCCAGGCCCATTGCCAGACTTACTTAGACCAGAACAACAACACCAGTCCGTAAAACATATACATGGAATCCACCATTTTGTCTATTTAAAATCCACTCCATCCATCAAGTGAGGATCACTGTTGGGACTGTACGTACAAAAAATAAGTCGCGGTGTGTTCCGCCTGAATATCGTATCAGGCTGAATTTTTATCGTCTTTATCCTGGTGAGTAACACCTGGTTAATAGATTTGATGAAAGACCCACACCAGGTGGCCCCACATACAAACCCATGGTTGGAATCCCATCCCATCCCTATTGTTATATATGGTGGGCCAATCTGAGTTGTGAATCTATCCTATTGGCATTAGGGCCTAACGGCAAGTATAGAAAAGGCGTTAGATGGAATATGGAATAAGGATATACAAACAAGAACTAATCCTAATGAAAAGGCAGAATAAATTGGATTGGTAAGTGTTCACTCCCCAAGTATAGGGTTGTGATGTAGTAATAAACTCGGTAAGACCGAGGTCGAATCCACAGGGACTGAAACCTGTACGCTTTCTAAAAATAACCAGATCTAGAACTAAAATTTAAGATGAAATCTAAACCAATTATGATTTGAGAAATAATGGTGAAATAATTAATCTAAAACTTTAGGAAAAATCAAAGAAGGAAACTAGGATTCGGAGGATCCACTTGTAGAGATCGGGAGATCTTATGCACGTATTACAATTTAGGAAAATTAATGAATCGCCTTTAATGTAATTTTGATAAGATGAAAGGTATATGAATTAGAATGGATTCCATCACCAAACCATGCAGGAGACAAAGCAAACAAATAAATTAAACTAATTACCAACCAATCAATGTATGAAGGTTAGGAAAGGTACCGACATCCAACCATGCCCAGGAGACGATGGTGAACAACAGGGCTTCCTGACGTCATAAACATAAAAGAAAAAGAACATGCTCAAAGCCATTGCAGACCCATTGTAATTTCAGTCACAACCGACCATTAAAGACTGAAAACATTCCCTTAATAAAATTAAATCAAAATCAGATCAGTTCTAAACAAAAGGCACAAGCAAGGAGGCCTCCCATCACGCTACAAGCTTCACCTCTTAGCCCTAGCTAAGAGGATTTAGCCACACATAGACATGGTGGATTAGCACTCTTAAAAAAATAAAATAACTAAAAGAAGAAAAAAACTTCCCTTTTCTCTCTGTCTCTCTCCTCACGTCTTCTGCTCCCCCCAGGATAGTTTCTCCAGCCGTGAATCTCCTCTCCTTTTATAGAGCCTGTAAGGGTGGTCCCTAGTCCGACTCTCTCTGTGATTCCTATACGCAGCAGGACCCACGTACGCAGTTGTGTAAATCCGCAGGCAGTAAGCTCCTCTTTTCTTAGCAAAAAGAGTGCCTGATGTAAGATCCGATCCAGTCGGTCTCCTTAAGCTTGATCTGTGGATCCTTGGGCAGAATTTGGACGGTCCAGATGGATGGACCGATCAACAGTGAAGGGCTGCCACGTTCCGGAACATCCGGATCTCGCGAATTGCGTAACAGAGCTTAAAGTCATCGCTGGATTCTCGGTGGGGTTCATAATCAACATTTGTTGGAAAATCCTCTCCGTTCATTCAACTCGTGGCGAAAAACCAGTCGGACACGAGCAGTTTTAAATGTTCATTGATGCGGTCCACCTGATATCTACTCCGCCGTCCATTCCTTGTTTGAACGGTCAAAAACCGATCATCGTTACTTCTGGGAATTCTTCCATCTAGGCCTTGATTAGTGGCCTCATGGGAAACTGATGGACTGCTCGGATCACCGATCCGACGACGATCATGAACATAGTGGGACCCACGGCCGCCGGATTTTACGGACGCACGAACAGAGACCGCACTTCTTCCGCTGTTGTGTTGGTGGGGCCCACTTTCTATGGATTTTGCGAGATCCACACCGTTCATAATTTTTTCTTCGAAATTCCGACCGGGGATGAACGGTTTTCATCATCCTTCGATGTGACCCACTTAATGTATCATGCTCCAACGGCTGCGGACGAGTATATTCTGCTTGCTGTGATCGGCACATGTAAATGCATGGATGATAATGGACAACATGGTTCTGTCCAGAACGAATCCCTCTAAATGATGGATGGCTTGGATTGCAAAATACTTTACAGGTGGGGCCCACTAATCATCAACCGACGCCCCTGTTTCCGTGAAAAACGGAAATTTTCGTTTTATTTTATTTTTCTTGCGAGAAGTCGGGTCAGCCGCTGCTGACCGACTTTGTACTTTCGGTGCGTGGTGAGTGCACCGCTTCTGTGCACTCCACCTACACGAAGTGAGACCTGCCGTGATGTATATGCAAAATCCAATCCGTCCATCTATCTTTCCACCTCCTTTAAATGGTTCATCCCAAAAGTGAAGCATATCCATATCTCAGGCGGTCCCCAATTCGAGATTTTATGGGTTAATATGTCCATTGGGCCATTTCTAGGGGGATTCGACGGCTGAAATTTGACGTGTACGGTTAATATAGGGCGTTCAGGCCATGTATGAAGTATCGTGTCAATCGGATGGCGGAAACCCTGTGTTCTTGTATTCTGGACGTCCTTCGGGCCACTTGAGCTTCAGTTTCTTGGATCTCTGGCGTTGATCTTGGTCCCCTGGAGTCTGTCCCGTGCTCTGGTGAATTCTGAGTGTCAAATCCACACTTTTGGTGTCAATTTTCAGTCAACACTCCTGATTGCATCCTGCCACAAAACACAATTAAAAATACTCCATTAAGCATTATTGTGTATGTGAAATCTAGCACTAATCGAGGTCTGATATGCAATATTTGACCCTCATGGTAAGTAATACCACCCCTAGGCCTCCTAATATAAGACCTGATCCTAGAAATACTAAAAGAATATCATGTATTGATCCAGGTAAATCCATTATGTGTAAAATAAGAGATAAATAAGTTGAAATATTTCATTTTCATGACCTTACTGACCGGGCCAGGAAAAAAGAGGTTACCCTATCTTTCTTTTTTTTTTCTTGTATATGCCTAATTGAATTGAATCTTAATGTGGTGTGGATTGATGTAGATACAGTTATTGGACCAATCCCGCTTTTGTATCCGAAAGAGTAGTTGAAATTTGATATTTCGAAATCATCACGGATATATGAATCTATTCTAAATCCAAATCAAGCCGTGATTCTCACCAATCAATAGTTATGTTTTGTAGTTACTAACCAACCAAAATGAACAGATGAAATAATAAGTTTTATGCCCACTTATTTGATTGAGTATTTACCTAATAAAACAAGTGTTGTAGAGGATTTCCATCCATCCTAGCAGGACACGATTGATAAAAATCTCCTGCGTAATGACAATGTCTACCTGTTACTTGGGGCTCACATCTTAGGTCCACAGTCGATCAGTGCATTTCCTATGGGCCACTTTACTTCAACGGTGACAGCCATGTAAGCAGTTGACGTGGATTGCCCGTAGCAATTGGCCAAAGAGATTATTGCAACCATATGGTCTGTGGAGAATATCATCATGTATGTGTTATATATTTACATGATTTATCCATTTCACCAGCTCATTTTGGCCATATCGTGATGCATGTATCTTATTATGCCGTCCATCTATTTTACCAGCTTATTGGTCATAAGCCCTAAATTAAAGCATGTCTAAAGCTCAAATTGACCACAACACAAGTAAGAACGGGACAATGATATCCATGTTGAAAACTCCGTAGGGCCCACAGTGATGTTTATTTGTCATCTAACCCACTCATAAGGACACAGAGACATTGATGATACAAATATCAACTTAATCCAAAACTTCTATGGTCCCAATAAGTTTTCAATGGTAGGCATTCAATTCCCACTGTTTCCTCTGATGTGGTCCACCTGAGCTTTGGATATACTTCAATTTTGAGCTCATGCTCTAAAATAATCTAGATAAATGGATGGTTGGCATGGATAAGATACATACATGATAGTGCCCCCACAGAGTTTACTCAGTATACAATCCACTATCTCTTTAGGGTATGGACCTAAACATGAAGCAAAATCCAAAGCTTAAGTGGACCATACCACAAACAACAATAGAATTGAATGCCCATCATTGAAAACTTCTTATGGATCAACCTGATATTTTTGTTTTCCCTTCATCCGGAGTTGGAGTTATGAATGGGTCGGATGATAAGTAAGCACATACGTCAGCCATTGAAAGGTTCCCACGGTATTTGTCACTATCCCCGTTGTTTCCTATGGCACGGTCAACTTGAGCATTGGATCCGCCTTATGTTTGAGTTCATATCCTAAAATGAGCTGGCGGAAGAGATGCCAGCATGGACATAACACATACATCATGATGGCCCCACAGAGCTTATGGCTGCAGGAAACTCGTGTAGCTGAGCCCCGTACGCAATCCACGGAAACGGATTGGCTACTCCCCTCCACCAGCCATTGGCTGATGGTCGGTACTGTGTGGGGTCCACCATGATGTATGTGTTTCATCCATGCTGTCCATCTATTTCTCTATATCATTTTATGGTATGAAACAAAAAATGAGGTATATCCCAATCTCATGTGGATCACATTACACGAAACAGTGTTGAATGAGCGTTGACCACATTATAGGAAAAGTTTTAGATCAAGCTTATATTTGTTTTTTCCCTTCATCTGGGACTGTATGACATAATCAACAGATTGGATGTCAAATAAACAGTACATTGGGCCTTAGGAGGATTTTAATGGTGGATATTCAATCGCTATTGTTTTCCTACTGTATAGTCCACCTGATATTATATTCCTCTAAATTTTGATATAAAGCCATAAAATGATCCGTAAAAATGGATGAAACACATACACCGTGGTGGGCCCAGAGAGCACCGACCATGGCAGGGGAGTAGCCAATCCGTTTCCGAAATCCACTGTCTTAACCTAGGGTTACAGGCATTCGCCTCCGGAATGAATATTCTTCAGACAATGAGGCAGCTCGCTTACATCAGCAGATCTACGGTCGACCTTGTCTCAATTCCCTTCCACGTGATTTCACGTGCCCACTAGCTAGCTAGACAGACCACTTGTGGAAAGTGGAGAATGGTTCGCTGAGCAGGAATTTTCAAGTGAGAGATGATAGCCCAGTACATACAATATTGAAGTGGTTATTCGCAGAACACATGCCAATCTGTCACTCGTAGTCCTGATCTGAGCCATTCATCTAGTCAGAATACTACCATGGGCATATGGCCCCACTTGACCTCAGGCAGATCCACTGACCCATAAGAATAAGGAAAATGAACAGTTAGGAAATAGACGATCAGTGATTTGATTTCAATATAGATGAGATCATCTTGATTCTTCTAAAAGATCACAGTGCTGGTATCTTATGAACGGCCGGATCCTTCACACATAGCCAATATAGCACATATGAATTATGTCTTCACTCTCACTAATTCCCTCAGCACTACTATAAATATCTGCCCGGAGGAAAGTATCTACAACTATAGGGGGGACTCTTCAGTAACCAGTAAGTTTGGAAGCTTAGTGACGTAGAGCGACCATAGATACATTCTTAGTATAGCTAGACTGAAAGAATCCCGAATCAAAGCAAAAGTAATCCATTATTATTGGGCCCAATCCTTTGTATGGCATAATGTAACTTAGATAAGGTACATCTAGTTTAAAGAGATTTATTTTGGATATAGAGATATTACCTTTTGAAGTATTTACTATAAAAAAATCGTAACTTTTTATCCAAGCATCATCACATATATAGCACATGATATATTGAACTTTATATAATAGCGCGTTCGGTTTCGACTAACCTACAATGCGAAACAATTTCATCCATCTTCATGTATAAATTGAGATTTTAAAAAATTATTACTATTTTTGATCATTTCTATTTTCATTGTATTTTCTTATTCTTGTAATTTTATAGTTATCAATTTTTTTTAAAAGGTGCCTATAATGATGCTGGGAATGTTCCTGTAAAGTTTAATTAGACATTTATATTTTTGACAAATTTAATCTTTAGAAAAGATTTTACTATTTCAAATAATATCTATTTAAATTAATATTTTTTTAGCCTTCCATATAAGTGATGTAAGGAAATCTAAGATTATCGTTATGGAATAACATCACTCAAATTTTCTCTCTTACTTTCCCTGGACTCAAGAACTCACCTTGTGGTTTCAAGGTTTTGATTACTTCATGAACACAATGATCTTCTTCATTGTTATTTCAAGCAATTCCTTGCATCACTGGCAATGAGGTGGGGCCAACTCATGGGCCGACTGGGCCAACCTGCTTATGAGATCTATTTGTACCTGAGTCTAGTAGGTGATGGGTCAGGCTCTTGTTATAAAATGTGCCCCAGTTAGGTATATATATGGGTGGCCCATATATCTGATCAATGAGCTGAACCAAATGACCTGACCCGAACATGCCAACCTTATAATAAATAAATGGCCATCTGATCTATGCATGTTTATATGCTTGTACTAATTGGACATACGTTCTCCCCACATCCCATTTTTAAACCATCTTTCAGTGTAATTAAATTGGTTGGGTCAGGTTAGGCTTGAGCTTGTTGAATTTTAAGAGTGCTAGGATGAGCCATGGGATAATCAGCTGGCTGCAGGTTTTGGGCTTGAATTCTTGGCTAGTTTAGTGAATGGGTTGGGCTTTAGTTGACAGTAATGCAGCCCATTGGCACTGTAAGGACTAACTAATTAAACCAATGGTGGAGAAGACAAGTAAAATAGTACATGTTCCTTGGTCCCACTAATAATCGAAATTCGGGTTAGAGAGAGAGAGAGAGAGAGAGAGAGAGAGGGAGAGAGATCTCAAATCCATCCATCCATCCATCTTACTTTACCATCAATTAATGGTTGGATCAGAATGGAATATGTTCCATTTGATCATGACAAATGGGACACACTAGGTATGATGCCAGACTATTCCACCTACCTCCTTAGCTTAGCCCTCTCGCACCCTCCAAAGTGACTGTAAGATCTTCAAGAACCACCGAAAACCAAGCAATCAAAAAGCTTTCATTCAGAAGTGGGGCCCATGAAAATCCCTATATAAGTGGACGGCCACCCTTAGAACCTTGTGTATCAAAACAAACCTCTTACATAAGTTTTTCCTCATTAGCCTCTACCTGTCTATTGAAATGGCATCCCAATCAGACCTTACCAATATAGGGAGGGAAGCATTTGATCTGCTTGAAGGGCATCTGGCTGCAAAAAGAAGGCCCCCTCATCAAGTTCAAATCCACGGTCAGATCCAACCCCGTGTTTACACTGTAGCAGCCCAGACACCCCCATACAACACGCACACCTACCTGGTGCGCACTTATTATGTTGTGGAAATGCCTACCAAGGAAGCATTTCGCAAGGTATTTTAGCTCCCTAAGCTTGTATGGAATGAAGACTCTTGCTATCAAGGAAGCACTTCGCAAGGTATTTTAGATCCCTCAGCTTGTATGGAATGAAGACTCTTACTTAGGTAGGAGTCTTTTGCTTGTACAAATGCTCTATGTACCCACTTTTTTTAATGGAATAACAGTCTTTTCGTTTGTATATGTAAGCATATGCGAATGATATTACCAGTCTCCTCTCTCTCTCTCTCTCTCTCTCTCTCTCTCTCTCTCTCTCTCTCTCTCTCTCTCTCTCTCTCTCTCTCCACCCACATGATAGTGATGGTCCGAGTCCGTGTGGGCCACACATTTAATTGGTAGTTATAGGTGGAGCCACAACATGGTTGATCTAGTCTTTGTTATTGATTGATGCAACTGGGCTGATATTGGAAATCAATGACTCGATTGGACTAAAATCGAAGCCCAATGGTCCGATTTGAATGATACTAAAGATGAATGGTCAAATTGGACTATATCAAAAGTTAATCGTCTAATTAGACCAAAATTGAAGATCAGGAACAAAATTATAATGATATTGAAGATGAATGGTTTAATTATGTTGAAATTAGAGATGTGTGGGCCAATATTGAAAATCGGCAGCCAAACTGAACTAATGTTGATGACAAATGGCTGAATTCAAATGATACTAACAATGAACGGTCTTATTGGACCGATATCAAAGACGAATGGTGCAATTATTCGAAAATTGGAAATCATTGGTCTGACTGAACTACTATTGAAGACAAATTGTTAGATTTCTTGAGCGAATGGTTTAACTGTGCCAATATTGAAAATCAAGGGTCCAATGGGACCAATGTTGAAGCGAAAAGATCTACTCGAACAATAAAGATGAACAGTCTAATTGGACCAATAAAATATGCAACTAGTTCAAAATTCAACAATAATGGTCTGATTGGACCAACATTGAAGATGAACAATCTGATTGTGATAAAATTGGATATGAATGGTCTTATTTGGTTAATATTGAAAAGAACAGCCCAATTGGACAGATGAAAAAATTAAACTATCTGATTCAAATTATACTAAAAATGTAATATCCTATTGGATAAGTATCAAATAAAAATAGTCTAATTAGTCCAACATTGAATATCAATTGTCCAGTGGGATCATTAGGTGAATAACTTCAACCCTAGTGAGAGCGATACATTTTGTCTTTTGGTTTTGAATTTCATAGAGCTTTTGAGTTGGAACTTAAAACTAGTGCGCTAAGCACATCAATTTTGATAGTTTAGAAAAAAATAATAATAATAATAAATAAACAAGTGTTGTGATGAGATATGTGTAATGCCTACCAACTCAGTCTTGAATTAGATTAGCCAAGCTGACAGGGAATCAAATTAGGAGTTGTAAAAAGGAGTACAGAAGATACTTTGTACGTATCCAGATGTATCATGAGTCTATGTGCTCAGAGGCATTATTGGATGGGTGATTAGCTCTTATAGAATAAAGTTGAAAATGAAAGAAAAAAAATTTCTTTGATAACCCCACCAAGAATGTAAGGGTGTCTCCTAATCGTTTCACAGAAACAGAGAATGAAGATAAATATTCTGATTTTGACAAAAGATCATGAATGGTCTGACTGGGCCAATATTAATTCAACGACCCAATTGGACCAATAAACCGATTTGATTGATGTTATGAAAAATGATCTGATTAGAATGGTAATAAAGATTAATGGTTTAATTGAACCAACATTAAAGATGAACATTCAATTAAAATCTAAATTTTAAGATGAACAATTAGATTGAACCAATCTTGAAGATGAATGGTGGAACCGAGTCCATATTAATGATCAAAAACCTGATTGAATTGTTATCTATGAATAATAGTCTGGTTTGGGCAAAATTGGATATGAATGATATGATTGATTTGATGTTGAAGATGTCTGTTTGGTCGATATTGAATATTAACAATTAGATTGGACGGATATCCAAGATGAGCAATCTGCTAGGTTAAAATTAGATATGATGATCTGATGATGAAAAAGAGTCGAATAGGCCAATACTGATGATCAAGGTTTAATGTTGAAGATGAATAGTCAATTAGATTCGATCAAACTTTTCATCTCAGTATTAGACAACATTAATCCAATTGGACCATTAATATCTAACAACAGTCAAATTAAACATCTTCAATATCAACCTAATCGGTTTATCATTAACATTTGTCTAATTAGACAGCTCATCTCTAATATCAGCCCAATTTCATGTTCATATTTATTTATTTTTCAATCAGACCATGCACATTCAACACTGGACCAATCAAGCTGTTATTTTCAATATTATCCTAATCAAACCATCCTTTTCCAATTTTAACACAATTGGGTTCATTTTTAATATCAGTCCAATGGGATCATTAATCGTCACTTTTGAACTAATTGGACCATTCATCTTTGATAATGGTATAATCGGATTACTTATCTTTATTATCATCGAAATCAGACTACTAATCTTCAACACCAGTCCAATTGGAAAGTTGATTTTCAATATTGCCCCAATCTAACTACTCATCTTCTATTTCAACCTGATTATTGGTCCAATCGAGCTGTTGATTTTCATTTTTGGACTAATTGGATTGCTCATCTTTGATATTGGTACTGGAAATGGGACCATTCATCTTCGAGATCAATCCAATTGAGCCATTAATTTTCAATATCGGCCCATTTGAACCATCCATTTTTTTTATTTCAATACAATTAGACAATTCATCTTCAATAACGGTCCAACTAGGCTGTTGATTCTCAATTTTAAGCTAATTACATTATCAGTCCTTGGTATATGTCTAATCTAACTGTTCATTTTTAGTATCGTTCAAATCAGACCATTCACTTTCGATATTGATCCATCATGCCATCAACTTTCAATATCAGACTGCTAGCTAGTTGAACTAATCAATGACAAAGATTAGACCAACCATCTTTGTATACACAACTGTGATTATAGATCAAAGGTGTGGCCCATATGAAGTTGGACTCCATCATGTGTACTCGACAATTGTCTATAGAGAGAGAGAGAGAGAGAGAGAGAGAGAGAGAGAGAGAGAGAAAGAAGAAGAAGAAGAAGAAGAAAGCTTTATAAGCTAGAAGTGTGAATGCTTCCATCAAAAGCTAACCCATACCTGGGCCCATGAGTGTGAATGGCCATCATGGTCATTCTAAGTCTTACTTAAAGCCCACTAGTCACTCAATTAGGGCCTAACATCCTCACATGAACATGTACCAATGGCATCAGTAGGAGAGGCCTTCCTGCCTTGAGCTAGGCTTGGGCTGACCTATAAGGCCAATGGGTTGGACCTAGATCTAAGTTTTTGGCTCAATTACTAAATGGGTCTAACTTAGTCTAGCACTAGCCTAAACATCCTACAAGTAGGTATGCTGCAGCCTTTGCTTAACATTGTTGGGCTGATTATTCAGCTCGTGCACCCAACCGGACTGAGAGTAACTACTTAGCTCAGAGGGCTAGCTGAGCCTGGACTCAGGTCCTTTCTTGCTACATGTGATGCATATAATGTTGGGATTTTGGCTTGCAGAATCACACAGATCTAGATCTAGGATAGTCATCCAATGGCACCAAGAACACACAAGAGAACACAGATTTAACGTGGAAAACCCTTGCGGAAAAAAACTACGGCACAAAGCGACAGATCTCCACTATGAAAATAGAAATTACAAAGAGAGAGGACTTACCCGATTCGAACAACCTCGAATCTCACCATTGCTATACCCTTTTGAAACCCTAAAATCCTTTTAGAAACTCCTTTAGAAAGCCTTAGAATACATCTCAATCCCGCATACACCCTTTATATAAGTTTAGAAAGAAGCAGACTTGGAATAGGAAACAAAATCCGTAGAATCTGCGTTTCCGCAATCGCATATGTGGAACTCTTCAATGTCATCAAAGGTCTCTCGATGACAGATTCGATATCATCGACGGTCCTTCGATGATATCGAAACAGGACCAAAACTGTCCAGCGACCAGGTGTAAAAAATTCTGTGAATTATCGATGGCATCGAGCAACTGTCGATGTCAACGACGACTGCCATCGATGTCATCGAAACCCTGTCGATATCATCGACAGACTACCAGACAGATTTAAGACATCTGTCCATAACAATCTTCATCATGTCTTCAATCTTCATCTGTGTAGCTTCTTGTCCTCTTCTTTTATCTCTGCATCACATCATAGCTTATCATGCACACTCCGTCTTCCTTTTACGTCATCATGACGCAGGGATGAATGTGATGAGGATAAATACTCCGAAGCCACGGAGCTTCTCTGGACTCCTCACAGAGACTTCTCGAATCCATGAGGAAAGAAAGCAAAAAATAGAAATAAATTCTAATAAATTCGAAACTGATTAATTCATCAATAAAAACGAGTTCATAACCCTTTAAATAGGGATACCAAGCAATAGGAAAGAAATTGGAATCAAACTACAACTAAAACTCCTAGAATTCGTGACTTACTATAAATAGTAAACTTACTATTTATAGACGGTCGTGATGTCTACTAGTGCACAAGATTTTCGGCCAAAAATAGTAAGTGTCCTATTTGGCTTCACCAAACCATTCTCCTAATTATTCTAAGCTCTTTTCACGTTGGGCGCAACTCCTAAAGCCCGACGGATGAAGAGTTATAATTAAACTAAAACTTACTATTTATAGTAAAAACGAAATTAAAACAGGGAAACGACCGTCGATCCAGGGGTTTTTCGTAATTAAAAGCATCACATCCCAGCATAGCTAGGTTGGTTGGCTAAAGTAGCTCGTTCTACCCCAAAATCATATATTTTATGTCGGCTAACTCATTCCGGATTGTGAGATACGCCCGATTTAAGGTCCGATGGTCTGGATCACTTCTGTCGCCGATGGGGCCTTTTCTAATCCATCTTGGCCATGAAACTGTCCGCGACCCGCTCTACATTACATCGTCAAGCCTAAAGAAGTTGCACAGAACTTGAACTTCTCTACAGGAACGATCTAGGTGAACATGCCTGCTGGATCTGAGTTCACGTGCCCAACCACCTTTGCTCCCGTCTTTCCAAAAGAAAAGACGTAGTCTTCTTATCATCTCACTACTACCCAATATTGCTTACTGGGGTACTCGTTCACAACACTGATAGCCTATGAAATAACCGGTCTAATCCAGACCATGGCATACACTGCCAACTGCATTCGAATAAGGCTCATGAGATATCATACTTTTCCCCATCTGTTTTGGGACATGTTCTGAGGAAAACTTGAGGAGAGACGCGTAGGAAACGCTCTCTGACTTTTCCTGGCCCATCACATCCTTGATCAATACCTACACACAAGGTATTCCTCATGTGATTACCAAAGCCTACTCCTCTTTCTGTCTTAACGTCGAGAACCATCTTTGCAGCCCTCCTGATCCTTCATCCTGAATGTCCCACCTAACCGAGTCTTTAGTACATTGATTTCATATATGTCATAATTGGCGATCTACATATCATCAATTCCTGACTCGCCATGAAGGAATCAAACCATTGCCTAGGTGACAGGTCAAACCATGACCTCCTGCAAAGTCTTTTCTCAGCCCCTTTAACTTCGAACCGCCCTGATTGCTTCATATAGATCTGCTCTTCACTTTTCCTTTCAGAAGCACAGACTCCACATCCATCCTTCCAGCTTAAGATCACATTGGCCAACTAGCACCAATCATGGATCTAATAGACACCTGTTATACCGTCGGCGCGAATATCTCTGAGAAGTCAATCCCTTCTCTCTGAGCATAACCCTTCGCTACCAACCTCGCCCTGTATCTATGTTGTATCCTCCTAAAGATCTACCTGCATCCAACC
This sequence comes from Magnolia changhungtana, assembly GCA_030180095.1. Lineage (NCBI taxonomy): Eukaryota > Viridiplantae > Streptophyta > Magnoliopsida > Magnoliales > Magnoliaceae > Magnolia > Magnolia changhungtana. The sequence continues at coordinate 1,008,168 of JASAUF010000098.1, forward strand.
ACTCTCTTGCCCATTGGAAGCTCCACCCGCTCCCATATGTCGGTCTGGTACAATGAATCCATCATATCGCCTATAGTCACCTTTCACTTTTCAGCACCAGGCTCACCTAGAGCCAAATGAATAGAAGATGAATCCCCTGCGATATTGGAGTCGTCCATGTACCTCGCCGATATCCTGCGATCATACTGTGTGATTCTTCTCACAGGTGGCTGCTCCACCTGCTCTGTATCCCTGTCCGCACGTCTCAGCTTTTCTGCCCTACCCGCTCATGTGGCCATGTCAAACATGTCACACACGTGCAGAGGTGAAATCCGCTATATCCACTGCAGCTCCACCTTTTGAAGTGCTCCCGATCAACCTGTACATGTTACCAAGTTGTTGCACTTTTATGATTACCCGTGCCCCCTTAGATACCTTAAGAGCACTATCAATACCTGTGTTCTTGCATCTTTTTGCCTCGAGTACACTAAGAGAAATCAGATTCTGCTTTAAATTAGGAACGTACCTGACATCAGTCAAGGTACGCTCCACCCCATCAAACATCCTGATGCGCACCGTACCAACAGCCATATATTACAGGCAAAGTCATTGCCCATAAACACATGTCCACCATCGCACTCGTTATAGCTGCGAACCAACTCCGATGAGGAGTCATGTGAAAAGATACCCCTGTGTCTAGCATCCACTCGTCCTTATGATCATCGTATGGCCGCCTTATAGTAGACACAAATAAAATACCACCATCACATCCACTCGATCCATCTAACGTGGCAGCATTGGCCTCCTTGTATAAAGTCTCAGAATCTTCTCTCCTCAATTTAGGATTTCCACAATCCTTCTTCACATATCCTTCCTTCCCACAATTCCAGCACTTTACCTTTCCTTTGCCCTTGCCCTTTGATTTGGATCTATAACCTGAAGAACCCATACATTGTTCAGAATTCCTACCCATCGTAAATAGTGCATCAGAAGATGTCCCCATGTCGCCGTTGAGCTTTCTCATAGCCTTCCCTTGAAGGGCTGAGATAATGGTGTCGATACTCAGGGTTTTATTCGTGCTGCACATAGTGTCCTTGAATGACTCATAGGACTCCGAAAGAGAATTCAGCAACATACATGCTTATTCTTCATCTTTCATCACTTCCTCTATATCTAGCAATTTGTAAACTAATTTATTAAAGTTGTTGATGTGAGCCTCCAGATCTCTACCCTCTGCCATCTTGAAGTTATACCACTACCACTTCAAGTGTAGGCGATTTTCAGAGGATTTTTTTGCATAGACATCCTCTAACTTCCCTCATAACTTAGCCGCAGTTTTCTCCCTCATGACGTTGTAGAGAACTTCATCCGTGAGACATAAACGGATCGACAATAATGCCTTCTTATCAAGAGTATTCCATTCATCATCAGTCATAGTAGACTTTCGCTCCTCAAGAGCACCATCTTCACCTTGCTTGATTAAGGAACTCAACATCTTGATCTTCCATAACTCAAAATTATTTTTCCCTGAGTACTTTTCAATATCATACCTGGTGCTAGCCATTATTACTAATCCCTCAGATTTATATCTATGCCCCAACAATAGCCTTGATACCACTTGTTGGGATTTTGGCCTGCGGAATCACACAGATCTAGATCTATGATAGCAATCCAATGGCACCAAGCACACACAAGAGAACACAGATTTAACGTGGAAATTGCGAGGAAAAACTACAGCACAAAGCGACAGATCTCCACTATGAAAATAGAAATTATAAAGAGAGAGGACTTACCCGATTCGAACAACCTCGAATCTCACCCTTGCTACACCCTTTTGAAACCCTAAAATCCTTTTAAGAACTCTTGGAACTCCTTTAGAAAGCCTTAGAATACATCTCAATCCCGCATACACCCCTTTATATAAGTTTAGAAAGAAGCAGACTTAGAATAAAAAACAAAATCCGCAGAATCTGCGTTTCCGCAATCGCATCTGAGGAACTCTTCGATGTCATTGAAGGTCTCTCGATGACAGCTTCGATATCATCGACGATCCTTCAATGATATCGAAATAGGACCAAAACTGTCCAGCGACCAGGGGTAAAAAATTCTGTGAATTATCAATGGCATCGAGCAACCGTCGATGTCATCAAAACCCTGTCGATATCATCGACAGACCACCAGACAGATTTAAGACATCTGTCCATAACACATAAAAGGGTTATGTACTATCATATGTGGGGCCAATGGATGGGCCATATGCAAAGATACACCAGATGAATGGTCCAGCTACTAATTGAAGGACTTTTGATGATTAGAGATGGATGCTTGAAAAAGATTACCAAGCATCTATCGCTACCCTAAGAAAAAGAAGAAGAAGAAGAAGAAGAAAACAAAAAAAAAAAAAAAAGATGGCATATAAAACCCTTTCTATTGAGATTCAATTAACACCTTCCATTGTGTGTTTTCTTAGAGAACATGTTTTATTTAATATTGGGTCAAAAACCATCCCATGGTAAAGATTTGTTAGCAAAAAATGGGAAAAAAAAAAAAATATTGCCACAACCGTTCTGGTTGACTATTGATCACATAGTTCTATAATTCATTTACTCAACTCGACACTTAGCCAAGTAAGATTTCGAGCCAAGTTACCACAAAAGTCATTGGGAAGACGTGGTCGAGACTTGGCAAGACATGTGAAGTCAGTGATGTAGAGTGGGTTGCGGATACTTTCATGTCCAAGATAGACTAGAGAAGGCCCAATTGGAAACAGAAGTGATCAAGACCATCTGAACCCTAAAACAGGCATATCTCGCAAACCGGAATGAGTTATTCGATATACCATATATGATTTTGGGGTAGGAGAAGCTACTTTAGCTAGCCACCCAACCTACTATGTTGGGTTACCCACCCCGAATTTGCGAGATTACATCAGATCGACGATCAAAAATCCTTTTAAATTTCATTTTTACTATTTATAGTAAGTTTTAATTCGATCATAACTCTTTATCCTTTGAGCTTTAGGAGTCATGCCCAACATGAAAAGGACTTAGAAATTTTAGGAGAATAAATTGGTTAGGCCAAATTGGACACTTACTATTTTTTGCCAAAAACCATGAAGTCTAGTAAAAATCATGATCACCTATAAATAGAAAGTTTACTATTTATGGTAAGTCACGAATTTTAGGGAGTTCGATTTTAAAACTTCTTCCTAGGTTTGGTATTATTTAAAGGGTTTTAAATTCTTTTTTATCATCAATCAATTAATTTTCAAATTTCTTAGAATTTATTTCCATTTTTCCTTGTAGATTCGAGGAATCTCTATTAGGAGTCCAAAGAACCTTCATGGATTCAGAGTAATTATCCCTGAAGAAGATAGTGCTCGACCTCATCACGTCCATCCCTACATCAGCCACTACCAAAGTCACTAGCAAGCTCAACCTAGTTGAGATTAAGCAAGACCCAAACTTGGCATAACTTTATGTCATAACTTGAACCAAGAAACTCATTGGGTTCTTTCTCATAATAAAACGAAGGTATCAAAGCATGCGATTTGAACCCCAAAACTTCATTAGAGATTCTAATGACTCTACTAACAAGCCATGCGCTTGGTTTATGGCCATTTTTTATGTCAATTTGTATATTCATATCTTATTAAATAATTATTGGGCGTTACTAACATTCCCACCTTCATGGTGTTGATGGGAACAATCCCAAACCTTTTTAAATGTTGCACAAGGTAATTAATTGTTGATCCGAACCGTTCATTAATTCATACAACTAGGAGCAAGCCATGGTGCAAAAATCATGCCAATTGGATGATCGGAACCTTCCAATCAATAGCATGAAAATGGATCGTGATGATTGACCAAGGAAATAAAATAGGTCCAATTCATCAACTTGGAACATTTAGGATATCACTTTGTATTTCGTATTATTCTAGAAGTAACACTTTAATTCCATGATTCTAATCATGGATTTAAGGCTCATAAATAATAGATTATTGAAACAAGTAGGCCCCGTTCAAAGGGTTAGGATCATCCAAGGTTATTTTATCCGATCCACGTGATTCTTGCATCACATCTTGCTCTTAATTGTATGAGCAAATGAATGGTTTAGATCGACAACAAGTCATCTTATGTGTCATTTAAATGGTTTTGGGACAATGTTATAGTCTTCTGACAATTGGAATGTTAGCAAAACCCATTTTATTATAATAATAATTATGAGAATTCTAATTATATTACCTAAAATGATAATTGAAACCTTAATCCATATAGAAATTACCCAAAATAACAAAATTTCTTCTACAGGCTAAATTTGCAATATATATATATATATATATATATATATATATATATATATATATATATATAGCATTTCCAACATTATTACAAGCAACTTTAAAAAAGACAAAATTTCTAAAACTGCAATAATATGGAGATGCAATGAAAATTTAAAAAAAAAAAAAATTAATAGTAAAATTTTCCTAAAATCATAATTTGAACCGAGGCTTGCATTTCATGGTGAACGGATGAATTCAGCCAACATAGCCGGCAAGTGGACCTCAAAATCATAGTTACATAAAGATAGAGAGGTCGTGTATTTTGTAACGATGCCCGAATCAAAAGTTACAGTTGTTTATGGTTTAAACAATTTCTCCCTCTCTGGAACGAATTTCTGCGAACTGGACAACCTGAGGCCTAAATACGTCACGCCCTATATAAGACTGAGCCCAGTTCTAATGGACTACTTCCGCTTTCATTCCGGCTTCTTTTTTTTTGGATCTACTTGGTGTTAAGAATGCATATGTGGCATGCTCTACATCAATAAAGGTACTTGGAAAAGTTTCCTTGTCAAGAAATATTTCTCAAAAGAAGCCAAAATAGGCTACAAGTAGAGCTGGGCATCGATTCGAATCGGATCGGATTGGGTCCAACTCGACCCAATCCGAAGTCTCAATGTCCTGACCCGAACTCAATCCGATCCGGGTCACCTGACTCGGACCGATCCGATACATGGTTGGCCTAACCCGAACCAAGTCGAATAAGGTTCGGTAAGATTCGGATCTTATGAATTTAATCCAACTGTTTCATGTGGTGTAGTCCACTTCAGCCTTTAATATACCTCCTTTTTGTGCTCAAGGCCTAAAATGATATATCAAAATGTATGAACAGCTTAGATAAAACATATACATCAAGGTGGGCCCCACATGGCTCTGAAAGAACTATCCGTCTACGTATCCTTGCTTTTATAGGATATATGTTAGATATTTTAGTGTTAACGTGCACTGCACGAAAGTGCAGTGACGTTTCACAACGTTTCACACAAGTGCAGCTGTGCACCTGACTTGCTGTATTGATGTTAGCAAGTTCTGTGGGTCTGATCATGGGGTACGTGTTATATCCAAACCGTCCATCCATTTGGCAAGCTCGTCTTAAGGCTTGAGACGAAAAATAAGACAGATCTAACGAGCAAGTGGACCACACGAGATGTTTAACGGTGAAAATCATTCTCTGCTGCTATTTGTGGTGTGGTCCAGATGATCTTTGGATATTATTCATTTTTTGGATAATACTCTACAATGATCTCTAAAAATATATGAACGGTGTAGATATAATAAATACATCACTGTGGAGCCCATATAACTTTGATCTCGTACAACTCGGAGCTCAATGAGCGTCGATCTCGTCTTCGCACGCCACGTACTTAGCCAGCTAGCATAGCTACGAAAGTGGATTGCGTACTATGTAACTCAGTACGCTAAGTGTACTGAGTAAACTCTATGGGGTCCACCATGATTTGCATATTTTATCTACTCCATCCATCCATTTTAACAGATAATTTTATGGTTTCATCCCAAAAATGAGATATATCCAAATCTCAAGTGGACCTCACCACGGGAAATAGTGTGAATTGAAATTCTACCATTGAAAATTTCTTGGGGCCCACAGAAGTTTTGGATCAAGCTAATATTTGTTTTTTACCTTCATCCATGTCTGCGTAATCTTATGAACAGGTTGGATGACAAATAAAAATCACTGTGGGCCCTAGCAAGGTTTCAACGGTGGAAGTCATTATTCGCATTGTTTCTAATAGTGTGGTCCACTTGAGCATTGGGAATACTTCTATTTTAGACTCAACGACTAAAATGATCTCGAAAAACAGATGGACGGCGTGGATAACCTAATACATTCATGGTAGACCCAACTAAGTTTACTCTGTATGATAGAAGCGTACTGAGTAACTCAATACACAATCTTATTTCCCTATTTCCTAGGCTACAGCAGTAGCTGGTGCCATGATGCGTGGTAGTGATGCTGACGGATTGGCTACTCCCTGTGTTCGGTGATCTGTGGGCCCCACCATGATGTATGTATTTCATCGATGTCGTTCATTCATTTTTACAGATCATTTTAAGGCTTAATATATACAAAATATTAGAGGGATAAACATCTCAGGTGGACCACACCACAAGAAAACAATAATGATTGGATATCTTTCATTAAAATCCTCCTGAGGCTCCGAATCGGATCAGTCCGAATTGACCGCGATCCAATCCTGATCTGAAAATCATTCAGATTTGAAATACCTAACTCGATCTGCCCTGATCCAGGCTGTCGGTTCGGTTAGGATTGGGTCGGATCGGGTCTAATCAAGTCGGATCCACCGAATCGGATCTGTTTTGCCCAACTCTACAAGTTACTGAGAGACTCACTTGTAGCTAGAGCTGGGTAAAACAGATCCGATCCAGTGGATCCGACCCGATCCTAACCAAACCAACGGCCTGGATCGGGGTGGATCGAGTTAGGTATTTCAGATCTGAATGATTTTCGGATCAGGATCGGATCACGGTCAATCCGGACCAATTCGATCCTATCCGAATGGACCTGATCCGATCCGATCCGACCCGATCCGGAGCCTTAGGAGGATTTTAATGGAGGATATCTAATCATTATTGTTTTCCTGTGGTGTGGTCCACCTGAGATTTTTATCCCTCTAATATTTTGTATCAAGCCTTAAAATGATCTGTAAAAATGAATGAACGGCATCGATGAAATACATACATCATGGTGGGGCCCACAGATCACCGAACACAGGGAGTAGCCAATCTGTCAACGTCAGTACCACGCACCACGGCACCAGCTACTGTTGTAGCCTAGGAAATAGGGAAATAGGATTGCGTATTGAGTTACTCAGTACGCTTTTATCGTACAGAGTAAACTCAGTTGGGCCTACCATGCATGTATCGGGTTATCCACGCCGTCCATCCATTTTTTGAGATCATTTTAGTCATTGAGTCTAAAATAGAAGTATTCCCAAATCTCAAGTGGACCACACTGTAAGAAACAATGTGAACAATGACTTCCACAGTTGAAACTTTGCTAGGGCCCACGGTGATTTTTATTTGTCATCCAACCTGTTCATAAGATTACCCAAACATGGATGAAGGTAAAAAAACAAATATCAGCTTGATCCAAAACTTCTGTGGGCCCCAAGAAATTTTCAACGGTAGAATTTCAATTCACACTATTTCCCGTGGTGAGGTCCACATGAGATTTGGATATATCTCATTTTTAGGATGAAACCATAAAATTATCTGTTAAAATGGATGGACGGAGTAAATAAAATATGCAAATCACGATGGACCCCACAGAGTTTACTCAGTACACTTAATGTACTGAGTTACATAGTACGCAATCCGCTTCCATAGCTATGTTAGTTGGCTAGGTACATGGGGTGCGAAGACGAGACTAACGCTCCTTGAGCTCCAAGTTGTACGAACGATTCAAAGGAGATCAAAGTTATATGGGCCCCACAGTGATGTATTTATTATATCTACATCGTTCATATATTTTTAGAGATCATTGTAGAGTATTATCCAAAAAATGAATAATATCCAAAGATCATCTGGACCACACCACAAATAGCAGCAGAGAATGATTTTCACCGTTAAACATCTCGTGTGGTCCACTTGCTCGTTAGATCTATCTTATTTTTCGTCTTAAGCCTTAAGACGAGCTTGCCAAATGGATGGACGGTTTGGATATAACACGTACCCCATGATCAGACCCACAGAACTTGCTAACATCAATACAGCAAGTCAGGTGCACAGCTGCACTTGTGTGAAACGTTGTGAAACGTCACTGCACTTTCGTGCAGTGCACATTAACACTAAAATATCTAACATATATCCTATAAAAGCAAGGATACGTAGACAGATAGTTCTTTCAGAGCCATGTGGGGGCCACCTTGATGTATATGTTTTATCTAAGCCATTCATACATTTTGATATATCATTTTAGGCCTTGAGCACAAAAAGGGGGTATATTAAAGGTTGAAGTGGACCACACCACGTGAAACAGTTGGATTAAATTCATACGATTCGAATCCTACCGAACCTGATCCGAGTCGGACTCGGTTTGGGTCAGGCCAACCATGTATCAGATCCGTCCGAGTCAGGTGACCCGGATCAGATCGAGTTCAGTCAGGACATTGAGACTTCGGATCGGGTCGAGTTGGACCCAATCCGATCCGGACCGATGCCCAGCTCTAGTAACTAGGGAGACCTCTCTCTCTCTCTCGATGATGGTGCATGTGGGCCACACATTTAATCGGTAACACGAAGCCTCTGTATGGTTGGTCTAGTCTTTGTTATTGATTGGTAGAATTGGGCTAATATTGAAAATTAATGACTCAATTGGATCAATATCAAATCCCAATGGCCTGATTTGTGTTGAGGGTCAAATATTGCATATCAGACCCCAATAATTGCCTGATTTTACGAATATGATAATGTTTAACAGCTTGGTTTAACTGTGTATGTGATGTAGAGTATATTTACGAGCATAGAGTGAAAAAAGGTGCTTAAAGCATGGATTTAACGCTCTAATGACACCAAAGGCAAGGGACAGACTCCATGGGACCAAGATCGGCAGACTTACACATCAGAGATCCGAGAAAATCAAGAAACTGAGCTCAAACGGGCCTGAAAATCGACCAGAATGTAAGATCACAGGGTTTCAACCATCCGTTTGACTTGAAACTACATACATGGCCTGAGGACCATAAATTAACCATACATATCAAATTTCAGCCATTGAATCGCTGAGGAAGTAGCCCAACAGACAGATTAGCCCCTAAAATCCAGATTCTGAGCCCACCTGCAATCTGGATATGCCTCAAATTTGGTCTCAACCCCATAAAAGGGGTGACACAACTGAAGAATGGAATGGATCTTCTATACATAACTCAAGTGGCCCCTACTGGCCGTGCCTGTGTACAATACACAAGTGCACTCAAAATGCATCGGACCGGGAAATCGGGTCAGTGCGTCTGTTTTTACGTAGTGGACCCCACCCATTGTCCATATGAACAATCCAAACCGTTCATGAGAATCAAAAGGCCTCTACCACTCAGGCGTAGGTGGTGAAATTGCAAAAGATATCAGAGATGTGTTTTTGATCGTCCAAAAGCAAGACGGACGGCGGAGTATTAGATTTTGTAGGCCACAGCTAAACCAATCCGAAACCATCCCTTCCCGGATGGTTTTTCAAGTAGAGCACAATGAAAGGTGCGGATTTATCATCTGACACTGATCATGGGCCCCACCAACATCGCAGCCTAACCTCTGTTATGCAGGGCCCTGTTTCCGCGTCCGAACCTAACACAGTTTGAGGAGTTTATGCGATCACAGTTGTAATTAGATGAAAGATCTGATCCGTTCATCATGAAGACGACCCTAAAACGTCTCAGAGGATGTTATTCTTTTGGGAAGAAATGATGGAAAGCAGGTACTTTGGTGCTGTCTTAGTGATTGCGTAACAAGACTTATGCAGGGAAGTATGGAACTTCTGCACCGACTGTAGCTACGTATGGGAAACTTTTGCTAGGAGTTTCTCCTCTCAACCAACTTATTTATTGCTATAAAGAAAAGGAAAAGCGGAAGAGAGGGGGATCTAAGGCTTGGACGTGAGAGAGAGATCGTAGTTTTGTTTTGTTTTGTTTTGTTTTTATTTTTTTCTTTTATTTTTTGTTTAAGAGATCCAGCCCATTCATGTTGGGTTGAACCTCTTAGCTAAGGCTAAGAGGTGAAGCTTGTGGCGTGATGGGAGATCTCTACTGCTTGGATTCATGCTATAAATTATGTTTATTCTAGTTTTGATTAAAGGAAATATTTCTAGTTTTTAATGGTTTGTTGTGACTGAAATTACAATATATCTGCGATGGCATTAAATATTTCTTTCTCCTTTTTATGTTTATGACGTCAGGAAGCCCTGTTGTTCACCATCGTCTCCTGGGCATGGTCGGATGACGGTACCCTTCATAACCCTCATAGCATGTTGATTGGTTGGTAATTAGTTTAATTCTGTTGTTTGTTTTGCCTCTTGGGCATGGTTTGGTGATGGAATCCATTCTAATTCATATACCTTTCATCTCTTGAAAACTATATCAACGACAGTTCAGTTAATTTCCATGAAGCAGGCGTAAGATCTCCCTGATCTCTACAAGTGGATCCTCTGAATCCCTAGTTTCTCTCCTTCGAATTCCTTAAGTTTTAATTTAATATTGCACCATTATTCCTTCAATTCTATCTAATTTAGATTACATCTCATTCTAGTTCTAGCTCTAGTTAGTTTCAGATAACGTATAGGTTTCAGTCCCTTGGGATTCGACCTCGGTCTCACTGAGTTTATTACTACATCACAACCCTATACTTGGGGAGTGAACAATTTGAACAATATTAAAAATAAATTATCAAATTGAACATGTATAAAAAAAAAAAAAAAAAAGATATCTAATTAGACTAAAATTAAATATTAAAGATTAGATTAGAATGATATTGAAAATGAATAATTCAATTGTGTCGAAACTACATATGAACGGGCCGATATTGAAAATCAACGGCCCAATAGGACCAAAGTTGAAAACAAATAGCTAAATTCAAAAGAAATTAAAGATGAATGATCTGATTGGACCAACATCAAAGATGAATAGTCCAATTAGTTCAAATTGAAGATTAATGGCTTGATTGGATCACTATTGAAGAATAATCATTCAATTGCTTAAAATTGAGATGAATGGTTGACTATGTTTATGTTGAAAAACTACGGTGATGTCAAAGCCAAATGGTCTTATTGATATGATACAAAAGATAAACGGTCCAATTGTGTCAATATCAAAGATGAAGAATTCAATTAGTTCATAATTGAATATTAATGGTCTGATTGGACCAACATTGAAGATGAACAGTTCAATTGTGATGACATTGGACATGAATTGTCTAATTTGGCCATAAGGGATAGTGGTTACATGGCTCTTTACCTTAAAATGACATCAAGTTGTTTGATGGGGTATTATGGTGAGCATCGACGATTTGCCTTTGTTTGGATTAATTGGAGGGGTTCTAGTGGAATGGAAAAATGGATTTAGTGGACTAGGGGTCCATTCCCCAAACTAAACACAACCAACTCTGTTCCGGTATGTGCCGTGCTTTGTTAGTTCTAAGAGCAGGTGACTCTGACTCTTCGATTAGTGGGCCGGTGTGTCAGTGTATTAAAAAACATTTGAAAATCTGTCTTTCACGACACAAGCGAGGTGGACAAAAAATGAGGATTCCGACAGTTTTTGGTGTTGTAGTTAGCGCATTAAGTATCCCACCTGGGGAGTACATTCACAAGAATGAAACTCAAAGGAATTAACGGGGGCCGTTTCAGTCCTCTCAATCGTTGATGTTGGTTCACGTTTTATGGCATTTTTACTATGAATTTCATCCTTTCAAACAAAGGATTGTTCATGGGAATCTCTGTCTCCACGCCAAATCTGTTGTGGATAGGAAAAGGGACAGGGGGTGCACTAGTCAATCAATGAGCGGTTCATGTCTAATTTGGCTAATATTGAAAAAAATGACCTAATTGGACCCACGTCGAACTCAAACTATCCTATTAAAAGACACTAAGATGAACGGTCTGATAAGCCTGAAATTGAATAACAATTGCCCAATGGGACCAATACTAAAGATAAATAGTCCAGTTTGACAAAAGATGAATGGTAAAACTGGGTTAACATTGAAAATTGATAGCCCAATTACTAAATGGGTCTGACATGGGCTTGCATTGGCCTAAATGTCCAACAAGTAGGCATACTGCATCCTTTGCTTAACATCGTTGGGTTGATTATTCGGCTCATGAACTTGACCGGAGTGAGAGTAACTGCTTAGCTCATCGGCCTAGCTGGCTTAGACTCAATTCCTTAATTGTAAGTAGTCCATCTTGCTACATGTGATACATAGAAAAAGAAATATGTAGTATTCATCTATGAGGCCCATGGATGGGCCATACTCAAAGATACACTTGGGGGGGCAAAGATACACTTGGGGGGGGGGGGGGGGTGGCGTGGCATGAAAAAAGGTATATAGAACCCTTTTTGTTCAAAGACAATTAACACCCTCGTTTGTGTACTTTCCGAGGTGACACTTTTTATTTTCCATATTCAGTCAAAAACCTAAGTCAAACGTGTGATTGAGGGCTTGTATTCAGTTTGCGTGTGCAATTAGAAAGTGCAAGTATGTTATAGTCATACTCAACTTAATGTTTGATTGAACACTGGTGACCCCCACGTTGAAATAGCTTAGTAAGACCGAATTTGAAAATCCAGCTATCGACCCAGCCACCGATTGTGATCAACGATCAAGCAATTTGTAAAAGGGTAAGGAGTTAGTCCTTTCTAATGGATTCTTTTTACCTTATGTTTAAGGCTTTTCTTTTAATGTAATAGTTACTGTAATTCAATAATATAAAAATAGTAGAGAAATAAGATAACCGTCAAAAGTGTTCTTCTATTAATAATTTTTACAATATTATCACTTATAATCGGCTTGAGGGACGATGATCCATTTGTTGCTTAGTGTGGACTGAGCTTCTTAGTGGGACGGTCATGATGTGTGTGATGGTCGTTTATTCGTTGCTCAATTAAAAACTAGGCATCATAGCAAGACGGCCAATAAAGGGTGGATCTTCAATAATCTATTCGTTGCTCGGTCGGAACCAGCCTTCGTGGTGAGATGGCCGGTGAGGTGACAGTCTGTTCGTAGTCTTAGTAGGAACCAAGCACGTTGATGTAGAGCGGATCACGGACAATTACATGACAAAGATGGATCAGAAAAGGCCCGGTCGGCGACAGAAGTGATCTGGACCATCAGACCTTAAATCGGGCGTATCTCGCAATCCGGGATGAGTTAGCCGACGAAAAATATATGATTTTGGGGTAGAACGAGCTACTTTAGCCAACCAACCCAGCTATGCAGGGTTGCGATGCTCGAAATTGCAAGAAACCCCTGATTTGACGGTCATTTCTCTGTTTCAATTTCATTTTTACTATAAATAGTAAGTTTTAGTTTGCTTATAACTCTTCATCCGTCGGGCTTTAGGAGTTGCGCCCAACGTGAAAAGAGCTTAGAATAATTAGGAGAACGGGTTGGTGAAGCCAAATAGGACACTTACTATTTTTGGCCGAAAACCTTGCGCACTAGTAGACATCACGACCGTCTATAAATAGTAAGTTTACTATTTATAGTAAGTCGCGAATTCTAGGAGTCCTAGTTGTAGTTTAATTCTGATTTCTTTCCCATTGCTTAGTACCCTTATTTAAAGGGTTGTGAACTCATTTTTATTCATTCATTAATCTATTTCGAATTTATTTAGAATTTATTTCTATTTTCTGCTCTCTTTTCTCGTGGATTCGAGAAAGTCTCTGTGAGGAGTCCAGAGAAGTTCCGTGGATTCGGAATAGTTATCCTCTTGAGGAAGACGGTGCTCGACCTCACGTCCTCCCCTGCGTCACACGTGATGAGACAATCGTGATTAGACTATCCATTCATCATTTGGTGTTGACCAAATTTCATGACGAGATTGTTAACAGAATAACTTAGCACATAGCAAAAAAGCCCAGTAGCCTTCCGTTCGAAATTGAGTGATCTTTCTTGTGATCCAGCGATATGCCGTGGATGAAGGGTGAAGAGATAAATTAAGGACTAAAACTAATGCTATGAACAACCATGGAAGCTAAAACTAAAATAAAATAAAAAAGATTAATGTCCATGATGGACTGACAAATAGAACTAGATTTAATTGTAATAGCATGAGACCTAGAGCTCTTTGTGGAGTGTTGTTTATATAGGCTTATAGGAGGCAGTGGTTGTGCGTAGTTTTCAACATCATAAAGGATTTGGGCGATTGGTTGTAGTAATCTCATTAATTCTTCCACGTCAGCGTAGTGTATTGTGTATGGCCATGTGTACAAGAAAGATATACTCTCGCGTGCGTCAGCTGAAGTTCTCATATCATAAACTCCTACATTAGAAAATTATTGTAATTCTTACGTCACTTGGCTTTAGCATCCATAAAGAGTTATTTTGTCAGGATTCTAGTTTTTAATGCTATATAGAGATATGCATTAATAGAATTTTGACATTTAATGTTAAAAGAGAGACTTTTTTTTTTAATGAGACTTACTTTTGCAGAGAGTACTTTTAATAAAACTTTAACATTTAATGCTCGCTTACGTGCATGTGTCTAACTCCTCTTTTGAAGTCATCTATACCACATTTAAAATTTATCAACAACACAATAAAGAAAAGCAAGTCACATCCATGATAATTTATTGTTAATCACATAGTTCTAAAACTTTGTGACTTTGGCTCAACTTCAGACTTGATCAAGTCAACTGAACTAAACGAGATTTTCAAGCTGGGTTCTTTCTCGTAATAAAACAAAGGTAGCAGAGCATGGGATTTGAACCTCTAATTAGCATTAGAGATTCAAATACTCTACCAACAGGCTATGCACTTGGTTCATGGCCATTTTTAAAGTCAAATTTTATATTTATATTTTATTAAATGATTATTAGATTTTACTAATATCCCCACCTTCATGTTGTCCATAGGAATATTCTCAAACCTTTTTAAATGGCACATGGGGGTGATCTCTTGTTGATTGGAACCATTTATAAATTCATAAAACTAGAAGTAAGCCATGGTGGAAAAATCATGTCAATCAGGAGATCCTAAGTTTCCAATCAATAGTATGAAAATGAACCATCAAGATCAACCAAAGAAACAAAATAGGTTCAATTCATCAACTTGGAACATCTAGTAAATAGATCCCACTTTGTATTTCGCATCATTCTAAAAGTAGCATTGATTCTAACGGTGGATTTATAGCTCATAAATAACTTTATGGGCGATCATAACAAATGGGCCCATTCAAAGGGTTAGGATCATCCAATCAGTGTCGTTCTTGCACCATAACTTGCTCTTAATTATATGAATAAATGAATAGTTCAAATCATCGATAAATCATCCTGTGTGCCATTTAAAAGGTTTGGGGACAATGCTAATGTCCCGTGATGTTGAAAATGTTATCAAAATCTATTATTATGACTTAAATATTCTTATTAATTTAATAATTGAATATTGAGTCTAGTGGAGTCTTTGAGTTGACCTGACCTAAATGGACTTCAAACTACATTTTTTGGGTTTGTAAGGGTTAAGAGTTCTGGTTTGGGATTTGGGAAGAGGATAATATTATCATTTTTAAAAAAGATTTTACTAACCTAATCATGGTTAGTTTTTCTGTTCACAAAAATTAACTGTCGGTGGTTGTTTATCATATTTAGAAAATAAGAGGTGTTGTTTACGGGAAAAAAAAAAAAAAAAAAAGCATAAAGTAGGGTATTATTCATCTTGGGTCTTGCTCTCCTGAGGACATACATGTGTTATGGGCCTAAAATCCGAACGGTCCATGTGATGCGGCACCCCATAAAACCCTTAACACCCAACTTTCAACCTTATCCAAAACTCTAGTCGTCAATAACATAGAGAGAGGCAAATCAA
The DNA here is from genome assembly GCA_030180095.1 of Magnolia changhungtana. Taxonomy (NCBI): domain Eukaryota; kingdom Viridiplantae; phylum Streptophyta; class Magnoliopsida; order Magnoliales; family Magnoliaceae; genus Magnolia; species Magnolia changhungtana. Next base: position 1,024,036 of record JASAUF010000098.1, read on the forward strand.
AGGTATGAAACTCTTTCCTTTTGCTATGGCCCACCAAAGTTTTAGATCATAAGAAAAGTTGGGCATTGGGGGTGTTGTTGGGTGTTTCATCATGTGGACCGTTCAGATTTTGGGTTCATATCAGGTGAGATGAGTTCTCAAGGAGTTCGCATGAGAACCCTTGTGCAGTTGAGCCTTTTTCCATTTATCTTTACTTTTCACTTTGGGCCCAATGCCAGGCCCAGGCCTGATTTAATAACGAACAGACGAACAGATTAATAAGCCCACCTGGGGCTTTGGTATGATCATAGCATCTCTGTTGAGGTATGGGCCCAAGTGAGATTCTAGGCTCAGTTTAAGTGCATGATTGGAGTGGAATTTCTTAAATGGGCCCAGTTTTCATAAACCAGGGCCAAGCCAAGTCCATTTATAGTCCTCAGCAAACATGTAAATTCCTGCTCGAAAAATGCTCAAACTATTTATGAAAATGAGAGATATTGAAGAGGTAACTCATCGCACAGGTGCCAATGTGGTGTACGTGTTCGAAATCCAGGCCATTCATCAGGTGTGGCCATCAATAACGCGCCCTCAGCCAGAAGGTCAGCTGACCCACTTATTATGTTCGTTGAAATGAATCGTGCTCTCTTCAGCCTTAAGATCATGCTTACCAATCCATCCTTTCACCAGGTGCAAAACTTCGTTTTTGGCATTGATCCTCAAGATCAGGAAGATCCAAGACTCGGGTGGGCCCCGCCACTTGGAATAGTGTAAAATAATGACTTAAAACCGTAAACTCACGTTCTATGGCCCACCTGATTCTTTAGTTAGCATGAATTTTAATGGGTTCCTTCCTCTTGACGAGATTCATCAGATGAATGGTTTGGATTTCATATAAAGACCCCGGTGAGCCCACACATAGCTAACAGTGGTTGTCTCCATCCCAACTTTTACTTATGGTTTGGCCTACCTGAAATGTGGATCTACCTGATGTTCTGGATCGATGGTGAGTATGAGGCAGCGGACATGATGGACGGTGACGATCTATTTTTTTTCCCACCTGGCGCTATGTTAGCAGTAGGTAAGCACTATGTGGGCCACGAAGATGCCCTTGAGAAATTCACACCGTCTATTAGTTTCTCAACCTCACAGGAGGACATGACTCCAAGCGTCAGGCAGATTCAAAACTCATGTGGGCCACACGAAGAAAGAGCGTGGATTGAACGCGTACCGTTGAAAACTTTGTGGGGCCACAGAAGTTTTGAATCAGGATATATTTGTGAATATGGACACTATGAATGGTTTGGATGGCATACAAACATCATGGTGAGCTCCAAAAAGTTTTGGACAGTTGGCATTTCCATTTTCCGATCACGTGGCCCACATGAATCTTGAATCTGCTTTGATTTTTTGATTCCTGTAATAATTGTGAGGCTGAGAAACTAATAGATGGAGTGGATTTCTCACGAAATCCCTGTGGGCTCCACGTAGCTTCTGACCACACGAACTTCTTGTCCCCCGGCCACAGACAACACGACTATGCGACACTGAAACCACTGTATTGGCGGTACCTGAGTAGAGGTGTACACCGTTAGCTCGCTGGGCTCGACTCGAAAAAGCTCAATTTGACTTGACTAGAAGTTGAGTTCGAGCCGAGTCAAGCTGATTTTTTGGAGCTCAAAAATGAGTTCACGCTGAGTTCGAGCTGGCCCTAGCTCGACTCGACTCGGATCGAACCCAGCTCAAATCGAACTCAGATCGAACCAGTTCCATTACTCAGATACTTTGATATTGATGTTGCTCACCAAGTGTTTGATGAAATGACTCAAAGGAGTGTGGCTGGTGGCAAGGAAGGTATGTATATGAAACCAACACCCTTTTTTTCTTGATTTTTTATGTTGCTTAAAAGGTGTTTGATAAAACACTTGTAAAACCATTGTTGTTGTCTCAAATACAGCGAAATTTTAAAGGTATAGTCTAAGCGTTTGTGAAAATGCTGCAATGGCGAACTCGGCTCGATCTTAGCTCGAACTCAGCTCGAACTGGCCCGAGCTGCCGACTGAACTAAGCCGAGCTGGCCGGTTAGGCTCGAGGACCGAGCTGAGTCAAGTTCGAGTTGAGGTCAGCTAGTGGCCGAGCCAAGTTGAGCTAAGGCCAGCTCGACTCGGTTCAACTCGATGTACATCCCTGACCCTGACCATAAGGCCCACCTCGATGTATTCATTGTATAACAAGGCCATCTATCTTTTTTCCAAGCTTATTTTAGTGAATGATCCAAAAAAATGAGTAAATACAAATTTCAAAAAGACCACACTACATGAAACAATGGTTATTGAAAGCTGACCATTAAAAACTTCCTAGGGTCGGTGATCCAACCTGTTGATAAGATTAATATCAGTTTGATTCAAAACTTTTTTGCCCTACTAAAGGTTTACAACGGTCGATAATCATTGTTTCCTATGGTGTGGTCTACCTGAGGGCCTATTTGGCCGGGCAGATCCCATGGTATTAGGAGGGATGGGATCAGTTTTAAGGTAATGATGGTGGTGTCAGTGGATTGTCTTAAGATCCATGGGATTGCTTATATCTCGGGACAAGTTCACTGGGTCAGTTTAGCACGCCCTGCATATCCCGGGATTTTACCTTCCAATCCATCCAACCAAGGGATAAGATCAATTTTAAGGTAATGATGGTGATGTCAGTCGATTGTCTTAAGATCCATGGGATTGCTCATATCCCAGGACAAGTTCACTGGGTCCGTTTGGCACGTCATGCCTATCCCAGGATATTGCCGATCCCATCCCTCTTAATACCGTGGGATCTGCTTGGCCAAACAGGCCCTGAAATTTTTATCTACTTCTTTTTTAGAACCATGTTGTTGATTGAGTGCCTTTAATCTGATGTTAAAACAAGGGTTTTTTATCGGATTGAATAGACTGTTGATCGATCAAGAAAAATTAAAAATATCAGTTTACTCTTTGGACATTTCTAAGCATGTTCGATTAATTGAACATGGGGTGTTAATCAATCAAAGATCATCGATCAGAATTAATCTATCGACGGTTCACATAACTTATGTATAAGTACATGGTTTTGTTTCTAATTCTTTATGTGGGTTATATAAACCGGGTTTGTATAGGATTATGGTTATCTTAGAGAATGCTATATGTGAGAAGTTAAGATCAAAATGGTTTTGAAAAGAGAAAATTAGGGTTTTCGAATATATAAGTTGATTATATTTCTTATAACTTTCTGTTTATAGTGAATTGTTTGTCATTTGATGTTGTGATTTTTTTCTCATAAGGGTTTTTTACATAAATTCTTAATATTCTCTATGATTGCTCGAATTTCTCATTTTTCTATTGCGTGTTTGATTTGTTCCAATATTGCTTTCGCACCTAGCATGTGGTGGCCATGCACAACACAAGTTCTAAAATAAATTGAAAAAAATAGGTAAATGGATAACATGGACATACAATACATTCATCAAAGTGGGTCCCACCCACATCATTGGAGCCAAGTCACATTGGGCACGTGGACATGGATTTCCAGCGAAAGCCTTTTGCAGGAGCTACTGTGACTAGAATTTAGGTAGGGCACATCATAATATTAGTGAGAAATCCACCTCGTCCATTCATTTTCCTATGTTATATTAGGATATAAGAGCATCCATAGGTGGTGAAATCCCACTATAGCATGAGTGTGTGGGGGGTGTGTGTGTGCGTGTTATATATATATATATATATATATATATATATATATATATATATATATATATATATATATATATATATATATATATATATGGGAAAAGGTACTATGTGCTTGACCTCATGATAAGCTCCCATGAGGTCGAGCTGTGTGGGCCCCATTGTGATGCGTGTCGACCATCAACACCATACATTTGATGGGTCCCTTTTAAATTATGGGATATCCCAAAAATCATCCGTATACGGAACTCAAGTGGGCCATACCATCTAAAATCATGTGAAGACATGCCAAAAACATATAAAAGCACTTGGTGGGGCCCACCTGAGTTTTGAATGCTGCTGAAACTTGGTCTGAACCCTCATCCAAGTGGGACACACATAATGGACGGGCTGGATTTGCAAACCACATCTCGGTGGGCCTAAAAAATGATTATGAATGTTTTAATAGTGCACCACCCCTCTCAACTTCTATATGTGGTGTGGCCCACTCAAGTCACAAATTGACTTGATTTTTGAGACCTAGGCCCATGATGGAATGGTGCATCTGACTGATGGGGTAGATGTTCGAAACACATCATGGTGGGTCCACACAGCTCAACCTCATGGGACGTTCCCATAAGCTCGAGCGCATATATAGTGTGTGTGTGTGTATGTATATATATAAAATAATAATTGTTATGGGAAGATCTAAGGACCGACATCTTTTTAATCCGAAATAATGAATGCTACTGAAGAGAAGGGAGATTCATGGTAACGCTCCCACTCTGAAACTAGCGATCGGTTTGGATTGAGCTGAGACCGGAACAAATAGTATAACACTTAGATCGAACACTCCGGGCCGATCCTCTACTGACCTACCCAATATGAACAACATAACCACTCGCATCAGTTGTGAGAAAACTCAACTCGACAGGACGGATCCGCCACTTGATTCGGAGTACGAAAGGAAGACCTCCAAAATGCGTAACAGATAAATGAAGCACAGTCCCACTCCGTCCATACCAAAGCTTGGCTCAAACTCCAGACAGAATACGCACTTGACAAATCAGCGGTAAGGCCTCGGAAAGAGAACATCACGTCAGGTGCGAACGGATCTCTAGACAACGACCCTAGGCCGGACAAGACGAGCTTCCGCCAAAGAATGATGGCCGAGTCGAGGCCTCGTCCTTGTCTTCATCTTCATCTGAAGAAGGCCATCCGAGCCGGGGGTTCGCCCTCGTCCTCATCTTCATCTGAAGAAGGTCATCCGAGTCGGGGCCTCATACTCATCCTCATCTTCATTTGAAGAAGGTCATCCGAGCCAAGGGCTCGTCCTTGTCCTTATCCTCATCTTCATTTGAAGAAGGTTATCAGAGCCAGGGGCTGGTCCTTGTCTTCATCTTCATCTGAAGAAGGTCATCCGAGCCGGAGGCTCATCCTCGTCCTCATCTTCATCTTCGTCTAAAGAAAGATTTCCCAAGCCGAGGCCGGGGCGGAATATGGGTGCATCATGTGTCAAACTATGAAACTACCTTAAGATGGCATAACTGACTGTCTCGCCCGCAGATACACATGATATGTTGCTCGAACTCCGGATTACGGGTCGTATCTCCACGATCATAGTATCCCGCTGATTGAGCGAATTGTGACAAGATTAACGGACCCAGATCGTCCAATAGTCAGGTATAAATACAATAAGAACCCATTGCTAGAGGTACGCAACATCTAGCAATCTCCTTCTACTCTTCAACTTAAACCCAGTTTCCCTTGACCTGACTTAGGTATCGGAAGGTCCCCCAGCTTAGCCAGGGTCTCCTTTGCTAACCCTTTGTGTAGGACCAGGATTCCACATACGTTGTGCCGAGTGGAGGGTGATCTAGATTTTGTCATCAACAATAATAATAATAATAATAATAATTCAAAACTCAAGTTTACCCCATGTAGAAAAAGGTGGGTAGGGAAATTCCTAAGGTTGAAACTTCCCTCGAGTCCACAAGGATGCTTATATTCCATCCATACAGATTCAAACTTCATTCCTACTGGGATGAAGTAACAACACAAATATTAGCCGATCCAAAACTTCCGAGGCTCACAAATATTTCAACCGTGGACGTTCAATTCTTACTTTTTGCGGCTTACTTGAACTTTGGATCCACCTCATTTTCTGTTTCATGTCTTAATATGACCTGGAAAAATGAATGAACCGTGTGGATTTCTCACTAAAATTATGTGGCCCCACCTAAATTCCTAAAGTGATATTGCAGAATGAATGGAACCTATGCATCACGGTGGGCCCTCAGAGCCCCAGCCTGTTCTGAGCTGGGACAGTCGGGATAGTATCTGCGTCCTCGATCGTATTCCTCGCCTTTAGAGATTCCCACTTGTCGCTCGCTCAATGGTAGAGTGGAAAAGCGGAGCACCATATTCTGTGGGAATCCCATCCCAATCGAACGTGACTTAACTGCTGCCCTTGAACCACCGATTTGGTTGATACCCTGACCTTGGGGCCTGCCTCGATGTATGCATTGCATATCCACGCTGTCCATCCGTTTTTCCAACTCATTTTATAAAATGAGTGGAAAAAAGAAGTATAGAAAAATCTCAGCTGGACCACGCTAAATGAAATATTGGTCATTGAATGCCCACCATTAAAATATCTCTAGGGCATTCTGTAATGTTTATTTTCCATCCAACCCTTTGATAAGGTCACACAGATCTGGAAAATGAGAAATACAAAAATATCAACTTGATCCAAAACTTTCGTGGCCCACAAAATTCTTTTAATAGTCATTCACTATAGTTTACATTTACCTATGGTGTGGCCTAGCTGAAAATTTCAGCTAATTTTATTTTGGCCTAATGGCATAAAATGAGTTGGAAAAACGGATGGACGGTGTAGATATACAACATATACATGGAGGTGGGCGCCACGGTCAGGGTACCACCCATATCGATGGTTCTGGGGTGGGAGCTAAGCCGCTCACAATCACATCGTGGAGGCTTCTAGGCTCTACACAAAAACCAACCGCACAAATCTTTCAAAGAGGATCTTGAGAGAGTATCCATCTCTTTTACCGACTCTGCGGAACGGTGTCGAACCCGCGAGACACCCGAAATTATACTCGTGTAAGCTCCTGATGATGTTCCATGTCTTCGAGGCTAATGGTCATGCGGACTACCAACCTCGTCCCCTTCTTTTGAAAAGAGAAAGATGAGAACCGTTAAATTGAGTTAGCTAATTCCACTCGCTCGTAGAGCCGTACATATCCACACGCCGGGATAGCTTGCAAACATGAAAAACGTGTGTGAGATCTGATCTTTCCATATCGTTGTAAATAATTCTTAAATCTCCTCCCTAAAAAAATAAGACAATTTCACTTCTCGGTGGGCCACAACGAGGAAAACAAATTGACAGTAAAAAATATTTTTCCTAGCCATTCATTTATTTTGATACGTTGTGGCACACATAATGTATGAAATTGCCTAAATTTTACGCACAAAGATCTAAATAATTTATCTCATCTGATGGAAAGTCCAGATTTCGCATGTATATCACATTGGGACACATACACCAGCACGTGATTGTGTACGGCTCCCACACGCGTGCTGTATTAGCAAATCTCTGAAATGATGAAAATGGGCCATTCATGCTATATAAAGGGCTTGAGCAGCAAAGGAGTGTGTGTGGCCCAAAACGAATACATTTTGAGCAGCTTTTGTTTAGAGCATCACCGTTTCAAATGGCATCTCACGCAAGGCTCGAGGAAATAGGAAGAGAAGCATTTGAAATCGTAGATGAATGCATGTCACACCAGGCGAAAGTAGGAAAACAAGCGTTTGAAATCTTGGAGCATCTAGGCCACAAGGAATCATGGCCCACTCAAGCCCATCAAGAAGTCCCACGAGTGGCCCCTCATGCATACTCCCAAAATGAAGCGATGCACTTTCAACAGTCAGGCGAGATGCATGGCGGAGTCTCTCATATCCATCCTAGGAATGCTACTCAACACGCCTTTTGAGTCTCTATCTCCATCGGAAATGAAATAAAAGCTCATATAAATATTGTATTAGCATGTAAGAAGTTGTGGCTTCTCTAAATATAAATAAATCTCATTTCCAATCTTACTACTGATTTAAGTTAAGCTGCTAAGTTGCTTACATTGGTTATTATCATCCTTGTTTTTTCTTTTTAGTTTTGATTTTGAAATAAAAAATAAAAAATCGAACCTCACAGGGCTCACCCAAGCGGATCCCTGCACACTCGACCCGTCTGTCATACTTATTTTATAGAGCATGTAAAACGCTTATTTAATTTTTAAATAAACTAAAATACAAAAAAGTTGGGATAAGTCACCCATAGTTGAAACCATTGTGGTGGCCTTCCTTTCTTGCATGCACCATGTGTAACCGTGCTCTTTTTCTCTACATCTCCTTTTACATTTGTCTATAATAATCATTCTATGGAGTATTTAAAACACCCAAGTTGGTTAGAGCCCACCATATTTTATATGTGAAATGCAATCCTAATGGATGGACCACTCCAGCTTGAGTGATTTAAAATTACTCATAAATCTTTTTTAAGCGCATGTGCCGTGGCCCTCAATCTTAGATCAGGCTGTCTTTTGTACATTCCTTTCAATTTGGTGTGTCACTTGATTAATAGAATTGATGAAAGATATGTACAATGGTCTTGCCTCTTGCAAACCTATGGTCGGCATCCCCATTGTTCACTGCAATGTGGCCCACTTGAACCATATATCTGGCTGAATTTTCTCCATGGTCAAGCATCGAGGAGCCTACCTAATGGACGCAATAGCTTTCACATATAAAATGTGTGCCCAAAAGGCCTGGGTGGCTCACAAAGAACTCAAACTAGAAAAGCTTCATGGCCCCTACCATGATGGTGTGAGCTTGTGTTTAAAAAAAAATAATAATAATAATAAAAATGAGGCAAATCCAAAGTTCAAGTAGACGACAACACGTGTGATAGTGATGCCCACCATTAAACCTTCCCAAGGCCCGTCAAAATGTTTATTTGCCATCCAACCTATTCACAAAGTCACATAAACCTATACGCTTAAAAACATAAAAAACAGCTTGATCCAAAACTTTTGTGGCCTATAAGAAGTTTTCAACAATAGGTATTCAATCAACTTTGTTTTTTGTGGTGCAGTCCACTTGAGCTTATGATCTCCTTAAAATTTGGGATAAAGTCCTAAAATTAGCTATAAAAATGGATGGATGGATGGCGTGGATAAAACACATGTATCATGATTGGGCCCACAGAGCTTCAACCAGTGTACAGCTTGATACTGGAGGGGTCACTACGCAATCCAAGTCTGTTCACTATGCCATTTTAATGGATATTGGAAAGGATCTGGGTATAACCTAACACTAATTAACCCTTATAGTTACGCACCTATGGCTAACACTAACCTAATGTTCATGGTTGGAACTTCCGTGAGATCCACCCCATCCATTAGGTACCCTCCTCACTCATGTGATGTTTATATAAAATCTAATCCATTCATTTGATGTGCCTCATCAAGAGGACGGAAGTAGATTAGGTGAGGCTCACCTTGATGTATGTATTTTGTATCCACATTGTCTATTAGTTTTTCTTGATCATTTTAGAGTATGATCTAAAAAATGAATAAGATCCAAATCTCAAGTGGATTATGCTCAAGGAAACCGTGGTAATTGACCATTAATGGGCCACAAAAGTTTTGGACTAAGATAATATTTGTCTTTTTTTTTTTTTTCCCTTCATCCAAGGCTTATGTGACCTTATCAATGGATTGGATGGCAAATAAGTACTATGGAAACATTAAGTTGCACCCTAAGAAGTTTTTAATAGTGTGGTGTTCAATTATTATTGTTTACTAGCGGTGGTCACGTAGATTTGAATCTTCTTCATTTTTAGAATCATGCCCTAAAATGATATGAAAAAGCCGAGGGATGATGTTGATATAAAATACATACATCAAGGTGAGCCCCCACAATAAGGGCCACGTACAGTCTTGGGTGAGGGCATGTCTCACCTAATCTGCCCCCCAAGAGGACAGGATGGGGGTGGATTAGGTGATGCCCCAACTCACCCAACATGGTGAGCCCTTGATCATAGGGCTCAAACTTGATGTATGCATTGTATATTTATGCCATCTGTCTACTTTTCTAGCTCATCTTGGGGCATAAGCCCAAAAATAAAGTAGATCCAAATTTCAGGTGGACCACCCAGGAGAAATAGTGGTGATTGAATGCCTACCATTAAAAACTTCTTAGGACTCACCTTAATGTTTATTTTCAATCCAACTTATTTGTAAGTCCACGAAAAACCTATATGAAAGGGAAACAAATAAATATCAGCTTGATCCAAAACTTTTGGGCCCATAAGAAGCATTTAATAGCCAATGGCTATTGTATCTTGTGGTGTGGTCCACCTGAGAATCGAACCTACTTCATTTGTTGGATCACACACTAAAAGTTGAAAATAATAAATATATCAAGGTGGGCCCTATGGTTAGGGCCACACCAAGTCAGGTGAGGCTAGGCCACACCAAATCCGCTTTTAGAAAGAATTACCCAAAAATTCGGATGCGTATAGGAAGGTGGCTATTAGAGACACGAGAGTGCTCTGTGGCCCACCATGATATAACCATGATCCAAAAAATGAGACATCCAAATCTCAAGTGGACCACACCGGTTGTGATTGAATGCTTACTATTTAAAACTTCTTGGCAATAAAGTTTCGGATGAAGTTGATATTTGTGCTTTCCTTCATTCAGGATGTGTTACTAGAGTTGTACACAAAATGAGTTAGCTTGATTAACTCACTCGACTCAGTTCAAAATTGGGTTTGAGCAATGTCGAGCTAATTTTTGAGAGCTCAAAAAAATTCAAACCGAGTCTGAACTAGACCGAGCTTGACTCGACTCAACTAGTGCTTAGCTTGAACCCATCTCGGTTCAACTCATTTGACCATGCATAAATACCCGATCGGTCGTCCAAAATCCTAATTTTAAAAAATAACCCCTTCATTCTGGCCATTTCTCCTCTTTGTTCATCACCCGTCTAAAACCCACCACCTTTCTCTTCTCACTCTCCAGCGCCCAACCGACAATCAAACCTAACATTAAAACCCTAACCCATTGCCCCACTCATTTCTCTCTCCCTCTCTTTGTCCGAAGTTCTAGCCAATCCCTTCGATCCAGCGAGCACCGAGCCTGAGCCCTCCTCCGGCACTCTTTTACTCTCTCTCTCTCTCTCTCTCTCTCTCTCTCTCTTCCTCTCTCTCTCGGCCACTCTCCTCTGCTCCCTTCCCTTGCTCGACTGGCCACTCTCCATGGTAGCACCGTCGGCCACTGTCCATGGCCATTCGGCTTACACAAACTCGAACTCGATTGGCTCAAAAGCTCTAGCTCGAACTCATCTCAAGCTAGCCTAAGCTGCTAACCAAACATGACTAAGATGGATAGTTAGGCTCGAGGACCGAGCCAAGCCGAGTTCAAGTTGAGGTTGGTTGTTGGTTCAACTCACGTACAACTCCGTGTGACAAAATCAACATGTTAGATGGAAAATAAACAATATCGTGGGCCTTAGGGAATTTTGAATGGTGGGCATTTAATCACCACTGTTTTCTTGGGTGTGGTATACTTTAGATTTGGATCCGCATCATTTTTGGGTTCATTCCCTAAAATGATATAGAAAAATTAATGGATGGATAGGGTGGGTAAAACACTTACATCATGATGGGCCTATGGAGCATCGAACTTGTACCTAGCTGCCACTACCGACAACGTTAGTAGGCAATCTGACGCAGGGGAGGACGTGAGGTCGAGCACCGTCTTCCTCAAGAGGATAACTATTCCGAATCCACGGAACTTCTCTGGACTCCTCACAGAGACTTTCTCGAATCCACGAGAAAAGAGAGCAGAAAATAGAAATAAATTCTAAATAAATTTGAAGATTAATGAATAATTGATAATTCTCTAATGCGTCTCCTTACACCATTAATAAAAAAAAAAAAACTAAAATTCGTAATTACCAAAAATAGCAAAATTCTAACTCTAATAAAAATCCTAATTCTAATAAAACTCTTCTAAGGCCTAGTTTCTAAAAATAAAAATTGCAAATAAACTTTCTTTAGAAAAGTTCTAGTATAACTAAAAGTTATTTCTAAAAGGAAAGAAAATTTAAAACTCTAAAAATCCTAAAAAATTCGTAATTACTAAAATAGTAAAATTTTCCTAAAAATTCATTTTTCAAATTTGAAAGTGCATGCTTTTCGACTAAACGGACAGATGCGACCCACTTTGTGGGTCAGTTCTCACCTGGATGGCCCGTTTCAGTAAAGATTGATAGGTTATGCGCCCCATAACGATACCCGAATCAAAAGTTATGGTCAATTTACAATCCATCTTCTTTTGGCTCAACCATGCTAGGAACGTATCTGTGACACGTTCTACATCAGACTCCTTCACTTGAAAAAAACTCATCCTCGAGTTACGCAAGAGACTTGGCACATGAGTCTGAGATAACTTTCGACGTCGATGTTCATTAGCTCTTTTTATGTACTTGGCATTAAGCTCTTGAGTTGACACAATACATATACTCATGCTTTCCTTGACTTGACTAATATCGATTAGTTCCTTCACATCTGCCTTCAAGATCTCATATTTTTTCTGATAATGTGGGCAATTAGGAGGACTTGCCCCTGAGACGGGATCAACATGATTTTATATATCTCGTATGGGAGGTAATTTATTAGAAAGTTCATCGAGCACAACCCTCTTGAACTCCTGCGATACTGGTTCCAAATCCTCTAAGATATTTACAGGCTCCACATATTTTTTCTTTTCAACTAATGGATATATATTTCTCGTTTTCTCATATTGTTTGACAAAGGCCTATTCAGTGATGAGATATTGTCCCTCCACTTTAGAAGTCTTGGGTTGGTTCTCCATTCCTATAAAGGTCACATGTTTGCTACTGATGAATCCTGTGGTCTGTTGCAACTCCGTTTTGATGAAGTTGTTTCTCGCGGACCAATAATAGGATTTTTCTGCATAACCTTTTACTGATTGACTATCTTGATAATAATTTTGGTTTTGTTGGAATAATACCTGATCGTAATCTCGAGGGAGGAATCACATGCACAATAACTTCTTCATCCGTGACCACGTGCGGATTGGCGCTTTCATCTGTCTCATCCGCTCGAGTTGAAGTTGTTCCCACCAATCTGAAGCTCTGCCCGTCAACTTATAGGCCACGAGTTTAACTTTCTTTTCTTCTACGATGTTCATGTAGTCGAAGAAACGTTCGACTTCAAGCAACCAATCGAGGAAGTCTTTGAAGTAGAGTTGGCCATTAAAACTAGGAAGATCGACTTTCATTTTAAATTCTTGAATCATCCTTTGGTTCATTGACAGCATTGCCCTACGATCAGTATAATTACGAATTCCAGCAATTGCTGGTGGTGGATCACCACCATGAACACGGAGTTGCCTTAGGTTTTCCGCCAAGAGATCCGCTATGCGGTCGATGGAAGCCTGCAGCCCTTGCATGACTTGTCGATTCTCTCGTCGCGCTACTTCGAAAGTTGTCGCCATTAAAGGTAGATTCCCTGGAGCATCACCCATGAGATTGTTGCTCATGGGATTCGTTAGAAGCCATCAATCAGGAGAAACCCGTTTCGATACCAAATCGACGCAGGGAGGACGTGAGGTCGAGCACCGTCTTCCTCAAGAGGATAACTATTCGAATCCACGGAACTTCTCTGGACTCCTCACGAGACTTTCGAATCCATGAGAAAAGAGAGTAGAAAATAGAAATAAATTCTAAATAAATTTGAAATAGATTAATGAATAATTGATAATCCTCTAATGCGTCTCCTTACACCATTAATAAAAAAAAAAAACTAAAATTTGTAATTACCAAAAATAGCAAAATTCTAACTCTAATAAAAATCCTAATTCTAATAAAACTCTTCTAAAGCCTAGTTTCTAAAAATAAAAATTGCAAATAAACTTTCTTTAGAAGAGTCGTAGTATAACTAAAAGTTATTTCTAAAAGAAAAGAAAATCTAAAACTCTAAAAATAATAAAAAATTCGGAAATACTAATAATAGTAAAATTTTCCTAAAAATTCATTTTTGAGCTGAAAGTGCGTGCTTTCTGAAGAAACGGACAGATGCGACCCACTTTGTGGGTCGGTTCACCTTGAATGGCCCGTTTCAGTAAAGATTGATAGGTTGTGCGCCCCATAATGATACCCAGATCAAAAGTTATGGTCAATTTACGATCCATCTTCTTTTGGCTCAACCATGCTAGGAACGTATCTGTGACACGTTCTACATCACAATTTGCCTCATGCAATTCCAAAACCATTTTTAACTTGGGCCAAGCAAGGATGGTATAATGGGCACCACTGATTATCCATATTGTTTATCCCTTTCTCAAATCATTTTAGAGTATGAGCCGAAAAGTATGAGCCCAAAAATGGGTAGATACAATGCCCAAGTGGACAACACCAAATAGTAAGCTTGGATTGCATTAAACACACACAACATTAAATGCAAGAATCATAGGTGGGGTGCTTCACTTGAGTATGGGATATGCCCTTAATTTGGGCACATACCTTAAAATGATATAAGAAAAGGGATTGATGGCATGGATAAACGCATATATCATTAAAGGAAACGGTGGGGATTGAACTACGACCATTGAAACATTGTAATGACTACTAAAGTTTTGTATCAGGATGACCTTATAAACATTCAAGTGGGAATGACCTTATAAACAGTTTGGATGACATATAACCCAAGAAGATGGGCAAAGTGGTTCAAAATCTAGGCGGAGACCAACCTTGGGCTTGGCACGTTGACAACACTACTCGTGTGGCCTCTTTGGGTTTTGGATCTAACTGACTTTTTTGTACAGTGTCTTAAAATGAGCTCACAAAATGAATGGACAGAGTGGATTTCTCAAAACCATAATGGTGGCCCCTAACTTTCCAGTTCTGTAATTTCTAGGAAGAGGACTGCACACCGAGTAAACACCATGGGCTTAGCGTTCTGAGTAAACTCCAGGCGCTCAACTATCATTCATGAGTTTTATCTACTCCCTCTGTTTCTTTTGAAAGATAATTTTAAGGCTTTATCCCAAAAATGAAGTATATCCAATTCCCAAGTGGAGCACCCAACGAAGCCGTGTGAATTAAATATCTATGGTTGAAAATTTATTTAGGTCTAAAGAAGTTTTAGATCAAATATTTGTGTTTGCCTTTCATCCATATCTGTTTGATCTTATGAGCAGGTTGGATGACAAATAAACATCGAGGGATGCCTTAGAAAGTTTTCAACGGTGGTATGATCCACTTAAGATTAGGATATGCATCAAGTTTGAGTTTAACCCTTAAAATGATCTAAAAATAATGAATAGACGACATGGATAAACCAAATGCATACACGGCAGGCCCATCAAAGTTTAGTCACTGCCATAAGAGTGTACTGAGTAACTCAGTAAACAATCCAATTTCTAATTTCTAACAGGAAATCCGTCTCCACGTTTGAAGCGGATTGGCTGGTGTACCACACACCACCAAATTATCTGCCGTGGGTACGTGTCGAGCGAAGACAGGCTTTGACGGACGCAGATTGCGTCCTACCCCGCCCAGACGGTAATCCGTTCAGGCAAGGCTACATGGGACCACCTTGATGTTAGTGTTTTATCCATGCATTCATTGCTTTTCTAAGATCATTTTAATGTATGAGCGAAAAAAAAACTTAGGTTACGGTCTTAAGTGGACTATAAAGCGGAGATTGAACTTTCACCGTTAAAAACTTCTTAAGGCCTGAAGAAGTTTCCGATCAAGCTGATGTTTATATTTTCACTTCATCCACCTTTACATGACCTTATTAATAGGTTGGATAGGAAAAAATCATCACAGTGGCCGTGTAGAAAGGTTTCAACTATGGGTGTAAAAACATCTATCTTACATTAAAATGAACCGAAAAAAGTGATAAATGGGGTGGATAAAACACTTGCATAAAGGTGGCCCCACAGATCCCCGCCCGGGGGTAGGATGCAATCCGCGTCCAGCTCCGAGGCTCCGAGTCGTACGAACAATTAAAAAAAAATGAAAGCCACATAGGTTTCGATGTATTTTTATAACCACACCGTTTATACGAGTCGGCAAGTGTATGGACGGTTCGGACATAACTCAGACCCACAGAACTTGGTGACGTGAACACATCAGCCACGTCGGTGGTGTGTGGTACACTAGCCAATCTGCTTCCGGCCGCGTTGCCTCGTACAACTCATTCACTCTCGCAGCGTCTGCCGGATTTCCTCCTACCGCGACCACGCGGGCGTTGCGCTTCTCGAACGGTATGTATTTTCTTCACAAGATTCGCTTGAAAATGACTTGATTTTTTGTTTTGGCAGAAGATTGGATAGAAATGATTCGATTTTTAGGGATTTTGTTGTTTTTTTTTTGGGGGTTTTTTATTTGGTAGGATCTGGGATTTTGTTTTGGGTGGATTGGGGTATTGTTTTGCTTCGATTAAGTACTTCCATATTAGGGTTTTGATTTGGTTTGATGGGTCTCTGATTTAAGGCTTTGATTAAATTCGATTTGGGTTTTGATTAAGTTCGATTGAGGCTTTGAATTTAGGGAATTAATTAAGTTGAATTGTTACTTTGCTTTCAGAGCTATGATTTTTAGTTTCCCTTTAATCGACAAGCCAACATATATTTTAGGGCACTTGATAATAATCTTTATCATCGATTACAAATCCTGATTTTATATAGAATGTGGAAATTCGAATGGCTGATTGAATTGGCTTGGATGGTCTGCCCATTATGGTGGTTGTTTTGTAATGTGACCTAACCATTGTTCATTAGATGCCTACCAATTGTCCAGTTAGGGCAGAATTTTAGTGTAGTTGTTGGTGTATGACCCATTACAGGTGGGCCTTTCAATTTCCTTGCAAAAAAATAAAAAATAAAAATAAAAATCCAGAGCTTAGTTCCATTAAGGGCTTATTTTGGAGCTTGTATTTGGAATGTGTTGAAATCCAAATCACAAATCAAGGTGATTCTGAATCCTCAATTGTGTTTGGCGGCTTGCATTTGAAATACACTGGAATCCAAAAATAGGAATGCAATGAAATTCTATAGTATATTTACAGGAATTTGAATTTGGTTATGAAATCAACTTTAACAGAATGACTGTAATAAGCCTATTAAAAAATATATATATTTCAGCAAAAAATGACGAAATTCCGACCTTTGGGTGGGCCACAAGCATAGGATAAAAAATGAGCTACTCGCCAATGTTTATTAATCATCAATTTACATGGCCAATGTTTGGACTATTTGGATCATTCTATTGATGTAATTTTAGTAATGCAACTAGTAATTTGATTGTTTTAGGATATCATCAGCGTGCCATGTGTACAATGGATTTGTAGCCTAGCGACACCTTTGTTACAAGCGCGGCTCTCTTGCCCATAAAAAGGTGCTAAAAAAGGCATTTCATTCCGAATCACGACAAAAGGGAGAAATTTCAGAATACACAAAAACTGTGTATTTCAAACACCTCCAATTCCAAATTCCTCCAAGTCCGCTCAGCCAAACGACTTTTGGATTCTGAATGCACTCAAATACACTCAAATCCACGAAGGCAAATGACCCCTAGTTGCATGCCATGGTATGATTTCTAAGTGTGTGCTGTGAAAATGAAAGTGATTTTTCTTTTTTTTTTTTTTTTTTTTTTTTTTTAAAGGACCCAAGTGTGAAAGTTTTCCTAAGCAAAATGGTTGACTGAGGTTTGGTAGCCACAACCTGTAAAGAACACCTCCAAATCCACTCTGCCAAACGACTTTTGGATTTTGAATGCACTCAAATCCACTAAAATCCACGAAGCCAAATGACCCCTAGTTGCATGCCGTGGTATGATTTCCAAGTGTGTGCTGTGAATATGAAAGTGAATTTTCTTTCCTATTTTTTTTTTTTTTTCTTTAAAGGACTCAAGTATGAAAGTTTTCCTAAGCGAAATGGTTGACTGAGGTTTGGTAGCCACAACCTGGAAAGAATACCTCCAAATCCACTCTGCCAAACGACTTTTGGATTCTGAATGCACTTAAATACACTCAAATCCACAAATCCAAATGACCCGTGGTTGCATGCCATGGTATGATTTCTAAGTGTGTGCTGTGAATATGAGAGTGATTTTTCTTTCCTTTTTATTTTTATTTTTATTTAAATGACCCAAGTACAAAAGTTTTCTTAAGAGAAATGGTTGACTGAGGTTTGGTAGCCACAACCTGGAAAGAACACCATTCATTTTCTTTGAGATAGTGCGGACCTAAATAAGAAGGCAACCATATAGGCTGTTCCATTCATTAGGGAGGCCACACAAATAAGTTAAATGAAGGCCATAGGCAATGCTGTTTAAACCGTCTATTCTTTTTGTGCAGGGTTGGCCTATTTGATGAGTGGATCATCCTGATTTTTTGCATACAATCATCTTAATCATGTGGCATGGGTTATGTTCTGCACATCTCAAACACCCCAACAAGCTTTGCAGATGAAATGTGCTGCGTGTATGGTTGTGGGGTTAGCTAATCACATGATTGTGCTATGCCTACCCCACTTTCTCTCTCCATCTCGAATGGATGGAGGAATCATAAACGAGTGGAGCCCATGATTGACATTCTAGACCATTGGTCTATCGATTCCTGTTCCCTAAAATTCTCCTCAGAAAATTTTCTTTTCTTGAAAGGTAACACTATTAGGGATTGAACTCTAGATCACTCACCTACACTACATAGTCTCTATTAGTTCATCTAATGAATATGAGACTCCTCAGAAGATCAATGTTGTCAAATGGCATTAGCGACCTGAGTAGTCCAGGGGGGCTGGTCACATATGCGACCGCACAAGCCCCAGTGAACATTTTTTTTTTTTTTTTGAAAAATCAAAAAATACCAAAGAGGAAAAATAGAAAAAGTATGTAAACTACTATAAGTGTTTGGAATTGTATTTTCATTGATATTTTGATTTTTTAAATATTTCTTACATATTTACATTATATCTTACAAGTAACAAAATTAAGAAGGTAATAAGTAATAATTAGTAAGTGCTCAAATGATGTTTTTTTTTTTTTGGAAAGATGCTTGAAACTTTTATTGAAAAAGCGCTGAGGTAGCACCAAAAAAAAAACAACAAAACAAAAGGAAAACATACAAAGAAAGAGAAAATTTCAACTTTTTCAACCAACCATTTCTCTCTGCCCACTCCACCACAATATCCTACACATAATTAGTGACCCAATCCATGGCTCCACGCTGTAGCAACTGTTACGAAAGCATCTCCCCTTCCTCTCACTCCTAATTGCCCATAAACTGTTAAGAAGATAAAGTCTCCAAATCGTGCAAGAATTCTCGCGAAGGGCCACCCTATGCCAAGCTAAAAGGAAATCACCAATGTTTTTATTTTTATTTTTTTAAAGATTACAGTTCTATATTAGATGAGAAAGGATTACAAAAGCAGGGAGAGTCAAGCCACTGAGATAGCGGGAAGACTACTCGGCTATATTAAAAAAAGGCATAGACCATGCCAAGCTGAATCTAGCAAGGAGAGAAACCCACACTTGGCTAACAAAGGAGTAATGGATGAGGAGGTGGTTAATTGACTCTGCATTGGACATACAAAGAAGACTGATCAAAATATTCGAAACTTGAAGCAATTCTTGTTAGGTTAAATTTAGGAGGGACTTCCTGTGGAAGGATTTTGATGAAAGCTTTTAGCTTCACCTTTTGAAATGGGAGGACATCTATAAGCCTGTTGACCAAGGGGGTGTTGGTTTGTGACCGCTTAAGATTATGAATTTGGCTTTGGAGATTTGGAACTGGGGAAGGTCATATGTAGCGAGACATTGTCTCTTATAAGTATGGTACCTCTTTGGGGGGATGGGAAACAAATAGATCCTCTCTCTATAGGGCTTCTCATTTTTGTAAGTCCATCATGTCGAACCGAAATTCTTTTTGGCAAGGTTTAGCACTTTCTGTGGGTGAGGACACTAAGATTCGTTTTTGGGATGACTACTGGTGTGGTGAGACCTCACTTCGGTCTGACTTTCCAGCTTTAGTTGATCTTGTGGTATCTCCTAATTTGGTAATGGCCGACTGCTTAGCAGAGATTGTGTTAGAGATTTTTTGGTCTCCGCCTACTAGGAGAAGCCTTTCTGATGATGAGACATCTGATTTTATCAATTTGTTGAGTCGCCTAAAGAGGGTCCAACCGCAAGGAGACTCTGACACTATGGTGTGGAAGCTTCACACCTCAAGCCAATTTACGGTTAAATCCTTCTACAGGCTGCTTTCTTCCCATGAGATTGGTCGGTTGGATTGGTTTGTGATGTAGGATACATGTGTGGATGTCATGTTTTACAGGAGATTATTTAAAGGACAATTCAAAGCACACAGGTTATGGGCCAAGTCCACTAAACAATAATTTCAACGATCAAATAGTAATTTCAAGAAGCAAAAATGCATGTCATTTCATTAGAAATCATCCCCACATGCACACATTCATATAAAGATTAAATCGCAGGATGTCAAGGTTGTTAGAACAACCCCTTAGCACAGAATATCAACAAAATACTCATGGGCAGATTCATACACACATAGAATTTACCATACTCATTTACTACATAAACTATGTTTAGAGGGGTGGGATAAATCTGTAATTTGGGAATTGAGGGTTGTGGGAGGAAATTGAGAAAGGGTCTAGGGTAGGTTTTATGTGGGAGGCAGGGACATAGGGTGTCGAGGTTTTGGGCACAATGGATTGAAGGATTTAGGCTAGATAGGATCAAAGAGGTGTTTTTAAAGGAGTAGAAGGAGAAGGAAAGACCATATCTTACAGAAGATAAACACGTGAGCGAGTCGCGTCCCCACAAAAAGATGGAATCTCATCCCCTTACTCCAAGTCTCATGGAGGGTTCTTCCAAGTCACATGGAAGAAAGAAATGTTTCTCTTTAGAAAACAAACGTGTACCCTTCATTACCCTAGGGTTGGACGTTTCCCCCCCTTAAATAGAGTTTTTACATTAAAAGTAAAATGACCAGACCAACATGCCCCTTTTAAAATCTAGCAAATTAGGGGCCCACTAAGAAATCCAAACCAACCAAAATGTGTAGAAAAATAACAAAACATAAATGGACACTAAAAACTGAAAAAGGACTTGATTACTTGGTGGGCCACCATGTGATCGGACGCGATCCAACGGTTGGATCTCAACCAAAATTCTCAAAAACTATCCTAACATTCCAAATAATGCAGCCCACGTGCATCCTCCCAGTTTGGGGCCTTCATGATGCACATCCTATGCACATGGGGTCTTCAAAGTGGCCCACGGGCTAGGCCCAAGTAGTGATCACCCAAATAAAGTGTGGGTTGGGTTGGGCCAGGGCCTGGGGCTTTCTTACGGAGATGCTGGTACACTTTGATGTCTGCATCTGTTTGCCTTTCACTTTTGGTCCTATGGGGCTCCTCTCAAAGTAGCTACTTTTGGTTGGGTCGTGGGAAGAAAGAAGGTCTTGATGATTGACAATCTGCACAAGAGGAATATGATGATACCTAACATGTTCTCCATGTGTAATCGTGATGCCAAGATGGTGGATCTTTTCATGTTTTGCCCTTTTGCTATAGAGATATGAGATCACTTTCTAGTGAAGTGTGGAGTGGATTGGGTAATGCCAAAGCCACTTTCTGATCTTCTTTGGGCTTGGCACAAGGGAGGCAGCAGGCTTTCCTCTCGTTCTAAATGACACTTTTCTCTTCTTGCCATTTGGCAGTGTATTTGGGGGGGGGGGGGGGGGGTCATTTTTGGGGTGGCTTTGCTTATCTTTGAATGGGTCGAGCTGTAATTTTTTCGGCTTTTGGTTGGTCCTTTCTGTGGACCCTTTTCTTTTTTCCTTGTCCCTTTGTATACTTTTTTGTTTTTCTTAATAAAATTCTTCATCCTTAAAAAAAAATCACAATCAAAATGATCATGGATTGCTTTTGGAGATTGTCGATAGGGAGAATTCTTTTTTTTTCTGCCCCTAGCCAAACAAAAGCCCCAATCTTAGGAGGGGCTCCATAATGCCAAACATGAGAAGTGTTTGCAACACTCCCTTTTTTTTGAAGCATGAAGTAGAATGATCTAATTGTGAAGCAACTTGACTTCTCTTTAGTTGAAATCGTGTTGTCGCTTTCACCAACCAACGGCCTGCAAGGATGAAGCCATGCCAAAGGGGCACCATACTCAGCCACTTCTTCGTCCCATAGGGAATGACGACATGGAAAACCACCTCACCATGAAGCTCAAAGCATTTGTTAATCATGATGCTTCGATTTGGAGCAAGACAAGCAATAACTGGGAAACGGATTGACAGAGGCAAGTTACCCCTCCAAACATCTTTCCAGAATCAAATCTTTTCCCCATTCCCTATCAAGAAAGAAACACCATTGAAGAACTTGGGCTTCACGCTAAAAATGGCTTTTCAAACTGATGAGGCTCTGTAGAGAGAAGATTTCTTAGTCCACCACCCTCCTATTGTACACTATATTTGCTTGCAACAACCTTTCTCGCGCTCTCGCCTCTATTTTGAACTGCCACCACCATTTGCCTAAGAGGGCATCATTCATAAACTCCAAAGAGCAAATGTTAGCACCACCTTCGTCATATGGTTTGCTCACTTCACCCCACTCTAATATGTGGAACTTTTTATTTTTTCTCGGCCGAGTATTCCCATAGAAAATTCTGCCTAAGCTTGTCAAGGTGGGTAAGAATTGCCTAAGCTTGTCAAGGTGGGTAAGAACTGCCTTTGGACACTTGAAGAATGACATGAAGTACATAGGAAGATTGGACACACACACACACACACACACACACACACACACACTACTCACTCAAAATTGTGAAAAGGAAACAACAAAATTTTTATTGATGACTTGATGCATAAATAGAAATACATTGTACAAACTGCATATTACAAATTTACAATTTACAATTGCAAACTACAAATTCAAAAAATTGAAAATAAGCTATAGACATCGATCCGTAATCCATTATGGCACATCGCCACAATCATTGCCGCCGCCACCCCCACCATCACCATCATCTCCTTCTTCGACGTATACTTCCTCTTTTGTTTCTTTGTCATCATTTCCCACAGGTTCTTCATCCACATCTAATGGTTAATTATATTTTTCTTCTCTCTCTTGAATCTTGTCTTCTTCTCAACCTTGACTATTACTAGGCTTCGCTGGTCTTCTTGGTCTTTAAATTGAAGAATATTTTCTAGGTGTTGATCCAAATGCGGTATCTTCAACTTAGGCCCATGTTAGGTCCTATTACGCAAACACCGGGTTCTCCATCTCCACAAGCCACTCATTGTCTGCCTCCAAATCATACACGTAGATGGAAATAATAAAGTTATGCTTTTCTTGCCTAGCTACGAATCATTCTCGTAGCTTTTGATTGTATTGGATGAGTTAGGTCTACTAGCTTCTTTGTTCAAGACAATTCCTTATTTATATATATATATATATATATATATATATATATATATGTGGATCTGTATAACTTTTGTATTAAAAGTGAGTTAATAATAGCGATTATTGATTAGATACCTTTAATATTCACTTTAAATTTAAAATTTAAAGAGTGAATTGAAAATCTTACCAACTTGAATGTATTCTAATTGTTCGCAACTACTTCTACAACATGTGAAGTCTAAATTTTTTGTGGCCTACTTCTTTATGCTAAATCCTTCTTGTTCAGGTCCACCTTGTACATTCATCACTGGTCAGTTGTGCAAATAATAGTTAAAAGTGGGGTAAGTTAGACTAGACTTTGTATATTGTAGGAAGTTATTCTTAGTTAGAGTAATCCACTAAGATGTTCATACTTGGCAATTTCAAAGTTCTATGCGTGATGATTTCCTTTGAGAAAATTCTCACACTCTTCATGTAGAGCCTATAAATCCTATCCTTGTTTAACTTTATCTAGAACCATTCTCTTCAAACATCAAGAAATCCTACCGTCAATGTTGTCAAAATCGTTGTCATATTGCATATCATAATAGGGGTTTAATTGTATTGAATCACAAGTCTTATCGTAAATTGTAAGTTTTTTAAAAATGTTTTTCTTGGAAAAAAGATAAGAAAAATATAAAGAAATCAGAAAAAAAAACTCATCAATCGCCTTTTTGCGTACAACCTTTATAGTGTTAAAAAGGCTGTTGCAAATCGGGTGATGGCTAGATGAAGAAAATTACCGCCAGTGTGTTTTCTTATGTTATGGAGTAGAAGGGTATGTATATACATAAACATATGATTCTTTTAGCCGTAGCAATCACCTTAATATGCAACCTACTGCTATCTTCTAACATTAAATTTATAAAATGTGCTATGCATGGAGTCCAAAATAAATGGCTTCGCTTCTCCATAAGAAGGCAACCAACGCCTACAAAGGAGGCTACGTTGTTCGTGATGATTTGGATAACATATTCTTCTCCTATTTCCTCAGCCACATTATCTAATAATTTAAATAAATTTTCAACTAATGGAAATGGGCTGATGGATCCACAAATTTCAAGAACATTGTCCCAGTTGGACAATTAACAAAAATGTTAATTAGTGTTTGAACTGATCTATCGGTCCATTCATCGGCTATTAAAGTACATTCATAGAATTTTCATGCCTCTTTGTATTCGACAATAAAGCTTCTGGTAAAATCAACATCTATTTTGGGACACGTTTCCCTCACTTCATGATATGAAGTTGGCTTAGTCTAGCTCCAAATTGACCTATTGCTTCAATAATTACCTTGAAATCTTTTAATTTAATAGTGTTGAAAGCAACACCGGCTTGACATAACCACTTAGCAGTATATTGAATTGTGATTTTTCTGTCTTTTTTTTCATAGTAGTTTTATAATGTCATTTGCATGGGTCATTTACCCCTTTGGTTAACCACATTCTTGGGATATGGTTTGCACTACCTATCTAATGGCCCATGCCCATAAGATCTTTTAGGTGCCGGACCTGGTGGTCCAGAATTTTCGGTCGATGTAGGAGGGGTATCATTAATCTCAACAATATCAATATTCTCATAAGCTTCGTCCCATAAATTTTCCACATTATCATGTCTTTTTTCTAGCATGTTTGTCAATGTACTCCATATTTCCTTTCGGATCTTCAGTGTGACATTCAGGGATGCGGTTGCATTAGATCTTGGCATATATGCAAGGTGTTGTTTGTGCTGTTCAATGCCACAATACTTAAAACCCACAAAGTTCACACACTATTAAGGACCATTCATTAGCACTATGGTGCCCATACTTACAACTTGGGTTCAAAGAAGGAAGAGAGAGAGAGAGAGAGAGAGAGAGAGAGAGAGAGAGAGAGAGAGAGAGAGAGAGAGAGAGAGAGAGAGAGAGAGAGAGAGAGAGAGAGAGAGAGAGAGAGAGAGAGAGAGAGAGAGAGAGAGAGAGAGAGAGAGAGAGAGAGAGAGAGAGAGAGAGAGAGAGAGAGAGAGAGAGAGAGAGAGAGAGAGAGAGAGAGAGAGAGAGAGAGAGAGAGAGAGAGAGAGAGAGAGAGAGAGAGAGAGAGAGAGAGAGAGAGAGAGAGAGTCTTGCTTCTTTGCTTGATTCTTGATCTTGAAACTTGAAAGAGTATTTTTTGCTTGATTCTTGATCTTGATACTTGAAAGAGCAAGTCTTGAATCTTGATTGTTGAAACTTGGGGAAGAGAATAAGTGTATATATATGAGGGAGACTAATAAGATTAAGATGCCGTTGATATAACTTATTTTCAGCACTTACATGATTCAGATCGTTTGGAAAATCCAGATTATTAAGTGCTAAAGTTAGTTACGATTCAGTCCAATTGATTAAAATCGTATATGCGATCCCATTCCCATCACTATTTCTGCATAACATCATGGCATGATGGCATATGCAGTCCAATTGATTAAAATCGTATATGCGATCCCATATGACAAAACTACAGAAGATACTAGCTATTAGGACCTATTTCACTTGGACATGTGCCTTTGTTGTATTTTCTTATTACCTTGGTGGTCCATGGAAATTTTGAAGCATAGCTCATCTACTATGTGACACAACAAACCAGTGGTCAAGATAACCGAAACGCGGGTAGTGTTTGTTAGAATTGAAAACGTGTATATTGTGCAAAAGGTGCAGGCCATGTCTCAATTCATGTATGGGAGTTGATATCGTAGATCCAGAAGAACCATAATATAGGAGAGCCATATTGCTACATAATTTTCCATCTAGTGGGACACGATGGATGGGAATTGCTTAAAGAGATGCATACATTGGATGATCCTAGCCATCTAAACGGTTGCCTTCAAATCGACGGTGGGAAAGAAAAAACAATTATTGGTCAACATTATGTGATGGAAACACCATCCATCCATAATGAGGCCCACTAGGTGGACAGTTCATGTTGATGGAACTACAGTGTTTTAAATAGCGTCGCTGCAATCCAAATAGTGGGTCCTGTTGTTGGTGAAGAATATCTGTACATGCACCCACATCAGATAGTTTTAGCCATCTGTTCAAGGGCCTACACATGTACGGTTGAAGATTTATGAGTTTTCTAATTGGTGTGAAACTCACATAGTCACACTTAAATGTTTTAAAAGAAAAATGGGTTTCAAAAGAGTGTTTCAAAAGCCCTCTTTCGAATGCCCTAATACTCTCAAGGGCAAGCTCTCTTTCGACCAAACTTCCTTCTATTCTCTTAATCCAAGGAACTGTTAGAGACGAAACTTTAGGGCATTGATCGGTCCTTTGGGAAGGTCCTATCGCTGAAGTTTCATGGGCATTGGAGCCCAAACAAAGGAGAATTTCAAGATTCCCCATTTGAAGTGCGTCCAGCTGTGGAGCTGAAGATGTGCATTTTTTGATTGATTTATACAGGTATTTCTTTTAGTCTTTATCTCAATTAATAACTTTTATTTTATTGTGATTGATTTAATATTGATTTAGAGTGTCTTTTGATTTTATTTTTCCAATTTTGGGGGTCGTTACCGTGCATTATTGTAGAATACGCTTGTTCTACATCAATTTGTGTAGTGTGTAGTGGTTGTTCTGTGTAGTGTAGTGTTCAGTGTCCAGTGTCCACTTGATGATGTTGGTCCTCCTGTTTTCTATATTATGGCTGCCTCTTGTTTTCTCTGGTTGGTTGAACCATCATGTGGGCAACCACAAAACAGTTGGTTTGAATATAAATAGATTGATTTTTGATAAGTGATAATTAATGACTTGTTTTGAACATGCTTTTATATGAAAAAATGAAGCATTTTATGCATTAAAAAAACTTTTTTGTTGTTTTTTAAATATTTATTCTTACTAATTATCATTTATTCTTATTATTTTAATTTTAAAAAAAAGTATCGTGTAGCTTACGCTGCATGCTATAGAGGGTTGATCGCTATGCGCTATTTAAAACACTAGATGGAAGTATTATAACACCATAATGGACAATTCAAACTTCAAACATTGCACACCAGTAGATCTAGTCTGGTCATTAAGTGGGCAATACATGTATGAGAAAATGGATAGATATAAAAATGGTGACTTACATTCTTATTCAATGTACGCATGTGACCCTCTTGATGACTGAACCTTCTTGACGTTTGGGCAGGCATGTGCAAAGTGGTCCCACCTGATGAGTGGCGCCCTGTATCACACACAGTACGCCATGAATCCTCTTTCAAGTCTCTCCTCACATTAGTCCCACCATTCACCATTTCAAGTTGTGGGAGTATTAGGATGGTTGATTTGTTGCAAGAAATAATTGTTGCATGCTTCTTTCTTTGCTCTATTTCTTCTTATAATTGTTTTCGGATTGCTCTGGGTTTCTTGGATCAAGGGACCTTTGTGTATGTTGTAGGAATTTTTATTGATTTCTGTAATTTGGTCATGTTTGCTCAATGGCGTTACGCTTGGCTAGTGAGGTGGTGGGTCCAGACCATCCATCTAGCTGGTGTTGGATGGCCAGCAGCTAAGTAACACATTTGTTGGATGATTGCAGCCATCACTTTTCCCCATTGAATGTTGAGCGTAAACCATTTTTCATTTCTGTCGGTTTGAAAGCCACTGAGATGGTTGGGATTGTACAAGTGGTGTACTTTCAACCATGTGCCATCCTCATATATGAGGCTCTAGATGGGCAGTATGGGTCTATCTCCCACCTGCCACATATAGGGTACTGGGTGCGATTGAGGCAAGACGAGTTCTTTTAGAAAAATGGAGGGGCTTAGACTACCTTTTCAGATATTTAATATTCCGACGGTAGAATGCAATACAGGTTTATTTCGGATGGTTATGGTTACTTTGGGAATTTAGGGTGTTTCTTGTAATGTATTTTCTGTGATTGTCTGTGATAGATTGGGCAATCATGTCATCTAAAAAAAGTAAAAAATTTGTATGCATACAATGCTTAAAATTTTGAAATAATCTCTATGCCTCTCAGACCAAAGGGACCTTTGTTTCTGTTAATGCGAACAATAGGTGATTAGATAAGTGTACTTTTGGAAATTAAGAATTTCTTTCATACAAAGTGATATCCATTAATATCAAGATGCTTCACAAATCAATCAAGCGTTGTGCTATTATTGATTGCTTGGAACTGAAAATGGGTTTATTTTACTCAATCCATTGTTCTGCTTGTACGAAGTCATCATTGATTTTGAAGGAACAACTATCACACTCTTTGGTTGGAGCCTTCTCAGCTTTCCTTCTGCCGTTGTTTTGGGCTTTTTATAACTCATGATACAGTTTAGGCAGAAAAACCTCCAACCCATACTTAACCCTTTGGACTCCTACCCTTGTACCTCCAAACCAGCTTAGCAGCTCCTGTTCACCCCCTTTTACCTCCAAACCAGCTCCTGTTCACTAGTTTAATGGCTTTATAGTGTTTGCCTTATGTTTTAAATGAATGAAACCCAAGTCATCAATATTTCCTCAAGATCCCTCCCTAGAGATGTCAATACACCAGATCTTCCCAAAACCTACTCGTTGGGTAGGGATGAACAATGCGTAGAGATTAACCCATTTGATTCTCAGTCCTTTCCAACTCCTAAAGCATTCCAGTCAGGTTGTTCTTTCTTCGAAACCCTGAATTCCATCTTCTCTCACCATACCACTAACGCATGTCTCATGTATCAGAAGTTTTTTTTTTTTTTTTTTAATGGTAGATTGCATTATATCCCTAGGGCAATGTGTGTTTGCTTGAGGTAGACAAATTCCCAATATTACACTATTTGCGCATGGATGCAATAGAAGTGGAGTCAGTGACATGCAAGATCAACAGGGAGAAGGCCTCAGAATCAGTTTGCAACATCCTAAGAGCATTTCTATGTGGCAACAAGTTGTATAGGGTGTCCTTAACATCCAAACACTGAAAAGAAGATGTTCTTTGAATGTTAAGTGCAATTTCGTTCCATTTTTCTGCAACCCATACAATAAGGGTTAGTTCAGTAGCAAGACACAGTATATCATGGTAGGAGCAACTTGCTGGAAACAAGTTTGTCTTTGAATATTATGTGCAATTCTGTTCCATGTTTCTCCGACCCGTACAAAAGAGCTAGTTTGGTAGCAAGAGAAAAAATATATTGTAGTGGGAGCACTTGCTGGAAAGGTGTACTCACTTCGCAATCATTAAATTTGTCTTTAGCACTTGAGAGGAAATTGCACAAACTGTAACATTTTAAAATATCACAGCAGGGGTTGCTCAAAGACAAAAGTGAAAGAAAAGGTGTTGTAACCATGCCCCTGCAACAAATGTTCCTACCATTACTTTTTGTCTTGCTGCCATTGTATCTCTAAGATTAATTTAAAACTATTACTCTTTGGATCGAATTGTAAATCATATGATTCTAACAAGAATGGGAGAGAGAGAGAGAGAGAGAGAGAGAGAGAGAGAGAGAGAGAGAGAGAGAGAGAGAGAGAGAGAGAGAGAGAGAGAGAGAGAGAGATAGAGAGAGAGAGAGAGAGAGAGAGAGCTCCAAACTTAACCTCTATTTCAACCATTAGAAATCCGAGAGGAATCTGAAGAACTTTTTTTTCGAACTCCTTATACCATAGGTGAACAAAATCCATTCCTTTGCTCTTTCAATACCCTGGCTCTTGCAATGGTTCAAATCTTATCTCTCTTTTGATTTGGTATGTCACTGGTGTGGCCTTGCTTGATTGGGTGTTACCTCTGGTCAACACTCAAATGAGAAGACTGCAGATAAAATGGCTATGGAGAGCCATAAAAGCTGTCCATAGCCTTGGGTCCTCTGGAATTTTTCCACAGTAACAAATGGGACAGGAGCAATATAAAACTCTTTTTTCAAGCAAAAGTCATTAATCTCAAACAATAAAAAATACACTCCAGATCTCTCTGTGGAAGTTTTCATATTAGGAAGGTAACACATGAAATTCACTATTTTTTTGTAGAAATCATGAAATTCTTAAGACAGTTTTTTATATTGTATTTTTGCTACTGTAATTCTATATTGGGAAGAACAACAATGCTAACATTGGGATTCATGATTCTTGATGCTTGCTCATCAAGGTTCTTCTACTCTGATTTGAATTCTCTATTATCATTTTCTAAAACATATGATGGTGTTCATCATAATTGTTGATTAATGATGAATGTGGATGGGGATGGCTAATTGCACGGTATCTTTCTTTTTAGTAATTTTCTTTTACAATTTTCTACATTTCTTCATAGCTTTGTATCATACATACATGTGTGTGTGTGTGCGTGTGTGATTGTAAAATCTATAAAGATATTACGGTTTACAATACAACTTCTTTCGTGATTGATGCAATTCTGATTTTCAGAACGATGTTTAGGTGAGTTATTATCGAAGTCCTGTTGCTTTGTAAGTATAAACTAATCAGGCTCTGTGCAATCTGATTTATCAAAAAAATATCAACATAGACTGCTGAGTATTCTTCATGTCAATGCTCTGTAATACTGCCATAAGCTTAGTGGAATCTACTTGATGCGGTTCAACCATATCTAGTAGTGATGCAAAGAGGGTTTGTCTTCCAAATAAAGGCTTGGATTTCTTACCAGTAGCTGTAGTATGCTTGCTTATGAAGGATTCTTTTTCTTTGCATGGTGTAGGCATATAGACTTTGTGTCATTTTTATGAAGTCTCAGTGTGGAAAAGTTCTCTTGTGAGGATTATGCAAATCTTATTGCCACTTGTGGTTCAAGATGATTTCTAACTGCTTTATCGATTAATTTCCCCACTCGGCTTTCTGTTTGGATTCCTTTCTACGTTTGTCATACTTGTACTAGGGTAGTCGATTTGACTTGTGTAGGATTAGTTTTTCATAAGAAGAGCTTGTGTTTGGAATTGGACTCTTTTTAATAAATAGAGGTGCACTGCATCTCCTATGATGTAGTGGCTTTGTTTTTATAAAATAGAAGTCAGTGTCAAATGTGATGTAGTACCAAAAATGTAATAAAGGGAGAGAAGAACTTTATTGCTATAACTTGGATCAAGAGTACGAAGGCCAAATGAGAAGTAGAGAAGGAGATAAATTGGGGATTCACTCACCCGAGGGGTTGGGGAATCACTCACCCAGCAAGAGAGGAATCACTCAACTCTTAATGGAGATGCCAAGGCTCTCACAAATACAAAGCTTGTCAAAAAACAACCCTAGGTTGTCCCTTCTCATGGATTGATTACCACCCCCCCCCCCACACACACACACACACATATAAGTGTTTTAAATAGTGGTAGTGTTGCGTAGCGTTCATTCCTCTATAGCGTAAGCTACATGATACTTCTATTTTTTAATTTAAAAATAGTAAAAATATGATAAATAGTAAGAAAAAAACAAAAATATATAAAAATGCCTAAAAGATGATTCATTTTTTCCTGTATAGGCATTGTTCAAACAAGTTATTAATCATCATTTGTCAAAAGTCAATTCACATAAACCAAATAAAATTATTATCACATCAAAAACTTTTTAAGCAAACTATAATTAATAATGTCTAATTAAAACCATAAGTCACAAGTACTAAAAGAAATTAAAATCCCTTAGGTTAAGAGTATTAAGTACAAAATACAAAATATAATTACCTTCAAAAAATTACAAAACATAATTACTATTTATTTAAAAAAAGGCGTAGCGTCCTTTCAAAAAAAAAAAGGCGTAGCGTACGCTACATATGCTATGCATGTTACGACCCCTGTAGCGTACGCTATAGGGCATTAGCCATTAGAGGGGTAATAAATGCACTTTGAAAGTTGTAGAGCTTTTCCCATGTGACCATTGGTGTCTTCAAAGCCTGCTTGAATGTGATATGGTGTTCTCGGTGCATCAAGGGCTGCTTCAATCTCCTCCCCATCAAAAGACTCATCCTCGAGTTCGTCTTGGTAATTCTTTCCCACATTCTTCTGTCGAGATCCTATAACTCCTAATTGTTGATCCAAGTATCTTTGAACCCTGGTTTGTTCTAATTAAATATTGGGTGTAGTTACCTTGCTTTGTGGTTGTTGATCATACATCAAGAATGTCAACAATTTCGGACAATCCAAGTGAAGGAGGAATCCCCAAATCATCAAGTTTTGGTAGGGAGTTGATTCGAGTCACCATGATATATATAAAGATTAGCAATATTGAAATCAGGAATGATCCCCATTAGATTGGGTAACTCAATTCGATATGCATTCAGCCCGATCTTTTTGAGGATGCGGCATGGCCCAACCTTTTTGTTCTTTAACTTGCGATAGGTACCCTTTGGGGATCATTCCTTCCGTAAGTAAATCATAACCAAGTCATCTTCTTAAACTTGACGTGGTGACGGTGTGCATCAACGGCTTCTTTGTAAGGGTCATTGGCTCGCTGCAGATTGGCTCCAACTTGCTCTTGAACTTTTCGGATGTGGGTACAAGCAATGTTTTAAATATCGACGATATTGGCCGATATATCCCACGATATATCTTGTTTCCCACTCGTGCGATACGAAATGCACAGGTAGTGCTGATATATCTCACATGTTCTATCCGTTAAGCATTTTCAATTTCCAATCCCCCCCCCCCCCCCCTTTTTTTTTTTGAAATTACGTTAAATCAGTGTCAAATGGTTACAAATCCATTGGTTCTTCATGTTTTGTATGAAAAATCATGAAATTGGACCTTTAATTTCGATATCTATTAGTTTTTCACGTTCTCCATTTTTTTTTTTTGAAATTTTCCTTCAACCAGCTGTCAATTGAGACTAATTTTGAAGTATTTAGGAGTAATTGATAAAATAATCATCACATATACTCTAATTTCGAAAATTGAATGTAGGTGGTCCAATTTGGGGAAATTCGAAAATTCCCAAATTCCTCCCAAATTGCTTGTAATGTTGCATTCCAAACGTGAAATCAAGCATGTATGAGAGCTGATCCACTAATTTTTAAAGTCCTTGTCAATTTTTGGAAAATAAAAATTTATTATTATTATTTTAAATTTCCCTTCAACCAGTTGTCAATTGAGACTAATTTCGAAGTATTTAGGAGTGTTTGATGAAATGATTGTCACATACACTCTAAATGTTAGGCATTCAATTTGAATATAGTTGCACTAGTTCAGTCAGACATTGCATAGCTTAAGACCCTATACGAAGGAAACATATCATGTGCACTTCTTTTTTTAGATGTTATGATTTAAAAGTGTGTATTAATGTCTTTTTTAACAATCCTTGAAGTTTCATTAAAAAACTCGACCATTTTCCCAATGTTTCCCCATGTTTTTCAAAAAGTGTTTTAAATTACCCAATACAAACGATATATCCCGTGCGATTACCGATATGCATCTGTATCCTCGGGATGCGATACGTAACGCGATGCCAATATTTCGAACACTGGGTACAAGTTCTTCAACTTCAATGCTACTCTTTCCTGGATTAGGAGTAGGTACCTGATCTAGAATGTGACCTGGATTCTTTCCATTTGCCACTTCAAAAGGAGTCATTTGGGTATATCGACACTTGGAGTTGTTATAGGTGAACTCGGTTTAAGACGACAAAATCCCATTGTGTGGATGATCACTTCCTAAGCATCAAAGCAGATTTACCAAGGGATCAATTCACCACTCTGGTTTGGCCATAGGTTTGTGGATGATGGGTACTTGAAAATTGAATTTGGGTGCCCAGAAGTTTCCATAAAGTTTACTAAAAGTAACTTACAAACCGTGTATCTTGATCGGATGTGATGGTCTTCGGTACTCAATAGAGCCAGACAATTTCTTTGAAGAAGATGTGAGCAATATGATGGGCATCAGTGGTATTCCTGCATGGCATAAAATGTACCATTTTAAAGAACATGTCAACATTTTAGAGAACATGTCAACCGTCAAAAAGATAGAATTATAAATCTATTGGGTTCTTGGTAACCCAAGTACAAAGTCCATACCAATATCCTCCCATGGATGGGTTGGTATGGGTGAAGGTTGGTACAGTCCATAATTTTGTTTTCCACCCTTAGCCCTTTGGTATGTCATGCATTGATGAACGGACCATTCTACATTTCAGTTCAACTTAAACCAAAAGTGACAGTCGCGGACCATAGCGATGGTCTTATCTCAACCAAAGTGACCTCCTAAGCCACCACCATGTAGGTGTTGTACGGATCCTTTGGGAATGCACAAATGGTTACCCTTGAAAAGAGATCCATCCACAATGGATTGTGGAGTCCATTCAAGGTCCTCTTCACCATGGAATCACAGCCAAACAATTGAATTACTCACATGTCAATTTTTGGTACTTAGCTTCAGCTTTAGGGCCATGGATTTCTTTTCCCTGTATTTGAATTCAGAAACTGAAGCTGACTGCAACAGTCATTGAAAACTTATGATGGCCATATTCATTCTAGTTATTATTATTATTATTTTTTATTTTTAAATCTGAGGAATTGAATGATTGTTGACCTGAGGATTTATGCACATGTACTTAAGTTTTCAGTTTGTAAAAGTGATGCTCTCATTGATATGTTGGGGCCCACTGTAGATGGACCATGCCTTGAACATCTACTTGATAGTATAATTGTAACCTGTCAATTTGCAGCCCACAAGTAGACCGTTAAGTAGAGATAAACGGATTAAGTAATGGTCCTCATCCAGCTGAAAGGAAGTGCCAATTTTGGGGGCTAGGATCCTCCACTCCGAGACTTTTGAGACGTGGTCTATCCATGTGACCATGTCAATGTACAAATGATCAATGATCTGGATTAACGAAAGATGGAGCCCACTTATACAAACTAGAAAACAACTGTACTATGCATATCCTCTATCCTATGTGTAGCATATCCTCAGGTTGACATCATATAACTTTGCTTGATGTTTGTCTTCTTGTTTTCTGAACGGAGATAATTTTTCATTCATTTTAAATAATACTTTTGGCAGAGAAAATGTCTGATTATGAAAATGTTGTCCGGGGGAAGC
The DNA here is from genome assembly GCA_030180095.1 of Magnolia changhungtana. NCBI lineage: Eukaryota > Viridiplantae > Streptophyta > Magnoliopsida > Magnoliales > Magnoliaceae > Magnolia > Magnolia changhungtana. The sequence goes on from JASAUF010000098.1 coordinate 1,059,230, forward strand.
TGAAACTGAAAGGAAAAGCCTTGGATGTTAAGGCAGGTGGGATGAAGAAGAAAAAGAAACACAAGCAGTATTATGATCGAACAACTCAGATAGTGGGAGGTGAACTTTCAGCAGGTTATTACTCTCCATGAAATCCTGAAATTGTCTTGTTATTCTTCTTGATATGACTTCAACCTGATGCCCATAAACTTTCCAACACGGGTGAATGCTAAATATCTAAAACATTCTGTTAACTGCTTTAAAAATTTCAAACATGCCCTATTAGCCTCTTTTAGTAACTACCCACATTCTTTCTTGAGAAGATATAGATTACAGATTGGAGTTCCAAACAACTCAAGGATTACCTTGGATCTGCCTGACATTCCCTTTCATGTTTAATGCTTGGCCTGAAATGCCTGTTCTTTCATTTGGGTCAGCATTCTGTACAATGGGGCCCATCTTTAAGTTTTCCAGGCTGTTCATCTGGTGGGCAAGCCTGTGGATGGGCAATATACTACATTAAACTTTTGTCGTCAGAATCCCAGCTATCTGAAGATCGCTCTTTAAGTGAGGCTGGAAAGAACATATCTCCAAAGGCCCGTATGTGAGGAAAAGTCCGTGGGTCAAGTTGTTGAGATTGTTTGGTGGCTGAACCCAGCAGTAAATAATCTGGGGTCACTGAAAGATGGCCTCCACCTTCCAGAATACTGCTTATGCTGTTATTTCTGGCTGTGGATTGTATAGTAGCTTTATATGATTATTTATTTTAGCAAATGCTTCCTTATATTTGGACTGGCGCACTTGAAATCTTGGAAATATCCAACCTATAACTGTTAGCGATATACTCCGAGTGCCTGACCTATGGTACCCTGCCTTCAGTTTGCCTGCCCCTCTACAGGAAAGGGCCCCACAATTCAGATGTCTTATGGCACCATGCTGAAGCAGAATGACGATTGAATTGCGGGTCCCCTGCCCTGCAAAATGAAAGGAAATTAAGGTTCTGGATCTTTATTTTATTTTCCTATCTGAATGGGCCCTTGACATGGTGCCATGATTTTATTTATTTATTTTTTTTTCATTTATTAGGTGGAAGTACAGAACTCCCAACTGATCCTGATGAGGTTATTAATGAAGCCGACAAGCTAGGGAATGATGGACAGCCACCTGCATACGACGATCATCTCACACCAGCTGAGAGGCGATACATCGAAGAGAGGGAGAGGATCGATAACCAAAGACTGGCGAAAACCTCAAACAAATCACATAGGGACCGGATTCAGGATTTCAACCAATATCTGGCAAATCTTAGTGAGCACTACGACATTCCTAAAGTGGGCCCTGGGTGACCCATTGATCCCAGGCATGAAATATGTATTCTATCACCTCGAAAATCATGCAATGCTCTTTCAGCGTGGATGTTCTGTTTGCTGTTTTGTGTTCAGAACTTACCTACACTGCACCTTGTGCTTCCGAGAGACAACAGCACTGATTTGGAACTTCGATTTCTGCATTTATATAGTTTTAGAAAATCAAACTTATTTGATCGTGTTAAGATTCCATCCAATATGGACTAGTTGCACCGATTGGACAGGTCCCAACCCTAAATTTTTTCAGGGCGCCTGGTGGATGGTTGGGATTGTCTGATCGGTGCAATCAGTTTGTTGTAGAGGTGGTTATGAGTTTACTGCCGGTTTAGTTTCACATTATTTCTTTTTGAGGTTAGATACACTACAAAGCTTTTTTCCTTCGACACAATGCAGGTGGCTTGCCACGGTGTGCATTACATCTTATCCATCCATTATGTGAAACCCACTCATGTTCTCCTTGGCACCCAAAAATCATGCGGATCCAAAACTCAGGCGGGTCACACCATGTAATAACGCTAATCCAAAAACCTCTAAAATAACATGGTGTGGCCCGTCTGAGTTTTGGAATGGCCTGATTTTGGGGTGTCCATTCATCCTGATGGAGCGCTTCTTCTGAATGGATTGGGATGTCACCCACAATTTTGAAGGTTATTAATGATGGGTATCCCATTCCAACTGTTCCCAGTCGTGAATCCCACCTGAGTATGATTATCTTTTGGATCCTAAGGGTAAACTGGGGGGGCTCATGTGATGGATGGATTGAATGTCATACCCACATGAGTGGGTCCCATACATCGTGTTGCAGGTTAAAGCCCTGTTGTAGATTCTGCCTGCACAGAAGTAGAATTATTTCATTAGAGTTGTCTGGCTGACGCCTAAAAATGAGTTCTCATCTTAGTTCATATTTCTATTTGGTGAGGATTAAAAATAATCTTGATAGCCACAAATATCATGAAACTTCATGGTATTTGGTGCAACCAAACACAACTAAAATGAGAAAACTGATTTTTAGGCCTCTAGCAAACAAGCCCTAAATTTTATAAAAAAATTAATAAAGCCAAAGTCATATACAGTCTACACCAAGAAGCCCATGTACACTAATTATCCACCTTTCAAGTACCCATATAGAATCATTATGGTTTCATTGTGGGCCCACTTTGGATTGGTCCCACTGCAAAAAAAAAAAAAACCAAGGAACATTAGGAAATGTATCAACATAGAGAAGAGAGGCGGCTAATGTAGATAAATCTCAACCATCCAAATAGCTGTATATAAAAAATTGATAATAACATGTTAAGAGCAATAGGAAAGTGGCCCAAATAAAACAGTGTAAATGGTTGTTGATAGAGAGCCATGATTCCGGTGGTGGACCATTAGATAGGAGGGATCCACCCTTGATTTCGCATTGTGATCGCCCCAATATCACTTTGATTGTCGTCGCCACCATTCAAATGGGGGCCTGTGAGATGGATGGTAAGAGCATGTGTTACTCCTTTTTATTTTGCTCTCCATTAATTTTCCATCTTTCTATTTTTTGGGTCATGAGCAATCTACTGGATTCCTCACATCCGGTGGTCTTTGCGAATTCCCAAGTGGGGCCCAGACGGACACTGCTGAACTTCTTGTTCCTATGTGTACATCCAGGCCGTTTATCTGATGGGTCCTACCCGGTAGCTAGGTAGGGCCCACCGTCCCCCGGTGAATTTTGGGATGTGGTCCATCTATAGCGGTTCATCTGGGGCCTTTTGTTAGCCCATTGTACCCGATACTTGGATCACTTGATGGCCCACTTTAGGGGCTATTTTGCACCGTCATTGGGGGTATTGGAGTGGATTTGGAATTCAGGGGAGGTTTGGCAACATCCATTGGGAGGTATTTGGAGTCCATTGGATTTGGAATGCTCAATTTTGCTGAGTTTTGCAACTTCTCCCTTTTGCTGAGATTGTTAATCCTCCAACCAGTAAAGATTTACTGCAAAAGGCTATCATAGGAAGTTAGGTGGGGCCTACCATGATGTTTTTGATAAATCCATCATGTCCATTTTGCCAACTCATTTTAGGACATGAGACCAAAAATAAGTTGGATCCAAAACTAAAAGAGGAGACACGCAAGGAAAAAGTGGGGAAAGAAATGCCAACCATTACTTTCTTGGGTCCACCTTGATGTTTATACCATATCCAAACCATTTATAAGGTTCCACCGTGATTAACTGAAAACACAAATAATAGGCACGATACAAAACTTCTATGCCCATTTGAATGTTTCAATGGTCTTTTTTTTTTTTTTTTTTGTCTGAAGTCCTATAATGAGCTGGCGAAATGAATGGAACGAGTGGATTTATCATAAACATCACAGTGGGGCCCAACCTATCTTCCCAGTCTCCAATCCTCTCCCTCCTTTGCTCAATTTTTAAGGGCAAGAGAATCACACTGGGCAACTAATCTATTGTACATGTGGCCCACTAATAATATTCAAAAAAAAAAAATAATAATAATAAATCAAATTATCTACTGCATCGCTAAAATTATACTAATAGAATAATTTGAGAAGTGCAAACATTGGCCATGTAAACCAATGGTTAAAAAATGATCCTATCCTTGTGGCCCATCCAAGGCTTGAAATTGCATTTTTTTTTTTTGCCAACATATGTATTTAATGAGCTTATTAGAATCCTTATGTCAAAGATATGTACACTAATTAGGGATACTAATATTCATTTAGTAATCAAATTCAAACTCTTCTAAATATACTACAAAAACTTAATGCATTCCTATGTTTAGATTTGGGTGCATTCCAATACATGCTGCCAACTACAACCGAAGGATTCAAAATCACCAATAAGTCAAAATCCCTTGATTCAAAGTTCAGATATTTGAAATAAAGTTCCCAAACGGGCACTTAACAAATCACAAAATACACTGTTAAAAATATGAACTTGGAGGGGATGAATAGCCTATCCAGTCATGGAGAAAATCTCAAAAGTTTCAATCGTCTTTCAATGGTTATGTTTAACACAAAGAAGTGCTATGTATAAGTATAACAAACTACAGTTATTATGATGACATGATACAACTCAAAAGAATTTTAACAAAAATAGCCTACATGCTAGATCCGTGGATGAAAATACATGTTAAAGAAGATTTTTAAAACAGTAACTGCAATAATAGTAAAATACCCTGTCACAAAAGGATTTTTTGAAAAATCCTATTTGTCTAGGATTTTCAACATCCCCTCTTACATTGAACTTATCAAAATAAGTCATGCCCAATGTTTTCTTCAACTTGTTGAAAGCTTTGGAAGACTTTGTAAAAATATTGGCAATTTGGTCATTGGACTTGCAATATTTAAACTTAGATGTCGATAAAGTAAAGTTATAATGAATATCCATGTGTTTGTTATGTCCATGAAATTAGATTTTGCATGAGAGAGATCGCTAAGCTATTATCACAATAGATTGTCATGGGATCATCTTAATGATGTCACATCTCCCCACGGATTCTTCTTAACCAAATGACTTGACTAATAAAAGGTGGCGCTACAATGTACTCTGCTTTGGAAATTGAGAGCGAAACCACATGCTTCTTTAAAAATATGTGAATGCTCAGCTTATATAAAATTACGTAGCGCAATGTATTCTTTCTATCATTTATATGTTGCGCAGTACACCAACAACGTAGTGAGCCGAGATCCAATCTTAAGCCTCACCCACAAATGATAAATAAGAAGAAATATAAACTAAAAACAGATCAAAGCAATCCCAACAAACCACAAGACAAGATATACATGGAAAAACCCCTGCAATCTTCCACTATGAAGAAAAATAGAGATTACAAAGCGATATACTAACCTCTCCCTTGAAAATATAGAGAAAACCCTTTGCCTACACCTTAGAATTATTTTCCAATACTTTCCAATACCTTCCAATACCTTAGAAAAGCCCTAGGGCCAACTATATATAGTTTAGGCAACTTCCCTTTCACACCATTGTGAAAGGTGATACAGAAATCCGCAGTCCGCATCAGATTCGAAATGAGTCTGCGTAACCTCGACTGGTCGAGCAGACTGCACGACTGGTCGAGAGGACCCCTCGACTGATCGAGAATGATACACGATCGGTCGAGCACCTTGGAACCCAAAAACTTATGCTCGTTGGACTTTGAGTCGTGCCAGTCCACGACTGGTCACGACCGGTCGAGTGGACTCCTCGACCGGTTGAGCAAGGCCCACGACTGGTCGTGCACGGTCCCAGATGCGGCTTCACTTTCAACAATCTCTCACTTAGAGACACATCGCCATAAACCATGTCTTTTTCATCCGGAGTGCACCACCTCCCCATCTTTAAGCCTAAAGACCAATCAAAGCTGAACAGAGCTTCTGCTTCTCCCGTGTGATCGCCTTGGTCAACATATCCACAAGATTCTCACTTGTGTGAATCTTCTTCAGAGCAATCGATCCATCTTTCAGTAACGAACGTACAAAGTAATATCTAATGGCAATATGCTTGGTCCTTGAATGAAAGGTTGAATTCTTAGCCAAGTGTATTGTACTCTGACTGTCACTGTACAACTTGCAATCTGCTTGCTTTTTACCCAACTCCTCCATAAAATCTTGCATCCACACCATCTCCTTGCACACTTCTATAGCCGCAACATATTCTGCTTCCATCGTACTGATAAATACTATCTTTTGTAACTGAGAGACCCAACTGACTGCAGCACTACCCAGAGTAAAGAAATAACTTGTAGTGCTTCTTCTGCTGTCGATATCTCCTGCCAAATTTGAATCTACGTAGCCTTGTAGCTTGATTTTTGATCCTCCATAACACAGCCCTATATCCACAGTACCTATCAGGTATCTAAGGATCCACTTCACAACTTCCCAATGTTCCTTCCCAGGGTTGTTCATGAACCTGCCAACAACTCCCATTGCTTAAGCAATGTCTGGCCTCGTGCTCACTATATCATACATGAGACTCCCAATAGCTGATGCGTATGAGACTTTAGCCATGTAGTCCCGTTCCTCCTGCATCTTTGCACCTTGCTCTTTAGATAGCTTGAAGTGGTTGGCTAATGGAGTACTAACCAGCTTAGCACCTCCCATATTGAATCGATCAAGTACCTTGGCTATGTACTCTGCCTGTGACAAAACCAGTTTCTTGTTTTCCCTGTTACGCTTTATCCTCATACCTAGGATTTGTTTTGCAGCTCTTAAATCCTTCATGGCAAATTCTCTAGACAGCTGTCTTTTGAGATCTGAGATGTCCTTCATGTTTGAATCGGCCACAAGCATGTCATCAACGTACAGAAGAAGGATGATGTATGACGTATCAAACTTATTCAAATAACAACAGTGGTCAGCATGACATCTCTTGTAACCGTTTCCCGACACAAAATTGTCAAACTTCTTGTACCACTGCCTCGAGGCCTGCTTCAGGCCATATAGACTCTTCTTTAGTCTGCACACCTTGTTCTCCTTTCCTGGTGCCATGTATCTTGTCGGCTGATGCATATATATCTCTTCTTTAAGGTCCCTATGAAGAAAGGCTATCTTAACATCTAGCTGTTCTAGATGTAAGTCCTCTGTAGCCACTATACTTAAGACCATGCGAATCGTAGACATTTTCACCACAGGTGAAAATATTTCAGTAAAATTGATACCTGTCTTTTGTTGAAACCCTTTCACAACCAATCTAGCCTTGTACCGTTTCAAACTATCGTGCTCCTCCTTCAGTCTGTAAACCCACTTGTTATGAAGAGCTTTCTTACCCTTAGGTAGGGTGACTAGCTCCCATGTACTATTAGACTCAAGAGAGTCCATCTCATCATCCATGACCTGCTCCCACTTAACTTGTGTATCTGACTGTAATGCCTCTTCAAAACACTCTGGTTCACCATTATCTGTCAGCAGTAGATAATGTAAGGAGAGTGAGTATCGGACCGTGGGTCTTTTCTCTGGAGTAGACCTCCTCATAACTAGTGTATGCGGCTCCGCCTCATAATGCTCTTGTGCTTGATCATCCTGTGGCACTGTAACATTCGTGTCCGGTAACTCTTCCATTTCTACGAATTCCTTTTTCTCGGCCTTATTTTCTTGCACATTGTCCTTATGTATCACTTTTTCATTGAAGACTACGTCCTTGCTTCTGATGATATTCTTATTTTCTGCATCCCAAAATCTGTAGCCAAAATTATGCTGCCCGTAGCTTATAAACATGCACCTCCTGGACTTCGCATCTAGCTTGTTTATATGCTTTGCATCAATGTGAACATATGAAGTGCAACCGAACACTCTGAGATGTGCAAGGTTCACTTCTTTCCTAATCCACGCTTCTTCTAATAGCCCACCATCCAATGATACTGAGGGACTTCTATTGATGAGATATACGGCAGTATTCACAGCATCTGCCCAAAACGTCTTAGACAACCCTGCATGTAACCTCATGCTCCTGACGAGCTCAAGGATGGTCCCGTTAATTCGCTCAGCCACACCATTCTGCTGCGGTGTCCCTGAAATCATTTTCTGATGTTTGATTCCATTTGCTGCACAATACTCCTCAAACCTCTTATCACAGTACTCTCCCCCATTATCAGATCTGAGACATTTTACTATTTTACCTGTCTCGTTTTCTACCATAACTTTTCACTTCTTAAATACATCAAATACATCAGATTTATGCTTTAAGAAATAGACCCATAGTTTTCTACTAGCATCATCAATAAAAGAAACAAAATAACGTGAGCCACCAAGAGATAATACCTGTTCTGATCCCCACACATCAGTGTGTATAAGCTCCAACAGATGTGTCTTTAGAGCGCGTCCCGTCTTCTTAAAGCTTACCCTCTTCTACTTGCCATACGCGCAGTCCTCACAGAATTCCAAGTCAATAGACTTTAGCCCTGGTAGCTTCCATTTAGACAATAACACTTTTATCCCCTTCTCACTCATATGTCCTAACCTCTGATGCCATAACTACCCATTCACTCCAGTTGATGCGACTAAGAGTGAACTGTGCGATCCTGAAGTCACTTACAAAGTACCTTCCTTTTTGCCTCGAGATATCACCAAGGCACCTTTTGTGATCTTCCAGGAATCATTGGTGAATGTCGTGGTATCGGCCAACTTCCCCACTAAGATCAGATTACTTTTCAAACTCGGTACATGTCTGACATCCTTTAATTTCAAAATCGTTTTGTCTTTCTGATCTACATGAACGTCTCCCTTTCTAACAATATTACACGGCTCATCATCACTTAGGTAGACTCTCCCAAATTCACCTGACATATAATCATGCAGAACTTCCTTATATGAGGTGACATGAAATGAAACACCCGAGTCTGTAACCCAAGACTCATTTATCGCATCAAGAGACAAGATCAATGCCTCTGTGTCACTCTCCTCAGATAGATTCACTGAATCCTTCCCACTTTGAGAGCTTCCTTCTTATTTCTTGAGCGCCCTGCAATCACGTTTCATATGCCCCTTCTTGCTGCAATGCCAACACCCGTCTTTGTCTTTCGGTTCGTTGGACTTCTTCCTTGACTTAGAACGCCCGTGTTTATTGTTTCATTTATTCAGCGATTTTCCTCTTCCTTCAACGTTTAAAGCATTCCCTGAATCCCCTGAAACTCCTGATGCCTTTTTTCTAGATTCTTCACCGAGAATTAGACCGGCCACATCATCAAATTTTAGCTTTGTCGAACCTAAAGAATTGCTTAGAATAATCACCAAACCATCCCAACTGTCTGGCAGTCTGGATAAGATTAATAACGCCCTGACCTCATCCTCAAAAATAATCTTGTGATTCCAATGCTCGTGGACGATTGAACTCGTTTAGATGTTCAGCCATGCTCCCACCACCTGATGCCTTTTTTCTAGATTCTTCACCGAGAATTAGACCGGCCACATCATCAAATTTTAGCTTTGTCGAACCTAAAGAATTGCTTAGAATAATCACCAAACCATCCCAACTGTCTGGCAGTCTAGATAAGATTAATAACGCCCTGACCTCATCCTCAAAAATAATCTTTGTGATTCAAGCACACCATCTCGGCTCCTCAAAAATAATCGATATCTTGAACTGTTAGATGTTCAGCCATGCTCCCACCATCTGATATCTTCATGTTGAATAGCTGTTTCATAAGATGAACCTTGTTGGATGCTGAAGGCTTTTCATATGTGGTGGCTAGGGCTTTCATTAATTCTTTTATAGTTTTCACTTTGGATATATTAAAGGCAACGGAGAGTCGGATCGTTCTTAAAGCCTTCCTATCCAGTAAAAACCATTCATCATCTGTCATCTTTTCTGGTTTCTTCTCTTTTCCTCCTAGAGGCATATAGAGGTCCTTTTGATACAGATAATTCTCCATCTGCATCTTTCAGAAGGCAAAGTTTGAATAATCAAACTTCTCGATTCTAGTTTTCCCTTCTTCCGTCATCGCTCCTAATAGAACTAAATCAATAGCTCTAATACTAGTTGTTATGCAGCATGCCAACAACGCAGTGAGCCGAGATCCAATCTCAAGCCTCATCCACAAATGATAAACAAGAAGAAATATAAACTAGAAACAGATCAAAGTAATCCAAACAAACCACAAGACAAGATATACGTAGAAAAATTCCAACAAGGGTAAAAAACCACGGATGCAATCTTCCACTATGAAGAAAAATAGAGATTACAAAGTGATATACTAATCTCTCCCTTGAAAATATAGAGAAAACACTTTGCCTGCACCTTAGAATTATTTCCTAATGCTTTCCAATACCTTCCAATACCCTAGAAAAGCCCTAGGGTCACGTATATATAGTTTAGGCAACTTCCCTTTCGCACCCTTACAAAAGGCGACACAAAAATCTGCAGTCCGCATTAGATTTAGAAACGAGTCTGCGTAACCTCGACTGGTCGAGCAGACTGCACGACCAGTTGAGAGGACCCCTCAACCGGTCAAGAATGATCCACGATCGATCGAGCACCTCGGAACCCAAAAACCTATGCTCGCTGGACTTTGAGTTGTGCCAGTCCACGACTGGTCACGACCGATCGAGTGGACTCCTCGATCGGTCGAGCAGGGGCCATGACTGGTCGTGCACGGCCCTAGATGTGGCTCCACTTCTCAACACCATATCACCACCCCAATCTCTATTTATAAACTAAAAAGTTTATATTCTTTAGTGTACGAATAAAATATACTGCAATCGAGTGTACTTTTAAAGGAGCACAAAATTCTTTTTTCTAATTGGAGATGAATCTTAGAGACTTTATGTAGTGATTAGACAACCCTACATATACATGATGTCCGGCTTTGTTGTAGTTAAGTATTGAAGACTTCAATCAAGCGTTTGACATGTGTAGGATCTATTGATTGCTTTTCTTATCTTAACTCAATTTCAAACCAATTTTCCTAGGCATGTACATCGGCTTAAAATTCTTCATCCATAATTTTTAAAGAATTTCACGCACATAATTTTTTTAACATATGAAAATCATATTTTTTGTATAATTTACTTTGATCATAAGAGAATATGCTATGAAACTCATGTCTTATTGGAATTTTAGAAATGTAGCAAAAAGTAAATTTTTTCACAGGTTCTAATTATTAGATTAAGGCCTACAGATCACTATTCTGATATTATCAAGTTTCTACAATTAACTACAAATAAAGATTTTTTATCGAGCCATATCCATTGATCATTGTTATCGAATACCATAGGATTGTTGATGTCATACTTTTAAAATAGAAAGTTCTTTCCTAAATCTATCCTAGATGAGGAGAGAGAGAGCCTACAATCAAAACCTTACATTGGGGCTAGGGCTGCAAATAGAAGGCGCATGTATAGTGGGCTACGTGTGTGGATGCATGGACATATGAACGGAGGAGAGATGATTCTCTCTTCACTTTACACTCTCTCTCTCTCTCTCTCTCTCTCTCTCTCTCTCTCTCTTTCTCTCTCTCTCTCTCTCTCTCTCAGGGGTGGCGCCTAAGCAGCCTTAGGCGTTCAAGGATCAACCTTGTACGCCATCTTCTTCTAGGATATGATCTTATCTATAAAGAAGAATTAGAGTTTCAAGGAGAGACATCAATATGGTGCTCTATTACTCTATAAACTTTGATAATGCCCACTAAATCTAAAGTTTGTGAATCTTACCTAATTATACACCCAAATTGACTTTATCTCTTAATTAAGTATGATCAACTATCCTCAATCCAATTTTCATGTAAATCAAGTGATAAACCATGAGATCGCAATCATCAGAATTATCATCAAGTGTAAAGTACTGTTGATTGATGTCTTAAATATGTAATTCAACATGCCTGTTGATGATAGTTCGATGCCATCGAAGTCCTGCTTGATGCCATTGTACAAATCTGAAATTTATCAAGTTGGTTGTTGGACACTTTAGGTGTCCTTTTCGATGCCATTGAAGGTTGTTTGATTGCATCGAAGGCCTGCTAGATGCCATCAGTAAAATCTGAGAAATTCATATTTAGTCGCTGGAACGTTTGGTCTTTAGTTTGAAGCCATCGATATAGGTTCGATGGCATCAACGGTCTTTCGATGCCATCGAAATCCCATCAAAGGTGCCATTTATTCCATCTTGAGATTATATTGGGAAATCAACATCAATACGAATCTGATAGATACTTGCTTACCATATGCGCGAAGATCTCAGTGAAGTCAACACCTTCTCTCCGATCATATCCCTTTGCTACTAACTTTACCTTGTACCTATCCTATTTTTTCTTAAAGATCCACTTATCGTCGATCACTTTACGGCTGATGGGAAGTTCCATTAGCTCCCACTTCTCATTCTTGTATAGGGAGTCCATCTCGTCATGCATCACCGCTTTTCACTTTTTAACATTTACATCGTTAAGAGCCTCTTAAAAAGTAGATGGATCCCCCTCATCCGTGATAAGGGCAAATGTAACATTCGAGTCATCCCTATATCTTGCTGGTAACCTACAATCTCTTAGTGGATTCCTTCTCACAGGTGGTCACTCCACCTGCTCTTGTATCTCTGTATGCATCTCAGTATCAACCCATATCTCATCTCTATTTATCTGAATGTCCACAACCGACTTTCCTTTTTCCTTGTGCTTATCCTTACGGAATAATGATCATTTATCGATTCGTGTGACTTAATTATATAGCATGTAACCCTTCACAACTTTTATCAATTTGGTCTAGCTTATCTCTCTCAACTGACGGTACGTGAGAGTAATTATCGCGACCAAATACTCTCAGCCTCGAGTAGTCTACTTGCTGACCACTCTACATTTCCTTTGAATTTTTACAATCAATAGCCATATAGGGGACCGATTCATCAAGTAACAAGCCGTGTTAACGACCTCAGTACATATTTCCTTTCCTAACCCAATATTACTCATCACGCATCGAGCATTCTCTAAGTGTCTGATTCATATACTCAGCCACACTATTCTGCTCTGGTGTGTTGCGCATTGTGTTGTGCCTCACGATCCATTTATCTTTCACTACCAAAAAACTGGGCAAAGGCTACGGATAAAAGCCGTAGCCATAGAACTATGGCTACGGTTTTAGTCTGTAACACGACCGTAGTCGTAGGTGTCGTAACAATAGGTCTTGAACCTATGGCTACAGATTTAATCCGTAGCTATAGATCATAATAGCTACAGATATAATCTGTAGCAGTTATATATGTAGCGAAAACTACAAACAGCTACGGATATTATTTGTAACTAAAAGTCCATAGTAATTTGCCAAATTTAATAATGGCTACAGCTGTCAGATTACCAGCTACGGTCAATATCTGTAGCTATTTTGTACATTAATATATATATATATATATATATATATATATAAAATCATTTATTCATTCAATTACCACCTGCATAATCATTCATTCATTCCATTATAATTAATTACAATCATTCATTCAATCAATTACAATCCTTCATTCAATCAATTACAATTACAATCAATTACAATCCTTCATTCAATCAATTACAATTACAATTACAATAATGTTGAAAATACAAATATTTGGCTTCATTAGAGAAATTTGCTCGACTTCACCCTGAAATTTCAATGATAATGAATTGAAAAAGAAGATATATTTTGACGGTATGATATTTTTTTCACAAGTAAATAGGCCTTTTCACCCATCAGCCCATCACCCATCTGAAGAATAAAAAACCGATTGTTGTCCAAGTCCACTCCTTTTCCTTTCAATTTCTTAGTGACCTCTGTAAAATTACTTCCACGGTCATTTATGTAGTACTTTGAAGAGTTGTCTCGAAATGCAACTCTAGTAATGACAAAGTCACTTCCTGCAATAGCTTCGTATATTTTATCATCGTACAAATAGTCATGACATTCATAAATCGAAATAACCATTGGAAGAAAGAAAGACAAAGTGAAAGAAGTGCATCATGTATAACCATTTTTTTAATGAATTAATAAAAACTTAAAGAGAGGAATGAAATTGACACAAAAGGAATGGTCTCACCATATGGTTTGTAGGGCCAAAATAAATGTCTGGACGATTTCCGCAAGGAGGACCATCAGTAGCCATAAGTACCCACTTCCCAAGTGGAACAGATACCGACCATGATTATCTATGACCTAAAAAATGTGTAAGCAGAGCTGACCATCATGAAAAGAAAATCTTCATTTGCTTGTCAATTATAAGTAGGACATGCTAATTATTAGTGACAATGCCTCGAGTTCTAGATAGTTTCTAGGGTATACAATGCATCACGTTGTATAGAGAAAAGATCACCATCAGAAAATAATCTAATGATGTTCAGAAGCAGCAGGTTCACCGCCTGTTAGAAATGTGCACCTTCTTAGTAGAGCCCACCTGAGGAAGGGAAAGAGGTTTGCTAAGCTCACCTGCATGTGTAAGTGAGCTAATGCACACACTACCACATGCTGACATGGCAGACAGGTGTAATATCCAAGCCATCCATCAGAAGGGTAAACTGTAGATTCCGTATCCCAAGAATTAGGTCAGTCCTCTAGTTGGGCCACAATCAACTAAATGAATCTATAGCTATGAAAGACCTGTCTGAAGTTTTCTAACACATCCACTTATTTCTAATATCATAGCTATGAAAGACTTGTCTGAAGTTTTCAACTGAAGGTTTAGGTTTAGGTTTAGGTTATAGTTTATAGGTTATAGGTTATAGCTTTAGGGAATTGAGAATAGGTTAAGGTTTAGGTTTAGGAAATCGGGTTCAGGTTCGGGATTGGGTTTAAGTTTTGGTTTTCAAGTTTAGCTTTAGGTTTAGGTTAGGGAGTTGAGATTAGGATTAGGTGTAGGTTTAGGTTTAGGGATTTGAGAATATATTTAGGTTTTAGGTTTAGGTTTTAGGTTATAGGTTATAAGTTTAGGTTATAGGTTATAGGTAATAGGTTAAGGTTTAGGTTATAGGTTTTGGTTTAGGTTAGGTTATAGGTTTAGGTTTAGGTTTAGGTTATGGGTTTAGGTTAAGGTTTAGGTTTAGGTTACTGAGTTATATGTCATAGGTTATAGATTTTGGGAATTGAGAATAGGTTAAGGTTTAGGTTTAGGAAATCGGGTTCGGGATCGAGTTTAGGTTTGGGTTTTCAAATTTAGGTTTAGGTTTAGGTTAGGGAGTTGAGATTAGGATTAGGTTTAGGTTTAGGGATTTGAGAATACATTTAGGTTTTAGGTTAAGGTTAAGGTTTTAGGTTATAGGTTTAGGTTATGGTTTAGGAAATTGCTTTCGGGTTCAGGATCGAGTTTAAGTTTGGGTTTTCAAGTTTAGGTTTAGGTTTAGGTTAGGGAGTAGTTGAGATTAGGATTAGGTGTAGGTTTAGGTTTAGGGATTTGAGAATACATTTAGGTTTTAGGTTAAGGTTAAGGTTTTAGGTTTAGGTTTAGGAAATCGGGTTTGGGTTCGGGATCGGGTTTAGGTTTAGGTTTTCAAATTTAGGTTTAGGTTTAGGTTAAGGAGTTGAGATTATGATTAGGTGTAGGTTTAAGTTTAGGGATTTGAGAATACATTTAGGTTTTAGGTTTAGGTTTAGGTTTAGGTTTTAGGTTATAGGTTAAGGTTTAGGTTTAGGAAATCGGGTTCGGGTTTGGGATCGGGTTTAGGTTTGGGTTTTCAAGTTTAGGTTTAGGTTTAGGTTAGGGAGTTGAGATTAGGATTAAGTGTAGGTTTAGGTTTAGGGATTTGAGAATTCATTTAGGTTTTAGGTTTAGGTTTAGGTTTTAGGTTATAGGTTTAGGTTATGGTTTAGGAAATTGGTTTTGGGTTTGGGATAGGGTTTAGGTTTGGGTTTCAAGTTTAGGTTTAGGTTTAGGTTAGGGAGTTGAGATTATGATTAGGTGTAGGTTTAGGTTTAGGGATTTGAGAATACATTTTGGTTTTAGTTTTAGGTTTAGGTTATAGGTTATAAGTTTAGGTAATGGTTTAGGAAGTTGGGTTCGAGTTCGGGATCGGGTTTAGGTTTGGGTTTTCAAGTTTAGGTTTAGGTTTAGGTTAGGGAGTTGAGATTATGATTAGGTGTAGGTTTAGGTTTAGGGATTTGAGAATACATTTAGGCTTTAGGTTTAGGTTTAGATTATAGGTTATAGGTTAAGGTTTAGGTTTAGAAAATCGGGTTCGGGTTCGGGATCGGGTTTAGGTTTGGGTTTTCAAGTTTAGGTTTAGGTTTAGGTTAGGGAGTTGAGATTAGGATTAGGTGTAGGTTTAGGTTTAGGGATTTGAGAATACATTTAGGTTTTAGGTTAAGGTTAAGGTTTTAGGTTTAGGTTTAGGAAATCGGGTTTGGGTTCGGGATCGGGTTTAGGTTTAGGTTTTCAAGTTTAGGTTTAGGTTTAGGTTAGGGAGTTGAGATTAGGATTACGTGTAGGTTTAGGTTTAGGGATTTGAGAATACATTTTGTTTAGGTTTAGGTTTTAGATTATAGGTTAAAGTTTAGGTTTAGGAAATCGGGTTCGGGTTCGGGATTGGGTTTGGGTTTGGGTTTTCTAGTTTAGGTTTTGGTTTAGGTCGAGAGTTGAGATTAAGATTAGGTGTAGGTTTAGGTTTAGGGATTTGAGAGTACATTTAGGTTTTAGGTTTTAGGTTATTGGTTAAGGTTAAGGTTTAGGAAATCGGGTTTGGGTTTGGGTTTGGGATTGGGTTTAGGTTTGGGTTTTCAAGTTTAGGTTTAGGTTAGGGAGTTGAGATTAGGATTAGGTGTAGGTTTATGTTTAGGGATTTGAGAATACATTTATGTTTTAGGTTATAGGTTTGGATTTAGGTTTAGGAAAATGGGTTCGGGTTCGGGATCGGGTTTATGTTTGGGTTTTCAAGTTTAGGTTTAGGTTTGGGTTAGGGAGTTGAGATTAGGATTAGGTGTAGGTTTAGGTTTAGGGATTTGAGAATACATTTAAGTTTTAGGCTATAGGTAAGGTTTAGCTTTAGGAAAGTGGGTTCGAGTTCAGGATTGGGTTTAGGTTTGGGTTTTCAAGTTTAGGTTTAGGTTAGAGTTAGGGAGTTGAGATTAGGATTAGGTGTAGGTTTAGGTTTAGAGATTTGAGAATACATTTAGGTTTTAGGTTAAGGTTTAGGTTTTAGGTTATAAGTTTAGGTTTAAGTTTAGGAAATTGGGTTTTCCAGTTTAGGTTTAGGTTTAGGTTGGGGAGTTGAGATTAAGATTAGATGTAGGTTTAGGTTTAGGAATTTGAGAAATACATTTAGGTTTTAGGTTAAGGTTAAGGTTATAGGTTATAGGTTTAAGAAATCGGGTTTGAGTTCGGGATC
Organism: Magnolia changhungtana; assembly: GCA_030180095.1. Taxonomy (NCBI): domain Eukaryota; kingdom Viridiplantae; phylum Streptophyta; class Magnoliopsida; order Magnoliales; family Magnoliaceae; genus Magnolia; species Magnolia changhungtana. Next base: position 1,076,337 of record JASAUF010000098.1, read on the forward strand.
GGGTTTAGGTTTGGGTTTTCAAGTTTAGGTTAGGGAGTTGAGATTATGATTAGGTGTAGGTTTAAGTTTAGGGATTTGAGAATACATTTAGGTTTTAGGTTAAGGTTTAGGTTATAGGTTATAGGTTTAGGTTTAGGTTTAGGAAATCGGGTTCGGGTTTGGGATCGGGTTTAGGTTTGGGTTTTCAAGTTTGGGTTTAGGTTTAGGTTAGGGTGTTGAGATTAGGATTACATGTAGGTCTAGGTTTAGGGATTTGAGAATACATTTAGGTTTTAGGTTTAAGTTTAGGTTATAGGTTATAGGTTAAGGTTTAAGTTTAGGAAATCGAGTTCGGGTTCGGGATCGGGTTTAGGTTTGGGTTTTCAAGTTTAGGTTTACGCTTAGGTTAGGGAGTTGAGATTATGATTAGGTGTAGGTTTAGGTTTAAGGATTTGAGAATACATTTAGGTTTTAGGTTTAGGTTTAGGTTTTAGTTATAGGCTTAGGTTTAGGTTATAAGTAGTTGAGATAAAAATTTTAGCCACATACAAAAAATATTGAACCTAGTATAATCTACTACATACTAGTAACATACAACCAATATTGGGGCACCATACCATAAGCTACAAGAATTTCATGTCCCCCTGATCAAGGTATCCTCCATTGATAATATATATATATATATATATATATTATAAGTTGTTTATTTTCATTCATATTCGCAAATACAATACCATTCACATTTGCAATAAATAAATGTAATTATAATCACATAATGTATTGTTTGATGAACTACACATGTGTATTCTTGACAAGAGACGTACTAGAGGCTTAAATTTGAAATACGCAGATCCAATCCTCCTACATGCAACATCCACCTGAAAGAATGCGCATAACCATCGTACATGAGTAATCAATATAGAAATGTACAAGTAAAACCATAAAACCAGAGATACTGTATTTTCAGGATCTCCTCCATAGTTAACGATCTCATTCTAAGGCCATTTTCCCTCCTCCTTTACCCGGGCTTGGGACCGGCAATGCAATGGGTTGCATTGGTGGAGTTAAAAAAGGACTTAGGCTCCATTTAGTTTTTTTTTTTTAAAATGTTTTCATAAATACTAATGTGATGACCAAATGGAGCCTAAGACTATAAATATGTTCAAATATAGAGTACAAAATTCATTCAATATATATATATATATATATATATATATATATATATATAAAATAAGTTCCAAATTAGTTCAAAATTAGTCCAAAATTAAGAAACAAACATTTTCAACCGAATCTCGATTAACTAAGGGGTCCATTTTCAACCTGCACCTTACCAAAAATTAAAGTTGGAAATTAGCCTAATGCACCATCCTCCTCAAAGTTGAAAATGAAGGAAGTGCTATCAGATGATTGGACCCAGACAGATATTATCTACCAAATACAATGTATTAAGGAGTTTGCAATCATTGTAATTTTTAAAATAAATTAATAATGTAATTTATAAGTAAAATCTTAAACCACTTGCATAGATGAAAAGTCTCGCATGCAATTCTAATATATCAAGTACTTATAAAATCTTAATTGAATAAACATGAGTATTCACACTCATAGATATATATATTTTAAAATACCTAGTATGTCCAAGATTATTATTTTTTCATGCATACTCATACTCTTCACATGATCTTTAGCAACTTCACAAGTGGATACCACATTTAGTATCATCTCAAGCAACTTGGGTGAGGTCAGTATCTACCAATGGGGGCAGGCATGTTATTCTACAAACATTGGAATTGTGTGCTTAGGGATTTGAATAATCGTTTGCTTTATTCCAATGCATAGAGCATGATGATCCTAAAGCTCCAATCTTCTAATCTTCCAATCTTCCAAAGATACCCATTAGAAAAGTAATATAGTGAAGAGTGGAATCTTTTTTTTTTCTTTCTCTCTCTTTTTGTTGAATCTTAAAGGGAAATTGATCGAATGTTACATGCAGCACATGGTTACATTTGAGCCTGTTAGCATTTTCATCAACATGGTTACATTTGAACCTATTAGCATTCGCATCAACAGTCAATCCGTTTTTCTAGCTAATTGTCAAAAAATGACGTAGATTCAAATCTTAAGTATACTACACCAAAGGAAAGATGGTAATTGAACACCCACTGTTAAAAGCTTATTAGCGCAATAAAGTTTTGGATTAAGATGATATTTATGTTTTCCCTTCATCTAGATCTGTCTAACATAAATCAACATGTTGGATAGCAAATAAACATTGCACTGGACCTTTTTTTTTTTAAAAAAAAAATCCAAAACTTATATAACATGCCATAATGCAAATTAATTTAATTCATGCATAATGAAAATGTAAATAATTACTAATTTATAGTCAACTACACTTGGAACCAATCAAACAAGTTTTCATGGTTAGCATGGTTTGTTTCACCACAATTTTTAAGGGTGCAGACCACACCATAAACAATAGACCTCGCTACAAATGGAAGCACCTCCTAAGGTTGACTTTAATCCCGTAATGCAAATAACTATAGACATGTTGAAAAAAGCTACTCATTTTTAATGATTTACTAAGGAATGCCATGCCAAGATTTTTCAGATTACATGGTTCCTTTGTTTCCTTCAGAATTCAAACAGCCATAAAGAATTTGGCCCGGGCTTCGAATAGTTTCGGCATGACTATAAACAGAAGTAACCACCTCCAATGAGCTAAATTGGAGAAGAAAACTAGATATTTTCATAATGAGGGAACCTGATTTTTGATAGATATTTTCATAATCAGTGAGGGAACCAAAAGCAAACTAATCTTTTAGCAGGTTATTCATCCCTTCACTGGGACATTTCCATTCTGAATTTCAATGCAAATTGAACTGAATCTCACACAATCACAATGTGGGTTAAACGAATCTCACACATCCACAAACATCTTTCCTCTGTTTTGATAAGATTTTATTGGATTATTAGATCAAACGCACACGGACAGTATGTAAAACAACCCAAAGAGAAAACTTTAATACTCTGGCAGAGGGTAGTAGATGATCCATGTGCCAATTTAGATCCATCATGAACAACAATCATTCTTATTTGGGTACTTGATCATTAGATAAGAGGGACAGTATTGGATGGTCAGAAATGAAAAACACCCAAAAAACTTAAAGGTTTCATGAACAAAGATGGGCAAGTAAAAATTTGCGTCCGTAGACACCTCTCATAGCCACGCACGCCACGCATGCAAAACGTCATTTTCAAACAAACTACACTCGCTATTTTCAAATCTCACGCGGTCACTTCATTCCCCCACGCTCTCCCTCGATTTCTCCATTCTCACCTCTCCGCCTCTCTCTCTTAAAGAAAAAAAGAAGAAAAAAAAAATCTCTTTTATGTTTTTTCAATTCATCTTCCATTTTCTTCTTAACAAGAAAATCCATATTTACTAATATTCCCATTTTTCTATTTTTCAAAAGAATGAGTTCAGATTCTGAAAGCATCGGCTCCAGCAATCGTACTTTCAGCCCAAACCCTAACCTAAACTTAAACCTGATCCCGAACCCGAACCACAGATGGTAGCGGTAAACAATACCATAACTCTCATGTTTTTACTGATTGATGAAACAAGATTGGGTGTAAATATTAGTTCCCTTGATTGGAGGGAAAAGCTCACATGATCCCTACCCTATAAAAAGGCTATTTGGTAGACCCTAGTACAACATGACATGTCCACAGTTAAATCATTCATATGGATGGCCATTAGGATAGCCCCACTACTAATTAATAAGTAAAGTTCCTTTTGGCTAGAAGAAGTCTTGGATTTCAATAGAGGAGATGGACAAAGCGCGAGGCAGGGAGAAGGTACGAACACCATCTCCTAGACATACCAGACGGAGCAGAGGTAGGTCGCCAAAATATCGAGAAAGAATAGAGGTTGCTCCCAGTCGGAGTAAGTGTAGTAGAGGAAGGTCTCCCAAATCCATCGCCGACAGATGTTTTGCAAGAATCCGAGATGAGGGCTTCAACATCTTCATGGGAAACCTTCCTTTCGATTGCACAGTAGAAGTTCTCATCAAAATCTTCGGTCGATACAACAAGGTTATTGATGTTTTCATCCCAACTTTTCTTGGCATCAGAAAACCCAAGGGTTTCACATTCGTGAGGTTCCACTATGCAGATGACGGTAGAGTGGCTATAGGTGTTCTGAATGGATGGCAAATAAATGGCAGAGAGGTAACTGTCACGGAGGCAAGGCCAAGATCTGGAGCTCCCAAGATGTACCCCCCCTGTAAGACGGCCCCTCCACCAAAGACGAACCACCCTTCCAAGCATGACCCGACGTCTCGACCTATGGCTGGAAGCTACGCAGATGCATTGAAAGAGGTGGTACATCCAGGCCACCATGGAACCAACGAAAATCCCCAATTCAGAACCCTAATATCACAACGGTGGCTGACCCTGATACGGTTTCCAGGAGGTTAGAAGAGCTGAAATTGGGGTTGATAAGTCAGGTGGAAGATCCGAATACATCTATTCTGAGACTGACATTTTCTCTTAGGGACTCTAAATTTGGCGCTACAGCAATAGATGTCATAAGAACCTCCTCTGTTCTCTTCCTAATTATCCATAAGTCAGAACAGGAATACAAGGAGTTCTTAGTTGATTCCCACCTCCACCATCAAATGGGGCTCTAGTCAGTAAAGCCTTGGATAGAGCCAGCTGATGAAACAAGGAAAGAAGTATGGATCCGCCTATTTGGCATCCCGGCGCACGCTTGGTTCGAAGCGGTTATTCTTAATCTAGGCAATTACTTTGGAAAGGTTACCCAAATGGACACAAATAACATATTTGGGCTCTTCCAGATGTACGTGAGGGTGAAGGTCCAACTATGTCCAGGAGCAAACGTAAACCAGGTGCTGCTTCTTCAAGTTCATAATAAATTATATTCGATTACCTCCGAGGTGGAATCTCCAAAGGAAATGTAGGGAAAGGACTAGCCCAACCTCTCTACTACACACCAATCAGTAGTAGAAAGCACGAGGCAATGGGTTGAGAGAAGATTTCCAAACTTGGCTGGTAGAAGCTCAACTCGCCTCCAACATGTTTGTAGAAATGCCCAAGTCCAGCATGAAAACTAGTCCACTATTTCTGGCTCGCCCAGAGGACATGCTTGTAGAAATGCCCAAGTCCAGCATGAAAACCAGACCACTATTCCCTGCTCACCCAGAGGAGCTGCTCAGGGATGCGAAGGCCAGCTCTTAGCTCTTATGACAGTTGAAATGCCTGTAGATCACACACCTCTAAATGTGGGATCTCCTATAAATGGCAATAATTTCGTCCTAAGCCCAGCGCCCAGCTACAGAGAAGGGGAGCCCCTACTCATGATAGAAGACAGAAGCCCGTCCCATAATCAGCCAAATCCTACTAGCCCTCCCCCAACCAACGAAGTAGACCGTCTCATATGCATTGAGGATAGTGGCTCCCCTCTTCCTCCAGCTGTTGTGAGGGGCCAGGTGGAACAACCGCAGGAAGGGACGAGATCCAGTTATCCCAGAACAGCCTCAGCATACATATGCTACAACAGAAGAAATAGAGGGCGAAGTGAGATGAAATCGAGATCGGCAGGTAACTCTCCTTAGGAGCAGAATCAACTGTGTGAGGACAGCCTAGACATCCACGTTGATATCAGCCCAGTGTGGAATACTCAGGGGTCAGATAACATCCTTCTTCCAAACCTTTGTAGGTTCCAAAAAGACATGGATAAAGTAGTGGATCTATCCCTGTATTTCGATAAAAGAGGCTTGATGGGAGACTGGCGGACTCAAAGGGGTTGCAGGAGACAGAAAATTCAGGAGCATTAATCTCTCCTCAGTACATCCCAAACCTGCCCTAGGCCTCAGCAGTCTTAAGTTTACCCCTAGATCAGCCCCAAATTGCTGAACGTCATGGTGCTAGCTCTCAGATAGCAGGTCGAGCGGAAGAGATGAGGGAAGCGGATTTACCGGCAACATATCTTCTACCCCAGTCAAATTGGTTAAAGGCAGAGGTAGAAATCTGAGGTGTGGATATCTATGGGTTAGAAATGGGGAGAGTGAATGGTATTGTAGACTGAGAAAGCTAAAGAGAAGGGCTGTAAACTCAGGTTGTGTCACAAATGGATAACGTGCTTTTGTAGAATGCTTGGGGAGTGGAAAATAGGTCCACTCTAGCATATGCTGCTAAGCTGATCAGAATTCTTGCTGTCTTGGAATCAATGTTGCGGGATGACAAGAGAGTGGGTTTTATCTTAAAGCTCGGTTTCCACGCATCCTCTTCGAACGCGGCAGCTGGGGGTAAAATATGGGTTTTCTTTCAAAATCACTTGAGTGCATCAGTTGTCTTTATTTTTAACCAGATAATATCCCTAAAGATATATTTGCCAAACTTTAGTGAGCCTGTTTTCCTTTCGGTAGTATACACTTCCTGCTGCAGGATTTAAAGAAGAGATCTTTGGGCTGACATGGTCAACCTCAACAGAGCGGTGTAAGGCCCTTGGGCGATTGGGGGAGATTTCAATACAGTCTCGGTAGCAGAAGACAGACTGGGAACTAGCAACTCCTCAGGAATTTGTGCAGATTTCGTAGAAGCGATCCACGAAGCCGGCCTCCTTGATGCTGGGTTCATCAGAGGTAGATTCACTTAGAGCAACAACAGGGCGGGTTTGGCTAGAGTGTGGGCGAGGCTGGACAGGGTGCTGTTCAATGATCAATGGGCTTCGACATTCCCGCGTTTCAGAGTCAATCACCTTGCCCGTATATGCTCGGATCACTCCCCCCTTTTGCTCTCCTTCCCTGGCGTCACTCCTCGGGTTGCTAGGCCGTTCAGATTCCTCAGATTCTGGACACTCCATGATGGTTTTCAGCAGGTGATCAAAGAGGTGTGGGAAGGTCAACTTTCTTCCTTTCCTATGATAAATCTTTAGCTGAAACTCAAACGGGTTAAGACAACTCTTTGTATTTGGAACAGAGAAGTGTGTGGGAATGTTTTTCAGAACATTAAACAGGTGGAAATAGTGTTGGCTGAAGTTGAATCCAAGATGCAGACTACAGCAAGTGCTGATTTCCAATAGGAATGGGTTGCAGCAAGGAAAAATCTTTCCCATCTGCTCATTGGCTGAAGGATGGTGATAAGAACACCAAGTTCTTTCATGCCTCTGCTATGGAGTGCATCAGAAGATTGGAAATCTATGAGATTTTGGATGATTTGGGGCAGGTTCACGTCGGTCGGGAGGCAATCAAGTTTGCTACGGTTGCCCACTTTTCAAACCTTTTCACGGCTGAATCTCTTTCGTCGGTTCCTGAGCTCCTTCAAGTGGTGTCGTCCCTAGTCTCGGAGCAAGATAACCATGATCTCCTGATGGCCCCCTCCAAAGCTGAAGTGTATCAGGCTGTTAAGGAGATTCCTTAAGATAGGGCCACTGGCCTGGACGGTTTCTTCAGCACCTTTTTCGTCCATTGCTGGTTTCTTGTGGGGGATGATCTCCATAAGGCAGCTCTCTCCCTTTTCGAAGGAGCTGAGTTCCCCAAAGCTTTCTCCTCTTCCCTGATTTGTCTTGTCCCAAAGAAAAATCCAGCTATGTCCCTCTCGGATTTTCATCATATCAGCCTGTGTAACGTCGTCTATAAGATCTTTGTAAAGATCCTAGCGTCGAGGCTTAATAGGCTCCTCCCGAAGCTGGTTTCCCCGGAGCAAGGGGCGTTCGTGAAAGGTCGACAGATAACAGAAAATATAGCGTATGCTTAGAAAATTATTAGAGACCTAAAGAGGAAAATCAAAGGAGGAAACTTGGTGATTAAATTAGACCTTGAAAAGGACTACGATAGAGTTGACTAGGGTTTTCTAAAAGAGGTGCTAAGTAGATTTGGTTTCAGGCAACAGTGGATCGCCCTGCTGGAATGATGTTGGGTAAACAACTGGTTGTCGGTGTTAATCAATGGAGAGGCTGCAGGTTATTTTAAATCTTCTAGAGGTCTTCGCCAGGGAGACCCCCTCTCTCCAGCGCTGTTCATCCTGGCATCGGAAGTTTTTTCTCTTGGTTTCCGGGCCCTTATTTCTAGCGGCAGGAGTCAGCCGTTCAAAATTCAAAGAGGATGCTCTCTCCCGACTCACCTTCTCTTTGCAGACGATACGTTGTTGTTCATAAATGGTGGGAGAGCCTCCATCCAAAAGGTTAATGATTTCCTTATGGAGTATCAATCTACATCAAGCCGGCACATTAATCGCCAAAAAAGCTGCTTCCTGTGTGCTGAAGATCTCCCTAATAGTAGAATCAGATCCCTAAAGCGTCTTCTGAGTATGGGAAGGAGAAATGCGGGGGTGCGCTATTTGGGTGTGCCTCTTCTAACGGGCAGGGCTAAAATAGCAGACTACCAGTTCTTGCTAGATAAGATGGAGAAAAAAAGTTAGCGGCTGGAAAGCTAGACTTTTATCACAGGCGGGCAGAGCTACCCTTATCAAGCACGTGCTTAGGAGTATTCCCCTCCACATTCTGGCAGCAGCTGAGATCCCAAAACAGGTGATAGCGAAGCTGAATCAGTGTTTCACCAGATTTTTCTAGGGCTGGTCTGAAGGTAGACGCAAGCTCCCCTGGATTGCTTGGAAGAAGATATCCAGACCAGTGGAGGAGGGCGGTCTAGGGATCAGGAACCTCCAAGAGGTTGTGGATGCAATGAGGATGAAATTGGCCTAGACTGTGAAATTCGGGGAGTCCAAAGGCCCTTGGGCTGAGCTCATTGATGTTTTATTTAAACTAACTTGATTTAAATGATTTTTAAACTCGCAAGTATACGAATTAGATGTAGATATGGTATGTACTACGAGATCGTTCCCACGAGGACTGGTCGTCACAATTCAAATTCACGATTCTTCTTAACTAATCCAACAAATAATAGAGTGAATTACTAACACAAATCTACGAAATATCATAGAAAATAGGGAAGAAAATTCAATCAGAGAGAGCACTAGGACTTTCGAATCCACCCTTAATTATCCTAACCCTTGTTTTGTCTATTGATTCACCCTAATCTAGATTGATACAACTTATATATAAAGAAAGCACAATCTGTGTCCTTAGTCGGGCATACAGAATGTTTAATCTCCTAAAGCAATGTAATGAATAGCACATTCTATGTCCTTGGTCGGGTACCTAGAATGTACAATTTATTAAAGCACCATATTTCTTCCTCTACAGGAAACCTGTTCATGATCAGACACAAGCACCTAGAATAAGCATCCAGACAACATCCATATATAGACTCTGATCAAGTTCATAGATGGAGAAGTATAGAATTTAAACCAATCAAGCACGCTAGAGAAAGAAACAAACCAATCGAATCAAGGTAAAATCAACATATAACCAAAGTTATTCAAATTAGGGGCTTCATCTCAGCCCTAGCTGAGAGATTAGTAAGCCATGAATTCAAATAAAAAGAAGATTAAATGAAATATAAAGAAAAACATCATTCTCTCTCTCTCTTTCTTCTCTTTCTTCTCTCCCTTGCTCCCGGATCTGGAATTCCCTGCCTCCTGTTCTCCCCTGTCCCACGTCCAAAACTCCTCTTTATATAGGCTTTGGAGGGTGAAGTCGGTGGAGAATCATGACGGGGCCTTAACGATGAGCCGCGCGTAACACTTTCTGTGACCAAATTCGGGGTATCTGAACTCCCAATTTCCTTGCCTGATGTCTGTAAAAACAACGTCTCCTAGGACGGTTTTGATTGGCCCACACGATGGATGGATTGGATCTTCAATCAAATTAACGTCGAGACCACACCACAGCCCTAAAACCCGGTCGGTTTCGGACGCTGTAATAGAGGCTGCGGATCTCGTCCGTTGTACCGCTGGTGGGGCCCACTCCTTCACTTAAATGGGAAATCCACTTCGTCCATTGGATGGATGGTGAGATTTCGGTTAGGAATGCACCATTTGTTCCTTCTTTTGATGGGGCCCACACGTTATCTTTCTCTACCGTTCAACCTGCTTTTTAACGGTTAGATTTTCATAAGCACGTTCTTTTAAAATTGGATCACCTACACCTTGGTAACATCGACCTTAGACAGAAAATGGACGGTTTGGATTGTCCGTTTGGATAATAGGTGGGGCTCACAATGGCAACCGATCAAACGCATGTGCGAACATTATTTCGAAACAGAAACTTCCGTTTTTGTGGAAGACGTCGGTCAAACCGACTTTGACAGATGTGTTCCCGTCCGGTGCACGCGCTGGTGTACATGTGCACTGTGTACACTCAGCATTAGGTGGGGTCTATTGCAATGTTCTGGAGAAATCTACACCATCCATCTTTTTTTATCTCCCCGATTAATGGGTTGGGACCAAAGTTGACGCATATCCTGTTATCAGGTGGGCCCTACTTAATGAATTAAGGGGTTGATCTGGCCGTTGGAACACTTCCCGAGATATCCAAAGGTTCAAAATTTAATATGTACGATTAATTTATGGCCCTCATCCCATGTATGAAGTTTCGAACTGATCGGATGGCGGGAACCATGTGATCTTGCATTTTGGACCAATTTCGGGCCTCTTTAACTTGAACGGCTTGATTTTCTTGGATTCCTGCCGTGTAAATCCGTTGATCTTGGTTCTCTGGAGTCCGTCCCTTGCTCTGATGACTTCGGAGCATCAAATTCCCACTTTTAACACTCTTTTTCAATTAACGCTCTTAATTACACTCTGCAACAAAAACACAATTAAAATATCCCGTTAAGTATTATCATGTTGGTAAAAGCAGGTAATAGTCGGGGTCTAATATGCAATATTTGACCCTCATCACTCATGCGCGCAAAACACTCGGTTGACATTCTGCGGCCTCTGTCAGAGTCTTCTTGTCTGCTGGCCTCCCCGCTATGCAAAATGATTAGGGCAACGCTACCAGTGATTGATGATCATATCCAGTGGCATGTGGGCGGTGGCAAGGGAAGCCTCCGGAAGGAGAATTGGTCGGGCTTGGGCCCGTTGTGGAGAATTTCGAATTGCTCCATCCCTGATGCCATTCTTGACCAACCCTTAAAAGATTTCCTGGGGCCTTCTGGTCCCCTCCTGCCTTCCTCGGCTATCTTTTTGCTCCCTCAAGAAGTGCTAAATTTCATCTTTCAATAGGGCTTTGCCATCTCGTCAGGGAGTGAAGGCAGTTTCTGGTCTCATGATCCTTCAGGGCGGTTTTCGCTGAAATCAGTTTGGAATTTGTACAGGTCGCAACATGCTTCTAGAAGCTGGTCCATGTGGATATGTGTAACGCCCCGTGTTTTCAGGACCCGAGTATATAACCCGTTTCCCAAAAACTCGAGTGTTAACTTATAAAATCCAGTGTAAATTTGAACCATTTATCATTAATCAGAGTTAACATCAATGAAGCTAGGATAAACCATGCATTGTATAAAAACATTCTGATCATTTCAAAATTTCAAATGTAGCGCCCATACAGGACTTATAAAATCTCAAATAACAAAGTTCAGGTAAGTGAAAATATGAGTCTATCAACTAGTAGTGGAGATCAATGTGGGCCGCAAGGACCCCGCCTAACTCCCTAGCTACTCGATCTGCTCCAGCAACCTAGTGGACAACATCGGCTCGTCCTATACCTGCATCAACTGTACGGTTTGATAGCGTCAATGGCTATCGCAGTGAGGAGCACTCTCCAAGATTGCACACTCATCATTCATAATCGATATAGAACACCAATCATAAATTTAGATATATCAAACAGAGCAATTTATAATCATGAGCATGCCGATAAAAATTAAGTCAACCAACACAATCTCATCATAAGCAAGATATAATAGCTGTCGCAATGCAAGGAAACATGTTCAGATAATCAAACAATCAAACATACGATTTTCTATTGCGCCTGAAATCACATTGTACGTGAACTCCACAAGATGGCTAGAAAATCAACAAAGCGAACTTCGGCTCCACCCGGAAATCATGGTACAAGTAGAATTCGCAAGGCGAATAGAAAATCCCCCCTTTAAACCCCCACTTCCCCCGGGAATCATGTCGTACGTGAACTCCGCAAGATGGCTAGAAAAATTGACAAAGCGAACTTCAGCTCCACCCGAAAATCATGGTACGAATGAACACCACAGATGAAGAGACAAACAACATACAAACCCTAAACCACCTGAAAATCATGTCGTACGTGAACTCCGCAAGATGGCTAGAAAATCGACAAAGCGAACTTCGGCTCCACCCGAAAATCATGGTACGACTGAACTCCGCAAGATGGATAGGAAACAACAGGGTATGCGAACATACCCAACAACCCACAAAGGGCAACAATAGGTCATCAAAGCCATGAGGGCAAATATACGATCCAAGCCACATAGGCGAAAATATACAATCCAAGCCACATAGGCGATGTGCGGTCCAAGCCACATAGGTAAATGTGCGATTCAAGCCGTGTAAGGCAAATGTGGACCGCAGGATCATAAGTCCAAGGTAAGTTCCATTCAATTCATCATTCAAGCACAAGTGGTAGCATATAAATAAATTAATACATATACAATAAAGGATAGCATGTTATCATCGAACCATTCATGCATGTTATAATTTAAAAGAAACATTTATCGTCCAACACATGAATTAACTATACAACAAAACATGTTCAATAGTAAAGTAAGTAACTCAGTTAAGTGAATCATGTCATCATCTATATCTAGATTGATGAAATCAAGTGGGAAGCTCAAAGGGTGAGTCCTCACCTTGGTCAAACAACCTAGTTGTGTGGCCCGCTAGATAGCACGTCTGAAGTCCGATTGAGTCAAATCTAGTTGATAAACATGTGACCACAACCAATCAAATTATCAATGAAAATGATAATGCTTGTTTTCTACGGTTAATGAATTTAATTAGTGAAGACTCGCTGAGTCAACTCAGTAGCAAACAAATGAAATGGGTTTTGATTTACCTAGGGTTTATGTCACTTGGCAGCTATAAGGCTCGAGTGGGCCAACCCAAATTCATTAACTCCACCGAGTTGACTCGGTAGCCACCATCAACCCCAAACCCTCTATCTTCCTCTCCTTCCTTTCTTTCTCTTTTCTTTTTTCTCTCTCTCTCTCTCTCTCTCTCTCTCTCTCTCTTACCTTCCTTCTTCTTCCTTACATTTTTTCTTTCCTTTTTCTTCTCTGCACCGTCCAGTAAAACCTGGACTCAACCAGCGTTTGAGTCACACTAGATGCAACAGGCACCGACCCAACCCTCTCCTTCTCCTCTTCTCTGTATCCCTCTTTCTTTTCTTCTGCTTCTCCTTTCTTTTGTTTTCATTGGAATGTCCAGAGGCGTGTGGACGTAGGTAGCATTTGAGCAGGCCCTGCCGAGTAGAAACTCAGCTTGAGTTGTTTCCCTTGGTGTAGCAGCAAGGTGCCGCACCAACTTGCTGGTTCGGCTCGACAGCAATTCACTCCACTATCTCCCTCGTTTTTCTTTTCCTGCTAGACCAAACAGCGTCTGGGCTCGTCCAGACAGCAGCAACTCGGTCGGGACTCAGTTCAGGCTGAACCGAGGCACCGAGTCAGCACGGTAGCAGCAGCAACCTCACACGGCTCCCTCTCGCCTCCTCTCTTCTATCTTCTCCATTCTCTCAGATTTTCTTCTCTCTCAACTCTCTTTTCTTCTTCTCTCTCTTAAAAAAATATAAACAGCAACGTGTAGACAGCAAGAAGAAAAGATAAAAAGAACATATATAAATGGCTCTCCCAGTCGCCTCTTCCTTCTGCTTTCTCTCTCTTTCTTTCCCCTATTTTTCCCTTCTCTTTCCTCCTTTCTTCTTTCTTCTCTTTTTCCCTTTCTCAGGAAAGATCAGCGAGCAATGGTGCGGCAATGGCAGGTGCGGCAATGGCGGGTGCGGCAACACTTCTATCTCTTTTTTTTTTCTTTCTATTTGGGTGGGCTGCCCTAGCCGAACGAGAGCTTAAATAGGGCTCTTTTAATCCACTTCCTAATGTTCTCAGCCCCACTAATCCCGGATTAACTACGCCTAATGAAAGTTTAAACTCAAGCTCCTTATAACGACCGTTCCTCGAGCTTAGATCTGTCCAACCATCTTGCACGGCTATAAGACGTCCACACGGATGGGTTTTTGGCATAAAGATCCACCTGATGGACGTTCCAGATCAGGGAATGGGGCCCACTAAAAGGTGTCGGATTATTTCAGCCGATGGAGGAGATAATGGGTTTATCCATGGCGGTTTCCCGTTGGACGGCTTATTGCCCGATCTGAAACTTTTGGAAGAACCGGATTGGTCCCTAAGGACTTGTGGGACCCACAAAATGGACGACTATCATCACATTCCAATGGTCTAGCCTCAACAGCAACGGCGGTGTAACTTGGGCTGGCTATGAAGCAAGCCCTAGTACGAAGGGCTTGGATGAGTTCTCAATGAAGGGCAGAGATCTCAGGAGAGGCTTTCACACGGATCCATCCAGCTGGAAAGGTAAGGAAACGGATTTCTTTCCGTTTTGGGAATATGTGTGTTTCTAGCCTGATTTATAGGTAAGATTGTGCGCACACGAGTGAACTCCAACGGCTGGATCAACCGTCATCCTGGTCGTCCATCTCTTCTAATTGAAATGGACGGTTTGGATTAAACATGGGACCTAAGGTGGTGGGCCATAACTCATCTAGAACAGGCTCTGTTCAGGGCCTGATGAAATTTTTAAAAAGAAAGAGAGGGAATTTCTTTCCTCTCTCGGGCGGGCACGGGTCAGCGCCCGTCTGACCGTGCCAGGGGGTCTAGTGCACTGTGGTGCGCGCGCATGGTGTACACACACCACACATAAGTGGGGTCCACTGTAGTTTTTGACCCAATCCACGCCGTTCATTTGCTTTGCCAGTCCAAAATAGGGTCCAGACTAAAGGGTGAGGCAGATCCTATACTCAAGTGGGCCATAAACGTCAAGTTCGTGCTTGATTAGTGGTTTGTGCGGCCCGTGGTGACATTAAGTGGAATCTGGCCCATCCATTAATTTCAACATTAGTATAAAAATAACATATATTATGTAATGATGACCACATTAGTATATAATATGGAAAACATATACAACTTATAATACATTGTATTATTTTATATTTTATATTAACAATTATTTATCAATTAATAACGTATTTAATTTGAAATATTTTATATATGTGTATTTATGTATTTTTCCTTTTACATATATATATAAATATTAATTATTCTAAGTGATGTATATTATATATATATATATATATATATATATATATATATATATAGATATATATATATATATATATGGTATAATACAATAATATGTAGTTTAAATTACAAAATGAAATTATTAGTTGATATACATCAATTACATGATAATGTGTTGGCATAAAATTTATTTTATTTATAGTTTAAATAATATACATAATTTAAATAACTTGAGTAACATATGTATCATTACAAATAATTACAAAATTACATTGTATTATAATAAATATATCCAATTACATCCCATTAAAATGAATTATTAGGTCTTCCTGGTATCACCCGAGTACTGAAAAGTATGGGGTGTTACAATATGGCAGGGAAAATTGCCGCCCAAAGTGTCCCTATTTTTGTGGCGGTTGATGCAAGAAGCTGTAGCGGTGGATGCTCGGATCCAAGCGAAAGGTATCCAGCTAGCGTCGCAATGTGTCTGCTAATCGTTTAATCCTTTATCTTGCCCTGACGTGGAATCAATCAGTCATCTTTTTCTCTATGGCTAGTTAGCTCGCCATATCTAGAGCCACTTTGGGGCCTTGTTGGGTATCTCTGTCATGGAAGGACAGTCTGTTGAAGATCGACTCAGGTAATGGTGGACAGCTTCCTCCATTACCGGTCTCTCCCCTCTCATCCGTAATCTACTTCCAGGGGTGATTCTTTGGGTTATTTGGTGTTCTAGAAATGCGGTTAAATTCAATGGAAAACAAGTAAGGTTGTCTAAGAGCTTTGCCCAGGTCAAGTGGATGTTGAAATCTCTCTTGGAGATCAATGGCGGTCTGAATCTACCCCCCTTTTCTCGTCCCTCAAGGTGGGATGACCTGGGCCTCCCAGCTCCCCCTTTAAAGCTTCATCGTGTAGAGATCGTTTGCTAGAGTAGACCTCCCCTTGCTTGGGCAAAACTTAATACGGATGGCTCGTTTAGGGAAAATCTTGGCCTCTCTGGGGGAGGAGGTATAGTTAGAGATGCAAACGGGGCTTTTATTTTCGCCTTTGTGGCGGCTTATGGGCGGGGCTCCAACAACATGGCGGAATTGCTAGCGGTGCATGATGGCCTCTTCTTAACTATCAATCAAGGGATTTCCCGTATTGAGATCGAATCAGACTCTAAATTTGTCATAGACATTCTCACTGGTCAGGCCTCCCCTTCTTGGCATTGGCATCATTGGATAGCTAGGATTAGGGCCCTCATGGAGAAATCCACCACGGTTTGCAGACTTATCAAACGGGAAGGAAACGGCCCAACAGACGGCTTGGCCAGGATGGGGAGCGACTCGCAGGCGTCCAAGTTATTTCTCCTTATTCGCGATCTCCCAACCCTCATCCGGGGTCAGGTCTTCCTGGACAGACTGGGGCTGGGCTCTATTCGGTCGGCTTAGGCGGGCTCAGGAATCAAGTTTCTGAATAGACTGCTTTCCCTATTTTTCGTCTCTGTTTGTTTCCCAACGTGCTCTTCTTGGCTGTACAACATAGTAGCCTTTGGAGCCTGGCCCGTGGCTTTTGTTGGGTCCCTCTCGGCTGGCTGAAATTTTCTGTGTTTTAATGAATGTCTTCAGCCGTTTTGAAATAGCCCCACTACTCATGGTCTATCATAACAACCCTAAGGTGACCACAAGATTCTAACCTTCAAAATCCAAGTCTCTCTTTTTGTAGCTGTTGGTTTGCCAGTTGTAGTATTCTAGGTGAACTCTAGACCTTTGAATTATACAATTCATCTTTTATGGCATTGATTGGATGGAATCCATGATGGGAACCATCAAATAGAAAGGGAAGTACTATGCATGCATAAGAACTTTGAAATTAGAATAGACAAGGCAACAAGCAAATAGAGCTTTCTTTAATAACATGAATAACATCCCATGCACCTTCTTGCAAATAACTTCTTTGGCCATGCCCTGACTTTAAGCCATCTTAATCCCAAAAAACCATCACAAATTAGTGCAATCATATAATTATTTTTTTAAACAAAAGGACATGCATTCTTTGTTGAAAAACTGACCTTTCTTTATTAGGAAGCAAGCCACAAAGTCTTCATTATCTTTCCACATGTATACTGATGAAATCCCCCCTTCATAATACCTACCAATGTAGTTGTGCAAAAGAATTGCTTTTACTTCTTTAGAAACAGAGAATAGTTTCTTTCATTTTCTGCAGATTGGCATTACTTGCCAAATCATTAGATGAAGGTCATGGACAAAAAATTAAGCCTACTGTAATAAATAAATAGTAAATCAAAGATCTAATCTCGCAACATTTTATTCTGAATAGAACAAAACAGTGAATGTGCACTAAAGAGTATCCAATATCTAAAACATGATTTCCAAGAAAAGTACAATGCAATTTACGATTACCCTATAAAAGAGATCCATGCATAAGCATTATTTGATAACTTTGCTTGCTTCTTCTTTTTAACTATTATTAGTTTGCCACTTACATATATGAATAAATGTCTCTGTTGTATAGCCTCTCTGTTTGAGCATTGGCCCTGTTGAAATAGTAGTACCATAAATCAATGTTTTCATAAGTCCTCGTAACTATATGAGAAGTAACACAAAATGATTTTTTTTAGCAATTTGAAAATTGTCTCAAGTAGGAGAAATAATTCAAAATATTAATTGAAATCCAACATTCACCCTGTTTTGAGTGAGGCACTTATGTCCAAGTGAACCTAATTAAATTGTAATTTAAGGTGTGTTTGGTTGAACCAAATATCATGATATTTTTGTGCAACTAGACACCGTTAATAACTGATTCTTGTTGGTTATGGGAAGAGTTGATGAAGGGTGTCTAGATCAGCTCAAGTTATAAACAAGAAATTTTTTTTGGATAATTTCATGAAAGCATAGGGGAATTTTGGACACATTTCCAATTAAGAATTCGACAACCTTCTGAATGCATTATACACACACATACATGCATGCATAAAACATATGTAGATACATATAAATACATACATAAATACATGTTTAAGAATAATATAAAAAACCCAAATCAAAGAAAGGAAGAAAAGAGAAAGAAACATACCAGAAAAAGAAGAACAATCTCATACCACTCAAGATTTATTGCAAGGATTCATCATTGTTGGCTTCTCCTGTTTTGATACATTTCTTCCTCTTCTCGATCCTACTCATTGTAGTATCTTGCACTTCTCTGATGATTTCCTTTCTCTTTAGGTTTTCTTTCGTGGGCAAAAACCTGCAATGCGATAGTGCACACGACATGAAATTTAAATAAATTATCATTTGGATCTCTATTTTCGAAAGGAGTGACCAAATTGTAATAATGAGAAGCAATGGTTAGACTATAGTTACGTGGAGCCTAGTTCCTTGATATGTATGCCAAGCAAGATGATTGCATTTCCACTTTATGGGACTAACAATTGTAATGCAATTTCTAGTGTATTCAAACACAGATTTCAACTAATGGTGGAATTAACAATTGGAATCCTACATAGTCAGAAGTAGGTCCATAAGCATAATGGGTACTGAAAATTAATGCTCCTCAGCTAAATTTAGCCACCCTTCCTCATTTTGCATCTTCAGGTTCTTTGCTCAAAATCGCAATCATGTAAGATTGAAGTTGGATTTGAAAGAAATGCAATGAGGGGGAAATCAGTTTCCTTTTCCTAACCTTTCCTCGCATAATGAGGAAAACCATTCCACACTCCCCCATGCGAGAGACAGGTCTCACCGTTCAACTGTTGACCTTTTCACATTTAAACAAAAGACAACACTAATAACCAAACAATGGAATTAAGGTTGGTTGGATTTGGTTGGATTTTGCAGTTTTCCATTCCTTAAGGATTCTTTAGGGGTTTTCCATTTCCATATTTTGGATTTTATTTATCCAAACACGAAATAAAAAGAATGCAGCAAAGGAAAAAATGAAATGAAAGAAAGAAAACAAGAGAAAATTCAGAACACAAACATAACCAGGTACGTATGCCCTCTGAAGAGCCTAGATATATAACAACCTCAGATTGTTCAGTTTAGAGTTGAAAATTCCACCTTCCTTCTTTATAGCTGCTGCAAACCCTGTTCGTGGGATAATGTCTCCCATTAAAGCTTGAAGATCGTGCCACATCTGATTCACGGGACTCTTCAAAACCAACCCACTAATCCCATTTGCTGACCAAATCATAACAACTTACAGAGAATGATAGCAACATCCACTATAGCCAACAAGAAACAGAAATCAACCGACCAATGTACTAAATAAAAAAAATCAACAAATTCACATAATTAATTGAATCCAAACTGACCAAATTCAAAGAGAAGAAATTTTGATCAAGGTGGTACACCCCAGGGCTACCGGCCTTCTCCTTGGCATTTCCACAAACATCTACTAGGCATTCTTATAAACTCATTAAACACTACCAGAAAAATGGGCAAATGAAATATGTTCATACTAGAAAGCAATACACAAATGTCATATGGAAGATTTCAGATCCTCAGCATTTTTTATTTTATTTTTTTCAAAAACCCATCAAATTCTCAATGAAATCAGCAATACCAAAATCCTAGAAAACCCAAATAGGCCAGGAAACTCAATAAAAAAATAACAAGAGCGTTCGAAAGAGTACCTTTTTTCTTCTTTTTCATCAAACATGAAACTTTCTTCATTCACGTATCATGATCATGTGAAATCAACATCCAAATCCCTAACCCTAAAATCCCTATTTCCAAACACAAAAAGACCAAAATACCCCAACAGAATGACTACGATCCCCCTTGAAAGAAGAAGAATCGAAACCCTAACCACCAAAGATGTACAGAGTCCTACCCTGGCGCTTGAGGGCGTAGACGACATCCATGGCAGTGACGGTCTTCCGGCGAGCATGCTCGGTGTAGGTGACAGCATCACGGATGACATTCTCAAGGAAGATCTTGAGGACACCTCTCGTCTCCTCGTAGATCAGACCGCTGATTCTCTTGACCCCACCACGACGAGCGAGACGACGGATGACAGGCTTCGTAATTCCTTGGATGTTGTCTCTTGAACCCACCACGACGAGCGAGACGACGGATGACAGGCTTCGTAATTCCTTGGATGTTGTCTCTTGAACCCACCACGACGAGCGAGACGACGGATGACAGGCTTCGTAATTCCTTGGATGTTGTCTCTTGAACCCACCACGACGAGCAAGATGACGGAGGGTTCTGGAACCCACCACGACGAGAGATGCGGAGGGTTTGGGAGAGAGAGAGAGAGAGAGAGAGAGAGAGAGAGAGAGAGAGAGAGAGAGAGAGAGAGAGAGAGAGAGAGAGGGTTTGGGTTTTGGGAGAGGGGGCACGCGAGAGAGATTTGAGGGTTTGGGTTTTAGGAGGGCGGGCACAGGATTGTGTTTAGGGAAGAGGGGGGGGGGGGTGACGGACGACACTTTTAGGACTTGTGGGGCCCACCGTGATGTATGTTATTTATCTACTCCATTCATTCATTTTAAAAGATCATTTTAAGTGTTGATCCAAAAAATGAGTCAGATTGAAGTTGTAAGCGGACCACATAAAATATTAACGATAGAAATTTATTTTTTATTATTTCTTATGGTGTGGTCCACTTAGACCTTCAATCTACCTACTTTTTGGGCTCATCCAATGAAATTATATATCAAAATTTATGGACGTCTGAGATAAAACACATATATTCCAATGGGCCCTATGGAGCCCCTTAAACACCATTAATCTCTACTAAGATCCTGGTGGAATATAGCTTTTAGCTATAGATTAAGGAAGCTTTAGCTACGGATTAAATCCGTAGCAAATTAGCTATGGTTTATATCTGTAGCCAAAAGGTTCCAAAGTCCATAGCCTTTGCTTGATTTTTTGGTAGTGTTTGTAAAACCGTTTGAATTCTTCATAAGTGAATTCCTCACCATTATCTATCCTCAACACTTTCACATTTCACCTTGTCTATTTTTCTACCACTGCCTTCCACTGTTTGAAGTTGGTGAAAATCTCGAATTTACTTTTAATTAAATAAACTCACGTCTTTCTGGAGTAGACGTCAATGAACATAACAAACCATTCTGATCCTCCACTAGAAACTACGGGTGACGACCCCCATACATCAGAATGCACATAATATAGAACCTTCTTACATACATGCTTTCTACACTTAAAAGGCAACCTTAATTGTTTACCATATATATACAATGCTTGCATATAATAAAATCAATGCTTTTAAAAAATAAAATCAAACAACGGTTAGAAACTACCTTCATGCCCCCTCGTTCATGTGGCCTAGGTGCGCATGCCACATACATGCAGACATGGAATCCGTTATAGGTGCTGCAACTCCACCCGATAAAGTGCTTCCGATTTATCTATAAATGTTATCATTACTCTGTGCTTTCATAATTACGAGTGCCTCCTTTGAAACCTTAAGAACATGATCAAACCCGGTGAATATGTACCCAAGTGTCTTAAGTGCACATAGAGATATCAGACTCTTTCTCAAATTGGGAATGTGTCTCACATAAGTCAAGATATGCCCAATGACCAATGCCATCAAATATCTTGATGTACACCAATCCAACACCAACCATGTTACAAGCATCATCATTTTCCATAAACACATAGCCATCATCACATTCATCATAACTGGTGAACTAACTCTTATGGGGAGTCATGTGATACGAAACCCCGTATCTAAAGTCCATTTATCACTAAAATACCCAGATTTTGATGCGGTCGATACATCACTACGACTCGCCTCCTCATTGGATTCCACAGTCTTGGCATTTGTAGAAGAACTATTTGATTTTTCCTTCATTGACTTGAGATTCTGATAAGCCTTCTTCATGTGCCCTGACATACCACAATTTCAAAACTTCAATTTTTCTTTGCCCTTACCCTTAGATTTGGATCTTGATCACGAAAATTAACTATCCCACTCAGAATTCCTTCTTATCGTAACCAATGCATTTGTAGAGGCATGCACCCCACGTCACTGCTTTTCTTTCTCATTTTCTTCAATTGAAGAGTTTAGATAATGGTCTCAACGCTAATGGTTGTCTTACCGATGCACAAAGAGTCTTTGATCGACTCATGTGATTCTAGAAGAGAATTTAATAGAATACATGCTTAATTTTCATCATTAGTCACCTCATCCACATCCAACAACTTACGGACAATCCTATTGAAGTTACTGATGTGGGTCCCCCTCAGTCATCTTTAGATGGAACAACTGTAACTTCAGATATAAACAATTCTCAAGAGACTTCTTCACATAGATGTCCTCTAACTTTGCCCATGTATCCGCTGCAGTCTTCTCTCTCATAACAACATAGAAGACCTCATCCATTTGACATCACTGAATTGAGATATTGGCATTTTAATTTAACGTATTCTACTCTTATTCTTTCATAGTTTTCGGTCGCTTTTCAAGGAGTGCATCTTCCAATCCTTACTGAACTAGAAGGCCCTTCATCTTCACATTCCATAGTTTAAAGTTGTTTTTTCCTAAAAACTTCGCTACATCGAACTTCATGTCAGATGCCATATATACCTTGTGCATAAATTCAATCTGCTTCCCAGCCTTAACTCTGATACCACTTGTTGGGACTTGTGGAAGCACATAAAGAAGAATCAAATAAGATAATTACAATCGCACAAACAAATCAAACAAGAAGGCAATCCGAATTTATGTAGAAAAATCCTTTTGAAAAAAAACCACGGTGTAAAGAGATAATGCACTATGAAATGAAATTATAAGAGATGAAAACCTTACCGATCAAATCCCCAAGAAGAAAAGCCCTAACCTCTTCCCTTCAAAATCCCTCTCAAACACTTAAGTATGTTTAGAGAATCCTTAATCCTTGCCCTAATCTCGATTACACCTGATATATATACTACCTAATTAGAATATGAAACAAATTGTGCACTTACGCAATTCTGCATGCGTCTTCAGTAGGTTGTTCGATGGCATCAATAGTCATCAAAGACCAGTCGATGACATCAAAGATCCTTCGATACCATCGAGTAGCAACCTCTAAAATTGTTGAGCAAGCAACAAAGATTTTTCGGATTTTCTCAATGGGATTGAGCTTCTGTCGATGGCATCAATATCTGCTCGATGGAATTGAGTAGCCTATTGATGACATCGACAGACTTTGTTATAGACAGATTTAATACATTAGACAACAATCTCTCCCTTGTCTTCAATCTTCATAATCTATTGCTACTCGTTTGTCGTATTCAATCATTTATCTCTACTTCATCTCCATCATAACTTCACATACAATGATGTTTATTTGTCATCCAACCTATTCATAAGATCACATAGTTGGAAGAAAACACAAATATTAGGTTGATCCAAAACTTCTGTGCCCTCAAGAATTTTTCAGCCGCACACTTTTAATTCACACCGTTTCCTGGGGTGTGCTCCACTTGATCTTTGTATATAATTATTTTTGGTATGGGGATATAAAATTATCTTGCAAAATGAACAGGAGTGGATAAAATACATAAATCACAGTGGACCATAGAGTTTACTTAGTACGCAATCTGCTTCCACTTATAACCAGTGATCCAATACTTCCGTGGGCCCAAAGAAGATTTCAATGGTACGCATTCCCATCCCCACTCTTCCCAGTTGTGTGGCCTACAGGAGTTTCGGATCGGCCTTAATTTTTGTGATCACGACCTAACACGAGCTCATTTGATGATGGACGGAGTGGATGTCACATATACATCACAGTGGCCCCCACAGAGCTTTTATTTATTTATTATAAGGGCTCCGGAAATTCCTTTCCATACTTTTTCTGGGATACAACACCCACCAAGCATGATAAACCAAGACTGACTAAACATAGGCCAATGAGAAGACCGAGTCGAAATCTAATCCCTGACTTTGGTTGTCGTTTTCTGGAAATGGTATGATACATCCATCCAAGACTGACATCCATGCACCATACACGTATCACGGTACAGTGAATCAGGACCATCCATCTATTGGGATATAGCATCGATGACGATCAGTTAAAAACAACATGGCCCACAAAACTCTTATCTCCCTTCTTACTTTTTACTACTGAATTTAGCAAATGAACCAACATAGACATAGAAGCTACAAATTCAATGCGTAGAATCATTTAGTTGGTCTTAGATTTTAATCAGATCCATCTATGGTATGACCCACCAGATGAACGTCCAAGATTATCTATTATCTCACCTACCACGTGTACGATGCAGACTGCTCGCTATAATATTAAAATGTAACCGTTTCTATCATACCAGTTCCCGTGATTTTCTCGAGGGTTTTCCCTCTCACCAGTAATAAAATGGAAAGCCATGCAACGTTGGCTACGGCAATTACCAGACATTTTCCTACAACGAAGGAGGTCTGTTCTGTTGGTTTTGCAAGAAGGAAAGAAAACAAGGTATAAAATCACCACATGGACAACCATCTTCCCTTAGCTATTCATACCTTGAGGAATTCAGGTCGAGCTCCACCAAAAGAACCATCTACACCATCCTCTCAGCTCATCAGTTCCATGCTAGTTTGTAGCAATGGTATTCAATAAAGAGATTAGAACTGCTTACTTCTTTTGCTTTCTTCTCTGCGTAGCACAGGCCGATATCTTTAGCATTTTTGATCCAAAAAATTGGGAGAGCAAATCCTCAAGTCCAAAGGATAGCCCCGCAGCGGCAGTCTCGACACCTGAAACTCCAAATGCCGCACTGTCCACTCCAAAACCTAGCACTAAACCGGGCGCTCCTATTACTGGCCCTGGAGCTTTTGACGTGACCAAGCATGGAGCGGTGGGAGATGGGAAGACAGAGAATAGCAAGGTGAGGTTTATTTATTTATTTATTTAAGGGACTGTATCTCATGCATTAAGATGAATATGGACCATCCATTCAGTGGGACCTCCCATGGCCCAGAGTAAAGGTAGCACACTGATTGGTTGCTACCAGACATCGAATTTCGCCATCAATGCTGGTTGTTGATAATCTATTTGAAGATCAGATCACACATTATACAGATAATATCAAAGGTCATAATAATCTATTTTGTACATTGTCCCAATTGGGATGGTTAATAAAACATGGACGGTTCCGATCATCACATATTGGTGATTCTGTGTTGCTATACATGTAAAATAATTCCTGGATTAACGACTGTTATTCCATTGAAAATACAGATGTTTCCAACACACCATTTTGTTAGGTAACTGGAGCATGAATGTGGTCGGTTCCACTACTCCAATCCGTGGAGATTGTATGGGTCCTTTATCAGGTGGACCCCAACATTTCTAACTATTAGAGGAAGATAAACAGACCATAAAAATTGATTGGACTATAAACAAGAGCTTGATTGGACTGGGTGAAAACAAGCAATATATAGTTGATAATATAAAATAATGGAAAGGAAAACAAGCAATATATAATTGAAAACAAGCAATATATAGTTATTTATAAAACAATATAGTTATTTATATATAGTTATATATATATATAGTTATTTTATATAGTTATATATATATATAGTTATTTATATATATATATTTATAGTTATTTATATATATAGTTATTTATATATATATAGTTATATATAGTTATTTATATATATATATATATAGTTATTTATATATATATATATATATAGTTATATATATATATATTTATATATAGTTATTTATATATATATAGTTATTTTATATATATATATATATAGTTATTTATATAGTTATAATTATTTATAGTTATTTATAGTTATTTATAATTATTTATAGTTATTTATAATTATTTATAGTTATTTATTTATAATTATTTATAGTTATTTATTTATAGTTATTTATTTATAATTATTTATAGTTATTTATAATTATTTATAGTTATTTATAGTTATAATTTATAGTTATAAATAATTTAAAGTTATTTAATTATAATTTATAGTTAATTTATAGTTATAGTTATAATTTATAGTTATAAATAATTTATAGTTATTTATAGTTATAATTTATAGTTATAAATAATTTATAGTTATTTATAGTTATAATTTATAGTTATAATTTATAGTTATTTATAGTAATAATTTATAGTTATAATTTATAGTTATAAATAATTTATAGTTATTTATAGTTATAAATAATTTATAGTTATAATTTATAGTTATTTATAGTTATAATTTATAATTATTTTTATAGTTATTTATAGTTATTTATAGTTATTTATAGTTATTTATAATTATTTATAGTTATTTATAATTATTTATAGTTATTTATTTATAATTATTTATAGTTATTTATAAAACAAGCAATATATAGTTGATGATATAGTTAAAAACAAGCAATATATAGTTGATGATATAAAATAATGGACTGGGTGAAAACAAGCAATATATAGTTGATGATATAAACAAGCCTAAGGTTGACAAAAATAAAGAGGAAAGGAAATACCTTCAACCTTTTTATTTTGCCAGAGAAGCTGTGAAGTACTTTCGTTCATACACACACTACTTGTAACTATCATACCTTAACCTTCTAGTTAGGGTTAAGTATCATCATTATCATCACCACCATTGTAGTCTTATCTAGATTATTTGGGGTCAGCTTTACAGTTATTTATTTATTTTTATTTTTTTAATTTAAAATTTTAATTTTTATTTTATTACAGAAACAAAAATGTTATGATTTATTTAGCGTTTAAAGCTCTGTATATTTTGGAAGACAGGTAAAAAGTTTCCTTCTATGGTAGACTGAATTAATCATTTTTTTTTTTTGAAAAATATATTATGTTTGTAGAAAAAGCTTTGAAGGATGATTTAACAAAACGGAGATTGGTGGTCACTATCTATTGATGGAATTGAGTTGATATGGAAAACTTTAGTAGAGAAATCAATTCATACATTGGTTATTTGAAAATTGTTATTTCATAAGAGACTTTATTGTGGAAACTGTAATCAGTTTATTTTATTAAGAATACAGGAATATATAGAAGACGTGGTAAATATATAGAGGTCTGTAAGAGATCTTAATAGATATACATGAATCCTTTCATATAGTTATCTATAGTATATATATAATTGTATAGGTACAACTGTCGTACATATCCAATAATACTTCCTCTCAACTTAGAGCATAAATAGTAATCATTCACAGCTTAGAATATATACGGAGAAGCTGATGAAAGGGTCATATGCTTGCAAGTGATGGATACAGGCTTTTGTGATGGAGGTGATAGTTGTAGGTGGTGATGAGAATAATTCTCATAAGGTCCAGCAAAGACAGATCCATAGAGTTGAGATAGTTTAAGATCAAGCAAGCAGGATCGGGCTAATGATGCAGAGACCACCAATAACGAACAGTAGAGCTGAACCCAACAGTCCACGATGGAAACCATGAAGATGAGGGAGCAAGGAGAAGTCTGCAATATGTTGTGAGATAGAGAACACCAAATCTTGGCAAAGGTCAAGATCCGGTTGATGTAGGCCAGGTTCAAGATGCAGGCAGCGAGCTTTAGCCGATCGGAAGAAGAGAAAGGTGACTGGATCAATTGGAGGGAATCATTGGACCTGGTGGGTGGGGCGATTCTACAATAAATGATGGTGTGGGTGGCAGATCTAGCAACTGTGACGGAGTTGCATTGAGCGGCAATAGTAGAGATCACCCAAAATGGCCCCATGTGTGATGAAAGGTGGCTCTTCGTGCGGTTGACGATGGCGCTATACCGGGCAACGATAAAGGTGGTGTTGGACGGGGTGAAACATTGTAACAACAACAGATTATGAAATTGCAAGTTACAAAGATGGGTTCAAGTATGCCTAGTAGTGCGGCGGTTTGGGTTGTCATGGGTTCTGTGATGGTGTGAGGGGGGATCAAGAAGTGACTGAATGGTGATCAGATGGTGGTCAGAGAATGCAATGGTATGGTATATCAA
Source organism: Magnolia changhungtana (assembly GCA_030180095.1). NCBI lineage: Eukaryota > Viridiplantae > Streptophyta > Magnoliopsida > Magnoliales > Magnoliaceae > Magnolia > Magnolia changhungtana. The sequence continues at coordinate 1,104,460 of JASAUF010000098.1, forward strand.
TACTGCTACTCTGATACCATGTTAAAATTGAAAGTCTACATGGTAAAATCCAATGTATATTTTCCATTGAGGAATTGCGTGCAGCCACATGTGTGAGCACATACACAGTTATATAACTAATTAAGGAAAAACTCAAATTAAATGTAAAGATATCCTAGGGTATCATCCTAAGATATCATTAAAGATATCCTAATCCTAACATATTCTAACAAAAAAATAAAGGATTTGAGATAGACAAAGAGTGATATTAACCCATTATTTGATTAATATATGAATTATTCTTCATGTACGTAGAAATTCTAAAGATAGTCTTAATGCTCTCCATTTTAGTCTTATTAATATATAATACATATATGTACATACATACGTGGGTAACTATTTCTTGACCCTTGCTTCCAAAGCAAATCTCTCTCTACTTATCACTCTCATCCATGGCTTCTTTTGCTTTCATGCAAAAGATTTTTGGTCTTTCTTGCTTGCTATTTTGGTTATGAACATGTGAGAGTATTACATGACATAAGTTGGTCATTGCCATGTCTTTGCAGGCTTTCTTAGCTGCATGGCAAGCTGCATGTTCCTACTCCGGAAAATCAACCTTTGTTGTTCCTGAAGGGGATTTCTTACTGGGGCCCATCGCGTTCATGGGCCCATGCGGTAATGGTTCTCCTGCGGTTGTGATTGCAGGGACGTTGAAGGCTGTCCCAGACCGCAGTGTATTCCCTGAAGATTACTGGATTTTATTTAGGGGCATGACCGGGTTGGATGTGAGTGGAGGTGGAACCCTCGACGGCCAGGGAGCTGAAACTTGGAAGGGCACTGATTGTCCCAGGAATAGAAAATGCAATATGCCCCCCTCTGTAAGTTTATGCATCCTTTGCCCTTTTCTAATGAATGATTGAGATGATACGTTTGAATTTCAGTCTTGGGTGGGTGGTGTGCAACAATTTCAATCAATATCCAAACAAGATTTTTTAAAAAAATCACACCAAATGACCATTTGGGAATCAAAGTAATGAGAGCAATGTATCTGTTTGTGGCATTGATGCAGTCTCTAAAACTCGTAGTCATTGACTCGAAGATCCACGATATTAATTTGATAAATGCCAAGGGCTTCCACGTTAGCTTCTTGAAATCTCAAAACGTTCACATGTACAACATGCACATTACTGCCCCTGAAGACAGCCCTAACACGGACGGCATCCACCTCAGTAGATCCAACAACATCAACATTACTGATTCCACCATAGGCGTAGGCGATGACTGTGTATCAATTGGAACTGGCAACGATGGCATTTACGTCTCCAACATCTTCTGTGGACCGGGCCATGGAATTAGGTATGCATTGATGTTCATTGGCTATATATGTAAACATCTTACCCTTGTAATGAAATCTTGGTTGAGAAACTTGGGTGGTCTTTGCAGTGTGGGCAGCCTCGGCAAGCGTCCAAATGAGGAGAATGTGGCGAACATACATGTGAAGAACTGCACTCTTACAGGCACCGACAATGGTGTAAGGATCAAGACATGGCCCGCATCACCCGCCCTCCAAGCTAACAATTTCACATTTGAGGACATCACGATGAACGATGCTCGATTCCCTATCATCATAGATCAAAAGTACTGTCCAAGCAAACATTGCTCAGATGAGGTAATTCTTAACATTCCTCCTTAATCCTAATGGAAGAATCCATTAGTGTGACAAACAGTTGTTAAAGGGGGTCTGATTGTAAATGGGTGGCCTTGGTATCACATGTGGGGTCGGCTAGTGTTGGGCCCACCAGCCTTGCTACATGTGATAGCCATCTGATCATGATTTACCCAGATCATCCATCAATTGTATTATTTGCCAAACCATGAATCAATTGATCATATTAAGTGACTCAAATTGAACCGAAGGATAGCATCTAGAGTGTGTTTGGATGCTCAATTGAACTGAATTGCAATTCATTTTCATGGTATCATTTTAACTCAGGGGTGACAACCAAAACCCACAATTTTGCAATTGCAATTTGCTGAGTTTTGTGCGTGACTCAAAATGACAAACATTGCAATCTTGATTAGCTCTATGATTGAAGTATTGCAATTTAATTGGATCGAACGTCCAAACTTTTCACAAGATCTCAACTCATGCATTTTTGTTTCCATCATTTGAACCATTGATCAATGAGTGCAGCCCTCAAATGTAAAGGTCAGCAACATTGTCTACAAGAACATCAGAGGGACCTCTACCACCAAGCTTGCAGTCAATCTGGATTGCAGTCAGAGAAACCCGTGTGAAAACATACAGCTTGACAATATCGATCTGACCTATCAAGACTCTTCCCAAGAGCTTGGGTCGTTGTGTTATCATGCGAAAGTGGTTACTACGGGCGTGCAGAAGCCACGTCCCTGCATTCTCAAGCAATGAGAGTAGCCATGGAAGTTCATTTGCAATGATTTCTTATACCAGTTTCGGTCCGAACGACGTCTACTAACATCTACTCTCTATCATATGTGTGGTTTGCATTAGGATATTCTGTAATCGAATTCCATTGCTCCTGAATCAGCAGGGCAATGCAATGATGTCGTAATATCGGCCGATCATAGTTAGAGAATTTCACGTGTAACTGTTCACGTATGCATGCATTTATATGACGGACAAGCCGACCGATGGTTGTGATTATTCATCCATTTTTTATATGTGAACTGCGTTGATACACGTGTAATAAAAAAACACATCTGTAAAATGTGCTATTTATATATAGAGATGTTCTTCTTTAAAATTTCTCATCCTAGGAGTATATGGATATGCACACTTCTGTATAAGTTGGTCAATTGGTCCAGTGATTGAGAACAATGGCCCGTGGGACCCTGGTGTGGTTGGACCATTCCAAAACAATCTCCCAGATTAGAAGATCCAACCCATTGATCTTGGGCCTACTTTCACTTGAACGTGGAAGGGTTAGTGTATTACTCTTGTTAACTGTCTATTTTGGGCCTTGGATTGAAATGTTAGTTTATACAAGTGAGGCCTACCATAGGCCTCACTTGTATAAAATTCAAACTAAAAACCTGTGAAGAAAGAGATGAATGAAATGAGAGGATGTTTGGATACTTTGGGTCAGAACAGTTCCTTTTGTGGACCCACTATAGATGGGCCACCATGAAAAACTTGCATTAGTTGATGGTGTTCACAAATCAATGAAAACACTCATGAAAAAGAGGGATTTTCTGTGGAAAGGGCTAAAGACCCATACTGGCTGTGCAAGGTAGGATGTCGAAAAAAAAGAAAAAAAAAAGAAGAAGATAGGATGTCGAATAGAGAGAGCACTCAGGAGCATGGAATATGGCATGGTTTTAAGACCCATACAAGTCTGACTCAACACTCGTCCGGACTCCGTAGGAGCCAATGCGATTCGAGTCACCCCTGACTCAGGTGAGTCCCATCTTGACTTAGGACCGAATCAGTCGGTCCTAGTCGGAAGAGAGTTTTTTTTTTTTTTTTTTCAAAAAGCGCTTTCTATATCATTAATCCAATTTCCCCTATACATTTGGGCACCCCTTTACATAAAATACAAATGCTAGTCGGAAGAGAGTTCTCCTTTATCTTAAAACCTACAAATGCTAAATATGTAATCCACATTCCATGACCAACGCTCATGAGAGAAGTTGTACCGACCTCCGGCCGGGGGAGTATCCATCCAATGGGCCTTAACATGGATCAACTACAATTCATGAACCGCACACCTGTTAGCAATAGTTGTGGCAACTCATTATAGGCCATTGGATCAATTGTTGGCATTATTGAGGGGACAAGAGGAAGCAACTCTAAGTTAGAATCAAACAATAAGATATTAAACAAACAAAGCACACAAAGAACATAAGGTTTTGCGTGAAAAAACCCTCGCGGGAAAAAACCATGGTATAAAGCGACAATGAATTTATTATTATAATCAATGTTACGAGAGATGGAAGAGCTTACAAATCCAAGAATACACCTTGAAAACTACAAAAAATCATTGCATTAAATTCCCTTTAATTTTCTCACCAAAAGCCATGAGCATGATTCCAATACTCTAATCACCGATTAGAAATTCTTAAAAAGGATTAAAATTGAAATAAGAAACAAAACCTGCAATTTTGTAAAATTGTGCAAGTCGATCGATGGGAGCTTCAATCATATTGAGTGTCATCGACGACCAAACAATGAGATCAAAGCTACTTTCGAACAGATTGATTTGGACGCAAAAAGTATATAGAGAGCAAATGAAAAAAAATGAAATTTTCTTGATGGGATTGAGTTGGTTGTTAATGGTATTGACAACTACTTGATGGGGGTATTGATAGACTTTTTTTTTTTTTTTTGGAAAGGTGGGAGCACACCACCTAAGATTTATTGAAATAGAAAGGCTTGGGGATTGATAGACTTAAGTACAGAAAAATTTAATACATTTGATAACATGAATTACCTAAATAAGCTTCAAATGTTACACCTTCATCAGAACATGTGACTCCTCTCTAGCTTTTATTTTTTTTATTTTTTTATTTTATTTTATTTTTTTTTATAAAGGAAAACTTCATTGACAAGCAGAGGAATACAAATTTTCGGGTGAAGCCCAACAAAAAGGGTGGGCCACACCTATCATATGAAAGCCACGAAACAACATCAGACTCCTACAGACCGAGGCGCCGGGGTGAGCTACGTAAAACTTCTTTTCCTGACCGTCCCCAGCCCCACTCTATCTAGGAATAGGAGGCCCCTAACCTCCTGGGGAAGGTCAGGGAGGTTGAAAAACAGTGAAGTACTCTGATTGGTGCTCCCCAACTTCCCCTTACTGTTCGCCAGCCAATTGCCTTCTCTATAGACATGAGTGAATGAAACCTGGCACTGCCTAGCAAGATTCTGAATTCTTATGATCCAATACCTCCACTTCCACCCAGCTTGAGAGGATCCCGAAAGGAACTACACGACCAGACGGGAGTCAGATTCAACCGTAATATTCTGCAGCCCCTGTTGCAGGCAGAGGATCAGACCATCAGGGACGACACGAAGCTCAGCCGGAGTGTTAGATGCCATTCCATACCCAGCGTAAAACGCAAAGAGGAATTCATTGGCTCCTCTACAAACTCCACCTCCATTGGCCACCCCTGGGTTACCTCTAGACGAACCATCAATGTTTAGCTTCACCGTTCTAGGAGGCGGCTTTCTCTAATACACCACCTGGGTAGAATCATCAAAAAGGGGTTGGGTACGGATCCCCATAGAGAGCAGAGCCCGGTTGCTTCTTCCTATGCTAGAGGGGACATCCCAGTTATCGATCATCCAGTGCACCCAATCAACAATGCGACGTATAATGCTTCCTGTGCTTAAGATGGAGTTCTCAAACCTGGAAGCGTTCCTCGGCTTCTAGATCTCCCAAATGATAAAAGAAGGGATTAGAGAGTGGAAGGGTCCAGGAGTTCCATGAGAGGGACTAAAATCCCACCAACTAGACAACCGTTCCACCATAGAGGCATTGTTGAACAACCTGATACCATAAACGCTAGCAAAATGGTTCCAGACTTCAGACGCCCGGGTCCTCTGAAGGAAGACGTGCTTACTCGTCTCCATGGAGGGTGAACAGTTTAGCTCCTCGTAGCAGCAACTACAACGGGATGCCATGTGCACCCCGCAGGATATGACGGCCTCATTTGTCGGCACTGCTTTGTTGATAACACGCCACACCAGCATGGAGATCTTTGGGGGAACTTTTTTGTTCCAGATCTTCTCACCCCAGCTGGTGTAAGAACCGCACACACGATTGAGCTCCTAGGCTGACGAGATAGAGAACACTCCAGATGGCGTAAATGGCTAAAACGGTGTATCTTGGCCCCCAGTGAGGCAGAAACCCCCATGAAAAATTGAATTAATGTCATCCTGGGAGAGGAGAGAGAAAACCACTGAGGGTGCCAGTGGCCCCATGCTCCCCAGAAAGTCCTGGACCCTGAGAGCAGTAATAGGAGGAACCCTAGACGTCACCCTGTCCAACAATGGGCCGAGCCCACTCTAGTTGTGTGTCCACAGATTTAAGCTACCCTGCCCAATGTGCCACCAGGTAGAAGCCACAATGGTGGGAAGAAAGACTCTAATTCGATTCCACAGCGGAGAGACTGAAGAGGAGAGGGATGTGATTCCTGATGTTGATGTTGTATCTAGCCTGCACAAAAGTTTCCCAAAGACTCTTATCTGCCCGATGCATGACGGTCTAGGCCATCTTAAGGCGGAGGTCAGCCATGACGTCCTTTAACCTTCTGATCCCTAGCCCGCCTTCGGCCTTTGGCAAGCAAACCTGACGCCAACTACGCCAATGAAGTTTTTTCCTGCCATCTGCCCAACCCCAGATGAAATTAGCAAAAAGCTTTTCCAACGACTGTAAGACAGTTAGAGGGACATGCGTAGCTGCCATCGTGTGGACCGGAACGCTAGCTAGAACATGGTTTACAAGAGTTACCCTGCCCGCCATGGAAAGAAATCTAGCCTTCCATCCGCAAATGCGCCGTTCCACCCTGTTAACCAGCCACTGGAAAGCATCCTTCTTCCTCCTACCCACCGAGATTGGGACTCCCAGGTAGGCGATACCCTCCACCGAACCCTCCACCCCTGGCTCCCTATGGATGGACGCTCTCCTAGGGATCACCATATTTTCTAAGCATAGAAATACACTTTTCTGAAAATTTACCTTTTGGCCCGAGACCTGTTAATAGCGGTCCAGAAAATTCTTAACCACCCTGATGGAGCGGATGCCTCCATTCATAAAGAGTAATGTGTCGTCTGCAAAAAGGAGGTGCATCACCAACACGCTGATAAGACTCCTCTCCAGTTTAGTCTATTCCCTCACACCATAGTTCAAAAATACTAGAACTCAATACTCACAGATTGAATTGAAGACTTGAATTGATATTTAATTATCTATATTATAACGTAAATAGAGGAGGCATTTTTGCCTCCTAAATGAGTGTTCAAAGGCATATAAATTTTTTAATGTTAAAGAGACATGAAAAATATTTAAATAAAGTCATGAGTATTTGGAAAATTTAAAAATGTGTGTGCTTAACAATGTGGTTAAGATTCCACCCACAAATGCCACTTAATAGTTAATGTTCAATGACTTCTCTTCTCCATGTGTAGTATGCACGAAGAAGAGTTCGTGCAACACTGAGGTCCACCATGCCATACACATAAAATTCATTTCATCCATAAGGAGAAAATCATTATTTCAAACACACACACACACACACACACATATATAATCATTATTTCAAACACACACACACACACACACACACACACACACACATACAAAATATCAACCCAAAAAATACTCATATGGATCAATGGGAGCAATGTAAAATTGCTAAAAAAAACTCTAAGTTCACACTATGTGGCTCACTTGAGTTTTTAGCAGGTTGATTATTATTATTATTATTATTATTATTATTTATTATTATTATTATTTTATTATTTTTTTTTTTTTTTTTTTAATTTTTATCTCGTCTTCATCCCAGTGAGTTAGATCTTATTAACAAGTTTGATGAAAATGCGCCACATGGTGGCCCTACCTTGGCATCCCATTCCCATTGTTCCATATGACGTAACCTAACTAAGTTCTGGATCTAACTTTATAGTATTATTTTTTTTTTAAACCTTAAGACCTAACATAGAGTATAAAATGCGATGAGCAAAGTAGATCTTAGATGTAGGACATGGTTGGAAACACAAACTTGAGTGTTTTATGTTGAGATATGGAGTCACATCTGGACAGGGCCGCTCGACCGGTCGAGTGGCCCACTCGACCAGTCGAGGACTGGCTCGACTCAAAGTCCAGCAAGCTATGTTTTTTGGGGTTTGACGTGCTTGACCGGTCGAGGCCCCTGCTCGACCAGTCGAGGGTCCACTTAATCGGTCGAGCAGTCTGCTCAACTAGTCGAGGTTACGCAGATTCGTTTCCAGATTTTGCATGGACTGCGAATTTTTGAGTCGGTTTTCGTAGAGGTGCGAAATGGAAGTTGCCTAAACTAAAAATAGGGGTCCCTAGGGCTTTTCTAGATATAATGAGAGTTATTCTAAAGTGTAGGCAAAGGGTTTTCTCTATACATCCAAGGGAAAAGGTTAGTGTATTGCTTGTAACCTTGTTTTCTTCATAGTGGAAGTTTGCACCTGTGGTTTTTTACCCATGTTTGGGGTTTTTCCACATATTTTGTTTTGTCGTTTGTTTGAAATGCTTTGATTCTTCTTCTAGTTTATATTTCTTCTTGTTTATCGTTTGTGGGTGAGACCAGAGATTGGATCTCGGTTCACTGCGTTATTGGCGTGCTGCGCAACAACTGGTATCAAAGCTATTGGTTTAGTTTTATTGGGAGCGATGACGGAAGAAGGAAAGACTAGAATTAAGAAGTTTAATGGTTCAAACTTTACTTTCTTGAAGATGCAGATGGAGGATTATCTATATCAGAAAGACCTCTATATTCCTCTAGGATGAAAAGAAAAGAAACCAGAGAAGATGACAAATGATGAATGATTTTTATTGGATCGGAAGGCTCTAAGAATGATCTGATTCTCTTTGTCTAAGAGCGTCGCCTTCAATATATCCAAGGTGAAAACCACAAAAGAATTGATGGAAGCCTTAGCTACGATGTATGAAAAATCCTCAGTATCCAACAAGGTTCATCTTATGAAATAACTATTCAACATGAAGATGTTAGATGGTGGGAGCGTGGCTGAACATCTAAACGAGTTCAATATAGTCACGAGCTAGTTGGAATCCGTTGGCATTATTTTTTAGGACAAGGTTAAGGCGTTATTGATCTTGTCCAGTTTGTCAGACAGTTGGGATGGTTTGATGATTACTGTGAGCAATTTTTCAGGGTTGACAAAGCTAAAATTTGATGATGTGGCCGGTTCAATTCTCAGCAAGGAATGTAAAAGAAAGGCATCAAGAGTTTCAGGGGATTCAAGGAATGTTCTAAACGTTGAAGGAAGAGGAAGATCGCTGAACAAATGAGGCAATAAATACGGATGTTATAAGTTGAGGAAGAAGTCTAGGGGACCGAAAGACAAAGTCGGGTGTTGGCATTGCGGGAAGAAGGGGCATATGAAACGAGATTGAAGGGCGCTTAAGAAACAAGAAGGAAGCTCTTAAGGTGGGAAGGATTTGGTGAATCTATCTGAGGAGAGTGACATAGAGGCATTAATCTTGTTTCTTGATGCGAAGAATGAGTCTTGGGTCATAGACTCGGGTGCTTCGTTTCATACCACTTCATGTAAGGAAGTTCTGCATGATTATGTGTCAGGTAACTTCGGGAGAGTCTACCTGGATGATGATGAGTCATGTAGTATTGTTAGAAAGGGAGACATTCATATAAATCAGAAAGACGAAACGACTTTGAAATTGAAGGATGTCAGACATGTACCGAGTTTGAAACGGAATTTGATCTCAGCGGGGCAGTTGGCCGATACCGGATATGTGACGACATTCACTAGTGATTCCTAGAAGATCACAAATGGTGCTTTGGTGATATCTCAAGGTAAGAAGGAAGGTACTTTGTACGTGACTTTAAGATCGTATAGTTCACTCGCAGTCACATCAACTAGAGTGAATGGACAGTTATGTCATCAGAGGTTGGGATATATGAGTAAGAAGAGGGTGAAAGTGCTATTGTCAAAACGGAAGTTACCAGGGCTGAAGTCTATTGACTTGGAATTCTGTGAGGACTGCGTGTATGGCAAGCAGAAGAGGGTAAGTTTCAAGAAGACAAGATGCGCTCCAAAGATGCATTTGTTGGAGCTTGTACACACTAATGTGTGGGGACCGGCATGGATATCATCTCTTGGTGGTTCATGTTATTTTGTTTCTTTTATTGATGATGCTAGTAGAAAACTATGGGTTTATTTCTTAAAGTACAAATCTGGTGTATTTGATGTATTTAAGAAGTGAAAAGTAATGGTAGAAAACGAAATAGGTAAAACAGTAAAATGTCTCAGATCAGATAATGAGGGAGAATACTGTGATAAGAGGTTTGAGGAGTATTATGCAGCAAATGAAATCAAACATCAGAAAATGATTCCAGGGACACCGCAACAGAACGGTGTGACTAAGCGCATTAACAGGACCATCCTTGAGCGCGCCAGGGGCATGAGGTTACATGCAGGGTTGCCTAAGATGTTTTGGGCAGATGTTGTGAATACTGCCGCATATCTCATCAATAAAAGTCCCTCAGCACCATTGGATGGTGGGCTAACAGAAAAAACGTGGATTGGGAAGGAAGTAAACCTTGCACATCTTAGAGTGTTCGGTTGCACTTCATATGTTCACATTAATGCAGAGCATAGAAATAAGCTAGATGCGAAGTCCAGGAGGTGCGCGTTTATAGGCTACAGGCAGCATGGTTTTGACTACAGGTTTTGGGATAGAGAAACATGAAAATCATAAGAAGCAAAGATGTAGTCTTCAATGAAAAAGTGATGTATAAGGTGTGTAAGGAAAATAAGGCTGAGGAGAAAGAATTCGTAGAGTTAGAAGAGTTACCAGACACGGGTGTTACAATGCCACGGGATGATCATGCACAGGAGCATTATGAGGCAGAGCCACAGACATCAGTTGTGAGGAGGTCTACTCGGGAGAGGAAACCCACGGTCTGATACTTACCCTCCTTATATTATCTACTGTTGACTGATAGTGGTGAACTAGAGTATTTTGAAGAGGTCTTACAGTTAGATACACGAGTTAAGTGGGAGCAGGCCATGGATGATGAGATGAACTCTCTTGAGTCTAATTATACATGAGAGCTAGTCACTCTATCCAAGGATAAGAAAGCTCTTCATAACAAGTGAGTTTATAGACTGAAGGAGGAATACGATGGTTCGAAACGGTACAAGGCCAAATTGGTTGTGAAAGGGTATCAATGTAAGACCCGTATCCTAGACCGTACCGTTCCGTAAGTTCCCGCGGTCTTTCCGGTCGAATTCTGACAATTTTCGACCCTTAACCGGCGTTACGCGTGACCTTGATTCACACGTCGTTAATCTGATTCGACTCAACCCGTGACTAGTACCCTTGCGACCGCACCGTCGCCGCGGTTCAGATGCCGTGACTCGCACGCCGATTCGATTCTCTGGTCAAGAGATGAGGGTCAGCGTTCGGTGCAAGGAAAATGCCGCGCGTTGCGAAACCCAAGAGAATCTCAACGAGATGTCACATCAATCACCCATCAATCAATCCTATCAATCCATCACTTTTCACCCTTTCCCAAGCAAGCCTCAAAGTCAAAAAGTTCTTACACAAGCCATGCCTCTCTTACACAAATGGCCAACAAAGTCAAAAAGGTGCTCTTACATCCATCACACCACATCCATCACCCATCTCCCTTTACAAGTCTCTCTCTTCTTTTTTTTTTCAAAACACTTTCCAAGCAACCCAAAACCTCTCACACGTCCAAGCCTCTCCCACCTCTCCCAAGCAACAAGTGTGGCCCACCTCTTCCAACCCTTCCATCTTCCATCTCAACCATCCAAACCCCATCTCCTCCGTCGGAATCGAAGCAAAGGAGCAAAGAAAGCCTTGGGACCAAGAATAAGCCGGTGGGTGATCGTAGATCTTTATTTTTTTTATGGATTTTAGTTTGATTAAGGGTCCACATATGTGGGACCCACTTTGATGTATATTTGTATGCAAGAGGGGCCCATAGTGGCGGGGTCCCTCCATCCTTACCGATCTCTTTCTCTCTCTCTTCCTTTTCCTTGTGTATGATGACTTGTGGCCCGCTTGATGTATGTATCTCATCCACACCATCCAAATGGTGGGCCACCTTGGCCTTTGTTTGTGGTATGGGCCATCCAAATGTTGGGCCACCCGGATGAAAGGAGAAGCACAAATATTAGCCTGATCCTAACAGGTGGTCCTTGTGAGACCCACCTTGATGGGGTGATCATCCACACCATCCATCCAAGGGACGCTGGCCTTAGTGGCTGGCAGTGAAGTGCCAACTGACACTAGGAGTGTGCTGTGGTGGAGTGTGTGTTAACATGGTGTGTGTACTAACATGGTGTGTGTACTGACGAGGGAGTGGGACCCACCCCATCCACACCGTCCATCCATTTTGGTGGGTCGCACCATCACACACACGTGTGGTGCTTCCACCGTCCAAGGACGCTGGGACCCACCCAGTCCATTAGCCCAACTGGCAGACTGTGAAAGATACCTCGTTTTAACGCTGGACGCACGCCCAGCTCCATAGCCCACTGGCAGCAGGGTGGAGATACCTCGTTTTACACTGAGGTCTTGGTACCGTCCCTGTGGGGTGGCTAACATTGATGTGACCGCCGACGTGGGGCCCACCTAGGTTTGGTGCGGCTGAAACTTGGTCGGACCCTTCATTCAAGCGGGACACCCACAATGGGTGGGCTGGATTGGTGGACCCCATTTCGGTGGGCCCAAATAAATGATTATGAATGTTTTTAATGGAGGGTATCCCTCTCAACTGTTGCATCTAGTGTGGCCCACACATGTCACGAACTGACTTGATTTTTGAGACCGAGGCCCACGCTGACATGGTGCATCTGACCAAGGGGTTAGATGTTGCCAAGCATCCACGGTGGGGCCCACACCGATCGACCCCATGTGACGTAAAAAAATCAGCTCGAGCGCTGCACCTTTTCCATATATAATATATATGGTGGGCCCTACATGGGACCCACCTCTGCTCATTGCTGGGAAGAAAGAAAAAAAGGAAAAGTAAAGAAAAGACAAAAGGAGGGGGCACGTGGCGGCCTCTCTCTCTCTCCTATATCTCTCTCTACATCCTCTCTATATCTCTCTCTACATCTCTCTCTCTCTTCATCTCTCTCTCTGACGCTCTCTCTCTCTCTTCATCTCTCTCTACATCTCTCTATCTCTCTCTCCCTGTGTGCGTCAGCAGGATGTAGGCCCACTTAATGTATGTGTTTTACTCCAGCCGTCCATCTATTTTTATGGTGGGGCCACCTTGGGGATGCGCTGCATCCACCGTCCAGCCCATTGACGGTGGATCCCAGCCATGATGTATGGGTTTTACACACGCCGTACACTATTTTGATGGTGGGACCCATCGTGAGGTATGTATTTTATCCTCGCCTGGTTCCCCTCTCGGACTTGGGTGCGGCACCAGTAGGTCCACCTTGATGTCTGTATTATATCCACCCATCCGTTGATACCCACCTTGATATGCATAAGGCCCAAGTGATTAGGCCCACCTTGCCATAATTATGGCCCGTTGTTGAGGCCCGCTTTGATGTGAATGAAAGGCCCATTCGATGTATTTGTGGCCGTGGTTGAGGCCCACTTTGATATATATAAGACCCATGTTACGAGGCCCATTTTGATGCATTCTAAGGCCCATGGGTCGAGGCCCAATAGGATGTACACAAGTCCATTACAATGTGTAACTCTACCATACTTTGAGTAATGATGTTTACGACAGTCGTGCCTTGGGAGCAATGTTGGTTTGACGTCCACATTGACGAGCAATGATGGTTAGATGTCCTCATTGTGACCTTCCCATGGGCCTTGTTAGGCCCATTCACTTTATGGGTTAGCCCCAAACACGTGGGTCCTATCCGCTGTAGACGAACGACTTCATAACCACAGCCGACGCCAATTATCAACCCTAATTATCGGTGCTGATTGTCAAGGCCGACGCCGATTATTGACCCTGATTATCGGTGCCGATTGTCGAGGCTGACCCGATTATCGACCCTGATTATCGGTGCCGATTATCAATGCTGATTATCGGTGCCGATTGTCGTGACCGATTTGTTGATTCCGATTGTTATGACCGATTGCAGATTAGCGATCGAGGCCGATTACGTGACCGATTGTCGATTTTCGATTGTCGTGACTGATTTGCTGATTCCGATTATTGACCGATTCCGATTATTGTGACCGATTGCAGATTAGCGATCGAGGCCGATTACGTGACCGATTGCCGATTTTTTATTGTCGTGATCGATTTACTGTTTTCGATTGACGTAACCGATTTGCCGTTGTCGATTGTCGTGGCCGATTGCCGATTCTGATTAACTTGACCGATTGCCAATTAGCGATCGAGGCCGTTTATTATGACCGATTGCCGATTACGATTGACGTAACCGATTTGCCGATTCCGATTGTCAAGGCCCATTGAGATGTATTCGAGGCCCATGAGACGTGGCCCATTGTGATATATTTCGGGCCCATATGGTGAGGCCCGACTTGATGTATATTAGACCCGTGAGATGCGACCCACTTGATGTGTATGTGGCTCGTGAGTGAGGCCCATCGCGATGTGTATTAAGCTCTTGAGTGATGCCCATGGTGTTATATATTTGGCCCTGGTTTGAGGCCATGAGTCCACTGTATGTTAGGCTCTATATGGGCCATTTCTTGGGGGCAATGTTGGTTAAATGTCTACATTGTCGATGTCGGTTATTAATACCGATTATGAGTATGTGACCGCATAACATCATGATACATGCCCATACGCATCATCTGCATGTTTGTTATAAGATATGGTTGACCATTGCATATGTCATTGGGCAGGTTATTATGAGACTCCCTAATAGGCGGAGGTTATCTCACATGAGCGCATGATATGTGCATGACTGGTGCATGACTAGATTGTATGACTCATGCATCTTGCATTGTGTATTGTGATTACTGTACGCCCTAGCGACATCAGGGTCGTAGCCTCCACAGGCATATCATGGATGGCCAGATGGGACACTGAAAATGTTTGGTTCGAGCATCGGGCTGCTATAGATGGCCCTGGGTGAAAATCCCTAAACACCCTCTTGGTACCAGAGGACGCCCCAACGTCGAGACCGGGAGCGCCCGAGTGCCGAATACCAGAAGGCCGCGTCTCCCACTGTGCGATGGCCGGTTGGGAGGGGGTGTGGCCTTACTCGCCCGAGGGAGTAGGCATAGCTAGGCTGAGTTTGACCAGCTCGAGGAATGGGTTCACTATCGACGAGCTGGGTAGGTATTGGCAGACTGCTGGCTAAGCGGATAGTGAGGTCTATTCCACTCACTGGGTTGTGCAGCTTGGGAGGAGGCAGTCAATGTGGAGTGTAATAGATCCCGGTGATTTCCCCAAAGAGTAACCGTACTGATATGTGGACTTATTGAGCAGACGTTGCATATTCATTCATTCATTCATTTACTATCCACTTGGGTTGGTAGTGCGTAACTATTTGTTACGTGTACCTTCGCACGGTCAGGATTTCGGTTGGGCGAGCGACTAACCTGAGACCAGGAGTCTACCACATTGTGTCTGACTATCCAAATTTAGGTATGGGACTGGTTTGGATAGAAGTCCCTTGTGATGGACCCCATAGCCTGTGATACCTCGTACTATCATCCCGACTTCACATTCCAGCATGGTCATTTCATTTGCACCACATATTACATTGCATCCATAGTACTTAGCATTTTGAGTTACTATGTTTTTGCATGTATATGGCTTAGACGGACTTAGCAGGATTTACATATTGCATTGTACCCTCGACATCTGACATTGACTCTCTGTGACTCCTCATAGTTGAATTGTCTTGCTAGTATTTTCGATATTATATGATTTATGGGCTTATCATTATTTCCGTTTACTCTAATATTGTATGATTCATGATCTTGTCAGTATTTCTGCTTATCCCGATGATGTATGATTTATGGGCTTTATTGTATACTTGGCACTTACCTTACACACTTTCACTACCCTCTAAGCTTTTTATAAGCTTATGCACGATAGATGCGTGCAGGTGGCGTTAGGTTGTAGCCACGTTGAGCTTGGAGCATGCAGCTATCTTCCGGAGCTTTGATTTCGATATATGTATTTCCCTTTTTGCACTGCATTCAACTGTTTATATTAGTGGATATGTGATGATGATGTTGCCTTTATGACTTGGGTAAACTTGTGGTTATGCTTATTATGAGTTAAATGTACATTGGAAAATCCTCTTATAGGATCCCAGGATCGGAATCTAGCGTATGGACGCCGGGAACCGAGAATGGGGTACTACGGAGGCTGTCGGCACCGGATTCGGCGATCGAGAATTTTGTGAGCCCAGTTCCGAGTTTGAGGCGTGACAATCAACAAAAGGCAGGTATCGATTTCACTGAAATATTTTCACCGGTAGTGAAAATGTCTATGATTTGCATGGTCTTGAGTATAGTGGCTACAGAGGACTTACATCTAGAGCAGCTAGATGTTAAGACAGTCTTTCTTCATGGGGACCTTGAAGAAGAGATATATATGCATCAGTCGATAGGATACGTGACAGCAGGAAAGGAGAACAAGGTGTGTAGACTGAAGAAGAGTCTATATGGCCTGAAGCAGGCCCTGAGGCAGTGGTACAAGAAGTTCGACAGTTTCATGTCGGGAAACGATTTTATGAGATGTCATGCAGACTACTGTTGCTATTTGAAGAAGTTTGATATGTCGTACATCATCATTTTTCTATACATTGATGATATGCTTGTAGCCGGTTCAAGCATGAAGGACATCTCAGATCTTTAAAGACAACTGTCTAGAGAATTTGCCATGAAGGATTTAGGAGCTGCAGAATAAATCCTAAGCATGAGGATAAAGTGTGACAAGGAAAATAAAAAACTGGTTTTGTCACAGGCAGAGTATATAGCCAAGGAACTTAATCGATTCAATATGGGAGGTGCTAAGCCGATTAACACTCCATTACCCAACCACTTCAAGCTTTCTAAGGAGCAAGGTGTAAAGACGCAGGAGGAACAAGACTACATGGCTAAAGTCCCATATGCGTCAGCTATTGGGAGTCTCATGTATGCTATGGTGAGCACGAGGCCAGACATTGCTCAAGCAGTGGGAGTTATTAGCAGGTTCATGAACAACCTCAAGAAGGAACATTGGGAAGCTATGAAGTGGATCCTCAGATACCTGGTAGGAACTGTGGATATAGGACTGTGCTATGGTGGATCGGAAATCAAGCTACAAGGCTACGTAGATTTAGATTTGACAGGAATATCGATAGCAGAAGAAGCACTATAGGTTATATCTTTACTATGGGTAGTGCCGCAGTCAGTTGGGTTTCTCATTTACAAAAGATAGTATCTATTAGTATGACAGAAACAGAATATATTGCAGTTATAGAAGTGTGTAAGGAGATGGTGTGGATGCAAGGTTTCATGAAAGAGTTGGGTAAGAAGTAAGTAGATTGCAAGCTATACAGTGACAGTCAGAGTGCAATACACTTGGCTAAGAATTCAGTCTTTTATTCAAGGACTAAGCATATTGACATTAGATATCACTTCATATGTTCATTACTAGAAGATGGATCGATTGCTTTGGAGAAGATTCATACAAGTGAGAATCTTGCAGATATGCTGACCAAGGCGATCACACGGGAGAAGCTGAAGCTCTGTTCAGCTTTGATTGGTCTTCAGGCTTGAAGACGGGGAGGTAGTGCATTCCGGATGTAGAAGATGAAGGTTTATGGTGATGTGTCTCCAAGTGGGAGATTGTTGAGATGTGGAGTCACATTTGGACAGGGCCGCTCGACCGGTCGAGTGGCCCACTCGACTAGTTGAGAACTGGCTTGACTCAAAGTCCAGCGAGTTATGTTTTTTGGGGTCCGAGGTGCTCGACCGGTCGAGCAGTCTACTCGACTAGTCAAGGTTACGCAGATTCGTTTCCGGATTTTGCATGGAGTGCAGATTTTTAAGTCGGTTTTTGCAGAGGTACGAAAGAGAAGTTGCCTAAACTATAAATAGGGGCCCCTAGGGCTTTTCTAGATATAATGAGAGTTATTCTAAAGTGTGGGCAAATGATTTTCTCTATACATCCAAGGGAAAAGGTTAGTATATTGCTCGTAACCTTGTTTTCTTCATAGTGGAAGTTTGCACCCGTGGTTTTTTACCCTTGTTTGGGGTTTTTCCACGTATATCTTGTCTTGTGGTTTGTTTGGAATGCTTTGATTCTTCTTCTAGTTTATATTTTTTCTTGTTTATCGTTTGTGGGTGAGACCGAAGATTGGATCTCAGTTCACTGCGTTGTTGGCGTGCTGCGCAACATTTTATGTACCATGCAGAATAGGTGTTATAAAGGACTTCAACAAACCATCCCTCGCGTCACTCGTGCCATACCTCTAGTTAAATTAAGGAAAATTTATAAAAATTTACGTAATGTAAAATTTACATTTTAGTATGGGTTTTAAATAAGGGCCTGATTGGTTTTCCAATTACAATGATTATTGACTACAAAGGGACTAGTAATGATTACTTTCCTCTGTAGTTATATAGTGGCATCACTTACATTTGATTGTAATGATTTTGGTAGGGATACTTGACAGGGCCTGTCACTTACATTTGATTACAATGATTATGGCATGGGTCCTCAATAGGGCTCTTTTGGTTTTCAAATTACAATGATAATTGGGTTAGAAATAGGTAATGATTACTTAATTTCCATGTAATTGTGCGGTGACATTGCTGACATTTGATTGCAATAACCACATTATACCAAATGGGACTCTTATTTTATAAAAATGTGATGATTAAAATTTTCTTTACCTCACATGATAATGAAGAATTGCTGCATAAAAAATGAGAGTCAAGTATAATTGACTCTCATTTTTGTGTGGTAATTCTCTTTTAACGAAACACTTTAGAAAGATAATGATGGCTTGTTTACTTTGAATTGCATCAGAAATTGGAAAAAACCAAATAGGCTATAAGATACTCCATTAATTTAAGCAATTAAATTGGTAATGATTACTTTCCCCTATAGTTGTGCGGTGATATCACTAATCACATTATACCATTGTTTGTTTTACAGTAAAGATGAGCTTCTTGTTGTGTAAAAATGTAATTATTACAATTTTCTTTACCTCACATGCATATAATAATAAAGAATTGCCGCACACTCTCATTTTTGTGCGGTAATTCTCTTTTAATCAAATACTCTGGAAAGATAATAATTGCTCATTTACTTTGAATTGCACCGGAAGTTGAAAAACCAAATAGGCTCTAAGCTACTCCATTAATTTAAGTAATTATCATGATTGTACGTTTTGTTAGATTTCTTAATGGGAGTAAATGGGTCGACAATTCACATGGGCTCCACTATGATGTTTATGTTAAATCCCACTCGTCTTACAGATCTATCACCATATTAGGCCCAAGACCTAAAAATCATCACCAACTGTGATTTAGGTAGATTGATGGGGGGGGGGGGGGGTTATAATGTTTGAATCACATTTTTGGGAAAAAGAATATTGAATAAAGTTGATAATTTTGAAAAAGAATTTGAGAAATCTAATGAAATGTACTTCTTAATTTTTTCAAACTTTTCAAAATTTTCAATCTTCTCAAACTTCTAATTCTTGTTTTCAAACTTTTTAATTTTTTCAATTTTTTCAATCTTCTCAATTTTTTACAAACTTTTCATTTTTTTTTTCAAACTTTTGAATTGTTTTTCAATCATGACAATTTTTCTTTCAAAAATTTCAATTTTTTTCAAACTTTATATCAAATTAACTTTTGATTGTTTTTCAAACTTCTTAATTTTTTTAATTCCCTTAAATAAATAAGAAGGTTTAAATGTAACTATTTAATGGGTTCTGCTGATGTCCCCACCTTCATTGGATAGCTATCAACGTCCCAAATGCTTTGAAGTGACTTATGAAGTGTTCAATCTTTGATTTGCGTTGTTCATTTGTTCATTTGTTCAAACTTTAGGGAGCAAGCAATGGTGAAATACCATGCAAATCCAAAATGAATAATCAAGATTTAGTAAAGAAGCAAACTAAGTCCAAATTGTTGGTGTTAGATGTCTTAAATCTGATTCCTGGGCTCGATGATATCAAGATTTCAGCGGGTTCCAGAATACTATTCATGGTCTGAGTAACCTGCGTATGGTAAACAACAGCTCTTGCGGCCAATCCGATCTCAGTGCTGCAGAGTACAATACGCCAAAATTGCGAATTTACGACAGACCAAATCCATCGTAAAACCAAATAAACGATGGATTTCGTCCGTCGCTGTTTACTGGGTCGTTTTTTTCAAGGCATAGTAGCGACAGATAAGATCCGTTACAAAAAATAAAAAATCCGTTTCTAAAATTCTTAAAAACCATTCAATAAAAATATTAGCGACAGATAAAATCCGTCGCTAATATGAGGAGCGACGGACCTCAAATCCGTCGTTGACTTTCAACGTGTTCAGAAATTAGCGACAGATTTGGTCTGTCACTAAAATATCTGTGAATAGAAAAAATATCACCAGATTTTTTATTTTGTTTTATTTTTTTATTTCGAATCTTACACCTGATGGTCATTCAAAAAATAATTCACATGATTGTTTATTAAGAATCCTATTCAAAAAGTTGCGATGAATCTTGTTTCGCCATCCACTATAGCAAGGAAAATGATAATTACAAACACAATATGCTATAGAACAACGTCTAAAGCTAGAGAAAATACCTATTGGATGAAAAAAATGATTAGGATGAGTCTCGTGACTTCAGTAGAGTCAATTTGTTGAGTTTATAGCCTTGTTTTGGATAGACTTGATGAGTAGTAGAACTATGGCTGACGATCTGCTTATTGGATGCACCCTCTTCGACAAGAGATCAGTCCCTTAAAATATGAATTCACGTTAAGCAATTGTGAAAACAATTAATTAACTGATTTTTTGAGTGCATGAAGAAATCAAAAAAGGAAATATGATCTCATAATGTCACAAAGAGTTGGAGATTAGTATGTATGTGCTATTTTTCTACATCCAACACCAAATTTATCCCAATTTGATTACGTGCTATTTCTCCCACCAAAAACTTATTATAGCATTTTAGCACCATTTTATCACCATTAAAACTCATTCAGATGCAAGTTATAATAGATCCCAATGGCATCAAACAATTTATTTAAAAAACATGAAGTAATAACATCAGCAATTAAGTAACATGTAAGATATACACACCATGGAAGAATTCAATTGTTCTTGTAACAAACCATTATGAGCCCTCAAGTTGCTTAGATTTCGATATTATGTTCTTTTCCTTCTGCAACTTGGAAATGTTCTCGGCAGCCAACGCTGCATCCGATTGAAGATTGTTATTCTATTGCTGCAAACTCAATTTTCTATTCTTACAACCACTTGTTAACATCTTGAAGAGATGCTATCTACAGAATCCAACAATACCCAGTTGGGGATTTCAATTGAGATTCATCCAAAATGAAAATTGAAATAAACAAATTAATTAAATTAAACATTCGCATGCCCTGTTGATTGGAGGTTAATGGCTCTTGATGGGCTTTTTCAAGCTCTTCTGACAAAGAAGCATGCAACTTTTCAGAAGCAACTCTTGCCTCAATCTCTTTCCTACGAGAATTCAATCTCTACCTTTCTAAATGCATAAAAGGAAAGACACAAATATCAACAATACTTGATATAAAATACTCACAGATAACTGCGGTTTTCTCAAATTCTCACCAATTTATGGGCTTTCCATTTTGTAAGTTTCATCATGCAAAGAATCACATTTCCCCCAAAGTCCGTAATCATTTCAATTAATTCTTTTTCCTTTTGCTTCATTTTTGCTTCTAAGAATATACAAATTTCAGGTTGCTATCTACTACATTGGCCGACTAAAGATGAATGGAATGATATTTGACTCTAATATTGGCTAAAGGCCTTTTTAAGTTGTCTAGGTAATGTTATAGTTCACCTACTCTATAATGCAAAGCAAATCTTTGTCTAAATGCATAAAAGGAAAGACACAAATATCAATCACTTGTGAATCACATTTCTCAAAGTCCGTAATCATTTCAATTAATTTTTTTCCCTTTTGCTTCATTTTTGCCTCTAAGAAAATACATGATTTCAGGTTGCTATCTACTACATTGGCCGAGTAAAGAAGAATGGACTAATATTTGACTCTAATATTGCTAAAGGGCTTTTTAAGTTGTCTAGGTAATGTTATAGTTCACCTACTCTATAATGCAAAGCAAATCTTTTTCTTTCTTTATTTGTTTCTTCTTCTTCTTTTCTTTTAGATGGTTACAGGCGTGATTGAAAGACATTGGAATTGTTTGTTACAGGTATAGGTCAGGTCGTAAAGGGCTAGGATGTTGCCATTGATGGTAATTGCTTGGAGGATAGAGAATTTGTTACCAAAGTTGTGGGGTTCAAGATTTCTTCTAGATACATTGTTGTGCTCACACCCTAACATGAGCGGGCAAAACGGATTGATGCGGTGGATTTCTCAAAAACATCATGATAGACTTTACGTTGGTTTTAATAGGTCCTCACTTCTGTTGGTGTGGTCCACTTGAGCTTTAGATCAACCTCATTTTAGGCTCACGCCCTAAAATGAGTTGGCAAAATGGATGGATTGCATGGATAAACCATATGCATTACATGGCCCCACAGAGTCGCAACAAGGTTGGTAAATAGCTATCCAATAGCATCACCCATGCGTGTGTGCATGCATTACAAACAGCATAGGCAGGCCCCACATAGTTTTGGCTTGAAACTGGTTGAGTATTGTGCGGTTTTAAGGTGAAACTTCAACTCTCTTTCAAACGGCATGAAATTACAATTATTATACTTTTACTGTTGTTTACAGGTAATTACTAGCAACCAAACAGGCCCAAAGGATTGAAGAAAGTGAATTTGTTTTGTGGTTGTTATGATTCTTTAAGTGGGCTAGACTCCTATAATATAGTTCACCACTTTTTTGAAAATGGTAATGACTCATCCTCACAGTAAACACTCATGTATAGCTACCCATATTGTCCAGATTGTGGGACACTGTGGATGAATAATGTCTCCGTATTACATTTACCAAGATTTCAGATTTAGGCTTTAAATTTCAGATTCGGTCTTTAGAATTCAGATTTAGGCTTCAAATTTCAGATTCGGTCTTTAGATTTTATACTCAGGCTTCAAATTTTAGATTCGGTCTTTAGAATTCAGATTCAAGCTTCAGATTTCAGATTCGGTCTTTAGACTTCAGCCATAATTATCAAACAAGTTTAATTTTTTACTTTAGATTTCAGATTCAAGCTTTAGATTTCAGATTCAGGCTTTAGATTTCAGATTCAGTCTTTAGAATTCAGATTCAGGCTTCAGATTTCAGATTCGATCTTTAAACTTCTGCCATAATTATCAAACAAGTTTTTTTACTTTAGATTTCAGATTCAGGCTTCAAATTTTAGATTCGATCTTTAGAATTCAGATTCAGGCTTCAGATTTCAGATTTGGTCTTTAGACTTCAGCCATAATTATCAAACAAGTTTTTTTACTTCAGATTTCAGATTTAGGCTTTAGATATCAGATTCAGGCTTCAAATTTCAGATTCGGTCTTTAGAATTCAGATTCAGGCTTCAGATTTAAGATTTGGTCTTTAGACTTCAGCCATAATTATCAAACAAGTTTTTTTTACTTCAGATTTCAGATTCAGGCTTCAAATTTCAGATTCGGTCTTTAGAATTCAGATTCAGGCTTCAGATTTCAGATTCGGTCTTTAGACTACAGCTATAATTATTAAACAACTTTTTTTTTTTTTTTTTTTTTTTAGACTTCAGCTTCAAATTTCAGATTTGGTCTTTAGAATTCAGATTCAGATTCAGCTCAGATTTCAGCTTTAGATATCAAGTTTAATTTTTACTTCAGATTTCAGATTCAGGCTTCAAATTTCAGATTCGGTCTTTAGAATTCAGATTCAGGCTTCAAATTTCAGATTTGGTCTTTAGACTTCATCCATAATTATCAAACAAGTTTTTTTTTTTTTACTTCAGATTTCAGATTCAGGCTTTAGATATCAGATTCAAGCTTCAAATTTCAGATTCGGTCTTTAGAATTTTCAAGCTTCAGGATTCAGCTTTAGGACTTCACCATAATAATCAAACAAGTTTTTTTATTCGGATTCAGGCTTTAGATTCTCACTTGATCGATTGGACTATCCTTGTGAAATAGTGTAACTTGGTATGAATCATCCAAATTTGTAAGACTTACATATGGATTGCCTCATGTTCTAGGCCATGCTATGCTTCTTATGGTGCCCATGGGTGTATCCTTGATGTGTTTGTCTTCTGCCGCTCAGAAGGAGCAGGTTTTCGTCAGGTGAAGGTAGCTTGCACATACTGATATTTTCTGTTGGGCAGAGGTTCTATGTTTGATGGATGTTGTGCAGGTAGTTATATTCATTGGAAGTGACTACTCTGTTTTTTCTTCTATTTAAGCTTGGCAAGGGTCATTTTCTTAAATCTTTTGAGTTGTCAGATCTATTATGATACAGGCCGTTTTTTTTTTTTTTTTTTTTTTCCTTTTCTTTTCTTTCTCTTTTATATAACCGCTTTACAATAGATGTGGCCCAGATTTTTTGTAGTGCCCATCTAAAATTATGTATATCCATATTCATATTAATAAAGTTACAGGTGGTGCACTCCTACCTTTTTGAAAAAAAAAATTCTCACTTTCATGGTACTCAATATTTTTGGACCCAAACAGGAACAAGAACCCTTTTTGTTAGCTGTTTGTCAAACCATAAATCAATCAACCGAACACTTAGCCTTTTTAGTAAGAGCATTCCTAAGGGATAGGTTAAGAGATTGACTCTTAACATTGCATAAATTTTGTTTTGCCAAATGCACAAAAAAATTTGGTGAAATATTTTAGAATTAGTATTCTTTCTCTATTTAAATGGAAGATTTAAAGAGAATTCTACCCAAATATCCTTCCAAAAGCTAATTCCGGGACCTCGACCTACCAAAAATCCAACTACAGGTAATGGCTTGATGAGACTCTTGCCAATCCACCAATTGCCCTCCACATATAAGATCCAACTAGATAAAAAAAAATTAGCCACATACAAAAAATATTGGACCTAGTATTATCTACTACATACTAGTAACATACAACCAATATTGGGCACCATACCATAAGCTACAAGAATTTCATGTCCCCCTAAACAAGGTATCCTCCATTGATAACATATATATATATATATATATATATATATATATATATATATATATATATATATATATATTATAAGTTCTTTATTTTCATATTTTCATTTACATTCGCAAATACATTCATCATCCATCCAACTATTAACAACATTTACAAACAATAAAAGATATCCAACCAACTCTTAATAATAATTTGCAACTATTAACAACATTTACAAAAAATATAAGTTCTGAGGAGTTACAAGTTGACCCTGACGACAACATATAAATGAAGCGATAAAGATATAAATGATTTCAGATTAATTTAAGGTTTCGAGAACTTACATCCACCTCACTCTTATTGCTAAGTAGTCTTGATGAATATGCATCCACACTACAAGGGAAAAAAAAATTGTGGCTGCACCGATACGGTCTAGTATAAACGACTGCCTACATACCTAATGTTCAGAAGATTGGGATCAAGCCACTATGTAGTTCTTAATATTTAAATCGGAACATTTTACGCATAAGCAAAGAAAAAATCAAAACAAATCATAATAGAAATATGTACCTTCTATTACGCATAAGAAGATGAAAAGTTGAAACAAATCACAACATAAATCTCTGTAGATTAGTTAAGCAAAACTACTAAATAATTCAAGATAAAGATTTAGTCAAATAATATCCAAAATAACCTCAAACACAATCCACATGTCCTGATTATTAGATTTTGATTACTATAATGACGAAAATAACTTTCAACCATATGAAATATTTTCTAATTGGGTTGCATGACCAGCTCAAGAACATGGGTGCTAAAAAGTAATTTTTAAGGGGAAAAATCCAAGAAAGAAAGAAAGAAAGAGTTTAAATGACAAAAAAAAATAAAAAAATAAAAAAATAAAAAATTTGAAATTTACTTATTCTAAAACTCAATTGGATTAAGAGACAATAACCCAACAAAATTTCAAATGACAGAAACCAAAACAATAGAAATTTAATTTTAAAAAATACAGAGATAGAAACTTTCTTGACATGTTTCAAGAATCTCCTACATTTGAAGATCCATGGTTTGGTGATTGGACCTTTGATCTGATGGGTCAAACCATGGACTGGGGATGCCACAAGAATCTCCTACATTTGAAGATCCAAAAGCTTATATCAGTTGCCCAGAAATAAAGCAATGACCCACATTCAATAGAAAACAAGCTAAAATATTGAACAGTTTTGATCTTCCAACTTGGGAGATTTTTAAGGCATCCCCCATATAAAACACGCCTATCTGATCAACAACTGGGATAGCCAAATATGGGTCCCACATGTATGCGACTCCAACGAATTGGCAAACTATGCACTAGCTGATGCTAAGGACCATGTAATTATTCATCATTTTATGGGAAGCTAGGAGGACATCCCAGAAAAATCCATCACAATAGGTAGTTTAAATTCCAGATATGGTAGGTGGGACTCTATCAGCTTTAGGAATAGAATTTCATGCATCATTACAGCTATTAGAACTTGTAGTTATTTTCTAACCTTGCTGATGGATCGATGAGAAAAATGAGTACAATGTAACATCAGTGCCAAAAACAAATACGAGGCATCAATGGGATGATTTGAGAGAAGCCAAATAATATAATCAATTCTTGAAAGCTTGTAGTAAGTTACAGATTATGCATTTAAAAGGCATATAAATCATAAAAATAAACCATACAAGCTCATGGAAAATTGTAAATGACGACTTTCTTCTGCAACCATGTTTAGTCGATATCGGGTTGAAATAGAGCGATTGATAGCATGATACTCAAGTGAAACTCACGACTGAAAAGCATTTCAAGCAACCAGTAAGATAGAAACTATATTTTGTAAAGAGATGATAGTTATAAGAAGAACAAAATTCAGTAATCAACATCTGCTACAAAGAAATCTGCCATGTAGAATGCCTTAACTCCTGAAAAGCCCATGAAATGCAAATGTAATCAAGACCCATCTCTCATTTTCTGCAGGTAAGATATTCAAATGAAGAAAGACTGAATTGGAATGCTTTTGATGTTGAAATCTATAGTGATAAACTAATAATTAAGAGGATGCTAGTTTAGTAGTTCATCCAACTACCCAAAGTTGTAGTCTTCGATTGTACATTGAGTACATGTTTATCCAGTGGGCTCATGCACTGCAGATGATCACAACTAATTCATTTGCTGAAGATTAGACAGTGGGCCACACAACTGATAGATATTAGTTTATGATTCAAAAGATAATAATTAAAGCCAGCCAACAAAAGTCAATTTCTTGTAGTGATGTGTATAACCCAATAGATGATAGATTGCAAAGGATTCATTCTTCTCTGATCAATGCTATCCAAATGAGATGCTACAGTTTCCTATAAGTGAAAAAGAAATTCATCAACTCAAAAAATAACACAAATTGTTTTTAAAATCCAATGACTAATTCAAATTGAGAATCTTCACAAACATGAAAGTGAAAATGACTAAAAGCTACTATAAATATGATTGTTATGAGCATAAATCTAGAACTCACTAAGTCGACTCAATTGAATTCCCACATTTATGATCAAAGTTTGAAATTCCAATGGAAATAAAGAAGCAGTTGGAAGCTGAAAACTTCAACAATGCTTCCGAAGCATCACAAAAAAACAGAGGCTAGAAAAGAATTAACATTCAATTTGTCTCCAACGCAATGTCTAACATTCAAAAACCAATTTAGAATATCAATATTTTCTTCTGGGCAAGCCACTCTTGTAAAAAAATAGAACAAACTGTATATCAAATGAAATGAAACTCTGATAGAATACTTAATACTCTATCTGAAACACATCCTAAGCGAAGTAATTAAGGTCAGGGGTGTTAAGTAAGAATGGATGCCAGAGTAGAAATTTTCTTGAATATACTGATAGATTAAGCCAGAGTAGAAAACCAAGTTTGGATAAAGCTTCCTCTTCACAAAATACTCATATGAAAGTGTAGCTTTCTCCAATGCAATAGCTAGCAGTAAGCAATACATGTTCATGAATAAAACCATAGCAAAAACAAATGGATGCATAAAGATACGAGATCGGATCATCCATCACAAGGGTCTCATTATGTTGACGTCCACAGTCAAAGAATCAGGTCAATCCAATAATGAAGTGAGCCACAGATTATGAAACAGATATATGGCTTTAAAAAATGCAGAATTTTTCTAAGCTATCCACCTGTTTCTAATAGTCCACTTGCCTGCCATGATGGCAGATGTTGTAGCTTGTACATGGTATGCCCTGCACACACATGGGGCTTAGCAAACCTTAGAAAAACATCATCTGAAGTAGTCAACTGCAAAAAATCCACATACAGGGAAAAAAGGTAATCCAACGTGCCACCATGGAACTGCAGCCGCCTATCAGCTCCCAGAAATTTCTGAGCAATCAGTAAGTTGTGGATCTCAACTAGGAGAATATCATGTAGCATAAAGAACAAATGTTAGAGTTGCATGCAAACTTTTACAAAATGTGTAGCCCATTGGCTCAAACCAAGAGCTGAGAAGAAACGGAATGGTGGTCATCTTTGAAATTCAAGGGCATTGGTGTCTTATGGTACTCAAGAGCAAAGGCAAAATCACAGAACTAAGGATATAATAGCAGTTGAGTATTGACCACCTACTAGACCATGAGATGACTGGACTGGCCTAATTTTAGCCTATTTCTTGTTTGAGGTGGCTCTCACTTGATGAATTGCTCAGATATCAGTCACATGTGCCACATTGGCATGCATGCTGCACATTTGCATTTTGAAATAAATAGCTTGAAAACCAGTCGAAAGAGGAGCATACACTTTGTTGTGATCGTAGCAGTGGTTGTGGTCGTGATATTAGTAATGCCCTTGTCGATGTTGGAGAAGCTGATGATCAGCTAGGTGAAGAGTTACCAGATGGAGAAATGGGCTAGATGATGGTTATTAAAAATGATCAACTTGAGTACCAAATCATGTTCCAGATGCTCGTTCATGACAATTTCCATTGTGCACCAAATAATGCGTTTAATCTCATAAACTGAGCATTAATTACACATCATCTTCTTTTTTACACATCCAATTAGAACTGCATTTGAACTAGCAAGCTAACATTCTTCTTTATTTATTTATTTTATCAAGGAAACAAGATAACTGAAAACAAAGTAAGTTGTACTAGTAAAAGACATCCAGTAGCTATTGCATCCTTATTGCATTACAAATTAAGAACATTTGTGCCAATGGAGTCCTTGAGGTCCTCTGATTGGTCTATACATTGGTGAGCTCTGCATAACTGTATATTTGGATGATCTTAAACATCCTTCTGGTAGGTCCTATTGTGGATGACCATAGTTAGAAGTCAAACCGACATGATCATCCTGGCCATTTGATCAACAGATGGCTGAAAACAAAAAAGGTAAATAGGGGAAATTTCCACAGTCATTGTGAATTTATGTGTTGGTCCACCAAAAAAGGGTCTACTAGATGGATGATACAATGGGTTCATCCAAGCATACAACAATTTGTACCCCATTTACAGAGAGTTGAAATGCAGGACCTCTAGCATGATTAACACAAGAATGTTCTTGGTTGAGGCATTTCCTGGAACAATTAACATGCAGATTTTTATATAGAAAATAATAAAATGCTTTAGTGAAATAAAAATAGACATTCATATTATTTTCTTTCCTTCTTGATCAGTTACAAAACTTTCATATGATTATATTAACTTCATGTAACTATCAACAGTGAAATGAAAATAATAAGGGGAAATAAGTCTCACCAAATTAGTTCACAAGCAGGAATCCACAAATTGCTAAATCCCCAAATCCCTAAATCAGTATTAAAATTGAGAGAGATTGAGAGAGAAAGAGAGAGATACCTCACGGTCGTCAATGAGATAGCCTTCAACCGAGCTTTAGAGAGAGAGAGAGAGAGAGAGAGAGAGAGAGGGCGTGCATGGGTAGGGCGTTCGGCAACGGTAGGGTGGAGAGATCAGAGAGAGACAGAGAGAGAGGAGGGAGAGGTTGCGAGAGAGATAGAGAGAGACGAGAAGGTGTGAGAGGGTGTGAGAGAGAGAGAGGAGAGGGTGCGCGCGCGCGCGAGAGAGAGAGAGAGAGAGAGAGAGAGAGAGAGAGAGAGAGACGAAGTTTTGTGGGCCCCACTATGATGTATGTGTTGTATCCACACCGTCCATCCATTTTGAGATATCATTTTAAGTCATGAGCTAAAGAATGAGGCAGATAAAAATCTGTAGTGGACCCCACCATAGAAAACAGCGGGGAGAGTGATTCCCACCGTTGAAACTTTCCTAAGGCCCATCATAATGTTTATTTGAAATATAACCTATTCAAAAGTTTAAAAAGACATGAAATAAGGGAAAACACAAATATCAGTTTGATCTAAAACTTTTGTGGCCTTTAGAAGTTTTTAATGGTGGGTGTTGCTGTCCCACTATTTTCTGTGTTGGGGTCCACTAGAGCTTTGGATTTAACTCATTCTTTGGATATTGCCCTAAAATGATCTCTCCAATTGGATGGAAGGTGTGGATACAATACATACATCATGGTGGGGCCCATGGAACTTGCTAACATCACTTCAATAGCTAGTCTTGCTACTCCCCCTGACACTAGCCCTGTGGCTAGTGGTCGGTGCTCTGTGGGCCCCACCATGATGTATGTATTTCATCCATTATGTTCATCTATTTTAAAGATCATTTTAGGGATTTTGCCCAAAAATGAGAGGTATATAAATCTCAGTTGGACCACACCACATGAAAGCAATAATGATTGGATATCCATCATTAAAATCCTCATAAGGCCCACTGTACTATTTATTTGACATCCAATCTGTTTATTAGGTCATACAGGCCTAGGTGAAGGGGAAAAATAAAAATCATCTCGATTCAAAACTTTTATGGCCCCCAAAATGTTTTTAATGGTTGACATTCATTCAACACTGTTTCTTGTAATGTGGTCCATTTTAGATTGGGATATACCTAATTTTTGGTCTCATACCATAAGATGATCTTTAAAAATAGATGGATGGCATGGATGAAACACATACATCATGGTGGGGCCGACAGAGCACCGACCACCAGCCATTGGCTAGTGTCAGGGGGAGTAGCCAATCCGTTCTCCTTATTTATGGTGTGGTCCATTTAATCTTTGGATATGATTCATTTTTTGGATAATTCTCTAAAATGATCTCGAAAAATAGATGAATGGTGTTGGTTGATCCCAAAATTTTGGAAAATCCAAAACCCAAGTGGACCATGCCACACGAAACAGTGTGGAATAATGATTTCCATTGTTGATACCTACCTTGGGCCCATAGTAATGTTTATTTGCCATCCAACCTATTCATAATATCAAAAAGATATGAATGAAGAGAAAACACAAACATCAGCTTGATCTAAAAGTACTTTTATGGCCTCCAAGACTTTTTTTATGGTAGAGGTTCAATCACACTATTTTCTGTGGGGTGGTCCACTTGAGCTTTGGATATGCTTCCTTTTTGTTCTTTAGACCTCAAATTATCGATGAACAGAGTGGATAAAATAAATAAATAACGGTGGACTCCACAAAGTTTATTCTGGTAAGGGTAATGAGTAACTCACCTAAATGTAGTGGAGAGGGGTTTCCTTAAAACATTCATAATCATATATTGGGCCTTCCTAAATGTGATTCACATATCGAACCCACTCATTATGTGTGTCTCACTTGGATGAGGGGTCAGACCAAGTTTCAGCCACATCCAAAGCTAATGTGGGCCCCACCAAGTGCTTTTATATTTTTTAGGATGTCTTCACATGATTTTAGATGGAATGACCCACCTGAGTTTCGTATACGGATGATTTTTGAGATATTTCATAACCTAAAGGGGACACATCAAATGCATGTTGTTGATGTTCGACACACATCATGATGGGGCCCACAAAACTTACTAACATCAATTCTTAGGTTCTCGCGAGGTCAATAAGTTGGGTCACAATTTTGACCAGAATATTTGGCCCATTTTATATGTCTGGTCCTATCACTCTATTTTATTGATCAATACCCTCAATTTGACTAGTTACTAGCCTCGATCAAGCTACATATGAGAAAGATATTGGGCATACAAGATTGATCAACAATTTGAGTGAAATTTGATTTAAACATCTGAAGTTATTTACTCTTCAATCTAGGCTAATTAGATTGTCCAAAAATGGTTAAAGGTTCAATTAGTGGATGTCCCTAATAATTTATTAAAAAATATATTTTTTTCCATAGATAAATTTCAATTTCCATTTAAAAATAACATTTTTTTTCAAAATGTATATTTTTTTACTCTTAATTTTTCTTTGAAAACTTTTAACAAAATATCATTTTTATTATAAAGTATTTCAAAAAAAAATTAAAATACAAATTCTGAAATTTTATTTTTTTCCCAAAAATTTCAAAATGTCGATTTTTTTTCTTCAAAAGCATAATTTTGTTTTCAACCTTTCAATTTTCTTTTTTAAAATGATATATATATATATATATATATTCAAAATCTCAGTGATTTCATAAATAACTTTTTCATTTAATTTCAAATTTTGAACATTTTCAATTATTTTTCAAAATCACAAATTTTTTCAACTTCTTTATTTTTCGTTTCAAAATGTTTGTTTTTTGTTAAAGTATCGATTTTTTAATATCGTTTTATTTTAAAATTTTCAATTCTTTCGAACTTCTCCAATTTTTTTTAAAAGCATTTTTTTCGAACCGGTCAATTTTTATCGAACTTCTCAATTTTATTTTATCTTTCAAAATACAAACTCTCATTTTCTTTTTCAAAATATTTTCATTTTTCAACATTGTGAAAATTTTCACATTTTTAAAAATCTTTTTAATTTTCTTTTTCAGGATATTTTTTTTCTCGAAATCAAATTCTTTTTTTGAAAATTATCAACTTTATTCAATATTCTTTTTTTCCCCCACATAATAGATTTTTATTAAATCACGATTTTTATTTTTTCAAAATCTATTTTTTTCTCCAACATTGTTAAAATTTTTATACTTCTCAATATTCTTTTTAATGTGACATTACAAATCATTTAAATATTACTTTTAAATTAAAAAAAGAAAAAAATTTCACTCATTTGATATAAAAGTAATATATATATATATATATATTTGCATTCAATCATTTGTTAAAAAATAATCTTAGATACAAATATGTACAATTAAACCACCAAAATTCTATTAAAAAACAATTATTAGACTAAAAAAACTTAATTTTTCACCATATGCTTAAAAAAATGAAAAAAAAATTAATGTTTGAAGGCAAAAATCCTTTTATGACAGACCATGATCTGTCATAAAAGCAACTAAAAAGCATTGCCATTTGGTATTTTGGGTGGGAATTTTCGACTGATCATATTTCGTAGTAAAATCAAAATTTGCGACGGATTTAGTCCGTCGCTAATTTACGATGGACCAAAATCCATTGTAATTATTTTGTAAATCAGATTTTAGAGACGGATTTGGGTCCGTCGTGAAATCCCACGACATTTAGACTACGGATTTTCGAGAAAGAAGGTCTTGGCGTTGGACCTTCTCCGTTAGCGATGGATTAAATATGTCGTTAAACCAAGTTATTTTTGCAATTTTGCTGTAGTGGTATGGGAGCAGAGCTTGCTTGCTGCAGAATGTATTATTAGTACTTCTGCTGTTACTACTGTGCATTTAGATTTAGTTCTCTTGGATTGTGAAAATGAAGATGCACTGAAGCAAATGTCCCATGTCAGGTTTGTCCAACTTTAGAGTTAATAACCAGCCCAATTACCAATCAAGAAAAGGTCACACTTTATGATTGTTTTATTTTTAAGTTGGACTGGAAACTAAAATAATCTCAACACTATCATAAGAACTAACATTTCTAATCGGATGAATGTCTTGATTTTTTACTTCATCTTTGTTGCAACTTAATATTAGAATTTATGCCAACTATACTTCCAAATGCAGCATTAATGAAATCATTGACTTTTGAATGGCCTTTCTTCTTACTTCGTTCAGTCCCTGGTGTATGTGCATTATATGGTTGACCATTTTTTTATTTTTTTATTTGTGTGCGCGCGTGCGCGCATGCTTCTAGCTGTTCTTTGGAAGTGATGATGCAACTGTTAGATTTGGGATCTTACTACTAAAAAGTGCATGGCGGTGCTAGAAAAGCATTTCTCAACAGTTACTTCTTTGGATGCTTTAAAGTTTATCTGCTTCTTTGAATTGTTTATTGATTCATGCCTCATATAACCTGTGCTCAACAGTGATTTCATTTAACAAGGTTAGATTGCTAGCATCACTTCGAAGTAGCTACTACATTGCTTTAGCAGTATGGATGATTCTCTACTTTCAATCTAGAGATTCTCATCTGGTGTCATATGGTTTTTCTTGGATAATTCTTTGTGGCAATGAATGAAAATGACTTTATTGCTTTGCAAAAGATATGAGGAATCTTGTCATGAGATTTTTCTTCAGCTCTCATAAATAATCTCCAGCTTACAAAGTGTTCTTTTTCTATTTTATACCTTTTGCAAATTGCAACCTTTATCACATTACAATTTTCACATACTTGACGTTGACATTTGACACCTAACACTGATGTCTTGGTTTCACTCTCCTTTAATGTGATTTGAGGGCCAAGTAGCCGGCCCCTGTAGAACATTGACATTTTCCCCTATAATATCTTTATGGTCGATGATTCTGCAGATGGAATGAAATGCACTGAACGTTGTTGAAGTAGTTACCTTTGACCACCCCTGTAAAATGATACATCAAGTGATCTCCATTTACCATGAAATATTGAGAACACACAGGGCATTCATGTGGCTTGTCTTTCTCTAGCCAAAACCACACAACATCATGCTCATCCTCTGCACACAAAAAAAAAAAATTCCATTCCAGAAAAAAACAGCTAATGGTATGACTCTGTACACTCATTTGGCTGGCACTCCATCTGAGCGCTGAATTGGTTTGTAAAATCCATGATAATTTTTTCAGTGGAAATGTTTGAAAGCTTCTATTTTTTACTTACACATAAGAAATCACATGTTTTTATTTTATTTTATGTTTGCATTTATTGACAACTCATGAACATGCTTTCAGTTGAAAAGGGCTTAAGGGAACTTGCCTCTTTGAAGGTCTTTTATCTTCAATGTTTGACATTTCTCCCTCCTATAATTTTGTTTTTATTTGAATGTTGAAAATAAATTATGGTGGTGATTGTAACAGTCTTTTTTAGGATTCTTTTCGGTGGGAAGAAGCCAGCTGTGAGTGTTTAAACTATGCTGTATCTCTCCATTAAGGTTTTTCTACCACTCTTTAGCACGGCAGCAAGTTGGCTTGTAAGATATTTCTGGATCAAGGTTTGAAGTATTGTCCGGAGCTGGTATGTATCGCTCAATATGTGCCAATATCGCCCATGAACGATACAGGTGTATCAGTCTCGCATTGGCCCAAAACAGCCCAATATGGAGCGATACATAACTGTGGTAGCATTGATGATGCCTTGAGGCTGTTTGGTAAAATGTCTGAGAGAAGCATTGCATTTTCCTTTACAATAATTACAAGCACATGATAGTAAGAACTCATAGAAGTTTTTATTTTCAATTGTCACATGCATTTTCCTTTTACATATATGAAGTTCTTAGGACATTCCTGGAGTTGAGACCGGAGTTGGTGCATCATCTTGGGTTGGGTTGTCAAGGTCCTCAAATTGGAAAATGCCAACCTCATATGAAACTGGGTTGGGTTCAGGTTAAAAAAATTTGTGTTGGGTCAGGTTAGGAATATCATGTGTTTGCATTTGGTTGAGTTGAGTAGGAATTGGGGTTTGTTTTCGAGTTTGGCACCTCAGTTGGAATATGGGTCAGGTTGGTTTGCAGGTGGGCTTGGGTTGACCCTCAACCCAACCCAACCCAACCTGCCTAAGTTGCACCGTTATGCCCAGCTGGATGGGTAGACTTTGTCTAGATTTCATGTCTAATAAATGATGTAATAATATTTATAATATTTTGCATGGTTGTAGTATCTGTTAAATTTGGACAGTAGGATTTCTTTTCCCTAACTGCTGCGAAGTTTGACCTATCGGATTAGAGGACAGACACGCACACACACACAAAACTAAGTTTGACCTATTAGCTGACAACCTCATTTCCTTTCTTTTCAATAGCTTGGTGGAATGAATTATTCACTTGCAGTTGAACACTTAGCTTCCATTCCCCTCATTTCTAGAGTTCCCACAATCATCTTGGGGATGGATGTATCAAATGGTTCCCCAGGCCAGTTTGACGTGCCATCAATTGCGGAGGTAAGATAAGATGCATGATTTTCCTTTTCAACTGTTTAGTCATAGAGTGGCAGTAGACTTGTTTCAATTCTGTCAGATAATATATAAATTCACTCATGCATGCATCCATATTTTTCTACTTCTCATTATCTCAGTGTTGTTCTATTTTTCTTTATTTATGCTCTTAGGTTGTCAGCTCTAGGCAGTGGCCCCTGATTTCTCAGTATAGGGCATCTGTGAGGTCACATTCACCCCAGGTTGAAATGATAGATTCCTTGTTTAAGCCCACCTCAGACACTTAGGACAGTGGC
The DNA here is from genome assembly GCA_030180095.1 of Magnolia changhungtana. Taxonomy (NCBI): domain Eukaryota; kingdom Viridiplantae; phylum Streptophyta; class Magnoliopsida; order Magnoliales; family Magnoliaceae; genus Magnolia; species Magnolia changhungtana. The sequence goes on from JASAUF010000098.1 coordinate 1,141,041, forward strand.
ATAGTGAGGTCAGTAAAAAAAGTTTTTTTTTTTTTTTTTTTTTTTTTTTTGAGATGTCAGTAAAAAATGTTTTTGCAATGAAATAGTCTGATGTGTAGATTTCATGAGTTACTGATGGGATATTTGTTGTTGGTATCTAGGGAACTTCTACTAGATTTCTATATGATTTCAAGGAAAAAGAAGCCTGACCAGGTAATCATTTTCTGGTATGTTCTTGTTATTATTTTTGGAAATGTTTTTTTTTGGAGGCCCATCCTGTGAAAGTAGATTAGATACATAAGCTAAACTAGAGAAAAAGACAATATCAGTTAAAAGATTAAAATCTTAGCCAAGTCGAAATAACCCAAGAGAACTGATCAAAATAACAAGGGCAGGACAAAGTCACATATGTAAACTGGAGACAAGTAATATGAAACTAAAGCATGACTTTTCCACTTCTCCTGTTGCTTTCAATATTTTCAACTTCAGGAAAGAGGAGCTACACTTCCTTGGACATTCTTAATCAGTACTGTAACTATGAAATAATCAGTATCGTAACTATGAAAACAACAAGATTCAATTGGACATCGTGAGCCATTTCTTAAGGGTTTTTTACTTTTCTTTTTTGATGAATAAGCCGATCACTTTTCCTATTTATTGTCCTTACTTGTCTCATTTCAGTACAAGTTTACATAAACTAGAATCCCCATGTTTCAGGATATATAATTCGTTTTCTTACATTCTAATGTTATTTGGGACTGATGGATCATGGAGGAGATCACCGATGACTCAATCAATGTAGTCTACTCTTTGTGGATCATCACAAGGGATCCAATCCATTACAATGTGTTTTTCTTATACAATAAATTTTCCTATTTATTGTCCTCACTTGACATCACTTGGGAGATTAGCTAAAACTTTTGAGATACATTGGATTTTCTAACATGAACTTATGGGTGAGGTTATTCATGCCCATGGGCAAGCTATAACTTTTATGTGTATCTGACAGGATGGGTCAAGTCTCATCATGGAGGTGTGCATGTTCCAATAACTCATTCCAATCACTCTTGGCCAAGTCACATGTAAACTGAAACTAAGCACAACCATCCCACTTCATGGTCTGTTGCTTTGTGTATTGCAACTTTAGGAAAAGGGGTTATGTTTCCTCAGACACTCCTAAGTCTTAATCAATACTGAACTGAGAAAACAACTGTCTTCTGTTTGGACTGAAGATTCAAATGAACAATATGAGTTGTTCTGAAGTTGAGGTAACTTCTCCCATATCTTTCCCCTTTTCACTAGTCTCCTTCGACTACAAGCATATGTAAATTTGTGTGCACGTGATGTGCTACATTGCTGGGGAAATATGTTTAATTCTTATTACTTGTTGTGCATGGCTTCTTTTTTGCTGATGTTTTTATCAGGGACTGGTGGTCATGGAGGTGATCATCGAGGGCTCAATTAGTGTAGTTCATCTATTTGGGGATCATCACAGGGGATTCAACTCATTTTGATGTGTAAACTTGACATCATTTGTAGATTAGGTGAAACTTATGAGATGCCAAAAAAATTTATTATGAACTTATGGGTAACGTTCTTCGTGCCCATGGAACAGCAGTAACTTTTATTTTGCATCAGAGGAGTCAAGTCCGATCTCGTAACTGTGCATGTTCCAATCACTCTTTGTAGTCTAAATGTCTCATACATGAATCCTAAGTCATGTGAATGCATGATTAACTAAACATAATTGAGCAGTCTTTAAATTGAGAACATTATGATTTCGAAAACTCCAAGCGTACAAATCAACGCTTAGAACAATGGTAGAGATTAACATATTCTTGAAAGGGAATCTTGTAAATACCTAACGCAGGTCATGTAGATCACATGTGAATCTCATGTTTGAATGCTAAGGCTGAATGGTTGTATGCATGTCTAGCTACCCTACTCATCTGCATTAGAGCTCTTTCTAGGTTTAATGGTGTCAACGACTGGGTTTCTAGATCTATTGAATTTGAGCTGTAACAAATTTTGTCTTAATCTTCAAAAGGGAAAACAGAGAATTTTTTAGTCTTACGATCTTACCTTCTGTTTCTCTTTACCATTCTTCCTCATTTTAACTAAAAGAAACTATTTGAAGTTATGCTCTGATTGACATGTTTATACATTTCCGCAATGTAGTGTCTTTTGGGGATGAATGTGTAGGTGCATGAAAAGATTTGATAATACTGTGGACTTGTAATGAAACAGAATATTCTAATAGTTAAATTGTATAAATTTAGTACTCCTTTCCCCATCCTGTTTCAGTTTCAACTGTCTCATATTCTTGCCATCTATTTTTTCTTTGAATAGGGATTGAGTGAGTGAATCACAATTCACACGGGTCCTAAACATCGAGCTAGATCAGATTATCGAGGTATTCTTGCCATGGAAAATGCCATGAATAATTATCAAAGCTACAAAGTGTACCTGTGTAAAAAAAATGCGGGGTCGTGATCTTTTCACCTTTATCTTTATCGTTGCAGGCCTGTAAATTCCTTGATGAGAACTGGTCACCAAAGTTTACAATTATTGTGGCTCAAAAAAACCACCTCACTAAATTCCTCTTGCTTTAATCTCTGGACAATGTTTCGCATGGTTAGCTTCTTCATAAATTTCTTGAAGAAAAGAGTATTGAAAATAATTTTTTCACTTCAATCCATCATGGTTGTTTGTTAATGCTTTAGTGGGATGCTCATCCCAAGTAGAAGTTAGTGATAGCACTGGGCCTTATACCTTCCCTGAAATATATCTCATTTGCCTTTGGTGCTAGCAAATCGTGTTGATCTCTAGAATTGAGATATTCCAGATGAGCATTGAATTGCTTACTTTGGAGCTTTTATTCTTAGCTCCAAATGGCTATTATTATCTGGGTACATGAACATTTTGTGCTGGAAATTTTGTTTCCTGAGCTTGTTCAATGTGAATTGTCCTTTTATTTATTTCTTTATTGTTCTTTATTTTTTCACTTGTACAGGCACTGTTGTGGACAAAGCAATTTGCCATCCACAAAACCACGACTTCTACATGTGTTCACAAGCAGGAATGATTGTAAGATTTGATATGGAGCTGACCTTTGTGTTAAATTGTGGGAAGTCACCATCCATCCTCCCTTGATTGATTACATCACCCTGTCTTTTTTATTGTGCTCATATCCATACATAAGCAGAAAGAATTGGTACACAATCAATCAAGGTGGGTGTGGATTGCTTACTTTTGCATCGTCTTTTCCTTTAAACAGGGAACAACGTGCCCTACTCACTACCGTGTTTTGCTGGATGAGATTGGCTTCTCCCCTGATGATCTCCAGGAGCTTGTGCATTCATTGTCCTATGTGTAACTAGCCTTTCCCTCCACCTCTTTTGTATACAGTGACTTTATTTATGTCCCTTGCAATGCATGGGTAAATGCTGTAATTATTCATGGTATTGCTCTGCATCTGTTCAGGTATGGTAATTGCCTATTTTATGTTATGAGGAGCTTTAATTACTATCTCCCTATCAAAGGACTCTTCTGAGTTTTAGGGCTGTAACTTGGGATCAACCAAAACCTTACTTACCCAAACTTAACCTAGGGTCAAGTTGGGGCTGGGTTGTTGGGTTCCTCGTTTGGGTTAGGGTTGGAAAACTCAAAATAATTTGAAATCTGGTTGAGGATTGGCTTTAGCAAATTTAGGATGGGTTAGGTCTGGTGGGGAATAGTGTCTCACTGGTTAAGCGTAGAGGAATTCAAGTTGGGTTTGCCTACCTAGGTTGGAATTCAGATCGGTTCGGGTTGGGGGTTGACCCTCGACCTGACCCAACCTGCCCGAGTCGCCCCTAAGTTTGTTCGAGTTGGGACCCATTTTTTAGCTATACCGACCATAGTTGGTTGGACCCAACCATGGATGGGCAATTCCCCAAATGTCTGGCAATGTTTTTGTAGAGCGATCAATGGCCTGTAATAATCAGCTAGTTTCACCATTGCTTAACCCTATCTTTGGGGAAAAGGGTTAATGATGGATCCACACAGTGGCATCTCCATCTGGTTAACTTCCTGGATATGAAATGTGCACATCTTTTTCTTCTTTTGGTAAGAACTGTGCAGTGCATTTAATCATAATGTTGTTTAATGATTTTTTCCCCCTTAGTTGCACCAATAAGCTATGCACATTTGGCGGCAACGTAGATGTCGCAGTTCGTGAAGTTTGAGGATATGTCAGAGACGTCATCTGGCCATGGTGGAATTACATCTACGGGAGCTATTCCAATGTCGGAGCTGCCAAAGCTTCATGAAAACATGAGCAGCTCCATGTTTTTCTGTTGAAGTAGCTGGGACATCAAAGGTAAGATTTTGATGTTATGGCATAACACTGAATTAGACGAGGTTCTGTCTCATATAGTTGTTGAGAGCATCTTAACCTGAGATGAACCTAGGATATATTGAATGTGGGATGTTGCACTTGGTATTTAGAATTTACTAAAATTGCATGGCAGCTATGAAAATATGCTAATGGAAATGGTTAAATCTCTACAACTGTTAAGAATGATTTTAATTCTCCATTTTCATTTTCGTCTTACTAGCTATTCCTTGAAGAGACTGGATGTGATAATCAAAAGGCGGATCCAAAATTGAGAATTATATTACTAAGATATTTCAATCATGTCAGAGCCCACATCACTAGTTAAATTGGTGAAGATGAAAAGTTATTCCAAATAATCTCATTAGTTTACCGTGTAACATGAACCAAGTCATATGATCTATCCAAATCATGGGAAAAGGGTTAAAATGCAATTAATTTCTTTTTGTTATCTCTCTCTCTCTCTCTCTCTCTCTCTCTCTCTCTCTCTCTCTCTCTCTCTCTCTCTCTCTCTCTCTCTCTCTCTCTCTCTCTCTCACGCGCGTTCATATGTTAGTTTGGGGTGGCTTATATCCAGTTGTAATTTGGTTCTGAGTTCGTGTGAACACATTGAATCAACCTGTGCAATGGACTATTACATAGCGCTTGTAATCAACCTATGTAACAGTTCATCACATAGCGCCTTTGGAAGTTTTGATCCATTTATTTGCTAGAGCCCATCCTGAATTGCTTATGATTCTAAAGAATCACTTTTGTGGCAATTGTAGAAATAGAATCATGATACATGAGGAAAGCTTGTTCTCACAACTTACAATAGAATCATGATACATGAGAGTTGAGGCTCTCTATCCCATTGTTATTAATGAATGAAATGAAAGTAATTACATCTACCCGTTATTAATCAACGAAAGTAATTCCGTCTCCATTGGTATGTACTTACGATGGAGTCATGATACATAAGAATGTCTATCCCATGTTTTATTAATCAACGAAAGTAGTTATCCCTTGGTAGGTAATTGTACCTTACGCATAATGATTATGAAAATTGCCTAACCTCGCTCCCATGTTTGATGTTGTTGCTATCCAATCGTGTGAATTATTTTTTGAATGACTATCAGGTGTAAGATTAAAAAAATAATGATAATAAATTTAATGATATTTTTTTATTTACGGATATTTTAGTGACGGACCAAATCCATCACTAATTTCTGACCAAGAAAATCAACGGTGGATTTGAGGTCCGTCGCTCTACTCATATTAGCGACGGACCTTATCCGTCGCTAATATTTTTAATGACGACATTCGAGTGGGTTTTTTTGATTTTTTGCGACAGATCTTATTCGTCGATAATATGTGATGAACCTTATCCATCAAATTAAACAACAGATTTTATCCGTCGCAAAAAAAGACCTAGTAAACAGCAATAGACCAAGCGATGGATGAAATCTGTTGTGGTTTTACGACGGATTTGGTCCGTCGCAAATTCACGATTTTTGGCAGTGGCAAATCCAAAATGAATAATCAAGATTTAGTAGAGAAGCAAACTAAGTCCAAATTGTTGGTGTCAGATGTCTTAAATCTGATTCTTGGGCTCGATGCCATCGAGTATTTTCAGTTATTTTCACCCCTGGTCGCTGGACAGATTTGGTCGTTCTTCGATGTGATCGAAGGGTGCTCGATGACATCAAATGTTTTGCGTAGAATTTTTGCAGAAACGTAGATTTTGTGAAATTTCCTTGCGATTTTTTTTAGGATTTTTTCTATAACTATATATAGCGGGGGGGGGGGGGATGGGGATAATTATAATGATAGGCCCACCCAACCCACTAACCAATTTGCTTACACATTGACTCCAACCTCTGTTAAGAAATCTAATGAAATGTACTTCTTAATTTTTTAATTTTTTCAATCTTCTCAAATTTTCTCAAACTTCTAATTCTTGTTTTCAAACTTAATTTTTTCAATCTTCTCAATTTTTTTTTTCAAACTTCTCATTTTTTTTTCAAACTTTTTAATTGTTTTTCAAACATGTCAATTTTTCTTTCAAAAATTTCAATTTTTTTCAAACTGATGAATTTTTTTTTATATCAAATTAACTTTTGATTTTTGTTTTCAAACTTCTTAATTTTTTTAATTCCCTTAAATAAATAAGAATATTTAAATGTAACTATTTAATGGGTTTTGCTAATGTCCCCGCCTTCATCGGATAGTTATCAACGTCGCAAATGCTTTTAAGTGACTTATGAAGTGTTCAATCTTTGATTTGGGCTGTTCATTTGTTTAAACAATAGGGAGCAAGCAATGGTGAAATACCATGCAAATCCAAAATGAAAAATCAAGATTTAGTAGAGAAGCAAACTAAGTCCAAATTGTTGGTGTCAGATGTCTTAAATCTGATTCATGGGCTCGATGACATCGAAGCCACTCGATGTCATCGAGTATTTTTAGTTCTTTTCACCCTTGGTCGCTGGACAGATTTGGCCGTTCTTCGATGTGATCGAAGGGTGCTCGATGACATCAAAGGTTTTGCGTAGAATTTTTGTAGAAACACAGATTTTGCGAAATTTCCTTCCAATTTTGTTTAGGATTCTTTCTATAAATATATATAGGGGTGTAAACAGGATTGAGAGGTAATTCTAAGGCTTCCTAAACTATTCCAAGGGTTTCTAAAAGGGTTCTAGGGTTTCAAAGGGGTGGAGAAATGTTGAGATTCAAGGTTGTTCGAATCGGGTAAGCCTTCTCTCTTATAATTGTTGCTTTCATAGTGAAGATCTGTCGCTTTATGCCATTATTTTTTCCCGAAAGGGTTTTCCATGTTAAATCTTTGTGTTCTCTTGTGTTTGCTTGGTGCTCTTGGATTGTTATCCTAGATTCATCTGTGTGATTCCGCCGTCCAATCCCCAACAAGTGGTATTAGAGCAATTGTTGGGGCGCATGCTTGAATCTGCAGGATTAGCAAAAATGGGAAGAGCTAGGTATGATATTGAGAAGTACTCAGGTAAAAATAACTTTGAGTTGTGGAAGATCAAGATGATCAGTTCCTTAACCAAGCAAGGTGAAGATAGTGCTCTTGAGGAGCGAAAGTCGACTATGAATGATGATGATTGGAATACTCTTGATAAAAAGGCCTTATTCTCGATCTGTTTGTGTCTCACGAATGAGGTTCTCTATAATGTTTTGAGATAGAAAACTGTAGCAGTTTGTAGGTGAAGCTAGATGATATTTATGCAAATAAATCCACTGAAAATTGCCTACACTTAAATCTACAGTTGTACACATTTAAGATGGAAAGGGTGATGTGGAGGCTCACATTAGTAACTTTAATAAATTGATTTGCAAATTACTGGATATGGAGGAAGTGGTTAAAGACGAAGATCAGGCATGTATGTTGTTGAATTCACTTCTGGTATCGTACGAGTCATTAAGGGACTCATTGTACACATTAAACAAAACTCTAAGTGTAAACACCGTTATCTCAACCCTTCAAGGGAAGGCCACGAGAAAGATAAACGTTGGCATAGGGACATCTTTTGATGCACTATTTACGAGAGACAAGAATACTGAGAGAGGAACATGATCTTCAAGACCTAGATCCAAATCTAAGGGAAAGGGCAAAGGAAAACTGAAGTGCTAGAACATTGGGATGACTAGACACATGAAGAGCGATTGTACAAATTCTAAAGCAAAGAAAAAAAACTCAGAGGCTTCTTCCAGGGAAGCCAATATTGTTACATCTAATGAAAAGACAAGTGGAGGTGATGTTCCGTCTATGTCCATGATTGGATATTTTCACGACAATCATAGAGATGAGTGGATCCTTGACACAGGAGCGTCATATCACATGACTCCTCATCAGAATTGATTCACCAGTTACAAAGAATGTGATGGTGGACAGGTCTTTATGGGCAATGACAATGCCTGTAATGTTGTGGCTATTGGAACGATGAGCATCAAGATGTTTGATGCGTTGGAGTGTACCATGACTAATGTCAGGCACATTCCTAATATGAAGAAGAGTCTGATTTCTCTCAATGTACTTGAGGCTATAGGGTGCAAGTTCAATGGTCTTAATGGTATCCTTAACGTTTTAAAAGAGGCACTCGTGGTTATGAGAGCGCAAAGGCACAAAAACCTTTATAAGTTGATCGGGAGCACTTCAGCAGGTAGAGTGGCAGCAGTTGTCATAGATTCCACGTTTCTATGTATGTAGCATGCTCATTTGGACCATATGAGCGAGCGGGGTATGAAGGTACTATCTGATCGTTGTTTGATTCCAGTTTTTAAGAATTCTGATTTAAATATATGCGAGCGTTATAGATATGGTAACAATTTAGATTATCTTTTAAATCTGGAAAACATGTAAGGGAGTGCTTGATTATGTACACTCTGACATATGGGGACCATCGCCAGAGGTTTCCGTTAGGGGGTCATCATGGTTTGTTTCATTTATTGACGACTACTCCCAAAAAGTTTGGGTTTACTTCATGAAATGTAAATCCAAAGTTTTCACTATATTTAAACAATGGAAGGCCATGTTGGAAAAATAGTCAGGGCAAAAAATAAAAGTTTTAAGAACTGACAATGGTCAAGAATTTACTTCTACTGAGTTTAATGAATATTGCAAGGATGAAGAGATCATTAGGCACAACACAGTGCGCCACACGTCCAAACAAAACGGTGTGACTGAATGGATGAATCGGACTCCCTTGAAGAGGGCTTGATGCATGTTAAGTAATGTTGCATTGGGTAAGGACTTATGGACTGAGGCCGTTAACATGACTTACTATTTGGTGAACCGATCCTCATTTACGGCAATTAAATGTAAAATCCTAAAGGAAGTATGGAGTGGTCATAAGCTGGATAATTCAGATTTACGATATTTGGTTGTGAGGCTTACTCTCATGTACCATCAGTTGAGAGAGATAAGATAGATCATAGAGCTAAAAAATACATCTTTGTTGGCTATGGTATTGGTGCAAAAGGTTACAGATTATTCGACAAGGTCACACGCAAGGTCATCACTAGCCGTGACGTCAGATTCAATGAAAGCTCCCTATTCCGTAAGAATGATCAGGAAGAGCTAGAGAAACCTGAAAGGTTGATCGTAGACGTCCAGATTGACATAGATGATACTTAGGCAGAATAGATGGGTAGACAGAGGTACAGGAGCAAGTGGAGTAGCCACCTGTGAGAAGAAACCCACTGTGTGATCGTAGGTTACCGGCAAGATACAGGGATGACTTTAATATTACATATGCCCTCATTACAGATGAGGGGGACCCGTCTACTATTCAGGAGGCTCCTAATGAGGTTGATGTAGAAAAGTAGAAGGCGGCTATGAACGATGAGATAGATTTGTTGCACAAAAACCACACATGGGAGCTGGTGGAGCTTCTAGTGGGTCTAAAAGTGATCGATGCAAGTGGTTATTCAAAAAGAAATAGGATAGATATAAAGCGAGGCTGGTAGCGAAGGGGTATGCTCAGAGAGAAAGAATCGACTTCACAGAGATTTCGCACAGGTAGTTAAGCAAGTATCTATCAGATTCGTGTTGGCGCTGGTTACCCAATACGATCTCAAGCTAGAACATATGGATGTCAAGACTGCATTCCTACATGGGGAGTTAGAAGAATATATCTTCATGAAGCAAACAGAGGGTTATGAAGTTGAAGGGGCAGCAAAAAATGTTTGCAGGTTAATGAGGTCATTGTACGGCCTGAGATAATCGCCTAGGCAATAGTATAAAAAATTTGATTCTTTCATGTTGAGTCAAAAATTTATTCGGAGTGAATACATCACTGTGTCTATCACAAAACACTGAATGATGACAAATTCATCATTCTAGTATTGTATGTTGATTGCCTGTCATGATATGTCTGAAATCAACATACTAAAAACTCAATTATCAGGGACATTGGAGATGAAAGATCTGGGGCTGCAAAAAGGGTTCTTGGCATAGATATTTATAGAGAAAGGAAGAGCAGCAGAATTTGGTTATCACAGGTAAAATACCTTGAAAATGTGTTGATCAAGTATGGGATGAACCAGGCAAAGCCAGTGAGCGTTCCCCATACAGCTCACTTCAAGCTTTCATCATAACAATGTCCTAAATCAAATGAGGAAAAGTAGGTTAGTCTGATGTGCCTTATTCGAATACGGTTGACAGTTTAATGTATGTCATGCTTTGAACAAGACCAGATATTTCATAGGCAGTCGGTGTTGTGAGCAGATACATGTCAAATCTTAGCAAGCAACAGTGGGAAGTGGTGAAATGGCTACTTCGATACATTCGAGGTACAAAAGACTAAGTCTTAACTTTTGAGAAGACAGGGGCAAAGTTGGTAGGGTATGTGGATTCAGACTACACAGGTAGTATGGATTCCAAAAAGTTGACTTCAGGTTACTCCTTTGTACTAGCGGATGGAGCAATTAGTTGGATGTCGAAACTTTAATTTGTGGTCCTCTTTCCACAACAGAAGCAGAGTATATAGCAGCGATGGAAGCATTAAAGGAAGGTGTTTAGTTAAGAGACATGATAAATCAATTGGGACTTCAGCAGGAGGCTATACCAGTTAATTGTGATAACGAAAGTGCTATGAATTTGGCTAAAATTTCTGCTTATCACTCGCGTGCTAAACATATTGATGTTCATCACCACTTTATTCGACAGGTGCTTGAAGAGGGAGGCGTAACTCTGGAGAAGATTCACACAAGCGTAAATCCAACAGACATGCTCATCAAAGTCGTTCATACGGAGAAGTTAAAGTTGTGTGTAACTTCTTTGAGCTTGGCGATGACGTAAAAGAAGGATGCAGTGTGCACGAGAAGTATTGATGAAGCTATGATGCCAAGTAGAGATAAGAGAAGAGGACAAGAAGCTACATGTTTGAAGATTGAAGACATGATGGAGATTGATGGTGTCAGATGTCTTAAATCCGATTCCTGGGCTCGATGACATCGAAGTCACTTGATGTCGTCGAGTATTTTCGATTTTTTCACCCCTGGTCGCTGGAAAGATTTGGTCGTTCTTCGATGTCATCGAAGGGTGCTCGATGACATCGAAGGTTTTGCGTAGAATTTTTGCAGAAATGTAGATTTTGTGAAATTTCCTTCCGATTTTGTTTAAGATTCTTTCTATAACTATATATATGGGTGTAAACAGGATTAAGGGGTAATCCTAAGGCTTCTTAAACTATTCTAAGGGTTTCTAAAAGGGTTCTAGGGTTTCAAAGGGGTGGAGAAAGGTTGAGATTCAAAGTTGTTCGAATCGGGTAAGCCTTCTCTCTTTGTAATTTCTGATTTCATAGTGAAGATCTGTGACTTTGTGCAATGGTTTTTTCCCAAAAGGGTTTTCCACGTTAAATCTTTGTGTTCTCTTGTGTTTGCTTGGTGCTCTTGGATTGTTATCCTAGATTCATCTCTGTGTGATTCCACCGTCCAATCCCCAACACAAATATCATCCTTAAACATTTATATGATAGATCTAATTTGTGTTGCGTATGATTTTATAGTAGCACTTTGATTCGAGGAATCTAACCATGTGATATATGACTCATAAGAAATGAATGGTTATAACAAATTTGCCCCATTCAAAGGGTTACGATCATAGATCAACATGATTTTTAAGTGTAGTTTGTTCACACCTCAAGGATAGGGTTGTGATGTAGTAATAATCTCGGTAAGACCGAGGTCGAATCCACAGGGATTGAGCCGTGTACGTATTCTGAAAGTAACCAGAACTAGAACTAGAATAAGATGTAATCTAAATCAGGAAAATTAAAGAGAATAATGGTGAATTACTTCAACTAAAACTTGTAAATTCAAAGGTGAAAAACTAGGGTTTCTAAGTATCCACTTGTACAGATCAGGGAGATCTATGCTTGATTCAAGAACACAACTGAACTTAGAGTCCCATCTTCATCCAGTTGGAAGATATAACATTAAAAATTAAATCTGAACTTCCTTTGATCTAGTTTTCAAGAGGTGAGAGGTATGAGAATTAGATTTGATTCCATCTCAAAACCACGCCTATGAGACAAAGTAAACAACCGAATTTAACTAATCCATATCCAATATGAGAGAGTTATGAACGTAGGGAAGGATTCCATCATCCGACCATGTCCATGAGACGATAGTGAACAACAAGGTTCCTACGACCATAATCTCTATACAAGCATAGAAAATACTCAAAGCTATCGTAGATTGATTGTAATTTAAGTCACAACAAACCATTAAAAACTATGAATATTCCATATAATCAAACTATAATCAAAGAGAGTTCATAAAACATGAATCAAAGCCATAGAAAACACCCCATCACGCTAGAAGCTTCACCTCTTAGCCCTATCTAAGAGGTTTAGCCAATCATAGTCATGATCAAACTAAAATCTCTGGAAAAAACATAAAAAGGAAGAAGAAATCGAAGGAAAAAAGGCAAAGAACTCTTTTGCGCCAGCCGTCCACCCTCTCTTTCTCTTTCTTCACGTCCAAAAGATGATTTTCGTGCTCTATCTCTCTTATCTCCTTTTATAGGCAGCAAGGAGAGTCGGTGGAAAGCTTGGAGTCGGTGGCCGGGAATTCCTTTCGCGGCACAATGCATGTACGCAGCAAAAACGCAAAGCTGGTTTCGTTTGAGTGGAATTTTTGGCGAAAAGACCATCCCCCAATCTGATTTGGCTCCATGGTTGGGGTAAAGACCCCTTTCCCGAGCTTTTGGACTGTTCGGGTCAGAGATCAGACCATCATGTGGGTCGTACAACACCTGTAACGTCCAAGAAAATCGAACGTGTGTAAAGTGTGAAAAATCCTGTGCTGAGATGCTGGGTGGGCCCCATAGTGATGTTTTTAGCAAAATCTACCCCGTTCATTGGATTCCTGGTGAAATTTTGATCGAAAACGGGTGGTTTTGGTCGAGTTTGGCACGACCCACTGTATCAAATCTTTCGACCATTCATCCTGCATTTTTCGGCAATCCACGTGTGTATGTATGCATGGGGTCAAAAGGAAAGCATGGCTGGAGTTGTGGCCACCCCTAGGGGTGAATGGATGGTCCCGATCGTCTAATGGAACCGTGATGGTAGCCCACTATGATGCACTTGTCGGACAACAGCCGCCCGCTGGACGCTTTACGTGGGAAGAGTTGGGTCAGCCCGACTTTAACCGATCTGACCGTCCGGCGTGGTGCGGCGGTTCACCTGCGATGCACATGCATCACCCCAGGTGGGGTCCACTGTGATGTTTACAAGAAATCCACTCCGTTCATCCGTTTTGCCACCCCATTTAAGGAGTGCATACTAAAATTGAAGCATATCCAGATATCAGGTGGGCCCCAGATCGATGATTCATGTGCTCATCTAACCGTTAGGCCACTTCCATAGGGATCCAAGGGCTGAATTTCGACATGCATGGTTAATTTAGGGTCATCAGGCCAGATATAGAGTTTCGAGCTAAACAGATGGTGGGAACCCTGTGATCTTGCATTTAGGACGACTTTTAGGCCCCTTTAACTTCAATCACTTGATTTTCTCAGATCTTTGGCATGTAAATTCTTTGATCTTGGTCTCCTAGGGTCCGTCCCTTGCCTTGGTGATTCTTGAGCATTAAATCCATGCTTTTAGTATCCTTTTTCAGCCGAGGCTCCTAAATTCACCTTGCAACATAAACACGATTAAAATAGGAAGTTAAACATTATCATGTTCATAAAATCAGGTAATAACTGGGGTTTAATATGCAATATTTGACCCTCAACATAGTTTTCCTCAATTTAATGAATGAATGAATAGTCTAGATGGACACTCCACATGTCATTAAAAGCATTGGGGTCGTTAGAAAAACCCCCATATGAGACGATGAAGATAAAAATTTATATAATCAATCATAGACACAGAGAATGACGTCTTAGTAGAGTTTGTTAACTCTCTACAGAAGTGAATTTGAATCTCACACTCCAGCCGCTAGAAAGAAATCACCCAGTGAGTGAGTTAGTTTAAGCTGCGCTGAGTTCCTTAAAGTCATTTGAGTCAGCGGGCTGACTCCATGAGTCTAATGAGTCAAACTTAGCAATGAGTTTTGCAGTGACTTGGATGAAATGCAGTCGAGCTGACTTGGCTCAGTTTGAAGTTGAGTCATCTAACTATGCCTCACAATTCTAGTTTGGAGAATCGGATTCCAAGGGAGCAAAAAGGAGGGAAAAACAATAATTACCTAATGATGATCTTTTGGGAGGTCTTATTGAGTAATTATCATCTTCTCTAGGTATACCATGATCATTTCAGTGGCTCTTTTACTAGACAAGGTCACTACCTCACGCCAGTGATCTTATCTTAAGGCTTTATACAAGCACTCTTACGAGAATGGGATGTGTTGAGCCAAGTATAAAGTTAAGAACTGGCCAGTAATTATGTCAGGCTTCGATTGGACTCATGGGTATATCAAGTAAGGTTTCTTGTTTGAACCATGGAAAATTGTCTGTTACACTGTAGTTCTAAGATGTAGTAACTCAACTCAAAACTATCTCAATTAACTATGCAAATTTTCAAGCTAAATGGTGAAAATGGATTGACTCAGTCCTGTGTCATCAAGACCCATTGAAGTCACTTAATGACTTAGTTAATTGTGTTTCAGACTCACAATCTCAATTGAAAAAGAAAATGTATGTTGTGAGTGGATGTAGATTATGTCCCGGGTAACACCCAGTAGGCTATAGCATGTCGAGTAAACTTTATGAGGCCCACTATGCTATATGTGTCTTATTCATACTATCCATCCTTTTTTTCTAGCTCATTTTAAGGTATTAACCTAAAATTGAAGCATATCCAAAGAAAAAGTGCACCACACCACAGGAAATAGTAGGGGGCATAAAAATTTTGGATCAAGCTAATGTTTGTATTTTCCCTTCATCCATGTCTATGTGATGTTATGAACAAGTTATATAACAAATAAATGGCACTATGAAGGTTTCAACAGTGGACGTTCTTATTCCAATTATTTCCTATGTTATGGTCCACTTGAGCTTTAGATATGCTTCAATTCTGTGCTCATGCCCTAAAATGATCCAATGAGATGAATGGATGATGTGGATAAGACACATATATAATGATGGTCCCCATGGAGAGTAACTCAATCTGCAATCTACGTTCGTGATGAGTACACCTTACAAACTGTTTAATTACTCTTTTTAACTATTTTATATGGGGTTTTGCTAACCTCCCCACCTTCATTGGGATGATAGCAAAGTCCTCAAAGCTTTTAAATAACATTCATTTGTATTACTATGAGCAAGCCATGATGCAAAACTCATGATAATTAATTATCCTAAACATCTCACCAATATGAAGAATGGACAATGAAAATTGGACATGATGTAGAGTGTGTCATAGTCGCATTCTTAGCACAACTGGACCAAAAGAAGCCCAAACGAAAGTAGAAATAGTCCATCAAAATCAAACCCAGTCCTACGTAGGGCATGATGTAACTAAGTCCCAAGCATGTTTGGTTTGAAAAAATGTATTCCAGATATGGAAGAATAGCCATTCAAAGTTTTGACCATAAAAGAGCCATAACTTTTAATTTGGGCATCACCATGAAATGCACAACCTATTGATCTTTATATAGTGGTGCATTTGAGGTCAATCAATTCATTGTACATTGATTGCGAACGTCCGTTTCGTGAGAAAACACATATCTTTGGAGAAATTTGAAATTTTAAGAAAGCTTTATTATTTTTGGTAATTTCTATTATCGTCAGCTCTCTAATTTTGGAAGTTTAGGATTTTTGTCTTTTTAGAAGTTGCTTGTAATAATGCTGAAAATGTTTTATTAAGATCTTATTGACATTTATATTTATGGCAAAATTAGTCTTTTAGGAAAATTTTGCTATTTTGGGCAATTTTTAATTGAATTAGGCTTTTAGTCATCTATATAAGTGATGTAATTGAGGAATTATAGAACTAATATTCAATAAAAATATTTGAGTTTTCTCTCTTATTTCTTGCGGACAAAAGAATTTACTTTATGGATTTAAGGTCTTGCTTACTTGAGGAAAACAATGATATTCCTCTTCATCATTTCATGCTCTTCACCGTCCAAAGTTGATTATGTTGAATATGCCAATGATGATGGTGAAGAGGGAAAATGGACGTAAGAAGATCATGGCAAGTCTTTGATGTAAAGTGGGTTGTAGACAATTTCATGGCCAAGATGGACCAAGGGAGGCCCGATCGGAGGTGAAAGTGATCCGGACTATCAGAACCTTAAAACAGGCATTTCTCACAAACCAGAATGAGTTATTTGACATACCATATATGATTTTCAGATAGGAGAAACTACTTTAGCCAACCAACCCTGCTATGCTAGGTTACCGATGCCAAATTTGCGAGATTCCATTAGATCAACAGTCAAAAGTCCATTTTATTTTTATTTTTACTATTTATAGTAAGTTTTAGTTCGATCATAACTTTTCATCCATTGAGTTTTAGGAGTAGTGCCCAACATGAAAAGGGCTTAGAAAAATTAAAGAAATAACTTGATTAGGACGAATTGGACACTTACTATTTTTGGCCGAAAACCATGAAGTCTAGCGAAAATCATGACCATCTATAAATAGTAAGTTTACTATTTATTATAAGTAATGATTTCAGAGAGTTTGAGTTGGAGTTTGATTCTGAAACTTCTTCCTAGGTTTGGTATCACTATTTAAAGGATTGTAAACTCATTTTTATCATTAATCAGGTTTTTATTATTGTTAGAATTTATTTCTTTCCCTTGTTGATTCGAGAAAATTCTTGAGGAGTCCAGAGAAATTTCGTGGATTCGGAGTAGTTATCCTTGAGGAAGATGGTGCTCGACCTCATCACGTCCATCCCTATGTCGGTCTTTGATTGTAAGGAAGCTATTTTATACACCAAAGATGTAAATAAATCCTTAACAATACAACATCTTTTGAACAAATTACACTGTGAACCAAAAGATCTATGATCTAATTATAGATGTTGGAGTACTAAGACCATTAGATCAAAGACTGAAAAAGCTACAACTGAATATTTAAAAGCACCCCTCTATTGATGATTAGATGTATTAAAAATGTCACTGAAACAAAGATAACTAAATGATATCATATTCCTTTCTCCATTAGTAAATATTATAAAGATGGTAATATGTGGCGTGGTGGATATGGAGGCTTGTCAAATGTTACTTGATCAACCGTGGCAGTATGATGTTAATGACACACATAAAGGCCTAGATGACATATCTTCTTTTGTTAAAGATGGTAGAAAGATTATCCTCGTCCTTATAAAAAGAAATTAACCTAAGACTTTTAAATTGGAGGGGCGGTCTCTTTTAACCATATGAGATTTTGTTAAAGAATCTGAGGAGAAGTGAGAGATCTATGCAATGGTCGTAAAGGGAGAAAGAAGTAGAACCCACAAACATTTCAGAGAAGTTAAAACCAGTGTTACATGATTTTAAAGGGATTATGCTCAATGAACTTCCCAACAGATTACCTCCCCCCCATTTGGTATATACAATACCATATTGACCTTCTCCCAGGGGCAAGTCTATCCAATCGCCCACATTATCAAATGATTCTGAAAGAGTACGAGATCTTAAAGGGGAAAGTGAGGGAATTGATCCGTGAGGGTCTAATGAGGGAAAGCATGGGTCCATGTGTTATGTTAGCCATAATCTTGACACCTAAGAAGGATGAGAGTTAGTGCATGTATGTTGTCAATCGGGCTATAAATAAGATAACTATTAAGTATCAGTTCCTTATACTATGGTTGGAAGATATGTTCGACATGTTAGAAGGGACAAAAATATTTTTCAAACTGGATTTGAGGAGTGGTTCCAGTAGATCTGTATTTGATCAGGCGACGAGTGGAAAAGACATTTAAGATTAATAAGGGTCTATAAGAGTGGTTGGTTATGTTGAAGGAACGCATCCAGCATCCAACTCATCTGCAGAATCATCTGTAGAAATCTCTCCGCATCCAGCAGCCAGCTCATCTACTGAAATGTCTCCTTCATCATCTCTGTAATCTCTCCTCTATAAATCTCTGTAGATCCTCCTTCTTCACTATTTTCTATATTTGTCTTCTTCCATTCTTGTATAAATACTGGTTGTATACAGCTCTAAATAATCAAGCCTCTTCTTTCCTAAATCTTGTATTCTAACATGGTATCAAAGCCATGAGAATGCCCTTTAAGAACTGAAGCCGCACCTGCTGATGCAATTCGAATTCAATAGCTTCTATGGCTGTAATTTCAGATTCTGTATTTCCTTCTGCCTCCGTAGAAGGTTCCAATTTTTGTTCATCTTCATCATTGGCCACCTTTTCATCTATATTTAGTTTGCCATCCAAACCATCAGCAAGGACACCTTTTTCATCTATATTTAGTTTGCCATCCAAACCATCAGCAAGGATACCTTTTTCATCTATATTCAGTTTGCCATCCAAACCATCAGCAAGGACACCTTTTTCAAACCTTTAGACTCCTCAATCGGGGAACTGACATTCGGTTCCAGTACAGTGTTGTCCCCTATGATAGGCTTCTTTTCTGCATCTTCCTTCAGATCTACAATGTCGAGATCGTGTTCCACAGGATCGTCAGATCTTCCATCGATGAGAACATAAGAGCTATAGAGGTCAGCTTTTCGCTCCACGATCACCTCCCCATCCTTACCTTTCACAATGCAGTTAGAGTCGCCAGTGGCATTTGACAAATCGCGACATGGATTCGAATTCAAGTCACTCTTTTCAGAAATCATCTCTCTCTTTTTCTCTCTCTCTCTCACCTTTAAGAAGATAAGAGTCCTTTTTTTTTTTTTTAAGGCTGGAGAGTCCCTCACGTCTCTCTCTTTATTTCTCTCTCTCTCTCTTTCTGTGGGAAGATCTTTTAGTAGTCCCACACGTACACACACCACACGTGCCTGGCAAGAGTGTGGAACATGTATAGAGGGTAGGGCCCAGGCGATCTGATACTCGGCTCCGCTATGGTTGCTACGTTGAAACCTGTACATGTAGTGTTACTAACATGGTTGCGTAGTGGACATTTAATGGATGATTGTATTGGGAACCGGTTCCTGACCAGATTTCACAAAGAAATATCGATCTAGTTTTCCAAAAAAAAAAAAAAAAAATCCCTTGGCCTTGATATTTCTCCATGGCCTCGTTCAAGGTCTTTGACGATATTTCATCCTCTCATGATAAGGATTTCAAATAGTTTGAAAATCCAGGATTGAAGATCACATCCTCTCCTCTCACATGGCCCAATTTTCTCCAGTGGCAACAAGCTATCCACATCTTTATTGGCGACAAACGGAAACCTGGCCACATCACTGGGACCCTTTCTTGTCCAGCCGATGGAGACTCCAATAAATTAGAATGGAATCTGATGACATGATTATCATGTCATGGTTATGGAACTCCATGGCTGACAATGTCCTAAGTGGCCTTCTTTTCTTAAAAACGATGAAAGAAATATGGGACACGGTCCATGAACTTTATAGTGATGCGCACAATATATCACGCATCTTTCAATTAGAGAAGGAGATCGCCTCTCTCCAACAGAACGACAAAAGCCTCACAGAGTACTATGCTACACTCCGGAGTTTATGGGAGGAGCTCGCCTATCATGATGAAGAAGATACCTATTGTTCTCGCGATGTGATTCTTATTAAGAAATGTCAAGAGCGACGTCGGATCTTTAAGTTTCTAGATGGCCTTAATAATGAGTACGAGATACTCCAACAATAAATCATCCATAACGCTGATACGATGATCTTGAATCAGGTTTATGCTCAGCTTGCAAGAGAAGAAAAATAAAAGCAGGTTATGATTTCCCATGCCTCGATCACACAGTCTGCCTTACAGGCTGATGCTCCTTTTTTTGATAATAAAGGTCGAGGTCGTGGAACTCGAGGCCGTGGTCGTGATTCTCTTTTTTGCACTCATTGCAAACATACCAACCATATAGTTGACTATTGTTGGATCAAACATGGTAAACCTTCTATGCAAGGAGGCTTCACTCGTGGACGTGGTTGTTCGTCAGGTAGCCGATGGGCCAATTTGTCTGTTACTGAATTCGAGGAGACATCGTTTGCTTCCTCCACTCCTATGGTCTAGATTTCCCAAGAATAATATGATAACCTGATCGCCAAGAAGGCTGGCCTCTCAGTCTCCAAATCCATGGTTACTTCCAGTTCCCCAATGCTTAGTACATCCACTCCTGCCTCCTCTTCACAACCCTGGGTCCTAGACACCCGGGCCATAGATCATATTACTGGTATGTCTCACATTTTTTCATCTTTTCATCCCAATTCTACGTTAGGGTCAGTAAAGTTAGCAAACAGAAACCTTACTCCCATTACAGGGTCAGGAACTGTTCCTCTAACCTCTACTGTCTCCCTTGACAAGACCCTTCTTGTCCCAGGTCTTAACTCCAATTTGCTTTCTGTTAGTACTCTCACCAAACAATTTAACTGTGCTGTCATTTTTCTTCCATCTCATTGTATGTTTTAGGATCTCAGGACGCAGAAGATGATTGGTGGTGGGCGTGAATGTGTTGGTCTTTACCAATTCGATGCTGATGTTCAACCTCGATCAGCAGCCTATCTTCTCTCAGTCACTCAGGAGGATTTTCTTCGATGGCACTGATGATATAGTCATCCCTCTTTTTCCATTTTCGCAGTTTATTTCTTGCTTTAGCTTCTCACCAAGATGTTATGACCTTTCAGTGTAGTACTTGTGCTTTATCCAAGCAGAAACGTGTTTCATTTTCTTTAGTCTTGAATAAAGACTCTGGTCCTATGTTTTCTATCATTCAATCTGATGTTTAGGAACCTGCTCCTATTCCCTCCTCCATGGGATTCTAGTATTTTGTGTCTTTTATAGATTGTACTACTAAATGACTTGGATCTATATATCTTCTTAAAAATAAAAGTGATGTGTTTGAAACTTTTCGATCTTTTCATGTTTGGTTGATTAATCGGTTTGCAGCAAAAGTCAAGGTATTTCACTGTGATAATGGTGGCGAATACCTTTCCACTGGTTTTCTTTCCTACCTTCGTCAGCACGGCATCGAGTCAAACACCACTTGTGCTTCCACTCCTTAACAAAATCGGATGGCAGAGAGAAAAAATCAACAATTATTGAATATCACTCGTTGCCTCCTCACTGAGATGCATGTTCCCAAACGTTATTGGGGAGATGCAATTCTCACTGTATGCTACTTGGCCAATCGCCTGCCTCATTCTGCTTTGAACTTTCAGACTCCGATATTTTTATTTAAGAAAGTTCACCATGTCACTGATATTCCTCTTCGAGTTTTCGGCTGCACTGCTTTTGTGCATGACTTATCTCCATCTCGAACAAAGTTATCAGATAGATCCATCTCTTGCATATTTGTTGGGTATTCACCTACCTAAAAAGGTAATAAATTTGTAGATCTGCATATAGGTCGTCGCTATGTCACTCTAGATGAGACATTTTTTGAGTCTCTCAGTTTTTTTTCTTCGACAATTTCCTCTCCTCCCTTATCACCTCATGTTACTCCTATCCCTTTTCTAAACTCCCCGTCCCCTACCTCCCCTTCTCCGTCATCACTTTCCCTGACTCCGCCACCGTCACCATGCCACACCACTTGCCCTAACACTCGACCTCTCTATTTACAGGACTATGTCTGCACTCAAGCCTTATCTGTCTTGTAGCAAAGAAATGGGCGAGCCACCACATCACTGCCTCCACCTTCATCCGACGCTCAGAGATCTGCTCCTGACTTGGCTCTTTCTGCTTCTTCTCGGGGGAAAGGTATTCGTCCTTGCAAGTTTCATCCTATTCAGCATTTCATTTCTTATCAGTCATTATCTCCATCCTACAGAACTTTTATTGCCAATGTTGATTCTGTATTTATTCCTACACGAGTGGATGTGGCTTTGGCTCACCCTCACTGGAAGCAGGCTATGCTTGAGGATATGAATGCTTTAGAAAAAAATTAAACTTGGGAGCTTGTTGACTTACTGGTCGGTAAACATGTTGTGGGCTGTAAGTGGGTTTTCACTGTCAAGCATAAATCTGATGGTACCATTGATCGATACAAAGCACGCCTTATTGCAAAAGGCTTCATACAGACTTATGGCATTGATTACATCGAAACTTTCGCTCTAGTTGCAAAAATGAATTCTATTCTGCTTCTTTAGTCTATGGCTGCAAATTTGGATTGGCCCCTACATCAACTTGATGTCAAGAATGCCTTTTTTCATGGTGACCTTCATGAAGAAGTCTACATATCCTTACCTCCTTGGTTTCGTCGTAAGGGGGAGGAACATAAAGTTTGTCGCCTTCGCAAGTCCATCTATGGCCTTAAGCAGTCACCACGGGCGTGGTTCGATAAATTAACTCATGCTATGCAGGCTGACCATTTTTACCAGTGTAGCTCCGATCATTCTGTTTTTTGGAAGCGCACCACTAAAGGGCTCATAGTGGTCTCGGTATGCGTTGATGACATCATTATTACGGGCGATGATTCTACTTCTATATCCGGCATTAAGTCCCATATTGCTAGTACCTTTGAGGTTAAAGATTTGAGCTCCTTACATTACTTCCTTGGCATTGAGATTGCTCGTTCTCGCTCTGGTATTTCCTTATGTCAGAGGAAATATACATTGGATTTACTCCGCGAGACGGGTATGCTGGGTTGTAAGCCTGTTGCTACTCCTCTTGAGATCAATCATCAACTCACCTCTCTCCTTGGTGAGTCTCTCTCAGATCTTGGTCCGTATCAGCGACTCATTGGTCGTCTTATTTACTTAACTATTACAAGACCCGGTATCTCTCATGCTGTGAGTGTGCTCAGTCAGTTTATGCACTCACTACAGCCTGCCCATTTGGATGCTACCTATCGTGTTCTTCGTTATCTCAAAGGTTCTCCTGGTAAGGGCCTTCTTTATTCCAAACATGGACACTTGTCTATTTCTGCTTTTTCTAATGCAGACTGAGCCGGTGCCAAAGATGATCGAAAATCTACAACCGGTTACTGCTCGTTTGTGTGTGTGTGTGTGGGGGAGGGGGGGGGGGGGAATTTGGTTACTTAGCAAAGTAAGAAGCAGCCGGTTGTTGCTCGATCCAGTGCTGAGGCCGAATATAGGGCTATGGCCCATACAACTTGTGAGTTACTTTGTCTTAAGTAATTTCTGACCGAGCTTGGCTTCTCTCCATATAGCCCTATGCCGATGATGTGTGATAATCAGGCTGCCATTCGCATTTCTAACAATCCAGTTTTTCATGAGCGCACCAAGCATTTTGAGGTGGATTGCCATTTTATTCGAGAGAAAATTAAATCCCATGAAATTATAACTCCACATGTTCGCACTGGGGACCAACTGACAGATATTTCACTAAACCTCTTTCACGTGACTAGCATGACGCAATCACTTCCAAGCTTAGCCTTTCAAATATCTTTAGGCCCAGCTTGCGAGGGAGTGTTGAAGGAACGCATCCAGCATCCAGCTCATCTGCAGAATCATCTATAAAAATCTCTTCACATCCAGTAGCCAGCTCATCTGCTGAAATCTCTCCTCCATCTCTGTAATCTCTCCTCTGTAAATCTCTGTAGATCCTCCTTCTTCACTGTTTTCTATATTTGTCTTCTTCCATTTTTTGTATAAATATTGGTTGTATACGACTCTAAATAATCAAGCCTCTTCTTTCCCAAATCTTGTATTCTAACAAGTTATGCCATTTAGACTCTCGAACGTGCCTGGTATATTTAGAAGGTTAATGAACCATATTCTGAAACCGTTTATTAGGCAATTCATTGTAGTCTATTTTGATGACATTCTAATTTATAGTCAGAGCAAGGCAGATCATGTAGAGCATTTTAAGCAGGTGCTTTGAATACTTTTGGAAAACAAACTGAACCTTAAGATAAAGAAGTGTAATTTTTTAACAAATAACTTCTTATTTTTGGAGTTTGTGGTGACATCCACGGGGATTCGTGTGGATGAGGAGAATGTGAAAGACATTAGGGAGTGGTCGGTTCTATAAAATATTCATGATGTGTGAAGTTTTCATGAGTTGGTGACTTTATATCGTTAATTCATGAGGAACTTAGTACCATTATAGCCCCTTATTGTTGATTGCATTAAAAAGAAAAGATTCAGTAGATTGAGGAGCTATATCGAAGCTTTGCAGAGATTATCTATCACCCCGGTCATGGTGCTTCATAGTTTTGATAAGTTCTTCGAGGTAGAGTGTGACGCTTCTTATGTGGATATTGGAGGCATGTTGTCTCAAGAGGGCATACTTGTAGCATTTTTTTAGTGAGAAGTTAACTGAGGCTCATAAGAAGTGGTCAAGATAGAAGTTGGTGTTACGCCTTGAAATTCAGAACCTGAATACAACCCAAATCCTAAGTTCCATGGTGTGAATTTAATTCGAGTTTAAATTCATGTAATTTCATTCCACACACCACATATTCAAACTAACTTAAATACTTTATTAAACTAAAACTTAATTCCAACTTAAGTTTAAAATTCAATTGTGAATCTAAATAATCTACTTCTATTTACTTCATACAAAAAGAAAATCTCACAAATGTCTTATTACATCAACTCACAATGAAATAAAAATAAAACCTAAATTATGAGTGACGTGTCAGTAAAAATATCCGTCCAAGTACTCGGCATCTCCTGTAAATTCTTCTTCCTAAAAACCAACATGTTAATAGTTGGATAAAGGTAGAAGCTAAATAGAGTAATAATAGAATAGAGGCACGCTAATGTCTTCACTACGATACGATGCATGACTAGATGATTTCAATGCCATGTATATATGCATGGTTATTCCACTTGATTAATTAAGTAGAGAGACTTTCCACAACTTGCATGAAACAAACATTAATTAGGATTGCAATCCTAATATGCTCACCTAACCAGTACATGTAAGACATGTACTTATATTCAAAATCTCACCATTATTGACATTACGTTTATAATCCTGACATGCTTTCCTAACCACTTTGACGTTGTGGTAATCCTGACATGAACGCAGATGAGTAATCCTGATATGCTCATAGATAAAGGTACCTAAAATTTGCATGGCTCTGACATTATGATTGTCACAATCCCGACATACTCACCCAACTGGTCCGTACAAAGTGACGATCTTGACATGCATGCGAATGAGCAATCCCTACATGATCACTGATCCATCACCCAAAAAGCATAATAAATCCAATTTTAAGTTTCATTATTCATATAAAGCATGGTTATGTATTCCATTCATTTCTGCAAGCACTCATAATGCGAATCAATAACATAATTTCAAGCATGCAATGCACGCAATACATGTAAGATTTATAACTAGGGAAATCATTAAGTAAGCAATGGAAAAATCAATCTAAGTTGTATATTGTAACATATAACAAGAGTATATCTACATTATCATATAAGGAACCTCGTATGTCATGCTCCGAAATTCGATACTTGAGTTGGCCAAGCTGAAATCGAAATTTCAAACCCGTGATGCATATTTAAACAAATTATATTGCGATCCACATGATTTCCATTTATCCAGTACACATTCAGAGCCAACTAAAGGGAGATACAAATAATTCTCATTAAAATGATTTTCGTTATTCAATTCTCAATTCTCACTACTCTCATTTTATTACATTGGTGTTCAAAGATAAGCTAATATAATAAATAAATAAATTTATAATCAAAATAATTTCATTTAAACAGAAATGAAAACTATCAATGTTGTCCAGCTTGCTCGAACTACATGCTCTGTACTTATAAAACTGTCTGAGTTGGAGTGAGCATGATGACTCTTGAGATCATATCTAACCAACTACTGAAAATGTTGAATTACACAATTAATAAAATACATATAACAATATAAAATTGAGATGAAACATAGAAAATCATAATGTACGGGTTTTAATGCATGCAATGTTTTCTATATATCATGGTATCAACATAACCAATCACGTGTCCATACAGGGAATCATCCTAGGCAGTGCACCGACCAAGACAATTTTAGGATGATTCCAAGGCATCCAAGGCGGTGCATCGACCAAGACAGTTTTAAGAGTTCAGATAGTATGCATTGATGATGTCTTATGGCAGTGCACTGACCAAGATAGTTTTAGAGAATCAAACAATCACAACAATGAGATCTCATGGCATTGCACTAACATGACAATTTTAGGGCCCCAGGGTATCTTACCTTTTAGAAAATACATGGCAATATGCCGACCAAGACCATTTTAGGATCCTAAGGTTGCACACCCGATATCAATCTCATTTTCAAATAAAAATGAATGAATGTAGTTTCTCAAAATATAATCGATACACTATGCAATACCAATTTTAAATCAATTATTTAAATTATACTACAATATTTAAATTTAAATCTAGCACAATGTACACATGTAAATCATAGTACAATGTTCCAAACTCAAATCAACATAATATAGGCATGTGAATCATAATATGTAGATCAACTTCAAGCAAAATGAACTTAAATATATTAACAATGGTTGAAAGTTAGTAAAACAATAAAGTCCAGAATTAATTAGGAGGTGGGAAGATCATCCACTTATGACGTGTAAAAATCTGATGAACGTCTAGTTTCTACGTGGGTATCCTCTAGACGACAAACTTCGTAAATCTAAACACAAGGCAACCACGTGATGGTGAACTAACACGAATTATATAAAGGTTGACCCGGTTGATCTTAAAAAGACCAAATGCAATATAGTTGAGTTCAAATCCTAAAGAATGTTTGGACGATGTTATGGAAAAACATACATACGTATCATATATTCTTACTATTAAGGTTAAAATTTGGTTTAAAGCAAGGACAGTGCATCGACTCATTGAGTCGACTTAGTGAGTCATGACTACGATGAAGGAAAACATGTATCAAGACAAGGGGGATTACATATTAATGATGTGTTTGAGGTATGTTGTAACAACGAGATCCACTTAGAGCATCAAAGCAGGGGGGTTGACTCACCAAGTCAACTTGGTGGTCTACTGAATCATCTCTTCTTTTATTTCCTTCTTCTCCCCCAATTATGCTTCATTTCTTCTCTCTTTGAATTTATTCTCTTCAGATCTCTTCTTTCAAACTTTCCAAGGATGGGCTTTGAAGACCTGCTATGTGGATGGGAAATCAAACGGCAAGTTAGCAACTCGGTTTAGGATTTACTAACTCGATCTCTCTTTTCTCTCAGTCTTTCTCTAGAGGTTGCTAAGTTCTAAAAGGATAATATATAAGGGTTTAATTAGAATAAGGTTTCAGAGTTAAGTTTTGTATACAAATGCGGATGTTCTGAAAACACACGGGATTTATCACGATTGGTTGTTATTATCATGTTTGTATAGGATTCTAGTCGTAGCTTTGATCTTGGCTGGGGATAAGTGATTGTATACTCATCAGATGAGCCACACAAATGTAATATTCAGATCTGATCTAGGTCTATTCAAGATCAAGTGGAGTTGTTTAACCGGAAAGATGAACGACTGATAATGGTAGATCACGTTTGAGAAGGTATTGCTTCAATCAGATGGTTGTAGAAGGCCTTAAGGGGTCCCACGGAGCTTGTGGGCCAATCATATCGAATGTCTAAATGAGTTTCCTTGGTGGGTTTTGGATTGGAAGGTTTCAGCCTGTTGGGCACTCAAGCGGCATAAAATGTGGGAAGGAGAATGAGGGATGTAGCTTTCCTATTGGTTTATGGCTATTGGATATGTTAGAGAGATGAGAGACGTCGGGTGCTGAAGGTTATAAAGAGAATGGATGGTTAAGATTAAGTAGAGTGCAATTACACATATTGCCAAATGTAGCACTGTCGTGCGTGACTTGGCTATTACACAAAATGGAAAGAGATTTTGACGTTCGGTTCTTAGCACAAGAAGTACGTGAAGTCTGGTGACAAGGTTAGGTCCACAAGGTTACAAGAGGGAGAAATTCATGCTGCTCATCAGGAGGGAGAGATCAAGGTGGGGTGTGAGCTAAAAAAAATAATGCAGATTTAAGGTCCAGATGGGTCGCATTAGAGGTTTTAAGATAAGAAATTCCAACGGATAGGGTTTTATAAGATTTTGGTTATAATGGACGGTCCCAATCTGGTCAGAAGGTCCCACCACGATGATGGGTTTAACAATGTAAAACACTTATTAATACATTATGATGAAGATAAGAAAATTACTTTAGTAGATGATCAGATAAAATCATCTTAATTGTGTTCATAATCAAATTCTCGATGATGCGATTGTCTAAGACTGAAACCAACGGTTGGACAGATTCATCTGCTAATGAAGATTATTTCCACTAGTTGGATTTAGGTTTAGTTAAGTGTAATGTAATAAATAGCTTGTGATGTGCCATAATATATGCACATATGCGCACAACAATACCTAAAAGTTAAACCTACACATATACACTCGTAAACCTACACGTGTGCCAAAAAATTTGGGATAATAAAGTTAGAGTTATATGCAGTCGTCCAAGCCCTGTGCTTCTGTAAGTGTTATAGTTGATAGCCTCACTATATTGTCAAATTTGTGGTGTCAAAGATACTGTATGTATCTTGTTATGAAGCTTGAATATGGGAAGAACAAAGTTCTACTCATGATATGCCAAGTCAAGATAAAAGTCTCACAAGATCAGCTTTGATAGACAAACAATGTTCACAAGTCAAGAATCGAGAATGTGAGAATGTTCGACTTAGCTCAAGACAAGTATAATTCAAGATCTCAAGAAGCTTTCAAGTTCAAGCTACACCAAGATCTCAAGCTTCATTATGCTCAAGGTCACTCGTCTAAATTTCAATATCCTTACTTCACTATTAAGGTATGTTTGACCTTAGGTTGACCTTTAGAGTAGGTCATTTTGGATAGATAATTCATATATTTTATATAAGTGAGTTTGGTCTGTTCTAAGACTAGTCTTGGACTTTATTCGACTAGTCCTAGCACTGCTTCGACCTGTCTTAAAATTGCCTGAACCAGTCGTAAGTTTGTTGCAAAAATTCAAAATTTTCTGTTAAGCTTCTACCAGTCCTAGGGTCTGTTCGACTAGTCGTATGAACAGTGTCGATTGCTTCTTCGACCTATTGTAGACCTACGACTTAAACTACAGCGTTGAAATTCGACTTGCTTCGACTAGTCGTGAGCAACCTTCGACCAGTCGAAGATGTCATTCGACCAGTCATAGACTACCTACGACCAGTCGTGAAACTACCTTATTTTATCGCGCTTGAATTTTCAAATTTTCGTTGGTCCTACGACTAGTCGTAGCGACTTTTAAACCAGTCGAAGACGTGATTTGCTCACCTATAAATAGATCACGAATCTCAGAATTTTAGATACAATTTTAATCTGGCCTTTTGAGAGATAAGTCTGTGCTCCATTTAAGCTAAGTGTGCATATTTAATATTTTCTTTCTTTAGCTTTTTAAATTGATTTTGTTTCTTATATTCCAATCTAATCTGAAAAGAGGAGGTGTTGTTTTCCTTTTTCTGGAATCAAAATCAATTAAAGCTAACCCATTTATTTTAAAATCTATTAGAACTTAGAACCATTATATAGTGAGTATTGGACATTGAATTTTGACATTCAAACCTCTACTCCGACTTAGTTCTTCTAGGTTGCTACAACAAAGAAGAGAAATACGTATTATACATTTTATGTAATTTACGTTATTCGGTTTTATTTGAAGTTAAGCCAGAAAAATCTCAAAGTTGTTTGGTTATCTGAGGAGAGCCAAAAAACTCAGAAGTAAGGGTTTTTAAATTGTGTAAGCCTTTTGAAAAAGATACAATTGTGAAGGTTTTGGGTGAACCTGTGAAAACCTATTTGATAGTGAACACTAATATCCCCTGTGTGAGGATATTAGGAGTGGAGCAGCGATCTGTGTGGCTGTTATTGAACAGTTGGTGTACACACAGGCGAACCATTATAACTCTTTGTTTTGTGTGGATGTGTGCTTTATTTTCCTATCTTTGATTATTCAGCTGTGGAATGTATGTGTAGATGTGAATGTTGTAATTATTACATTTCAAGCATTGTGGGAATGTTGTAATTATTTAGATTTAAATTCTTGCAATTTATTTCAATTCCTTGCTATTTATTTATTCCTCTTTAGTTTGAGTTTTGATATAAAGATCTTTCTAGAAATAAGGTTGTCCTACCATAAACCCTTGGTTTTTGGTGTAAGGTTGTCCTTAGAACAACTTTTGTATCAACCTCCCAATTCTTGTTTATTGAGGTTGCTTTTCATTTCAGCATTGCGAATCGATTTACTTTATTTAATTATCTCATTATTAAATTCTGCTGTAATTATTTTAAATTTTGCGTTGTCCTATTCACCCCCCCACCCCAAGGACATATAGCTTGGCCATTTCAAGTGGTATCAAAGTCAAATAGCTCGTTTTTAATTGTTATTCTTGAATTTATTTCTTGAGCTAACGATCTAAGCTATATAAATAAGATGTCAAATTTTGGTAGCCTTTCAGTCACTAAGCCTCTACCTTTCGATGACACCAATTATGCCTATTGGAAAGCCAGGATGAGGATCTTCCTAAAATCCATGGATGAAAATGTGTGGTTAGCCACAGTGAATGAATGGACCCATCCTGCCACTGAAGTAACTAGAATCGATGGTTCAAAATCAATAAGAGTAACACCTTATTTCTCATGGATTACACTTCAAAAAAGTGAGAGTAGTGCAAATGCAAAAGCACTAAATGCAATCACTTACTCATTATCACCGGATGAATTCAAAAGAATTATATCCTGTGATTCTGCAAAACAAGCTTGGGATATATTGGAAATGACACACAAGGGTACTTCAATTGTCAAGAAATCTAAAATACAAATCCTCACAACTAAATTTGAGGAAATACGTATGGAAGAAAATGAAATGTTCATGGAATTCTATACTAGATTGAATGACATTGTAAACTCTATGTGGGGTCTAGGCGATAAAATCCCTAAAAGCAAGATATATGCCAAAATACTACGCTCACTTCCTGAACGATTCAATTCTAAAGTAACTGCAATCCAGGAACTTCGTGATACGGACAATATGAGGGTTGCGGAATTAGTTGGCTCATTACAGACTTATGAGTTAACCTTTAAAGCTCCAAAAGGTAAATCTATTGCCTTAAAAACTTCTAAAAATGGTTTTCAAGAAAATTATTTAAACTCTGATTTAGAAAACTCTAAAGATGATATGGCCCTTTTGGCGAAAAAGTTTTATAAGATTTTTAAAAGTAAAAAGAGGGTTGATCTTCAAAAGGCATATGATAAAAAGAAACCTAAACTTAAATCAAGAAAATCGTTAAAAGACAGTCAATGTTACAACTGCCATGAGTATGGGCATTTGGCTAACAAATGTCCTAATAAGGGCAAGTTGAAAAAGAAAAGTATGATGGCTACTTGGGACGAGTTCGCTGATTCTGAAGCCTCCTCTGAATCAGAAAATTCTGAATTCGAGTCAGGCTGTGATGTTAAGGCCCTTATGACTCTAGCCAAATTCACTTTTTCAGATAATGATGACTCGACTTATGAAGAAAATCTGAATAGTGAATGTGAAAATGAAGATGATCTTCAAGATGCTTACAATGCCCTATATAAGGAAAGTTGTAAAATTGCTGTGAAACTGAAACTTTAAAAAGAGAAATTTTCTAAACTCAAAGAAATTTATGAATCTCTTGTTTTAGAAAAGTCCCACATTTCAGACTGTTTTGAAAAGACAAAATGCGATTTGGATTTTAAAACCTCCCAGGTTGAAAATCTTAAATCTGAAAATGAACATCTAAAACAGGAAGTCTCTTCACTCTTGAGTTTAAAGGAAACCTGGAAATATGCCCAAAGTGATCCTAGACTAGAAAAACTCTTATCAGGATCAAGAAAATGTGGCGATCAATCTGGTTTGGGCTATGATAAGAGTGTTCATCCTAAAACGAAGAACACTCCTCCTAAGTTCGTAAAGGGAGTGACCTTAAACTCAAAAGGGAAAGATCAAATATCTAAAAACCCTAAATTCTTTTAAAAACCTAAATTAAAACCATTTAACTATAAAATGCAAAACCAAATTTCTTTGGCTGAAAAGATAGTTGATTTACTTAAGGAGCTTCTAAAGTCTAACTCGCTAGGTCATACTTATAAATCTTACAAACAAAAGAAGTCCAACTATCCACCTAAACCCAAAACGGTTATGAAATGGGTTCCAAAGGGTACCTGCTTGGTTGCCCACACAGCTTTTAAAGCTACAAGCCATTCAAAGTGGTACCTAGAAAGTGGATGCTCAAGGCATATGACTGGTGACAAAGGTTTATTCACCAATCTCAAAGACATGACTGATGGTTCAGTCACTTTTGGTGATGGGAGCAACTGCAAGATTATGGGCCATGGTACGGTTCAACTTCATAACCTTCCTTTGTTCAAGAGTGTTTTATATGTTGAAGGTCTAAAACATAACTTGCTTAGCATATCTCAAATATACGATAATAACCATAGTGTAAGATTTTCTAATCAAAGTTATGAGATTCTAAATAACAAGGGTTCAGTAATATTCACTGGATGTAGAACATCTGAAAACTGCTATATTGTAAGCGAATCCAGCTCAACTAGTCAATCTTGTTACATGGTCTATACAGACGAGACTGATTTATGGCATAAACGTCTTGGACATGTACACTACCAAAATCTATATAGATTGAGCAAACGGGAACTTATAAGAGGTCTACCCAAACTACAAAAAATTAGATAAAATATGTGGTGAATGCCAGATTGGCAAATAAAAAAGGAACTCACACAAAAAGGTGAATTCCAATGCCACATCAAGGCCACTCGAGCTTCTCCATATGGATCTGATAGGACCTACCAGGACGGAGAGTCGAAGTGACAAAAGATATATCCTGGTAATTGGAGATGATTTTACTAGATATACATGGGTAGTCTTCTTAAGGGACAAATCTGAAACCCTTGAAGAAGGAAGAAAAGTTTTCAAAAGGATTCAAACTGGAAAAGGTTCTCAAATCTATAAGATTCATAGTGATCATAGATCCGAATTTGATAATAGCAGTTTTGAAAAGTTCTGTAGTGACCAGGGAATATTGCATGAATTCTCAGTGCCCAAAACTCCACAACAAAATGGTATAGTTGAAAGGAAAAACAGAGTGCTTCAAGAAATGACTAATGTCATGTTGAACAGCATGAAGCTCTCTAAGAATCTTTGGGCTGAAGCAGTCAATACAGCTTGTTATATTATTAACCGATTTTACACTAGTAAATGTAATAATAAAACGGCTTACGAAATGTGGTTCGATAAAAAGCCTACTGTCAAATACTTTCGAGTTTTTAACAGTAAGTGCTATATTTTACGAGATCGTGAAAATTTGGGAAAGTTTGATACGAAGAGTGATGAAGGGATCTTTTTAGGATATTCTTTAAATAGTCGAGCTTATAGGGTTTTGAACAAAAGGACTGGTGTGATTCAAGAGTCCATCAATGTGGTCATTGATGATCGCTTAAATACACCAGCCTCAAGTCCAGATAATGATTAAGTTCTTATAATTGATAAACCCGATACTTCATCTAATCAGACTAATTCTGAATCGAGGACTGTTAAAGATCATCCAACCACACAGATTCTTGGAAACCCTCTCACTGGTGTTCGTACCCATAAACAACTTGAGGATATATGTAATTATGTATGTTTTACATCCCAGATAGAACCATCTAACGTAAAAGAAACTCTTGCTGATGAAAACTAGATAGTTGCTATGCAAGAAGAACTTAATCAATTTTTTCAAAATGATATCTGGTATCTTGTTCCCAGACCTAAAGATAAACATATTATCGGAACAAAGTGGATTTTTAAAAATAAATCTGATGAACTTGGAAATATTATTTGAAACAAGGCAAGATTAGTTGTACAAGGCTACACTCAAATTGAAGGTATTGATTACGATGAAATCTTTGCCCTAGTTGCTAGTCTTGAATCAATCAGACTTTTTATATCCATTGCATGCTTTAGAAAGTTTAAAAATTTTCAAATAGATGTAAAGAGTATCTTTTTAAATGGCGATTTACATGAAGAAGTATATGTTGAATAACCTACAGGGTTTGAAGACCCTAAGTTTACTGATCATGTATACCGTCTTAAAAAAGCTCTCTATGGTCTAAAACAAGCTCCCAGAGCATGGTATGAGAAATTGACTAAGTTTTTACTCTATCATAACTTTCAAATAGGAAGTGTTGATAAAACATTATTTGTTAAGAAACATAACGAAGATATCTTAATGGTTCAAATCTAAGTTGATGATATTATTTATGGATCTACCTGTACTGACATGATTATTGAGTTTGCAGATTTGATGAAATCTCAGTTTGAAATGAGCATGGTTGGGGAATTGAATTATTTCCTTGGGTTACAAGTAAAACAACGACCTGATGGAATGTTCATCTCTCAATCTAAATATGCTATGAATTTGATTAAGAAATTTGGATTTGAGAATGGTAGGAATTTTGATACTCCTATGAGTACAACCTTGAAACTCTCAAAAGATTCTGCAGGTAAAAATGTGGATCCGAAATTATATCAGAGCATGATTAGTAGTTTACTGTATTTAACTGCTAGTAGACCTAATATTGCTTTAAGTATTGGTATTTGTGCTAGATATCAGTCTGATCCTAAAGAATCTCATTTAATTACTGTTAAACGAATTACGCGATATGTCATAAGTACTATTAATCTTGGACTCTGGTATCCTCATGACAGTAGTGTTCGATTAGCTAGGTACTCGGATACTGATTGGGCTAGTAATCTTGATGATAGAAAATCTACCAGTGGTGGTTGCTTTTATATTGGAAACTATTTAGTTTCTTGGCTTAGCAAGAAACAAAGTTCTATATCACTTTCAACTGCTGAAGCTGAATATATCGCAGCTGGTAATGCGTATACACAGCTTGTTTGGATGAATCGTCTGCTAAGTGATTA
Source organism: Magnolia changhungtana (assembly GCA_030180095.1). Taxonomy (NCBI): domain Eukaryota; kingdom Viridiplantae; phylum Streptophyta; class Magnoliopsida; order Magnoliales; family Magnoliaceae; genus Magnolia; species Magnolia changhungtana. Next base: position 1,176,411 of record JASAUF010000098.1, read on the forward strand.
TGGAATTAATCAAGATTTTATGTTATTATATTGTGATAATACCAGTGCCATAAATATTTCGAAAAATCCAATTCAGCATTCTCTTACTAAGCACATTGACATTAGATTTCATTATATTCGTGAATTAGTAGAAGAAAAAGTTATATCTTTGGATTATATCCCTACCGAGAATCAACGTGCTGATATTTTCACTAAACTGCTCGATAAAAGCAGGTTTAACAAAATAAAATTTGATCTTGGCATGTGCATTCTAAAATGATTATTTATGCCTATTTGTATCATATTGTACATATTTGCTTGTTTAGATTTCATTCTTTGAGAAATATGCAAGAAATTTGATTTTTGGTAGTACTCGACCAGTCGAGGATTTCCTCAACCTGTCGTGGCACGACCGGTCGAAGAAAACCCACAACCAGTCATAAATCGCGGTGATTGACTTAAATTTGGGGGAAATCACTTTCTTCCTCATTTCTTCTTCTCTCTTCGACGAACCATCGCCCGACCAGTCGAACCCATCTTTCAAAATCTTCAAAGTTAGTGCTCCATTTGCTTTTTTCTTATAGATTTGTGTCTAGATTACTTCTATTTTACTCTTGAAGTTATCTATTTCGAATTTAATTGAGATTTGGGATTTTTCTACACCCAAATCTAATTTGAGAAAACCCACTTCTCAATTCTTTACAACTCTTTATCTACTTGAAATCCTTGTTGCAAATGACATCTAGAGGTAGAAAGATAATATCCCGTGGTCCATCTTCATCCAGATCGGCTCCTATCACTAAGCATCATCTTCGGGCCCCCGATGATGATTCGTCTTATGTTCGGGACATCAGATTGCGTAATGTTATTGTTGAACATCCAGTTAATATTAATCATGCTGCTCCATTTGATATCCTTCCTATTTTTCAGACTGTAGGTTGGGATAACTTATTGCATTGGGGTGGGCCAGCATATCGGTCCATTGCCCAGTCCATGTTCGCTTGCATAAGTGAGTTTTCACTGAAAAATTTAACTTTTAAAGTAGCCACAAGAGAAGGACCATTTGACGTTGATCGTCATTTGATTTCAGCTCTTATGAAAATTCCTGTGAATAATGAGGGCATTCCTATCCATAACTTATCTAAAAAACCCTCAGTAACTGAAAAACGTATGCTCACTAGAGATCTATGCAATTTGGTGTTCAATGGACACATAAAGGGAATGCGCTTCCCTCAAGGTTTTTATTACCCAAATACAGAATTCTTCACAAGATCTTTGTGTCTAACTTGTATCCTCGATCTGGTAATAAATCCGAATTGACGTCCTTCATGGTTCGTGTTCTTCATAATGTTGTCAGAGGTGCTTATCTTTGTTTACCATCCTTGATTTGTCACTAAATTATTCAATTTCGACTCCATCCAGGTCACAGTGACATCCCTTTTGCTTATTTAATGACTGTGTTGGATACACATGTTAGTCGACATGCCTGTTGAAGAAGCCCCTATCCATCATCTGATATTTAACAATTCTAACCTTAATAAGATGAAGTTGGATATACTTCCTGGTCAAGGTGATGGTAATGGTGGTGTCGAAGCTAAACATGAAGAAGAAGCTGATGATCTTCCTCCTGATGATATTAATATGGATGATATTTTTGAAGAACTTGAATCTGATTCAGCAAATGATTTTGATTATGAACCATCTGAATTTGATGTGTGTTTGCGTGGTTTAGAGGAGAAGGTTGAAAATATGAATGTTAAGATAGATAACATAAATGTTACCCATGATTTACAGTTCAAATATATGCACAAATATCTTAGGCGCTTGAACAAGGGCATGCATCAACTTGATACTTTCATCCCTGCTCCTTCATCTGGCTCAGATTAGTTCATTTTATTTTACTGGACTGTAATAACTTTATTTCTCTATTCTGTTTGTGAGATTATTGATACTTTTGACTTATCTTTGTTTATGGATTATATGTATCGTTTATCCTATTCACTCTCTCATTTTAACTCCTCAGCTATTTGTTCATTGCTTCCTTTGTCCTATTGTGACAAAAAGGGGGAGAATGGATGTTTAATGGATGTATGTTACTCAGGGGGAGTATGTGCAGAGTATGTTACTCAGGGGGAGTATGTGTAGAGATAGAATATATGTTGAATTGATTTACAGGTTCATGCTATTATGAATGTGTGTCAGTTGATATTCACTGGTGCATGATTCTTTAACCAGATATTCTATTTTATGAAATATTGTAAGTGTGTTTTGTCACTAATTTGACAAAGGGGGAGATTGTAAGTGCTATAGTTGATTGCCTCACTATATTGTCAAATTTGTGGTGCCAAAGACACTATATGTATCTTGTTATGAAGCTTGCATATGGGAAGAGCAAAGATCTACTCATGATATGCCAAGTCAAGACAAAAGTCTTACAAGATCAGCTTTGATAGACAAACAATGTTCACAAGTCAAGAATCGAGAATGTGAGAATGTTCGACTTAACTCAAGACAAGTATACTTCAAGATCTCAAGAAGCTTTCAAGTTCAAGCTACACCAAGATCTCAAGCTTCATTATGCTCAAGGTCACTCGTCTAAATTTCAATGTCCTTACTTCACTATTAAGGTATGTTTGACCTTAGGTTGACCTTTAGAGTAGGTCATTTCGGATACATAATTCATATGTTTTATATAAGTGAGTTTGGTCTGTTCTACGACTAGTCTTGGACTTTGTTCGACTAGTCCTAGCACTGCTTCAACCTGTCTTAGAATTGCCTAGACCAGTCGTAAGTTTGTTACAAAAATTTGGAATTTTCTGTTAAGCTTCGACCAGTCCTGGGGTCTGTTTGACTAGTCGTATGAACAGTGTCTACTGCTTCTTCGACCTGTCGTAGACCTACGACTTAAACTACATCATTGAAATTCGACTTGCTTCGACTAGTTGTGAGCAACCTTCGACCAGTCATAGACTACATACGACTAGTCGTGAAACTGCCTTATCTTATCGTGCTCGAATTTTCAAATTTTCGTTGGTCCTACAACTAGTCGTAGCGACTTCTAGACCAGTCGAAGACGTGATTTGCTCACCTATAAATAGAGCACGAATCTCAGAATTTTAGATATAGCTCAAGCAATTTTAATCCAGCCTTCTGAGAGATAAGTCTATGCTCCATTTAAGCTAAGTGAGCATATTTAATATTTTCTTTCTTTAGCTTTTTAAATTGATTTTGTTTCTTATATTCCAATCTGATTTGAAAAGAGGAAGTGTTGTTTTCTTTTTTCTGGAATCAAAATCAATTAAAGCTAGCCCATTTATTTTAAAATCTATTAGAACTTAGAACCATTATATAGTGAGTATTGGACATTGAACTTTGACATTCAAACCTCTACTCCGACTTGGTTCTTCTGGGCTGCTACAACAAAGAAGGGAAACAGGTATTTTACATTTTGTGTAATTTACTTTATTTGATTTTATTTGAGGTTAAGCCAGAAAATTCTCAAAGTTGTTTGGTTATCTAAGGAGAGCCAAAAAACTCAGAAGTAAGGGTTTTTAAATTGTGTAAGCCCTTTGAAAAAGACACAATTGTGAAGGTTTTGGGTGAACCTGTGAAAACCTATTTGATAGTGAATGTTAATATCCCCTGTGTGAGGATATAAGGAGCGGAGTAGCAATCTGTGTGGCTGTTGTTGAACAGTTGGTGTACACACAGGTGAACCACTATAACTCTTTGTGTTGTGTGGATGTGTGCTTTATTTTCCTATCTTTGCTTATTCAGCTGTGGAATGTATGTATGGATGTGAATGTTGTAATTATTACATTTTAAGCATTGTAGGAATGTTGTAATAATTTAGATTTAAATTCCCGCAATTTATTTCAATTCCTTGTTATTTATTTATTCCTCTTTAGTTTGAGTTTTGATACAAAGATCTTTCTAGAAATAAGGTTGTCCTACCATAAACCCTTGGTTTTTGGTGTAAGGTTGTCCTTAGAACAACTTTTGTATCAACCTCTCAATTCTTATTTATTGAGGTTACTTTTCATTTCAGCATTGTGAATCGATTTACTTTATTTGGCTATCTCGTTATTAAATTCCGCTGTAATTATTTTAAATTTAGCGTTGTCCTATTCAACCCCCCCCCCCCCTAGGACATATAGCTTGGCGATTTCAGCTTCATTGGAGACACTATCTAATTTAGAGGGAGTTTTCCTTTACACCATGCAACTCTCAAATATACTAACAAACAAGTTAATATTAATCGTGTGCATGCCAGATGAATTTCTTTCTTCCATGAATTCATGTTTATGTTCAAGCATAAAGTAGGGTAACAAAATAAAGCTATTGATGCATTTAATAGATGAGCGACTTTACTAGTTACCATGAGTAATGAGATCGTAGGGTTTAAATGTCTCATAATTATATACAGATAACGATGACTTTAAAGACATGTGGGCTAAATGCCAGGTAGAGCAACTAGGTGACCTGTATATCTAGAATGATTTTCTATTCAAGGGGAACCAGTCATGCATTCCACAAAGTTCACCTCGAGAGTTTATTATTCATGAGTTACATGGCAGTGGTTTCGACGGTCACTTAAGGTGAAACAAAACTATAACATTTTTGAAGGAGTTGTACTTCTTTCCATAGTTGAAGAGAGATGCTGGAAAAACAGTGTAGAGGTACCATATATTTTAAACATCTAAGGATCAATCATAAAATAAAGGTCTTTACACAAACTTTCAATGTGACAGACCTGTATGAGTATCATGAGTCGAGTTCATTGAATAACTCGATGACAAGTTCTTTATAAGTGAAGGGGACTGATGTAGAGCATGACACAAATACATTTTTAGCACAACTAGAAAAAAAAAAAAAAAAAGCCCGAACAAAGCAAAAATAATCCGTCAGGACCGGACCCAGTCGTACATAAGGGACCGGACCCAGTCGTACATAAGGCATGATGTAACTGATTCTCAGGCATATATATCTGGTTCATATGAAGGAATTGTTGTTTGAAGTTTTAACCATAAAAGAGTTGTAGCTTTTGATTCAAGTGTCGTTGCGAAATGCACTACCTATTGATTTTTATGTAGTAGTGTATCAGGGGTTAATCGATTTATTACATCGATTATGGATGTCCATTCCACGAGAAAATGCATATCTTCAGGGTTAAAATTGAGATTATTATTATTTTTTTTTACTATTTTAAGTAATTTCTATTATCATCGTATTTATCTAATTTTGGAATTTTAAGATTTTTGTCTTTTTAGAAATTATTTGTAATAATGTTTGGAATGTTTTAATAAGATCATATTGGTATTTCTATTAATGAAAAAATTAATCTTTTAGGGAGATTTGCTATTACGTTTAACTTTTAATAAAATTAAGATTTTATTCATTTATATAAATGAATGTAATTGCGGAATCTTAGAATTATTATTCAATACAAATATTCGATCTTTCTCTCTTATTTTTATGAACTCAAGAATTTACCTTATGGATTCAAAATGTTGATTGCTTAAAAGAAGATGATGATCTTTTTCTTCATTGTTTCATGCTCATCTCTACATTAGAGAAAATAAATAAAATAGGTCCAATCTTCTTAAAATTTCTATTTTGTAGATTCCACTCTATATCGTTTAAGATTCCTAAGTCACACTTTGGTTTAATGATTATAATATTATGTTCATGAGCAATGAACTATTCAACGGATTAGGATCATCTAATTAGCATGATTCCTACACCATAGCTTGCTTCCTATGGCACTATTGAATGATTTTCCTTCCCGCGTATCATTTAAGAGGTAGAAACCTTTTTTATAAATCTTGTTTAAGCATTACTAATTAATTTATCATTTATTACTATCATAAATATTTTAATTTAATTACTAAAGTTCCAGTCCAATTAAGTAAAGTAGCAATCTCAAGTATTTTAAGTTCATTCAACTCAGGTAAGCATCCAATAGAGTCGGCTTCTAAGATTTTGAGCTACCATATAATATAGAGGAGGGTCTCAAGTTGAACCGGTTGGACCACAGGTTACCACTCACCCTAGTAAATTCAAACCATTAAGTATATGCAACATCCAATTCATTCAACAATTGGCCCTACCATGAGGTTTAGCTTGTGCAAAAATTAGCCATCTCCACTTATTAAGTGGGCTACACTTGAATTTTGCTATTTATCAATCGCTGGGCATTATTTTCTATAATATTGTTACCCACATGATGAGTAGGTAAGCTTAGGGTTTTAATGGGGGTTATTTATGGTTTGAGTTGAGTGTCTTTCTACTATGGTATTGTCACGCCCCAAACCCAAAAATCGGATTCACAGGAATCCTGATTATAGAATCCGGTGCCAACAGCCTCCGTAGTACCCCATTCTCGGCTCCTAGCGTCCATACGCCAGATTTCGATTCTCGGATCCTACAAGGAGGATTTTTTTGTGTGTACATTTAACTCATAATAAGCATAACCACAAGTATACCCAAATCACAAAGGCAACGTCATTATCACATATCCACTAATATAATCATTTGATTACAATACTGAAGGAAAATACATAAATCGAAAATCAAGCTCCAGAAGACCACTGCATACTCCAAGCTCAACACTTCTGCAACCTAACATCACCTGCACACATCTATCGTGCATAAGCTTATAGAAAGCTTAAAGGGTGGTGTAAGTGTTGCACAAGGTAAGTACCAAGTATTCAATACAATGCCATCATCATACAGTACTGAAAATACTGGTAATCCATAAATTGTACAATATCGGAGTAAGCAGAAATACTAATAAAAGCAGGAATTATCAAAGTAAACAGAAATACTGGTAAGATCATAAATTATACGATAACGGAGTAAGCGGAAATACGGATAAGTCCATGAGTCAATCAATATCAGAATACGCATTATAGAATAACTATGCAAATGATGAATCAAGAAGAGCCAAATATCAAATGCCGAGGATGCGATGTAGTATGTAATTCCTGATGAGTCCACAAATAGCATCAATCGTATCTAGACCATATAAATGCAGAAACACAATAACCCAAAATACCATATGCCGTATATGTAATGCAATATGGGATGCAAATGGAATGACCATGCTGGAGTGTGAAGTCAGGATGATAGTACGTAGTATCGCATGCTATGGGGTCCATCACAAGGGACTTCTATCCAAACCAGTCTCATACCTAAATTTGGATAGTCAGACTCAATGTGATAAACTCCTGATCTCAGGTTAGTCACGCACCCCAACCGAAATCCTGGCCATTGTGAAGGCACACATAAGAAATAGTTCGCACCATCAGCCCGAGTAGATAGTGAATGAATGAATGAATGAGTATGCAACTCCTGCCCAATAGGTCTACATATCGGTATTATTAATCTCTTGGATTATCACCGGGGTTTAGTACACTCCAAATGGCACTGCCGCTCTCCCAACTGCACAGTTCAAGTGAGCGTAAGAAACCTCACTATCCACCTGGCCAATAGTCTGCTAATACCTATTCGGCACGTCGATAGCGGACCCATTTACAAGCTGGTCAAACTCATCCTAGCAATGCCCCCTACCCTCGGGCGGGTAAGGCCACACCCCCTCCCAACCGACCACGACATAGTGGGAGACGCGACCTCCTGGTATTCGGCACTCGGGCCCTCGTGTATCTACTCGGTCTTGACGTTGGGGAGTCTCTTGGCCACAGAGGTTTAGAGATTTTCACCCAGGGACATCTATGGCGCCCGAATGTTAGAAACAAATATTTTCGGTGTCCCCTCTGGCCATCCACGATATGCCTGTGGAGGCTACGACCCTGATGTCGCTAGGGCGTATAGTAATCACAGCACACAATGCAAGATGCATGAATCATACAATCCAGTTATGCATCAATCCTGCGCATACCATGCGCTTATGTGAGATAACCTCCGCCTATCAGGGAGTCTCATACCATCCTGCCCAATGACATATGTAATGGTCAATCACATCTCATAACAAACATGCAGATGATGCGTATAGGCATGTACTATGATGCTATACTGTCACATACTCATAATCAGTATTCACGATCGGCCTCGACAATGTGGACATTTAACCAACATTGCCCCTAGGGAATTGCCCACATAGAGCCAAACATATCATGGGCCCACGGCCCCACACAAAGACCTAATATACAACACAATGGGCCTTGCTCAAGGCCACATATACACAACAGGTGGGCCCTGCTCATGGGCCTCGAATACGTCAAATGGGTCATACCTCATGGGCCTATTACATATCACAAAGGGCCTCGCCCATAGGCCATGAATACATCACCATGGGCCCCATCACATAGACCTCCTACTCATCACATTAGATTTTAAACACGGGCTGCATATACATTACACAGGCCAAATACACATCTCAATGGGCCTCAACTATGGGTCGCATATACATCATATGTGTCTCAACAATAGGCCTTGGTAAATGAAATCGGCCTTAACAATTGGATTTGACACTCAGAATCGACCTCGATACTCGGCCTCAGTAATCAGAATCGGCCTCGACGAATCGGCCTATACAATCAGTATCGAGCGTTTAACCATCATTACCAAAAAATGTGGACATTCAACCAACACTATTCCCAAGCAGTGGTCCACATAGAGTCAAACATAAGGTGGGCCCAAATATCCAACAAGTGGCCTCAAATAGTCATCACGGGTGGGCCTTATACATGCAGCACGTGGGCGTACACATCACGGTGGGTCGATACATTGGGCCGCACCATTGGCCTAATATACACATCACGGTGGGTCGCATCATTGCGTCGCACCAATGGGCCTCATATCCAACAAGTGGGCCGCATCAATGAGTCACACTAATGGGCCTTATACACATCAAGCTGGGCCTCGATAGCTGGGCTGGGAACATGTCACAATGGGCCACGACATACGGGCCGAAAATACGTCACAATGGGCCTCGACCCATGGGCCTTTGACATATCATAACGGCCATAACCATGGGCCTTAATATACATCGCAATGGCCGGCAACCCATGGGCCTCACATACATCATGTGAGCCGCAATACACGAGCCTCAGATACATCCCAATGGGCCCCAACACCTGGACCGGGTATACATTATATTGGGCCTCGAACATGGGCCATATATACATCGTATTGGACCTCGTCATCTGGGACTTAAATACGTACATCACGTGGGGGCCACATGAATGGACGGTGTGAATATACAACATATATATCACAGTGGGTCCCACTATGATATGGGTCTCCCAGGAAGGTGGAGGGTTTGTAGATCACGATGAGAGCTAGGATTACATCTAAAATCATTTCAATAGTTGTAGATGCAACATGTGCATCACAGTACAAAATCACTCTATGGGGGTACATGGCTCACTAATGGTAATCAGCATTGTCCAAATTTTGCTCATGTGAAATCAACACCTTCCAGACATTGCCCAGCACCATCCAAACACTCTGGACGGTGGGGATACGAAACATACATTGAGGTAGGGTCCGCAACACCGCCCAAACACTATTCGACACCATCCAAGCATGTCCAGCACCATCCAGATCATTTGGACGGTGTGGATGAAATAAATACATCACTGTGGTCCCCACATGGGACCCACAAAATATACAAATATATATGTATTATAATACATATAATAATAATAATAATGATAATATCATAATATCATAATACTATGATTATATCTGACCGACGCCTAGCCCTGAACGGGTGGTGTGGATACAAAATATATACATCATGTGGGCTCAAAATACATCATATCGGGTCTTATCAAGTGGGCCCCAAATATATCAAATCGGCCACATCAAATGAGCCCTTATAAATATCAAGGTGGGCCTCAATAACGGGCCACAAATACATCAAGATGGGCCTCCTCAAATGGGCCTCAAACCATGGTCTCATATATATCAAAGTGGGCCTTAGTGGGTGGCCATAAATACATTAAGATGGGCCTCATCACATGGCCTTGAAATAATCTCCAACATGGTTAGACGGTTTGGATGGAACTCATGCATTATGGTAGGTCCCATAGGGATGGAAGGCATAGATGAATCACATACTCCATGGTGGAGGTCCATACTGATGAAAGGTGTGAACACAATATATACATAAGTGGGTCCTAAGTAGGACCCACCATAATGTTTATTTTCCTCCCAACCTAGGGCCCAACATAATGTTTATTTTCCATCCAAACTATTCATAGGGTTACATGGGCCTAAGGCCCACTATAATGTTTATTTGCAATCCAAACTGTCCATGAGGTCACGTGGGACCTAGGGCCCACTGTACCGTTTACTTGCCTCCAATCTGTTCCTAAGGTCACGCGAACCTGGGGGCCCACTGTAATATTTATTTGTAATCCAATCTATTCATAAGGTCACGTGGACCTTGGGCCCACCATGATATTTATTTATCATACAACCTGTTTATAAGGTCACGTGGGCCTAGGGCCCACCGTACTGTGGTTCAGAAATCCAGTCCACCCATTATGTCTGTCCCACTTAGCTGAGGGTTTAAACTAAGTTTCAGCCGCATCCAAATTTTAGGTAGGCCCCACCAAGTGATTTTATATGTTTTAGGCATATCTTCACATGATTTTAGATGGTATGGCTCACCTGAGTTCCGTATACGGCTGATTTTTGGCAAGGGGCCATTGCCCTAAGGGCCCACCCAATGCACAGTGTTGATGTTCGAAACTGATCACAGTGGGGGCCCACAGCTGGGGCCGTGAGGCCCAGCCCGTCCGTCCACCAGCGTTAGCACGTTAGCACACAGCGCCGCTGCGTGCATTCGCGAGAGCGGCAGCCATTCTTGCACCCTCTTTTTTTTTTTTTTTTTTTTTAAAAATAAATCTATTTTCCTGGGGTTTTTCACAGGTGGGGTTCGCATCAAGAAAATCCGCCCTGCCCATTGTATTCCCCGGTTCGATACCGTTAAATAGGGTCCAATATCCATTATGATTTGGTGAGTAAAACATCAAGGTGGGTTTTGGACAGTAATAATAGAGTTTCGTATGGTATGGCCCGCCCGAGAATCGGATCAGCCTCATCTTTTGGTTCAACGCCTCAAATGATCTGGGAAACGAGATAAACAGCTTAGATTAAGTACATGCATCAAGGTGAGGCCTGTAGGAGCGGCCCACCCCAAAAGCTTAAATATAAATATTATATTATTATTATTATTATTATTTTGTTTGCTTGTTAGTACTCACCCATGTTAGTACACGCATTCCATGTTAGCCCTGTCCAGCGTCCAGGGACACTGGACGACATAGATAAACACAGGCTTCATGGTGGGTCTCACATGGACGTGGCCCACCTGTTTATATCAACATGATATTTGTATTTTTCCTTCCATCCAAGCCCACTAATGGGCTGGACGATGTAGATCCAACGTATCCGTTGGGTGGGTCCCACATGAAGGTAAATGGCATAGATAAAATATATACTTCATGGTGAGACACACACACTAGATGGGCCACATACCTCTTCATCATCATCAAACAAAGGAGAGAGAGAAAGGGAAAGAAACACCCACTGTAGGATCTTTTCTTCCTTCTTCCGCCAACGTGTCCTAAAGCTCCAAGGAATGCGATTCAACAGTCGAGATTGTTTTTTTGGAGGGTGAGGATGAGAGATAAGAAGGTGGGCCATACCAAGCTCTCTCTCTCATGGAATGCCATGGATAGTTCCTTACTTGGGGAAATGAGAGAGAGAGAGAGAGAGAGAGAGAGAGAGAGAGAGAGAGAGAGAGAGAGAGAGGAGAGGTGAGTGAGTGATGTGTGAGTGATGGGAGAGTTGACTCTGGGTAAGGGTGATGTAAGAGGGGAATGAAGACTTGTATTTGACTTGATGGGATGAAGTACTTGACTTTTGATATGATTGATGGGACATTCTCTTGGGATTACAACATGCGACGTTTTTTCTTCGAACTGAACACGGGCCTACTTCTCCTGGCTAGGGTATCGCCTCGGCGAGCGAGACGCGGCATCGGAACCGCGGCGACGGCGTGGTCGCTCTGGTACAAGTATCGGGTCGAGCCGACTCAAATCTACATGATATGACTTAGGATCGTGCGCAAACGTCGATTATATGTTGCTGGTTGCCGGAATTCGTCGGGAAGGATCGCGGGAGTCGACAGAACAATACGGTCTAGGATACGGATCTTACAGTATGAGTTTGAGAATTCCTCCATTCTATTTAGTATGTTTGTTTTCCACCCCCACACATGCGGTGGAGTATCAGAGTGTTAAGGTCCTTTGATATACATTGATACGTCATTCTCTTACGTCCTGAGCTTTTAAAGTAAGTGTTCGTTTATCAATTGTTACCCACCTGATGAATAGATAAGGTTAGTGTTTTAACAGATTAGCCTTATGGTATAACCAACCTAGCTAATAGAAGGTTCAGATGTCACATGTGCTTAATAATTTGGAAGTTATTCTATGAGTGGACCACCACTTATGGTCCAACAGTTTGCACTTGAGACACTTGCAATAGCCAAGTTAAGGTTTTATGGGACAGTTTAAAATAAAAATATCTGGGGGACTTATTTTCAAATATAAGGTTCGACGTATCTAATGTTGGGATGACAGTGGGTTCCGTAGTTTAGTCCGTTTAGTTTGAGTTAATGTATGCCACCTGCAATTTCTAAGTGGCTGCGTATCAATCGTGATGGGCAACCAGAGTATTAAATAACTCGTGAGTTTTTTAATGATTAAAAAAGAGAAAAATAAAAAACGGTTGGTGGGATCTGAGAACATGCCAACTGTAACGCCAGACAGGAAAAATCGTGGATTGCGTTGGCGTGGGAGATTCACCTAAAGAAATTTTAAAATGAAAGATGTGGTGCGGTGGCTCGTACATATGCATAGATCGACCGTCCACATTACTCCAGATCATGGATCAACCATGGATAGGGTGGGGCCCAAAGGTTACAATAGTGGACTCATCCTATCATTGATTGACAAATCGATGGTCACAATTTGAATGATCTGTATTTACCAGAATGAATTTTGCGTGTTAACTGATGTCTCCACGCGCGTGCATGAGCCGTACAAATATACGCGCTTGGAGCATGTGTCAAATGGTGGCACGTGATTGAGATCTGACCTTTGCATAAGGTGAGTTAGACTGTTTAGATCTCAGGTGGGCCACAGACTGTCAAATGACTGAATGGCTACGGAATAATAAAGAATTTAATCATTAATAAACATTGTACGTTGCAGCTGCCTGAATAGTGAAATTGTCTGATTTTTTGGTTGGAAGATCTAAGCATTATTTGCAACTGAATGAAAAGCTCAGATCTAACACACGTCTTATATATTTGCACGTGTGTCTGCGTTCAATATGCATGGCTCTACACGCGTGTGGAATTAGGAAAGCTTGTTATAAACTTAATGCGAACCGACGAGACAAAGGTCAAAAGCCATCGCCCTCACCGCTAAAAGCTCTTGTTATCTTTTTACAATTCGGGGATGATACACGCGCTGCGCTCGTGTACCTCGCTCTAGGTACCTCGCGCACCGAGAGCCACGTGGATGTAAATTTCATGAGATCCACCCCATTCATCAGGTAGGATACCTCATTTTCAAGTTATTAAAAAATAAGTTCAAGACCATTAAAAATTCATTTAAAACACATTCTAGAAAATGGTTGGGATGTGATGTATATCATTGGTTTTTTTAGGGGGCCACCGTGGTGTTTGTATGACATCCAATCCATTCATCTGATGTGACTCGATAGGATGAAAGGTTTATCTGAAAATCACAGTATTTCAAAATTCATGTGGATCTAACACGTGAATCTTTAGGTTTTTGAGTATAATTTTATGGATTTGCTAAGTGAGTATCGAATTAACCTGATTTTCAGGATCAACGCTAAAAAAGGAGTAATGAACCAGATGGACGGTTGGATTTTATGCGTGTTAATTCGTTTTATCACTTTATTGCGAGGTACGCAAGCGTTTTCCATGATACAGTGCTCGTCATGGGATAGAGAAGAGGCTCCCAGTATCGTCGCATTTATGTCAAATCCGAACCGTCCAAATAGTCGGTTCCACTGGAGACTGATCAACTACTTATAAAATCATTTGTCTAGAAAATTCTGATCCCTATTTTGGAGAGTTTACTAGTTTCATTTTTGCAATCCATTAGATGTCCACCAATCGAACGGTTTGGATCAGACTTTGTATGAGTTTCTAGAGTATTATAACTCATCTACACCAGCTCCTACTATTTGGGTGGTTCGGATCTAAAGTTCATTCCACGTGTACGTCAGAGGTACCTCACGTGTATCCAAACTATAGTGCATATGCAAAAACCCAATTCACCAATAATCTCCTACCGTCAAGTGCACCACAACTTGTGGTGCCATACCATCTTTTCAGACAACTTATCATATTTGTGAAAAATCCGTACCATGAAAACAGTATCCTCCACTGTGGATATCATCTGGCACAAAAATCATGCGGATCCACTAATCAGATGGGCCACACCGCTAGAATTGATGGAGAAAATACGGTCTGGCTCAAAATACAGACTAGCTCATGTAATGATTGGACCGGCTTTATTTTAGAGAAGCATAGACTTCATGGTGGGGCCTACCTTATTCATTGAAACGCGGGAAGGATGGTACGGTACCGCAAGATGTGGTACAGTTGTCTGCTGGCGAACCGTTCCCTTACGTGAGAGAGTTTTTTCTAGCGGATTGCGTGGTTTAGCAAACACCGCTGACGTAGGTGGTGTGTTGACGTCACCAGTGGACCCTACTATGATGTATGTATTATATCAAAACCATCCATCATTTGGTGAGATAGTTTTAGTGCTTGAGCCATAAAATGAGAAATTCAAAACTCAAGTGGAACGCACCACAGAAAGAAGCAGGTATTCAACATCTACCATTGAAAACTTTCCAATGGACCACATAAGTTTTAGGTGAATCTGATTTATTTATTTATTTTCATTCATCTAAGTCCGAATGGAAAATAAATATCATGGTGCGAGTTAAGAAGGTTTCAACGGTGCACTGTTATCTGAGATGTAGTTCACTTAAGCTTTGGATTTTGTCTTAAATTAGAAATTATTTCTCTGAATAAATGAAAGGTGTGAATATAAGACATAAATCATAGGGGGACACGGAACTTAGTTACGTCAACGCGCGTCTGGTACACCACGCAATTCGCTCCAGAAAGCCATGCGCGTCTACTCGCACGAGTAAGAAACTTAAGAATCTTACTCACATACAAAAAGATCAGGGCCCTAGGTAGGTAGCCCATCCCATTCATGTCCCGGGGGCCCAAAAAATGGGTCCCAGCTTCAATTTAGGTGGACCGTATAGGAGGATTGGATGGGGACCGTGAAAAGTAGTTGGCCAACCGTTCCCACACTTAGTTTATACGAGTGGCCCATGTGATGAACGGATCTAGGCCCTTCTATTAAACTACCCAGACTGAGTGGCTTGTGTGATGAACGGTCAGGATCTCCAATACGTGTACTAATTCTGGTGCGTGTGTCCACCCCTAGATTCTTGTAATCCTACTCGACTGACTAGCTTCTCGTCCATTTCTCAACTCAAAGAAAGGAAGCCGCTAGAGTTGCCGTCAAACAGGCACAACCAACCTCTCTCTCTCTCTCTCTCTCTCTCTCTCTCTCTGCGGAGGAGGCGCAGGTTATTATCCTACACTCCTCCCATCTCTCTCTCTCTCTCTCTCTCTCTCTCTCTCTCTCTCTCTCTCCGTGGAGGAGGCGCAGGTTATTATCCTACACTCCTCCCCTCTCTCTCTTTCTCTCTGCAGAGGAGGCGCAGGTTATTATCCTACACCATCTCTCCTTCTCGATCCGATCTCGATCTCCAGGTACGCCTCTCTAAATAATGTACTTTTAATTTCTCCGTCTCTGATTCAATCAATATCATCAGATCCGTCCATATCGAAATCCAAAAAACCATGAATTCCAGACCCAACTCTTCCCAAACCCCATCCTCCTTCAACAACTACCAATTCGATTTCGGCCTCACCTCGAACCGCTCATCCTCCACCGTCCGACCTCTCAAAGATCAAAAGAATCCACCCCTTAACACGCCCCATTCCTTCTCCACATCATCATCATCATCATCCAGACCGGTCTCCTCCTCCTCGTCGTGGGCCCCAAACAAACCCGCATGGACACACCAACCATCTCCGGCTCACCAACCGAAACCCACCCTCTCGAACCCGACTTCCATGGTCGGTGATATCTTCGGCAAGAGCTGGGCTTCCACCGGCCAGTCTGGCTCTGTGACCCATCTCGGAATTCCCGCGAAGAACCCAAATCTGTTTGGCGATCTCGTTGGTACAGCCCTTGGGCAAGGTAAGGCAGCCATGAATGCCCCACTGAAAGATGCCGGCCCTCCCAGGAATTCATATTCAATGGCGAATCTGGCAGAAACAATGCCGAAAACGAATGATCCGATTAAAAATAGCAGTTGGGGATCCTCCGAGAATCTGGGCAATTATAGTTCTGTGAGTAATGATAAGAGGAGCGGGAATTTTGCCGGTCCTGCTATGAAATCTGGTGGATCAACAAATTCGAACAAGGACCCGTTTGAGTCTTTGGCAGATCTCGGATCGAAAAAGTCACAGCCCATGATGGGAAATTCTTCACTCGGTAGGAATAGCAGTGGCGATGATTATTTCAGTGCATTTCAAAATGCCCCGAAAACAACGAATTCAAATCCAACTCCTCCCATGAACAATACCAACGTATCAAACTCTGGTTCTTTTCCAAAAATGGATGATTTTGGTATGCCGAAGACCCAAGATAAGCAGCCTGTTGCTCCCCAATCGAAGGGCATCGATCCCCTCGACATGTTATTTTCATCATCGGCATCTGCTTCTGCTTCCACAGCTGCAGCTGAAGGGTCTGGAAATCAGCCATTTTCCGAGGTCGATGATTGGGGTCTGGATTCGGAGTTTGGTGGTAATGATGCAGGCAGTACAATTGAGCTTGAAGGGCTTCCACCCCCACCTGCTGGGGTGACGGCTTCAATCGCGAAAAATAAGGGATTGGATAATCACAAGCAGGGGCAGTATGCTGATGCTATAAAATGGTTGTCTTGGGCGATAGTGCTTCTTGAGAAAGCTGGCGACGAGTCTGCAGCTGTAGAGGTTTTGTCCTGCAGGGCTTCATGTTATAAGGAAGTTGGGGAATATAAGAAGGCAGTCAGTGACTGTTCAAAGGTAACACTCATTTCATCTTCTTTTTGATTTATTTGAACTCTTTCAATCAATAGCCCTCATTTTATATTTATTTATTATTATTTTTTGAGAAATGCAGTGGCAATTTGCCTTACATTTGTCAATGCGTGATGCAACCAAATGGCCACACGTGCTGATTGATCAAGATTTGAAGAAAAGGCCCGCATCTCACGCTTCACATGCGCGTACAAGAAAAGGACCACCTTCCTTTTTAAGCTCATCACAACTTCCCATTTCTTTCAAATTTCTAGATTAGGAAATCTGCTCTTTCTTTCATATCTTTATTTTTAGGCAGGTAATAATTTTAAATATTTTCTTATCTAAGTATCTTCTTATTTTAGGCATTTTCTTAACTATAGAATGTTTTGTTACTTAAGTGCTTTCTTATTTCATAGATTTTTAGATTTCATATCTTTTATTACAGATTGTAAGGTTGATTATAAATAGCACCTATGGCTTATGGAATATGACAAGTTGATTAATATTCTCTTTACGAAACTTGATTAATAAGACAAGTTGATTAAGACGAGAACATCTTTACGAAGTGATCTTTAGTTCTAGACTAGAGGACTGTTGAGCTTGCTCACAATCTTGCATCTGTGATCTCTAGCATCCGGCTAGAAGATTGTTGGATCTTTCCCACAATCTATTTCTTTTCTTATTGATTTAGTTGCTTTCCCTTTTGGGTTTGCATCAAATTGGAATTAGAGCAAGTTCTACTCTTGGGAAACTGGAAAAAAAAAAAAAAAAAAAAAAAAAGATGTCATGGATAGGAAGATGTTCTCATGTGTCGTGCAATTATCACTATTCGGACTCCAATGCCTTTCCATATTCATCGCGCTATTCTTATCTGAATTACTTCGATGATCAAGATCGCCATTCATATTGTCTTGAGTCATACCCATTTTCATATTTGCCTTATGGTGATTCCTTTCAACACCCCTCTCCATATGCTGGTTATCCAAAAGCATCCTATCGCACAGAAATGTCAGTGACACTTAAGAATGATGCATAAGGAGAACTTGTAGGAGGTCAAGAAGGAGCTTAAAGGATCCGAGGAAGATATTGCAAATGAATTCAAGGAACTCAAGGAGTTCGTGAGAGCTTGCTTTGAGCCCTTGATTGAACAGGAAAAGCTTTATGGGCTTCAATATGTTTTATCTAGCATTCTAAGGAATGACGTGGTTATGGATAGTGTGTCAACTCAAAAGGAATCTTCCTTTGGATTGGTTAATGGATCAATGGTCATATCGGAGAAAATTCAAGTAAAACCAAAAGATCAGCTGATGGATGATCCAATTAAGGAGACTGAAGGTTTGGCATATATGGACGATCCGATGGTCAAAGAGATGGATAGTGCTACAATCATAGTGGCAAAATCCATAGAGGTCAACACGATAGTACCATCTCAACATCAATCAAGGTATGTAAATCGAAAGCGGACTATGATGAACGGGTCACAATCGAGGTCTAGAACGTGGAGGACCAACAAGAAACAAATGAAAAGATGGTTCGTGTTTCAACACCATATTACGCACCAGTTACTCATTAGGCGTGTAGGTCTCCATCATCAACTACCAGTGAAGCGGAAGAAGACGCACTACAAACGAGGATTTTCGCAGGAGATTATGACTACCAATTTAAACTCAAGGATGAGTTGTTTTCGAAGCCGGGTGGAATTGATGCAACTAAATAGCCACACGTGCTTATTGATCAAGATTTGAAGAAAAGGCCCGCATCTTACCCCAGCACGCTTCGCATGTGTGTACAAGAAAATGACCACCTTCCTTTTTTAGCCCATCACCACTTCCCATTTCTTTCAAATTTCTAGATTAGGAAATTTGCTCTTTCTTTTATATCTTTATTTTTAGGCACGGAATAATTTTAAATATTTTCTTATCTAAGTATCTTCTTATTTTAGGCATTTTCTTAATTATAGAATGTTTTGTTACTTAGGTGCTTTCCTATTTTATAGATTTTTAGATTTCATATCTTTTATTACAGATTGTAAGGTTGATTATAAATTGGACCTATGGCCAATGGAATAAGACAAGCTGATTAATATTCTCTTTATGAAATTTTCTTATTGGGGGGGGGGGGGGGAGTGATCTCTAGTTCTAGACTAGAGGACTTTTTAGTCTTGCATTTGTGATCTCTAACATCCGGCTAGAGGATTGTTGGATCTTTCCTACAATCTCTTTCTTTTCTTATTGATTTATTTGCTTTCCCTTTCGGGTTTGCATCAATTTGGCACTTGTTTTTATCCACTTTTCAATCAATTTTATTTTAATCTTCACAAAAGAAGTTGCATTTTTGTGCTAGATCAAAGTTTTACATCAGGTGGACCACAAAGTATATATGTTGTGGCCTATCATCAAGTGGGTCACATGTTTATGAATGAAATGGACGATTAAAATGAATTTTTTTTTTTTTTTTTTTGAAATTTCATATAGTTAAAAATTATTTGTTGGGGTAAAATAATAATAATAATAATAATAATAATAATAACCATTTCCAGCCAAAGAAGATCACAAGGGGAAGTGATCTCTAGTTCTAGACTAGAGGACTGTTGAGCTTGCTCATAGTCTTGCATCTGTGATCTCTAACATTCGGCTAGAGGATTGTTGGATCTTTCCTACAATCTCTTTCTTTTCTTATTGATTTATTTGCTTTCCCTTTCGGGTTTGCATCAATTTGGCACTTGTTTTTATCCACTTTTCAATCAATTTTATTTTAATCTTCACAAAAGAAGTTGCATTTTTGTGCTAGATCAAGGTTTTACATCAGGTGGACCACAAAGTATATATGTTGTGGCCTATCATCAAGTGGGTCACATGTTTATGAATGAAATGGACGATTAAAATGATTTTTTTTTTTTTTTGGAAATTTCATATGGTTAAAAATTATTTGTTGGGGTAAAAAAAATAAAAAATAAAACCCATTTCCAGCCAAAGAAGATCACAAATCTGAAGTCAAGACAACTCTTCACAGGTTTCCAGCTTCTAATAATTTGGACAAATTGTATCTCTTTTGACGTCTCCAATTTCAATGAATTTACACACCAAAAGCAATATAAAAGCAAGGGATTGAAAAAATAGAAGTCTTGTGGAGGTCTCCCCACGATTAGAATGCACTAGAGGAGTCTCATACCATACTTTCTAGAAGAATCACTCTTCTAGGGTTTCTTTCCCATGTCAAGAGATGATAACAACTCATACATTTATTCTTGGGTTTCCATGCATGGCAGTGTGTGTGCGCGCGCGTGTG
The DNA here is from genome assembly GCA_030180095.1 of Magnolia changhungtana. Classification (NCBI taxonomy): domain Eukaryota; kingdom Viridiplantae; phylum Streptophyta; class Magnoliopsida; order Magnoliales; family Magnoliaceae; genus Magnolia; species Magnolia changhungtana. Next base: position 1,196,917 of record JASAUF010000098.1, read on the forward strand.
GGAAGTGGTACTATTAGGTCGAGCTCTATGGGCCCCACTGTGATATGCATCACATATCACCGGGTAGAGCTTAATCTCATCGGAGACCTCGTAGTGTATATATATATATATAGGGAAAAGGTACTATGCGCTCGAGCTCATGATAAGCTTATCGTGAGGTCGAGCTGTGTGGGCCCCACCGTGATGCGTGTCGACCATCAACACCGTGCATTTGACGGGTACCCTTTAAATTATGGGATATCCCAAAAAATCAGACGTATACAGAACTCAGGTGGGCCATACCATCTAAAATTATGTGAAGACACCGTTAAAACATGTAAAAGCACTTGGTGGGGCCCACCTGAGTTTTGCATGCGCCTGAAACTTAGTCTGAACCCTCATTCAAGTGGGACACACATAATGGATGGGCTGGATTTGCAAACCACATCTCGGTGGGCCCTCAAAAATGGTTATGAATGTTTTAATGGTGTACTCTCTACTTCTGTATGTGGTGTGGCCCACACAAGTCACGGATTGGCTTGATTTTTGGGACCTAGGCCCACGATGGAATGGTGCATCTGACTAATGGGGTAGATGTTCGAAACGCATCACGGTGAGGCCCACACAGCTCGACCTCATGGGACGGACCCGTGAGCTCGAGCGCATAGTACCTTTTCCCATATATATATATATATATATATATATATATATATATATATATATATATATAGAGAGAGAGAGAGAGAGAAGCGCTCACTGCGAACCGGTTAAATGCGTATTTACGTACGATTTTTTTTTGAGAACCTATCACACGTGACGTTGATCCAAAATCGAACCGTTCATGTGAAGCGGCACCTAGTGAAACCCCTAGGACCAAGTTTTACTTTTATCTAAAACTTTTATCCATACCGTCCATAGCAAAGAGAAATTAAAATCAAGGAAAGAAGTCATTTACATTTTTCACGGTCCACCAAAGTTTCGGATCAAAGTAAAAATTCTACTATGGGGTTTCATGAGGTTCGATTCATGTGAACCGTTCAGATTTGCGAGATTCATCACGTATGATGGGTCATCAAAAAAAGTTCGTGAGGCCCACTTCTACTGTCGAACCGGTTCGCAGTGAGCTGCTTTTCCTATATATATATATATATATATATATGCAAAAGCCGAAATAAAATTGAACTCTTCTTATCTCTCTATTAAAATGGTAGATGTGTTAAAAGTGTTAAATAGAGAGTACTAGTCAAGGATATTGAGATCGATGAAAGGTGGAAAAGCTATTTTCTGAACTTTGAGAGCATATGAATAGAAGGAACCATAAACTCAAATGATGTTTGAGACTGTAGATGTTATCATAGGATTAGTATATTTGAAGCACAAGAAACTTTGAGAAAGATGAAAACTAGAAAGCCCTTGGACCAATTGGCATAACAATAGAGGTTTGAAAATGTATGGGATATACTAGGTTATTTTGGTTGATGAAATTGTTCACCAAGAGTGTAAGATTGAAAAAAAAAAAAAATCTAGAAAAATGGAGGAAAAGTACTGTGATACATATTTATAAGAATAAAGGAGAGAGAGAGAGAGAGAGAGAGAGAGAGAGAGAGAGAGAGAGAGAGAGAGAGAGAGAGAGAGAGCTGTACTAACTATCAAGGGATCAAACTTATGAGCCATACTATGAAACATTGGGACAGAGTGATTCAACGAAGACTAATAAGGCATGAGACAAACTTATCAGAAAATCAGTTTGGTTTCATGCGAGGGAGGTCTATCACTAAGGCTATTTTCCTATGACAATTGATGGAGAAATATAGGGAGAGGAGGAAGGATCTTTTCATGATCTTTATTAACTTAGAGAATTCATATGATAGTGTCCCTAGTTACTCTGGTGGGTGTTGGGAAGGAAAGGAATTTCAAGAGGATATATTGACATGATTAAGAATATGTATGAGGAAGGATAACAAATGTGGGGATCACTAGTGGAGACAATTGAGTTCACAATTATTGCAGGCTTGCACCAAGAGTTGGCATTGATCTTGTACCTTTATGCATTGGTTATAGATGAGTTAACGCACCCTAGCGTGGAGATACGGTGCATCCTTGGAATCACACCAAGATACCCCCGCATCATGCACCCACGTCAGTGAGAAGACTCGAACACTAGGCTCCCGCTCTGATACCATTTTGATAGCGGACAACCGACCAACGCAGCAAAAGCTCCAAAGCTAATGAGGAAGGATCGATTTTCCCCTATATGTAGGCCCTCCCAGGAAAACTTAGGCGAGACCTCTTCGCGGGTTACCCCCAAATTACACAAGTTCCCGAATCGCACAGTCCCACAATAAGTCCCACCTATGGCCATTCTGCATCTCAAAGACCCACCTCGTGGTCCATCCCACCCCAGTATGGAGATATGGTGCATCCTGAGAATCACATCAAGATGCCCCCACATAAGAGGCATTTGCAAGAGAAGAGATCCCATGACTTATGTTGTTTGTAAAGGTTTTGATTGAATTTGAAATATGAGGGAGGATATAAACACAAAGCTGGATTTATGGAGGGGTGCTTTAGAATCTAAATGATTTAAAGTTAGTCAGACTTAAGTACAATGCATAGAGTGCAATTTTTGTAACAAAAGGATTGAAAACTATGAATAGTTAAGATAAATGAATAAGGTTTAGATTGAGACCCTTGATTTGGCCTAGATCTTGAATTGAGATGAACTCATTTTTAGGTGTCTGCCAAACAGAGCCTTAGATGATGATGATGATGCAGTGGACCCTTGATTTGGCCCATATCTTCAATTGGGATCCTCAATTTGGTTTAGATCTTCAATAGGGACTCAGAGTGGCCTAATCTTCAATCTGGCAATGGTGGAACGCATTGTTGTCAAATGCAATCGCATGTGCGCATACTGTGGATCGGATCGCATATGCCATGATGGCATATGCGATCCTGGCAAGTATGCCATGGCATGCTTTTATATGCGACCAATATGCGATCACATATTTTCTAATAGCCAGAGTGGAAGCAATTTATTATTATTATTTATTTATTTTAATTTGGAGAACTTTTGCCTATAAATAGGCACTCATATCCCCTCCATTTTCACTATTCTTTACTCCAAAGCTCTAAATCTCTTACTCTTTCTCTCTTACTCTAATCTCTCTACAATTATTTCTAAGTATGTTTATTTTTTGTATTTTATAAGTTGCACTTACTTTTTGTAAATTAAGTTGTAAGTTGTAACTTGTAAGTTGTTTCAAGTTATCCATTTATCAATAAAATTTCTTTGTTCGAAATTTATAATAATTAGTTCTCTTTTAATGTAGCTTGATTGTTTTGTTAAAATTTATATAATATAATATGAGTAATTAAATATATAATTTAATGAAACACTCAAACTATAATGAAATAAGTAAAATAACCCAATCCAATCATGTGTACTAATTAGGCAAGTTTTTCCTTATATATATATATATATATATATATATATATATATATATATATATAGAGAGAGAGAGAGAGAGAGAGAGAGAGAGAGAGAGAATTTTTTCATTAATTTTTTTTTTTCTTTTTAATTTTTTTTTTTATTTTATAAAAAATATGCCATGGCATATGCGATTGTGCGATCGCATATGTGAACAACATATGCTGATCGCATACAATCGATATGCCATTTGACGACGTTGGTGGAACCACATTTGGGTCCTTTTTTGAGCCACCCGGGGATACAAGGGACGAAAAGAAAAAGAATAGGAAAGCTGAAATTTAAACCTCACTGGCTTATTTTTGGTTCAGGGCTTGTTTGATTGATGCCCATATCTTGTACGGTTGATAGACATTCCAGATCATCTTCATGCATTGATGTGGCCCCATCATGGCTGGGACCGTGCAGAAAAATCAGCGATAGGATGAGGTAGAGAAAATCATATGTGATTGTAAAGAGTAAATTCAGACCATCCAATTGGTAGAGAGAGAGAGAGAGAGAGAGAGAGAGAGAGAGAGAGAGAGAGAGAGAGAGAGAGAGAGAAATTCAGACCATCCAAAAATGGAAAAAGCAATGGTGTTAAAATAGAATTGCAAAGTGGAGGGAGCAACAGTTACTATGGATGGTGGATAGGGTGGTTAGATTTTTTTATTATTATTTTTTTAATATATATAAAAGCAATCTTATAGTTTTCAAAACTACACTATTATTTAGGGGAAGATTTTTAACCAGCCATGAATAAAAAGAGGCGTGGGAGGTAGAGAGAGATGTGGAGATGCCAAGGACCCCCTAAAAACTAAATGCTTATGTAACCTAAGTAGGTACATGGGGCTTGCGTAGTTGGCGCTAATGTTCGTGAAATGATTTCATGTGCATGAGATCCATCCCATTGATCAGGTGCACCATCCCGTGTTTGGATTTGATCCTGCTCCCAAATTCAGGTTGGCTACACCTAGAAAATAGTTTGAAATCATTCCTAAAACCTCTAAATTCATGTTGTGGTGCACCTGAAATTTTGGAATAGCTTATTTGTTACCCGCCCATCTATCTGGGTGATGGATGTCAGATGGATGGTATATCAAAACCACATGGGGTCCAAACACAATTAATGATTGGCTTCCCCATCTCGGCTGTTCCTTATGGTATGGCCTGCCTGAATTTTTCATTCACCTGATTTTTGAATTCCAGAGTGAACATGAGGCAGCAAATTTAATGGAAGGAATGAATCTTGTGCATGTTCTCCCCATGTGGCACATGGTGAGTGGCAGGGGTGATGCCTAAAATTAGGAAGGTTTGTATCCTCAGTGTTATCTATGCTGGAGGAAAGAGGGAACAACTGGGGAAAAAAAAAAGAAAAAACAACATCAACAACATGGGGACATAGGCATGGACGCCAGCCAAGGGTTTGTGTATAGTGCCCACCATGTTGTTCATGTTCCATCCAATTCATTCTTCAAGTGAGCCTCTCATCAAGATGAAACCATAAAAAATCACCCCAATCTAAGTCTCAAACGGGCCACACAATTTGAACTTAGAGATTTTGGTTGTCACTTTACCTTGTTGCTGTGGTGTGGCCCATGTGAGTTTTGATCTGATTGATGTTTGAGCTATACGATGTAGGAGAAGGATCACCTGATGGACGGAGTAGCATAGTGGACGGTGGGCCCCACACATCTTTGGTGACCTTTCCCAAAATGCCCCCACTGGATCACCAACAAAGACATCATGAAGCAACTGAATTGTCTCTACATCTCTGAATGCTAGAAAAATTAAAAGAGAATTTAGAAAAAAAAAATTGAAGAAAAATAGAAAGAAATGAGAAGAGGGCTGCCACGCAGGGAGCCCTTGTCTGAAACCCAATTTCCCTTCTAGTATCTAGATCTGGTTCTGCATTAGGATTGACCAGCTGTCCACAGCCACATTTGGCATACATATGTGGCCCATGGATTGACTAGGCTAGCTTGATTTTTGGGGCTGTAGAACACATGGTGAGATCCACCTGATTAATGGCCATGATCTTGCATGCTCATGCCACATTGCAATGTGGGGATAGGGTGGGGAAGGCTTGGTATGGTTCTTTGTTATGGGGGTTATTTTAGTTTCTTTAGCTGTATGGTTATTCGCCAAAAGGAATATCTAGGCATATGCTGCTTATCTTGGAAAAGAATCTAATGTTGGATATTGTTTTTACAGATACTTGAAAATGATAGCGCAAATGTGTCGGTGCTACTTCAACGTGCGCTTTTGTATGAAAGTTCTGAGAAATACAAACTTGGGGCAGAGGATCTGAGGGCAGTTCTGAAGATTGATCCAAGTAACAGGCTTGCAAAAAGCACCATCCATCGGTTGACTAAGATGGCGGACTAGACTTTTTTGGTGTTATTTCTTTCAGTAATAATTCTTTTGTCTTTTCTTTAGGCATGTGGTGCATATGAAATGCTTCTTGTTTCCCTTTTCCTATAGCTTATATGTGTGGGAAATAACCATTTTATTGCTCAGACATGGGTTATGCATGGGACCCTTTTGCCTTCAAGGAAAGATTTTACTTGTAATGTCATGAATGTTGTATTCAACTTGTATTGTTGGCTTTGTCGGTTCTGTTGGTGATTGCACATTCGATTGTTCTTTTTGACACATGTATAATTCAATTTCAGTTTATAAGTACGCCATTCTATGTTCTTGTGATGTTCTATTTGGAAAGAATGCTGTAGGAAACCGTCGATTTGATATTTAGACATAATATTGAGAAAGGTTGATAGAGTTTTACTTCTCACTCCTGGACTTTGATGAACTTTACCATGAGTAGATGTAGCCTGTCCACCTTCTTTCTTCCTTGTCATTTAATGCTCTTAATGTTATAAGCTTGTCGAGCCAAGAACTGCCTTCTATTACTTCATTTTCTTCGAGATGCTATATTGTACTTTAATGCATGTCTAACAACCAGATGGTCTTGGCAGATCACCTTGCCAACCACAGGGTAGAACTCAGCCACTTGCTCTCTTTGTATTTCTCTGGAAATTTCATTGCTATGTAATGAGGGAATTTAAGACCTTTCCTGAATTTGGCTTTCTGCAATGTTCTCCTTAATTATTATTTACTCATGAAAAAATATTTAAGCAAAATCCATGAAACTACTAATTCTTGAACGTGGAATGAAGTTTAAGAGCTGAGTTTTGTTGGTTTGAAATTTTATATGTAAATACTATGTAGATTATCTCTAATTATATGATACACATATTACAGCCAACATCTTCGATAGCTACATGGACAAATAAATTTCTAATGCAACTCTGAAAAACTCTAAAACCCCAAATGACAGAAGCAGTTCTTCATAACATAAGTATCACAAGTGTAATTGTTGTCATGACATTGGGCTTGCCAGGGGCAGTCCTGCCCCTCATCTGTCAGTATCAAGTTTTCTGAAGCCTTGGCTGGCATATCCACCAAGTTCTAGCATTGTCGTCTCTCCCATCATCATCTCCTTGTTAACAAAACCCACCAAGTTCTAGCATTGTCGGCTCTGCCATCTTCATCTCCTTGTTAACAACACCAACACCATGATCTCTCAGTCATCTTTCTTCTGCATCTTCCATGACCCAATATTCTCCCAACCCACCATCTCTTCATGTCCTCGTGGTCAGCAGGGGCAATGATGCCCTTCGACCCCAACCTCTTCTTTATGTCATATGAAGTGGGTGGATTATTACTCTTATCTCTATTGTACACAACTAGCAATTGGTTCTAGGAGAGTCTTGAAGCCCTGTTTGGTAGGTGCAATGAGTTCATCTCATTTTAGTTTACTGTAATTATGTATTAGAGATCAAGATCGCTAATACATAATGAGTTCATATTAATTGTGATTGTGTACTAGAGATCAATATCTCTAAAACATAAATATTGTGAATGAAAATGAGATGAACTCAATTTTAGGAGTCTACCAAACAGGGCCCTGTGCATAGGGATTTGATAGGACATTAGAAGGGATCTCCAGTGTAGTTTAGAGGTGTATAGAGAATTTTCAAAGTGTGCATGCTTATCAATGGAGGGTCCGGATTTTATCCACTCTGCATCAATGATGGGTGCTGATTTTAAGTGTTCAGGGGCATTCCTACCATTTCTTTTGCATGCTACTAGCCTCTCACCCTTTCTCCCCCATTTGCCCCTGCATAAAGCCCACCTGTACCTGATTCCTAACACACGGTTTGCGTGCCATTGTTGTATTGGGTTGGTGTCATGGGTCTGGACTAGGGTTGAGCTCATGGTAGCGTAAGAATGGTTTTCTAATTTGCAAAATCTCTATGAATGTGGTTACCGTACTGTTTGCTGGGTTATCTAGTTCTTGCTTTATGCGATGTATGCATCTGATTCTCTTTCAGCGTTTTCCGTCTTATTCTTGGCTCTGGGAATCCAAATATATAGTGTACAGTGGGGTGTGAACATGCACCCATGCCTCAGTAGTAGACAAAGCCTGTTTCAACATTGAGGTCATGGGTTCAAGCCCATATTAAATCGAACCAAAAAAAAAGAAAAAGAAAAAAGAAAGGGTCTAAAGATGCCCTGGAGGAACTTTAGCATTGATCTCAAGAAGGTTAAAACTTGTAAAAGAAAAATGGGTGGTTGAAAAAGGTCCCAAATAGTCCAAATTCAACATGCATGGCTCAGTGGAGAGTACAACCCTATGTGTAACCTTTAAAACATGCCGAACATTGCTAAGCTGCCCATCTGTTTCAAGCATCCGTGAATAGGAAAAAAAGAGCCTTGTTTTCAAAGGTCGGTGACCCATCTCCACTAATATATATATATATATATATATATATATATATATATATATATATATATATATATATATATATATATATATATATATAATGGTATTTTTTTTTTTTTTTTTTTTAAATGATTGAGTGTAGAAGATGTGTGCAGTGGATGTCACATAGCGATAATGGTGGCCCCCACAAAAACCTTTGTTGTAGGTGAGTCACCCCCACAAAACCTTTGGTGTAGGAGCTCACCGATGCTTTGTCTCGGTGTTGGCTACATGCAAAAAAGAGAACGGGTTATTCACCTGAAATAATTAAAATGACAAAAATTATCTAATAAATTTATAGGTGGTGTGCTCCCACATTTCTAAAAGAGAAGAAGAAGAGAGCAAAAATCTACCTAAATAATAGGGTATTTGCAAATACCCGTCTGTTATTGCTAATACCCATGTGTTGGTTAGTGGTTTGTAGAAATTAAAAACTTTTTTGGCACATTTTGAGAAAATGATGAAACCCCCACCTTAAAACCTCTCTATAACTAAAAGAAAACTTCAGAAACCCTGAGTCCCATCTGCCCTTCCCGTGTCTCTATTAATCTCCGTGCTCCATCTCCTCTTTCTTCTTTCCTCTCCCTCCTTCCTTCCAACTCTCTCTTTTGCTTACAAAGAGAGAAAGAGAGAGGCAGGAGAATTTTTTTTTTTTTAGAGAAATTGATTTCCTTTACTGTTCTTATTCTCTTCCTCCAGATTTGGGGGAATTATTTCTGGCCCATCCATGTGATCCTCACCACTAATTTGATAAAATCATTATTTAAAAACTCGGGTTTAAACACATCCAAGTTGGAATCATCATTTCAAGGGTCAATGATTTATTGATCCAAGCCGTCAATTTGTTTGGCCTCATGGAGGATGAACCATGAATGACAAACTCCAAGATTGAAAAATCTTAACCATCCATGTTTTGATTTTTCTAAGAGACCCGATGCTACAATTCTCTTTTAACGGTTGAGAGCCACCAATTCAAGGGTTTATGTTCTGCATGTGGCGAAAATTTTGTGGTATATCGCATATGGGTATTTTCATCATTTTCTTATGGCTACTGACTTTACGGAAGTTATGAAAAAGTAGCGGAAATTAACATTGTAGTTATTTGTAAACCATATGGTTTCATGTGAATATTTGCAAATGCCCTGTCATTGTCGTGGAAATATGCAAAATGAATTTCTAATGGCTACTGACTTCAAGAAAGTTATGAAAAACTAGCGGAAATTAATAATGTAGTTTTTTGTAAACTATATGGTTTTATGTGAATATTTGCAAATGCCCTGTCATTGACGTGGAAATATGCAAAAATGAAAGTTGAAGCACCATAAAACCTTTCAATTTAAAATTTCCTAAGAATGATATTATCTTGAATGCGTGACTATGATTATCTTTTTCACTGCACATAAATGAATAAAATGGCAACAAAGATGTCGATTCCTATCCACAAGAAGGAAGTGGACTATAGTTTTTGTGAGGGAATGATTTTTCTAAAGCCAATGCTTAAAATGGGAACAGGATCTCAAACCAAAATCCTACACCTATATTTATAGACTTTCATCTTCAAAATATCTTAATTCAAACCAAATTTTAATATCTACAATGTTATACCAGTAATGAAGTGTTTTGAATTACTACACTTCCTCTTAATAAATATGTCAAATCTACACCTTTCAATCAGGTAGTTCCAATGTAAGCCTTTTAATAATGTAATTCTTCTTAGGGAATGATATCACAACAAATCTACAAGTAGACAAAAAATGATCAGTCCCATTCTTTTATTATTTGTCTTAAGAGTGTTGATCTGATCACACTCAGTCAGTCATATTTGATCTCACATGTGCATGCACACAAACCGCAATAATACAATTGTGATGTATGATCTTCTTTTGACCCATTTGCATGATCTTCTTTTGACCCATTTGCATGACCCAATATTGGTTCAGCTACTTTGCCATTGTGCTTCTAGCCTAGTTGAATTTGTGCACATGAATTTGAGAATGCACGCCAAAGTAATATCACATCGACATGACCCATGTGCATGGACACAAACCCCAGTATTTGATTTCACAAATTCAACTAGGCTAGAAGCACAGTGGGAAAGTAGCTGAACCAATATTGGGTCATGCAAATGGGTCAGAAGAAGATCATGCAAATGGGTCAGAAGAAGATCGTACATCACAATTGTAGTATTGGGGTTTGTGTGCATGCACATGTGAAATCAAATATGGCTGATTGAGTGTGATCAAATCAACACTCTTAAGACAAATAATAAAAGAATGCATGCCAAAGTAATATCACATCAACGTGACCCTATCACATAGTGGACAACAATAAATAAGATTTACCTATGGGACTAACTTACTCGCACAACAACTTGATTATAATTGATTTGTCACTTGTAGACAATTGATCTTGCAACAAGAAGTATGACACAATTCACACATCGTGAATAATCAAGCGTCCTATGCGATCATCACATGAAATTGCTTATACAATTTGACTAGGCATAGCCTTTTGCGCCAATCTTTGTAAGATTTCATTTTCATCATCTCATAAATTAGGGTGAAGGTATGTTGCATATGTATATTTATGTTAATATGCATCACTCCTGTTGTGCATGCCATTATAATAATCTACCCCATGCAAGAAGCAAACTAAGCCTTTAATGGGCAAATGTTGGTCATATCTCGACATGATGGCTAATCTGATTGATATCTATACATGTAAATTATAATCACATCCATGTATATGACCACAAACATTGAAAAATCTCAATATAATGCAAGGGATAAATATGGATAAATATGTACATATGTCAATTAATGGTGTTATAAGCTGCTCAAAGTCTAACAAAACCCCCTTTAAAACAAAATCCACCAGATATTGGCCATTGGCACCCAACATTGGATCATTTCCCATGCTTTGATATCCAGACATTTTATGTTCTAAACAGGCAAATCCAAGTTCCAGCAGGAACAGAGTGGAAAAACATTGCACCACAATCATACTGGAAGCTTCTTCTTCTTCTTCTTCTTCTTCTTTTTGAAGGACCCATTTGGGATTCTGAACAGGGGAAGTTAGAAAAACTTTGGAAGAGTATTTGAAAAATCATAGAGATTGCATGATAAAATATGGCTGAGGAAAAGAACTGCTAGCCCCATTATCATCGACAGCAGCAAAAGCCTTGAAATCAAAGATGAACGGGCGGACATCTCCATTTCCATTATTGGAGTGCCCATTCCCTTCTCTTTCTCCATGATTTCCTTAGTCTCCCTTGCATTTTCGAACTTACCATTTTCTTCATGTTCTTGATTTGTTCCTTTTACAACCTCACCATTGTTGGCCTTCTGAGCTTCTTTTTCACCTTTCTTTACAGAAATCTCCGCATGGGCTGTTTTCATCTCCCTTATCTCCAATGATTCAGCTGGCCAGATTGCTTCAGCATTCGAATCCATTGAAGAATCTCCTGTTCCATCTGAACCTTCTCCTTCTTTCTCCTCAACCGATTCTTCTTCGTCATCGTCATCTTCTTCGTCGTCATCTTCTTCGTTGTCATCATCATCGTCTTCTTCTTCCTGCACTGATACATCCTCTTTTACTACCCTCTCTTCTACATGGACAATCCTAGTTTCTTCTGGAATCTCCACACTCTCTTCAATTACAACTTCTGTTTCTACTAACGGCAGGTAAATAGGATCTTCCTTACTGTCAACAATGTTCGTGCTTCCATTTTCAAGCACACCCAAATTAACACCTTCAACATCGATGGGAATTCCATTCTTATTACTATCATAATCATCAGCTTCTGGAGGACTCTTTTTCAAATTATCCAACACAGGCCCATGATCTTCAAAGGTGGGTGTCTGTTCTTCCCCATTGCTTTTCAAACCAAATTCCTTTTCCTACAAAAACCAGTAATAAATAGCTTCAAAACATAGAGAACTCAGCAACTACAATCAAACCACATAATACTCATGGGCTAAGACTGCTAGCCAGGGAAGTCAGGTTCGCAAGATACATACCAAGATCAGATTCTCAATCGTCACCGGTCCGCGAGAACCGACCTGCGTCGAACAAATCCTCAACGCTTCTTTCTTTCTGTGGCAAAAATTCAATCATCAGTAGAACCATATATACATACATACATACACATCTATATAATTGATCAATTCTTAAAGAATTACCGTTGATCTTTTTCATCAGAGAGCGATGGAATTTGAAGGAGAGATCGAAGTCCTTGAATATCTTCTTTATTCTTGGTGCAATTCACTTCTTCTAATAGATTTGCAGGTGGGTCTTTCTTAGATCTGTTGTTGGGTTTTCTTTTACTTCTGTTTTTGAAAACAGCTATCACAGCAGCAGCAGCTAAAGCTCCACCCAATACAAGAAATCCTCCAATCACAACGTTTATATTCAGTTCTGTCTTCTTTCCTTGCTTCTTCCTTTGCACTTCAGCCATTTTCCTGTCTTTGAGCTTTTGGGAGATGTTTGGATGGCTTTTGAAGTAGAGATTGAAATGGGTTTTTGAGTCTGAAGAGAATCTGATTGAGAGTTAAATCCGGAAGTCTTTGTGGGAACCGTTAGATGGTGTCCTATCTTATTAGAGATACAGTACGTAGCTCTGAAGAACTAAAAGAGGCTAGATCAATCTGTCCACGTTACACATGGCAGGTTGATGCATTAATCTGCACCATCCATCTAGTGGTACATATCATGGATAACCTATGTTTAAAAAATCATACATATTAGACTATACCATCCATCACTTTTCTTACCTTTTTCAACCAAACCAATGGCTAATCTTGTCTACTACCGTCTATTTAAAGGGCAGTGATCAGATGGATAGGATCATCTGATGAATGTTTTTTAAATGAATTTTCCATCCAAAGTACGGAAAACTGGATGGACGGTTCAGATTGATATGTCCCTCTTCCACATAGACGGTCGAGATATCTCTCTACCCTATTCCAGTTCTACCAGCTCTACCATATCTTCCATCTCCGTTAAGGAACAGTACTGGGAGAGATTTTGGGTAACGGAAGATTCTTTCCTGGGCTTTTGGTTTTACTTTTTCAGCTCTGTTTGGCCACTGAATCTAAGCCGTTGGAATAAGTCTCCTTTTTTTATTCGTAAATCTTGTACGAAGAAATCTTCGATGCATGTGATAGTGGATGCACAGGCAATCGGTAATTATAAACGTTTCACACGAGTAACTCATAATAACCGTCCAAATCATCTTACTAATTTAGATGGCTCGTTAATCACAACTTACCCATGTTTGATATTCTATTTGGCTGATAGGTGGATATTTAATAAACGTACTAATTGAGAAATAGCCAACGGCTGAAATTTCACTAATATGAAGTGTTTGACTTTTAGATGATGGACTATCATTCTAATCCTGCAATTTGGGCTATTTAATTTGAATTAATCTATGCCACTCATACAATTTCTGAGTGCCTGCGTATCAACCATGTCACTCTACAAGAGTTTCAAATAACGCTCCATTTTGAGAAGAGAAATTTGCGAGAATACGACCCATTTATGGCCCATTTAGGAGGCTAAGCCCACCTCATTTTCCTTTGCGAGAATACGCCCCAGCTGTACGGACGCCTTTCCAAAGGTCGAAAATGCCCCTACTTTTTCCTTCAAGCGGGAAGACGAGCGCTGACGCTCGTCGTACTCCGAGTTGTACGAACGGTTCAAAATATATCAACGTTACATGGGCCCCACAGTTATGTATTTATTATATCCACAACGTTCATCCGTATTTCGAGATCATTTTGGAGCATTATCCCCAAAAAAAAAATCATATCCAAAGATCAACTGGACCACACCACAGAGCAGCACAAAATTGATTTTCACCGTTGAAACTTTTGTAGGGCCACCGTAACATTTATTTTTCCATCCAATATATGCATAAGGTCACAAAAACCTGGATGAAGAGGAAAAACAAATTTCATAATGATCCAAAACCTCTGTGACCCATAAAAGGGTTTCAATGGTAGACGTTCAATTCCCCACTGCCTTTTAAAGTGTGGTCCACTTGACAGTTAGATCTATCTTATTTTCCGTCTCAAGCCTTATTATGAGCTCGCCAAATAGATGTACGGTTTGGATATAACATGGACCTCATGACGGGACCCAAAAAACAACAAAGATTCTATGTTAAAAAGAAAAAAAAAAAAAAAAAAACAGACTTTTATTTTCTTGGATGCAGATATTTGGCTACAGATTATAACCGTAGCCATATCTACCACAATCCGTAGCCAAAGGGATTTGTTCGGGTGGGCGCGCCGAACTAGAATGCCCGCGCCACTCGCTGCCCTATCCGGCGGGGGCGCGCCAATCTGGCGTGGCCACGCCCATCTGATGACCCCTATAGCTACGGATTATAACCGTAGCCAAAACTGTAGTCTGTGCCAATCTATGAAAAAAAAAAATTTATTTTTTTTTATTTTTATTTTTATTTTTTACATGGAGAACTTCATTCTACCTACAATTTTCTCTAATACATATTTATATAAATATGTATATATAAGCATATAAAAATTTTTTTCTCACATTTTTTTCATTTCTTTCTTTTTTCATTTAACAAGAATATCTTCTAAACCAAAATTAGTTATTTGACGTACCGTATATGATTTTGGGGTAGGAGAAGTTAATTTAGCCAACCAACCTAGTTATTTTTCAAGATTCCATCAGGTCGATGGTTGAAAATCCATTTCATTCACTTAACGGTCAATTTCAATCAGTTCGCGGTCAATTTCGCTCATTTCATTTACTTTGCGATCAATTACATGCATTTCACGGTCAATCCCGGTGATTCCGTTTTGATTCACGGTCATTTCCATGCATTTCGCGGTCAATTCTCTTCACTTCATGGTCATTTCCATGCATTTCACGGTCAATGCACTTCACTTCACAGTCATTTTCATGCATTTAACGGTCAATCACAGCGATTACGTTTTGATTCACGATCATTTCCATGCATTTCACGGTCAATTCGCTTCACTTCATAGTCATTTTTATGTATTTCACGATCAATCCCGGCGATTCTGTTTTGATTCACGGTCTTTTCCATGCATTTCACGGTCAATTCCCTTCACTTCACGGTCATTTCTACGCATTTCACGGTCAATTCACTTCACTTCACGGTCATTTCCATGCATTTTACGGTCATTCCCGCCTATTCCGTGTTGATTCACGGTCATTTCGACGCATTTCACGGTGAAGTGTAGCGATTGGACCTTGAAATGCGAAATGACGTGAAAAGTGAAAAGGGGCATGACCGTGAAATGCGATGAAAATGACCGTGAATCAACTGCGAATAGGTGGGAATGACCGTGATATGCATGGAAATGACCATGAAGTGAAGCTAATTGACCGTGAAATGCATGGAAAATGACCGTGAAGTGAAGGAATTGGCGTGAAATGCGTCGAAATGACCGTGAATCAACATGGAATAGACGGGAATGACCATGATTTTCATGCATATCATAATCATTCCCGCCTATTCCGTGTTGATTCACGGTCATTTCGCGCATTTCACGGTCATGCCCTTTCACTTCACGATCATTTTCGCGCATTTCACGGTCAATTCGCTTCACTTCACGGTCATTTCCATGCATTTCACGGTCATTCCCGCCTATTCCGTGTTGATTCACGGTCATTTCGATGCATTTCACGATGAAGTGTAGTAGCGGTGGGCCGTGAAATCTGAAATGACCGTGAAGTGAAGGCATGACCGTGAAATGTCGAAATGCGAAATGCGTGAATCAACACGGAATAGGTGGGAATGACCGTGATATGCATGGAAATGGCCGTGAAGTGAAGTGAAATTGACCGTGAAATGCATGGAAATGATCGTGAAGTGAAGGGTATGGATCGTGAAATGCGTCGAAATGCCGTGAATCAACACGAAATAGTGGAATGGTGTGATATGCATGGAAATCACGTCATTCCCGTCTATTCCGTGTTGATTCCACATCATTCGGACGCATTTCATGGTCATGCCCCTTCACTTCACGATCATTTTCGCGCATTTCAATGGCTCAATTGCTTCACTTCATGGTCATTTCCATGCATTTCACGGTCATTCCCACCTATTTCGTGTTAATTCACGGTCATTTCGTCGCATTTCACGGTCATGCCCCTTCACTTCACGGTCATTTTCGGGCATTTCACGGTCAATCGCTACATCGAAATGCAGAATGGAAATGCGTCAAAAATCACGGGTGAATCAACACGAATGAAGACGGGAATGTGTGATTTCCATGCATATCATCATTCATTCCTCTATTTCGTGTTGATTCACGGTCATTTTCGGGCATTTCACGGTCATACCCCTTCACTTCACGATCATTTCCATGCATTTCACGGTCAATTTGCTTCACTTCACGGTCATTTCCATGCATATCACGGTCATTCCTACCTATTCGTGTTGATTCACGGTCATTTCAGCACATTTCACGGTCATGCCCCTTCACTTCACGGTCATTTCCGCGCATTTCCGCGGTCCAATCGCTACACTTCACCGTGAAATGCGTCGAAAATGACCGTGAATCAACAACGAATAGGTGGGAATGGACCGTGAAATGCATAAAAAATGGTCGTGAAGTGAAAAATTGACCAACGTGAAAATGTGAAAATGATCGTGAAGTGAAAGGCATGACCGTGAAATGCGTCGAAAATGACCGTGAATCAACACGAATAGTAGGGAATGATTATGATATGCATGAAAATCATGGTCATTCGCGTCATTAAAATTGTTGATTCATGTCATTTGACGCATTTCCGCGGTGAAGTGTAGCGATTGGACCGTGAAATGCCCGAAAATGACCGTGAAGTGAAGGGCATGACCGTGAAATGCGACGAAATGACCGTGAATTAAACGAAATAGGTGGGAATGACCGTGATATGCATGGAAATGACCATGAAGTGAAGTTGACCGTGAAATGCATGGAAATGACCGTGAAGTGAAGGAATTGACCGTGAAATGC
Organism: Magnolia changhungtana; assembly: GCA_030180095.1. Taxonomy (NCBI): domain Eukaryota; kingdom Viridiplantae; phylum Streptophyta; class Magnoliopsida; order Magnoliales; family Magnoliaceae; genus Magnolia; species Magnolia changhungtana. Next base: position 1,214,192 of record JASAUF010000098.1, read on the forward strand.
TTGTAGAAATGACGCGTGAATCAACACGGAATAGGCGGGAATGACCATGATTTCCATGCATATCACAGTCATTCCCGCTATTCCATGTTGATTCCACGGTCATTTGACGCATTTCGCGGTCATGCCCCTTCACTTCACGGTCATTTCACACATTTCATGGTCAATTCACTTTACTTCACGGTCATTTCCATGCATTTCACGATCATTCCGCCTATTCCATGTTGATTCACGGTCATTTGACGCATTTCACGGTGAAGTGTAGCGATTGGACCGTGAAATGCGCGGAAATGACCGTGAAGTGAAGGGCATGACCGTGAAATGCGCCGAAAATGACCGTGAATCAACACGGAATAGGTGGGAATGACCGTGATATGCATGGAAATGACCGTGAAGTGAAGCGAATTGACCGTGAAATGCATGAAAATGCCGTGAAGTGAAGGGTATGGCCGTGAAATGCGTCGAAATGGCCGTGAATCAACACGAAATAGGTGGGAATGATTTGTGATATGCATGGAAATCACGGTCATTCCCGTCTATTCCGTGTTGATTCCGATCATTTCGACGCATTTCACGATCATGCCCCCTTCACTTCACGATCATTTTCGGCATTTCATGGTCAATTCGCTTCACTTCACGGTCATTTCCATGGATTTCACGGTCATTCCCGCCTATTCCAGTGTTGATTCACGATCATTCGGACGCATTTCACGGTGAAGTGTAGCGATTGGACCGTGAAATCTGGAAATGACCGTGAAGTGAAGGGGCATGGCCGTGAAATGCGACGAAATGGCCGTGAATAAACACGGAATAGGTGAGAATGACCGTGATATGCATGGAAATGACCATGAAGTGAAGCGAATTGATCGTGAAATGCGCCGAAATGGCCGTGAATCAACACGGAATAAGCGGGAATGACCGTGATTTCCATGCATATCAGTCATTCCCGCTTTATTCCGTGTTGATTCATGGTCATTCGGCGCGATTTCACGGTCATGCCCCTTCACTTCACGGTCATTTCCGCACATTTCACAGTCCAATCGCTACACTTCACGGTCATTTCCATGCATTTCACGGTCATTCCCACCTATTCCATGTTGATTCACGGTCATTTCGACGCATTTCACGGTGAAGTGTAGCGATTGGACCGTGAAATGCGCGGAAATGACCGTGAAGTGAAGGAGCATGACCGTGAAATGCACCGAAATGACCGTGAATCAACACGGAATAGGTGGGAATGACCGTGATATGCATGGAAATGACCATGAAGTGAAGCGAATTGACCGTGAAATGTATGAAAATGACCGCGAAGTGAAGGGAATTGACGGTGAAATGCGTCGAAATAACCGTGAATGGGATCAATTTTAAGGTAATGATGGTGATGTCAATGGATTGTCTTAATATCCATGGTATTGCTATATCCCAGGATCAGATCACCCGGTCTGTTTGGCACGCCCGGCCAATCCTGGATTTAATTTCCAATACCATCCAATCCCTTCCAATCCGCCTGGCCAAACGGGCCCTAAGGTAATGATGGTGGTGTCATTGGATTGGTTTAAGATCCATGGGATTGCTATATCCCGAAACAAGTTCACTGGGTCTGTTTGGCACATCAGGCATATCCTGGGATTTTACCTTCCACTCCTTCCAACCAAGGGATGGGATCAATTTTAAGGTAATGATGGTGATGTCAGTGGATTGTTTTAAGATCCATGGGATTGCTTATATCCCGGGACAAGTTCACAAGGTCTGTTTGGCTCATCATGCATATCCCGGGATCTTGCGATCCCATTCCTCCTAATACCGTGGGATTGGTTTGGCCAAACAGACCTTAAAGGTAATGATGGTGATGTCAGGAGAAGCTACTTTAGCCAACCAACCTGGTTATTTTCCAAGATTCCATTAGGTCGATGGTGAAAATCCATTTCATTCACTTACTCGTGAAGTGAAGACGTGGGACCATGAAATGCGTCGAAATCACCGTGAATCAACACGGAATATGCGGGAATGATCGTGATATGCATGGAAATAGGGGTGAAGTGATGGCGATTGGACCACAAAATGCACGAGTGGTAAGTGAAGTGAAGGCAGCGGGACCGTGAAATGCGTCGAAATCAGGTGAATCAACACGGAATATGCGGGAATGATCGTGATATGCATGGAAATGGGGGTGAAGTGAAGCGATTGGACGCGAAATGCATGCGGCCAATACACGGTCATTTTGTGCATTTCACTTCTGATCACTTAGTGTATTTCATAATCCAATCGCTTCACTTCACCCCTATTTCCATGCATATCACGGTCATTCCGCATATTTCGTGTTGATTCACGGTCATTTCGGACGCACTTCACGGTCACGTCTTCACTTCACGGTCACTTCCAGCGTATTTTGCGGTCAATCGCTTCACTTCACCCCATTTCCATGCATATCACGGTCATTCCGCATATTCGTGTTGATTCACGGTCATTTCGGACGCACTTCACGGTCTCAGCGTCTTCACTTCACGGTCACTTCGCGCACATTTTACGGTCCAATCGCTTCACTTCACCCCATTTTCATGCATATCACGGTCATTCCGCATATTCGTGTTGATTCACGGTCATTTCGACACATTTCACGGTGAAGTGTAGCGATTGGACCGTGAAATGCTTGAAAATGACCGTGAAGTGAAGGGCATGACCGTGAAATGTCTTAAAATGACCGTGAATCAACACGGAATAGGCGGGAATTACCGTGATATGCATAGAAATGACCGTGAAGTGAGCCGATTGGACTGTGAAATGCGCGAAAATGACCGTGAAGTGAAGGGGTATGACCGTGAAATGCGCCCGAAATGACCGTGAATCAACACGGAATAGGAGGAATGACCAGTGAAATGCATGGAAATAATCGTGAAGTGAAGTGAATTGACCATGAAATGCATGAAAATGACCGTGAAGTGAAGGGAATTGACCGTGAAATGCGCCGAATCAACACGGAATAAGCGAAAATGATCGTGATGTCACATCACAGTCATTCCCGCTTATTAAAGTGTTAATTCATGATCATTTCGACGCATTTTCGCGGTCGGTCTGCCCCTTCTTTAATTTTCCTGGGACATTGATAGGAACAAGTCGAGAATTGAGTGATTAGACGGTCAAAATCATCGTCTAGGCCGAACAAGTCAATACCGGGTGGGATTGATAATTCGACCCATTAGAATAAAGACTCAAGGGTGAAGAGAAATTCACCAAGAATAGTAGAATTGGGAATAAGGGGGACTTCGACCATTAACCGGGATGAATTTCATGAAACTAATAAGCTCATTGCGTAGATCAGCTTCCCCTACCCCAAAATCATATATGGCACGTCCCGGGGGGCCTCACCGGCGCCTGGGAAATCGCAAAAGAAGGAAGTCTCAGGTAGGACTTCGGCGTGCCCACGTCCGGCCCCGGCGTGCCCACGCCCAACCCTCCAGCGACTCGGCGTGCCCCCGCCAGACCGGCGTGCCCACGCCCAACCCTCCAGGGACTCGACGTGCCCACGCCCGACCGGCGTGCCCACGCCGAATTTCCTGCAAAAAATCGATCAACTTCAAAAATTCATATCTCATTCGTTACAACTCTGATTTAGGTGATTCAAAAATTAAATTGAAGCTTGATGAGTCTAGTTTTATATAAAAATAAGAAAGAAATAAAATAAAAATTATAATATAGTTAAAATTAAGCTATTCCGTTAACTATCCAAAAATTTTTTATTTCGGACAGCTGTTACTCCTAGAATTTTTATAATTTATTTTCAATTCTAAACGATATGAAATTTTGTAAGATGACTTGAAACTTGATGATAAATCATCATAAAAATTTTAAAAATAATTAAGTTACTAAAATTATAAGAAAACCTATAGGAAATAGAAACATTTTGTAATCATACAAAAAAAAAAACTTGGTCTTCCTCCCTTTGCAACCTACATACGTGTGGGGCCTATTCTTTTTGGCATTTCAAGTTCCCAAAAACCTTCATCCCTCTCCTCTCACTCACTTTCATTCATTCTATAACCCTAGAGAGAGAGATACCTCCCACTCTTCCATCCTCAAACCCAAACCTCCAAGGTTCCTTCCTCCTTCACACTTCTCCACCTTCCTAACCTACCTCTCTTCCTCATTTCTCAACCATCTTCCACTCCATCCCTTTCAACACTCAATCATATCTCCCCTCTTCCATTCTCAATCAAATCCTAACTTCACATTTTGCTTTACATCTCCCACAATCCGTTCTCAAGCATTTCTCAAATCCTAAATCGCAAAACCTTTCCTCCATTCATCCCACTCCATCACTTCCAAAACCCATTCATAAGACATCCATCCCCAAATCCATTTCAAATCCTCATTCTCCAAATCTCACTTCTTCAAACCCATTCCATTCTCATTTCATGGTCCCACGTCTTCACTTCACGGTCACTTCCGTGCATTTCGCGGTCCCACGTCTTCACTTTACGGTCACTTCTGTGCATTTCGCGATCCAATCGCTTCACTTCACCCCCATTTCCATGCATATCACGGTCATTCCCGCATATTTCATGTTGATTCACGGTCATTTTGACGCATTTCGCGGTCAGCGTCTTCACTTCACGGTCACTTCCGTGTATTTCGTTGTCAATCGCTTCACTTTACCCCCATTTCCATACATATCACGGTCATTCCCGCATATTCCATGTTGATTCACGATCATTTCGATGCATTTCACGGTCATGCCCCTTCACTTCATGGTCATTTTGTGCATTTCACTGATCAATTCGCTTCGGGATTAAACCTTCCAATCCCTTTCAATCCCAGAACCAAACACGTCCCAGGCATTTTTGAAGGGATTAGGGTGAATTGGATGGGATTTAAGGGAACTGTTTGGCGGGCGAATCCCATGAGATCGGGAGGGATGAGATGGATTTTAAGGGCCTGTTTGGCACGCCCGCCACCCGGTCTGTTTTGGCACGACCAGAGCCAATCCCGGTTAACTTCTAATCCCTTCCAATACCATCAAATCCCTTCCAATCCGCTTTGGCCAAACGGCCCTAAGGTAATGATGGTGGTGTCGGTGGATTGGTTTAAGATCCATGGGATTGCTATATCCTAGAACAAGTTCACTGGGTCTGTTTAGCACGTCAGGCATATCCTGAGATTTTACCTTCCACTCCTTCCAACTAAGGGATAGGATCTATTTTAAGGTAATGATGGTGATGTCAGTGGATTGTTTTAAGATCCATGGGATTGCTTATCCCGGGACAAGTTCACAAGGTCTGTTTGGCTCATCATGCATATCCCGGGATCTCGCGATCCCATTCCTCCTAATATTGGTTCGGCCAACGAGGCCCTAAAGGTAATGATGGTGATGTCAGTGGATTGTCTTAAGATCCACGGGATTGCTATCTCCCGAGATCAGGATCTCGTGTCTGTTTGGCTCGCCTAGCCAATCTTAGGATCTATCTTCCAATCCCATCCAATTTATGCGGCCAAACAGGCCCTATATGATTTTGGGGTAGGAGAAACTACTTTAACCAACCAACCTGGTTATTTTCCAAGATTCCATTAGGTCGATGGTCGAAAATTCATTTCATTCACTTAGCGGTCAATTTCATTCCATCAGCTCTTGGGATTTGAGAATAGGTTTAGGTTTAAGAATTCGGGTTCGGGTTCAGGTTTATCTTTGGGTTTAGGTTATAGCTAGGTTTCGGTTTATGTTATAGGTTATATGTTTAGTTATAGATTTTGGGATTTGAGAATAGGTTTAGGTTATAAGTATAGGTTTAGGTTAGGGTGTAGATTAAGGTTTAGAGAAATGACCGTGAAGTGAAGGGGGCATGACCGTGAAATGCGTCGAAATGACTGTGAATCAACATAGAATAGGCGGGAATGACCGTGATATGCATGGGAAATGATTGTGAAGTGAGGCGATTGGATCGCGAAATGCGCGAAAGTGACCGTGAAGGGTCATGACCGTGAAATGCATCGAAATGACCGTGAATCAAAACGAAATAGGTGGGAATGACGGTGATATGCATGGAAATGGGGGTGAAGTGAAACGATTGGACCGCAAAATGCACGAAAGTGACCGTGAAGTGAAGACGCGGGACCGCGAAATGCGTCGAAGTGACCGTGAATCAACACGGAATATGCGGGAATGACCGTGATATACATGAAAATGGGGGTGAAGTGAAGCGATTGGACCACGAAATGCACGGAAGTGACCATGAAGTGAAGACGGGGGACCGTGAAATGCGTCGAAATCACCGTGAATCAACACGGAATATGCGGGAATGACCGTGATATGAATGGAAATGATTGTGAAGTGAGGCGATTGGACCGCGAAATGTGCGGAACTGACCGTGAAGTGAAGACGTGGGACCGTGAAATGAGTCGAAATGACCGTGAATCAACACGAAATATGCGGGAATGATCATGATATGCATGGAAATAGGGGTAAAGTGAAGCGATTGGACCGCGAAATGCACGGAAGTGACCATGAAGTGAAGGCAGCGGGACCGTGAAATGCGTCGAAATCACCGTGAATCAACACGGAATATGCGGGAATGATCGTGATATACATGGAAATGGGGGTGAAGTGAAGTGATTTGACCGCGAAATGCACAGCAGTGATCGTAAAGTGAAGATGCGGGACCGTGAAATGCGTCAAAATGACCGTGAATCAACACGGAATATGCGGGAATGACCGTGATATGCATGGAAATGGGGGTGAAGTGAAACAATTAGACCGCAAAATGCACGAAAGTGACCGTGAAGTGAAGACGCGGGACCGTGAAATGCGTCGAAATGACCGTGAATCAACACGGAATATGCGAGAATGATCATGATATGCATGAAAATGGGGGTGAAGTGAAGCGATTGGACCGCGAAATCCATGGAAGTGACCGTGAAGTGGAGACGCGGGACCGTGAAATGCGTCGAAATGACCGTGAATCAACACGGAATATGCGGGAATGATCGTGATATGCATGGAAATGGGGGTGAAGTGAAGCGATTAGACCGCGAAATGCATGCAGCCAATATACGGTCATTTCTGTGCATTTCACTTCACAGTCACTTCCATGTATTTTGCAATCCAATCGCTTCACTTCACCCCCATTTCCATGCATATCACGGTCATTCCCACATATTCCGTGTTGATTCACGGTCATTTCGACGCACTTCACGGTTCCACATCTTCACTTTACGGTCACTTCCGCACATTTTGCGGTCCAATCGCTTCACTTCACCCCCATTTCCATGCATATCACGGTCATTCCCGCATATTCCGTGTTGATTCACGGTCATTTCGACGCACTTCACGGTCCCGCGTCTTCACTTCAAGTCACTTTCACGCATTTTACGGTCCAATCGCTTCACTTCACCCCCATTTTCATGCATATCATGGTTATTCCCGCATATTCCGTGTTGATTCACGGTCATTTCGACGCACTTCACGGTCCCGCGTCTTCACTTCACGGTCACTTCCGCGCATTTTGCGGTCCAATCGCTTCACTTCACCCCCATTTCCATATATATCACAGTCATTCCCGTATATTCCGTGTTGATTCACGGTCATTTCAACGCACTTCACCGTCCCGCGTCTTCACTTCACGGTCACTTCCGCGCATTTTGCGGTCCAATTGCTTCACTTCACCCCCATTTCCATGCAAATCACGGTCATTCCCGCATATTTCGTGTTGATTCACGGTCATTTCGACGCATTTTACGGTTCCACGTCTTCACTTCACGATCACTTCCGCGCATTTTGCGGTCCAATCGCTTCACTTCACCCCCATTTTCATGCTTATCACGGTCATTCCGCATATTCGTGTTGATTCACGGTCATTTCGACACATTTCACGGTCCACGTCTTCACTTCACGGTCACTTCCGTGCATTTCGCGGTCAATCGATTCACTTCACCCCATTTTCATGCATATCACGATCATTCCCGCATATTAAATCACGATTCACGGTGATTTCGACGCATTTTCGCGTCATCAATCGCCTCACTTCACAATCATTTCCATGCATATCACGGTCATTCCCGCCTATTCCGTATTGATTCACGGTCATGCCCCTTCACTTCACGGTCATTTCCCTAAACATTAACCTACACCCTAACCTAAACCTATACTTATAACCTAAACCTATTCTCAAATCCCAAAACCTATAACCTAAACCTAAACCTTAACATAAACTTATAACCTATAACCTAAATCCGAACATAAACCCGAACCCGAACCCGAATTCCTAAACCTAAACCTATACTTATAACCTAAATCTATTCTCAAATCCCAAAACCTATAACTACAACCTAAACCTTAACCTAAACCTAGAACCTATGACCTAAACATATCACCGAAACTCAATTCCTTAAACCTTAACCTACAACCTAACCTAAACCTATACTTATAACCTAAACCTATTCTCAAATCTAAACCTATAACCTAAACCTAAACCTAAACTTATAACATTAACCTAAACCTTTAACCTAAACTTATAACCTTAACCTAAACCTATTCTCAAATCCCTAAACCTAAACCTTTAACCTATAACCTAAACGTATAACCTATAACCTAAACCCAAACCTAAACCTATACCTGTAACCTATAACCTAAACCTAAACCTTAACTTATTCTCAATTACCTAAATCTATAACCTATAATCTATAACCTAAACCTTAGCCTAAACCTAAACCTAAACCTAAACCTAAACCTTAACTTATTCTCAATTACCTAAATCTATAACCTATAATCTATAACCTAAACCTTAGCCTAAACCTAAACCTAAACCTTAACCTATAACCTAAACCTTAACCTATAACCTATAACCTTAACCTAAAGCTATAACCTATAACCTAAAACATGAACGTATTCTCAAATCCCTAAACCTAAACTTACACCTAATCCTAATCTCAACTCCCTAACCTAAACGTAAACCTAAACTTGAAAACCCAAACCTAAACCCAATCTTGATCCTGCCTATTCCGTGTTGATTCACGGTCATTTCGAAGCATTTCACGGTCATGCCCCCTTCACTTCACGGTCATTTCCATGCATTTCTCGGTCCAATCACTACACTTACGGTCATTTCCATGCATATCACGGTCATTGCCACCTCTTAGTGTTGATTCACGGTCATTTCGGCGCATTTCACGGTCATGCTCCTTCACTTCATGGTCATTTCCGTACATTTCGCGATCTAATTGCTTCACTTCACGGTCATTTTCATGCATATCACGGTCATTCCCGCCTATTCCGTGTTGATTCAGCCTCATTTTGACGCATTTCACGGTCATGCCCCTTCATTTCACGGTCATTTCCGTGCATTTCGCGGTCCAATCGCTTCACTTTACGGTCATTTCCATGCATATCATGGTCATTCTCGTCGATTCCGTGTTGATTCACGGTCATTTCGGCACATTTCACGGTCATGCCCCTTCATTTCACGGTCATTTCCGCGCATTTCACTGTCCATTCACCTCACTTCACGCTCATTTCCATGCACTTCACGGTCATTTCCGGCGCATTTCATAGTCATGCCCCTTCACTTCACGGTCATGAATGAAATTGACCGCCAAGTGAATGAAATGGATTTTCAACCATCGACTTGATGGAATCTTGGAAAATAACCAGATTGGTTGGCTAAAGTAGCTTCTCCTACCCCAAAATCATATAGGGTACATGAAGTAACTAATTTTAGTTTAGAAGATATTCTTGTTAAATGAATAAAGAAAGAAATGAAAAAGGAAAAAAAAAAAAAAATTATACGCTTATATATACATATTTATATAAATATGTGTTAGAAAAATTATTGGTAGAATAAAGTTTTACATGTAAAAAAAAAAAATAAAAAAAAAAACAAAACTTAAAAAAAAAACTGCACTACAGTCAATGGCTACGGCTATAATCCATAGCCATAGTGCCCATATTTAGGCGTGGCCCAAGGCGCGGCCCCGCTGGATAAGTCAGCGAGTGGCGCGGCCGCGCGGGGGGGCCGCTAGCTTGGCGCGCCCACCCTGGATAGGCCTCTTTAGCTACGGATTTTGGTCATTTAGCTACGGTTATAATCCGTAGCTAAAAATCTGTATCAAATAAAATAAAATTCAGATTTTTTTTTTTCAATGTCGAATCTTTGTTTTTTTTGGTCCATCATGAGGTCTATGTTATATCCAAACCGTCCATCTATTTGACGAACTCGTATTAATGCTTGAGATGGAAAATAAGACAGATCTAACTATCAAGTGGACCACACTTAAAATGGCAGTGGGGAATTGAACGTCTACCATTTAAACCCTTTTAGTGGTTACAGAAGTTTTGGATCATTATTTAAAAAAATTTTCCTCTTCAATCAGGTATTTGTGACCTTATGAATAGATTGGATGGAATATAAATGTTATGGTGGGCCCTACAAAAGTTTCAACGGTGAAAATCAATTTTCTGCTGCTCTTTCTGGTGTGGTCCAGTTGCTCTCTGGATATGAATTTTTTTTTTGTATAATGCTTCGAAATGATCTCAAAATATGGATGAACGTTGTGGATATAATAAATACATAACTGTGGGGCCCATGTAACGTTGATCTCTTTTGAACCGTTCGTAGGAGTTCGAGGAGCGTCAACGCTGGTCTTCGAGCACCAGCCGATCCGCTTGGAGGAAAAAGCAGGGGCATTTTCGACCTTTGGAAAGGCGTCCGTACAGCTGGGGCGTATTCTCGCAAGGGAAAATGAGGTGGGCTTAGCCTCCTAAATGGGCCATAAATGGGTCGTATTCTCGCAAATTTCTCTTTTGAGAACAATGACAGTCAAACGGTGGTTTGCTTCTATGCATACTGACACACTGTATAAGGATACGCAGAGACTGTAGCCGTTGGATCCGAGGGTCAAATTCAGTGATCTAAAATTTTAATCTGAAGAAATAAAATGATGCATTGGGCTTCCTAAAAAAATCATAATAATTGAAGATCAGAAACATCTGAATCAATGGCTCGCAAAGCAACGGTTGAAAAAGTGGTCCACACTCAATGGAAAATGTTGAATTATTAAAGTGGTAAACTATTTTAATTGGAGAGTTTTATTATTAATACCTCCATCGTCAGTGAAACCCATCTTTTAAACGGTTTGGATCAATGATCATGGCCCCAGATCCACCAGTTACATTCCAAACTTCAAGTCAAGCCAACCTCCTTCCTTGTTGCTTCTGGTTGCTGTGGAGAGCAGGAATAGAAAGGAAATGGCATGTGCCAGTTTACTACGGCTGTCAACAGGCCGGGCATGGGATAGGTCTTGGCCCGGATTTTGAACGGTTTAGGGCTAGGTCATTGAGCCGGCCTTATTCAAAATTCTGATTTTTAGGGTCAACCCGGCGCATTAACACCCCTGCAATTTACGCACGCCATTGAGCGTGCTGACTTAAATGGTATGGATTTACATTAGATAGAATTAAGTTCTTTTTTTTTTTTTTTTTTTTTTTTTGAGTTGAAACTATATTAAATGGAACTTGTGTTTGGTAGACCATAAATTAAATTATTACCAACAGACTCAATTCACAGCTGATTTTGATTACCTTTGTATATATGCAACTCAAATGAGGGGGTATATGGACAGATGGTACGTATAAAACACATGCATCAATATTAAGCCTACATATATATAGTAGCTTTCAAAATCCACCAAAAATCTTACATCATCTACTAATGGAAATAGATGATATATATGATACTTGGATTAATCCAATTATTCTCATTATTTACAAATGTTGAATGAAATTTGTACCGACCAAATGCAATTCTATGTGACCTAGCTATCTCACTCAATCTTACCCTCCAAACCGGCCATGAGAAATATGGGCCATTCCTCATTTGGGATCTATATTAATTTTCTTGAACCAAAACAACAACCATAATTCTAAAGCTAAGATCCTGATACACACACATATATATATACCACATGTTTCGTATGTATGTGTGCCACCTAACGTAAGACCCACTATCAGTCTGCCGTTGACATGCCCTGGCCTAAAATTCAGGGCGGTCCACTCATCAGGTGGGCCACACTCTTATGAGAATTATTAGGATAATGTATATTAATCTAGATGAGTGGACCCTTCAATGAATGGAGCAGCCTGATTTTAGGCAAAGGCATTTTCATGGTGGTCCCTACCTGATCATGAGTTGCTGGATCTCGCAAATGGTTGGTTGGCATGTGGACCACTAATTTGAAACGTGCTTCCAATGGTCCAAAAAATCGCAATGTTAGGATGATTAACCCTCTCATCTCGTATTATTGAAAAGCTAATAGTCCGGCCAAAAAGAAATTTTGGTTGGTTCAATTGACGGCTGAGATCACAGAGCCTGATTCGATGGGATCATCATACAAGGCCACGTGTGTAGGAAACGATTTGAAAGCACAAAAAATGGAGTGCCTCTAATACGACAGTGCTGGTAAACGGGAGTCACGATCTGACAGAGAATACATGCGTGCCATCTGGCATACCCGTGCGAGTTCTCGAACCTTCGTCAAACAGACCCTACGCTCCATGTGCAATGGCTAAAAACACCACACCCGCTTTTCGTGACGTGTGCCTCACACGCACAAAGGACTAAAATGGGTAGTTAAGAGAGTCGGCAAAGGGTCTCTTTCCAATTACACGTGGCACACGTGACGAGTGGGCGGGCCTTGATTACACGTGAAATGTAATTTTCACGTTCGGAGCTCACGTTCACAACCAGGAGAGCTGCACCAAACCCTTACTACCTATCTTGCCATATGCACGTGTGTGGGCTCGGTTCGGCAGCCGTCGATTCTAGCTTTGAGTTCGACCTAGCTTGATTCCAGATTAACTAGCTCGACTCAATTTGGTCAGCAATTCGAGCCAAGCATATTTTTTTTAGTTTTTATATCAGCAGTTTTATTAAGTTTTATATATAATATGATATAATTGTTGGGGGCCTTGCACAAAACCTTAGGATCTAGCCCTCCAAAACAAACCAGAATTATGGATAATAAAGCAATGAAATAAATCAAAGCATCAATCACACAACACACAGGAGATTTTTGCGTGGAAAACTCTCAAAAAGGTAAAAACCACGGGACCTCGTCGGATCAACAATCCACTATAAAGTAGAACGTTACAATCTTCTTCACTCACGCAGAGTGGATAAACAATAAGAGAAATAGAGAAAACGAAGAGATCTAACCGATTATGAGGACATAGAAAGCGGTGAGATATAAATTGCAAAGTAGAAAAATCTCCGACAGAAGAACCTCCCTTCTATAAGCTTTCTCTCTCTTTCTCCCTCTCTCTCACCTTTGATAGCTCTCTTGTATTTTTCTCATCAACAAAACATACCTTAGAAAAACTCTAGGGACCCTTTTTTATAGTTTTAGGAAACCCCTTTGCGCATCTTAGTTGCGAAAGGACTTTCCTGCACGCGATCCCAGGTTGCGAAAGGACTTACGACGACGTAAAGGTCTGAAAAAAACCCATCAAATCTCCCCTTTTTGACCCGGGAGGGATTCACCTTTTTAAGCAAGCCAGGTTTCTATAAACCTCAAACTTGCCCTTGAGAGGCCTTGGTCATCATATCGACCCATTATCGTCCGTGTGGACCTTCTCAAGCCGTAACACCTTACATTCCAAAGTATCACGATCCGGTGATACTTGAATCTCTATGTGCTTTGACTTGGAATCGACTTAGATTCTTTGGCTTAAGTGTATAAGCACTCGACTATCGCAATAGACCACGTGCTCCTCCCGCTTTAGGCTAAGTTCTTGTAGGAACCTCTTTATCCAAATCATCTCTTTACATGCCTCTCGTGATTATTTCTTGATGTACTCGGCCTCTGTAGTTGACAATGCTACGACCTTCTATAGCTTGCTCTCGCAAGAAATCGCTCCCTACAAACGTGAACATGAACCTCGATGTAGACTTCCGGAGTCATGTCGCCTGTCATATCTGCATCTGTGTAGCCCTCTAACACAGGTTTACCATCACCATAGCATAGGCTCAACCTGGATGAGCCTCTTAGATATCGTAGTATCCATTTCACCAGTTGCCCAATGCTCTTTGCCATGATTGGCAAGATCTGGGACCGACAACACCAACCGCATATGCTATGTCCTGGGCGTGTACACACCATAGCATACATCAAACTTCTCACCGTGACGCGTAGGGTATCTTCGCATCTCTTATGCGCCTTCGTCTTGGGACACGCCTTTTTGTCGCTCAATCTGAAGTGACCATCTAGTGAGATCTTGGCCAAAGCCCATTTGCATTCATATTGAACCGCTCTAGGACTTTCTCAATATCCGCTCTTGTGATGACCGAGCTTCCTTACTTGTCACAGGTTATCTCCATTCCTAGGATTTGTCTAGCCGGGCCTAAGTCTTTCATCGCAAAAGACTTTCCCAACTCCTGTTTCAGCCTGTCGATCTTCTTGATGTCTTTTCCCATGATGAGCATGTCATCAACGTATAATATCAGAACTAAGAAATCATCATCTGAGAACTTACGCGTGAACACACAGTGCTCCGACTCCGTTCTGTCATACCCATGTTTCAACATAAACGAGTCGAACTTCTTATACCATTGCCGTGGAGCTTGTTTCAGCCCATACAAGCTCTTCCTCAGCATACACACCATATGCTCCTTGCCCTTGACTTCGAACCCCTCTGGTTGGTGCATGTAGATCTCTTCTTCCAGGTCATCATGGAGAAAGGCAGTTTTAACATCTAACTGCTCTATCTCTAGATCCATGCTAGCCGCCAACCCAAACAACACCCGTATGGATGTCATCTTCACCACTGGTGAGAATATCTCCTCGAAGTCTATGCCTTTCCTCTGACCAAAACCTTTCACCACAAGTCTGGCCTTGAACCTTGTCTGTGAATTCTTCTGCTCAATCTTCTTTCTGAACACCCACTTGTTGGTCAAAGCTTTCTTGCCCTTAGGCAATTTCACCATATCATAGGTGTGGTTCTTATGTAAGGATTCCATCTCCTCTTGCATAGCTTTCAACCACTCCCCCTTATGCTCATCGGTTAGGGCCTCAGAATAATCTTCTGGCTCTCCCCCATCAGTTAGCATAATGTACTCATGTGGTGAGTACCTCTTAGGCAATTACCGTCGTCCTAGATGACCTCCTCACCTATGGCTCAACAAGTGGATCAAGTGGGGAAATTTGCTCCCTGGTCCATCTTACGAAGGAACTCTCTCTTCCTTTGCACCTTCTTTGTACTCCCGTCATTAGGTACCACGAAGGAGAATGCTTAGGATCCATGTCCTCTAGCTCACCTGAACTAGGTTGGTTCTTCTCTGGCTTACCAATGTCTTCTATACACTGATCTTCAAAGAAAACCACATCTCTGCTCCTGATGAGCTTCCTCTCGGTCGGATCCCATAATTTATAACCGAACTTTTCATCACTGTACCCTAAAAACACACACTGTCTGATCTTCATATCGAGCTTGGACCTTTCATCCTTTGGTACGTGAACAGATGCCCTGCATCCAAACACTCTGAGATGACTGTATGAAGGATCATGTCCAGTTCACACCTTCTCAGGTACTTCTCCATTCAATGGGGCTGATGGAGACCTGTTTATCAAATACACCACCGTGTGCATTGCTTCTCCCCAGAACGTCTTGGGCAATTTCGCATGGGTTAACATGCATCTGATTCTCTCAATAATGGTGTGATTCATTCGCTCGGCTACACACCATTATCTTTGGGGAGTCTTGGGGCAAATCTGTTCATGCCGTATACCCAGGGACTTGCAGTACTCATGAAAGTCGCCAATGTATTCACCACCATTGTCAGTGCGGATGCACTTTAATGATCTACCTGTCTTTCCCTCGACCATAACATGAAACAATTTAAACACACCAAAGACCTCGTCCTTGGATTTCAAAGCATAAACTCAAACCCTCCTAGATGCATCATCTATAAAAGTAACAAAATACAATGCCCCACCCAAGGTTTTTGTCCTCATAGGACCACAAACATCAGAATAAACTAAATCTAATGCATGCACTTTATTAACATGAGAAGCAGTTTTAATGAATGAAACTCTATGCTGTTTCCCTGATAAACAATCAAGACAGGTTTTGAGAGGCATACCTGTCACGTCTGGAAGGAGCTGCTTCCTCGCTAGTAGCTGAAGCCCTTTTCACTCATGTGGCCTAGACGCCTGTGCCACATGTCAATAGCTGAATCTTCCGCTGCGTTCAACCCACCCTTGCACATACTGACACTTGCCTTGTACAGGGTGCAACACTTCTTTCCTCTACCCACGATCAACGAACCCTTGATGAGCTTCCATCGCCCACCAGCAAACTGGCTTTCATAGTCATCATCATCTAGCCTTCCCGTCGACATCAAGTTGAGGCGAAGGTCCGGGATATGCCTCACATCCCGAGAACCAATGTGCGGCCACATCGGTCTTCACACAAATATCACCGACTCCCACGATTTTTGATACGCCAGAATTTTCCATCTTCACAGTCCCATAGTCACCTGACTTGTAGCTTGTGAAGAAGTCCCTGCGTGGAGTCGCATGAAAAGAAGCTCCCGAGTCTATCACCTAGTCGGTGCCCTGACTCGTAGCCGTGAGACATACGTCATGATCTGTAGAAAGAATAACTACCATGTCGCCATCTGAAGCGACTGCAGTGGAATCAGATTCATCTTCCTTCCCTTTTCCTTTCTTGTCATTTTTCTTACCACGACATTCATGCTTGTAGTGGCCCTTTTTGCCACAATTCCAGCATTCAACATCTTTTCTGTTACTCGACTTGCCTCTTGATTTATCTCGGGCCTTCCCGCCCTTTATGTTCTTTCCTCTCCCCCGTTTACGCGTCACAAGAGCCTCTTGTTGAGTAGACCCTGAGACTTCCTCCTTGTCTCTTCATTAAAGAGATGACTAGTCACTGTTCCATGGATATCTTTTCGTCAGCGCGGAGTTACTTAGAACACCACCAATGTCTCCCAACCGTCGTCGCAATGAACTAAGCAATAGTAAAGCCACGCAATTCATCATCCAGGACCATCTTCATAGAGGTGAGTTGGTTCACTATATTACCGACCTCATTCATGTGCTCGGCCACGAACCACCATCCTTGAACTTGAGATTCACAAGTCGCCTTATCAGAAATATCTTATTGCTGTCTTCCTCTCATACAGTCCTTGTAATTTTAGCCATAGGCTTGCGGCTGAGATTTCCATAGACACATGGTGGAACACGAAATCATCCAACCATTGTCTAATCAACCCCACCGCCTTTCGGTCCGTCTTCTTCCAATCATCATCAGTCATATCCTTGAATTTTGCTGATATGCCTAAGATTGGAGAATATAGGTCCTTGCAATAAAGCAAGTCCTCCATCTTAGCCTTCCATATGGTCCACAGTTAGAACCATTGAGGCTGATCATCTTGAGCCACCTTCCATAATTCAAAAACCGATCCTACCCGTTCAATGAACTTAGCTCTGATACCACTTTATTGGGGGCCTTGCACAAAACCTTAGGATCTAGCCCTCTAAAACAAACCAGAATTATGGATAATAAAGCAATGAAATAAATCAAAGCATCAATCACACAACACACAAGAGATTTTTGCATGGAAAACCCTCAAAGAGGTAAAAACTACGGGACCTCGTCCAGATCAACAATCCACTATGAAGTAGAACGTTACAATCTTCTTCACTCATGCAGGAGTGGATAAACAATAAGAGAAATAGAGAAAACGAAGAGATCTAACCGATTATGAGGACATAGAAGCGCTAAGATATAAATTGCAAAGTAGAAAAACCTCCACGAGCAGAACATCCCTTCTATAAGCTTCCTCTCTCTCTTTCTCCCTCTCTTTCACCTTTAATAGCCCTCTTGTATTTTTCTCATCAACACAACATACCCTAGAAAAACTCTAGGGATCCTTTTTTATAGTTTTAGGAAACTCCTTTACGCATCCTAGTTGCGAAAGGACTGGCGCATCCCAGTTGCGAAAGGACTTTGCGTATCCTAGTTGTGAAAGGACTTGCGTATCCCAGTTGCGAAAGGACTTGCGCACGACGGGTCAAAAAAACCCATCAATAATCAAGTTATAACTTGAGCTTAGCCCAATCGAGTCAAGTTCAGGCTGAGCTTTGAGCCAAGTCAAGCTAGTTGAGCTCAGCTCTAAATCCTTTCAAGCTAAATAAAATAAAATAAATCAACTCAGCTAGACCTAAATCTGACTTCGAGTTGAGCTGAGTTGAGCTTATCCATGTCAAACCTTATGAGTTAACTGAGCTAGCTCGGTTTGTGTTCAGCTCCGGACCATTAGTATACTAGGTGTCACCAACAATGAACCATTAAGTGAATTCATAAACATCATGTAATGGACTTGTTGTTGAACATCAAAAGTCAGTGTTGGTTTCAATTGGGACACACGACCACATGTTTAGTGCATAGTCGGTATTTTATTATGCATGTGTGTCATAGCCAAATACAACTCCAATTGAGCTAAACTCATTGGTGCTCTTTTCTAGATCTTCCTTGCTAAACTGCCAGTTATCTGCAAAAGAGAAGCAATGGAGACCCTGGTTACTGCAGGGTACCATTCGATGCCTAAGTTAGAACTGGGGATCTGGGTCTAGTCGAGTTATGGTTTTTGTGCATACATTTCAATGTAGGTGAGGTCTCTATTTATAGTTTTTTGCTAGCCAATTATGTAGGTGACAACTTCCCTACTTGGTAGATGTGTATTATAGAAGGGATTTCCTTTTGGATTGGTCGTCCTTATCATCCCGAGGTCTTCGGCGAGGATCTCGGGGAAATCTCATCTTAATGACAACAACTCCAAGTGGTCGGACTTCGAGGAGTTCGGAATAGAGGACTAAGTTCGACCTTATAAGCAATGTGATCGAGGTCCATGGTTGGTCTCCCACATTTGAGCCTGACCTTATTGTCTAGCCGATCGAGGCCCTATGGCCCAAGTAGAATCATTGACCGTGGTTGGGATCTTTAGTCGAGATCAAGTCGGTATTCAAAAGGTTATCTGCATATGGTCAAAACTCGAGTCATTTGTGGAGATCGTGCTTGGCAGCATGGGCTGATCCGATCCCTTTTATGCTTTGTGTTCCTTCTCATAGAGGGAGTGGACTAACTATTTTGTGCATTATGCCTCCTTATGTTGGTCGTTTGGGCGACGGGGGTCAAGTTCTTATCCAACCTTTCTTACTTGTGCTTTTCATTCTTTCTTATTCCGGCTGTCTTGGTCGGTCCATTTTTACCCATAATACATTGTGACTTCAGGTATCGAAATAAATAAATTAAGACTATATTTAAGAAGATTTTTCATCTTCCTAACTACTAATTATAACGAATCAGGCAATTTACGAAAGGAAGGGTTAGTACCTTAGATGAGTTCTTTTTACCTTAGAAGCAAGAACTTTCTATTATGACGGTGATATATATTTTGTATTGTTTAATAACAACACAATACTCAAAAGCAAGAAATATGGCTAAGTGCCAATTTTATTGAATGGATAAGGAATATAGTATAATCAGTAAGTAAATAAATAAAGTAGAAAGGACATTACCAACAACAATCCGAGAGGACGAAACAGTTGCGGGTGATTGACAATTGTGAGATGATTGTGGTTTGGCAACTAATTCGACCTGACAAATAAGTTAAATATGAACTTAGGGATTCGAGATCCAACAACGAAGTCATAAATAAAAAGCTAAACTAATCCAAACTAATTATAGCAATACGTTAGGCAAAAGTGAATAAAAATTAAACTAAAATTATTCTAATTAGTTTGGAGTTTCTGCAGCATTGTGCTAAGACAGAATATAGAGACTAAATTAAGTTAGACTAAGATAATTATCCATGTAGGACGAAAAACATAGGCAGCATTGTGCTGAATAAAAGTTGTATGTATTTAGATTAGCAAGGAATTAGAGCTTTTCATTTTTTACTATTTTTATAGATTTAGATAGGCAGTGGCCTTATTCTTGCTCTCTTATACTTATTGAATTAATTGGTCAATTAATTAGTAGCATTGGCCTACTATAATTTTAATTCTTGGTTGCTCTTCTTTTTCTTTTTGATGCCTATGACTAATTATATCTAGCCATGTGTCAGTACTTGTTTACTCTTTTTCCTAGAAGCAATGCATATATTCATTACTTGTATTCTTAAGATATATTCATAACTTATATTCTTAAGCTATATTCTTAACTCTTTTTACTAGAGGCGCATAACTTATATTCTTAAGCCACATGTCACTAAGAGAAAGACTATCTCTAGGATTTCTGTTGTATGTACACCTCTCACCTTAGTAGAACTCATGGTTTCTCGGTCTACATAATGCCGCCTCCTGATCCAGCTCATGTTCTCCTTCTGCTGGCTTATCGAGTGTCTTCTCCTCATTTTCCATTCGGTGGTTCAAAGATGTGGTGGCATCTTGACCGTTAGATTTAGTTGTGGTAGATCGGGTGATATACTAATCTTGTATTTATTTATTTATTTTTGTTTTTTTTTTGTGCAAGTACAAAATCCCATTGATCCCACTGCATAGAGGGTTCAGATCACGAGATGGATGCCCCATGTCCGATTTTGTGGGAAGTGTGGTCAGATTTCCTTTTTTTCAAAACACTAATTCAAATGATTGGAGACACATGGAATTTGAATGAGAACTGCTGGGCAATCTATGTGGGGTCCACATGTATGCTGGTGAAGAATTCACTCTATCCATCAGTTTCGTAAGGCCACAATAGAACAAGAACCCAAAAATCTGGCAGATCCAAAACTTAGGTGGACCACACCTCAAGAAACAGTGGGGATTGAATGCCTATCAATGGAAACTTTGTGAAGGCCACAAAAAGTACTATATCAGGATGATATTTGTAACTACAGTTTATCTGAGCAGTGGTAACTCCATGAACAGTTTGGATGGCATATAAAAATCATGTTCGGCTCCATGAAGGTTTCAACCGTAGATGTTTCCGTAGTAACTGTTTCATGTGGTGTGGTCCACCTGAGTTTTGGATCTGTCTGATTTTTGGAAGCAAATTGATGGACGGAGTGGATTTGTCACGAGCGTTTATGTGGGCCCCACATAGCTTCCGACCATCATGTGTCGCACAGGCAAGTCCGTACTCTTTAGACAATCATATGGAGGTGTTCCCGTAATAACACCTGGGGACTTTGAAGTCCTTCCATATCAAGAATATCATATTGCTAATGAACGGAGTGGATGGCATTATCAGGTGATAATGCCTCTCATAGCTTTCACACTACGCATGGGTTTCCAGTTTGTACGGCCCATGGTTAAGTGATCCAAACGGTTGATAAGGTGGGCCTCAACAGAGATAGCCCCGTGGAGGAAAATTTCTCCACGTGGAATCCAAAACCCTTGTGATCTCCCATTTGTAACGTGACGGATGAAAACTCACGTGCAAAAAGTCATGTGCTATTGGCCCACCTGAGACTTCTTGGCCCATTGGGCTTTCAGGCAAGACCAACTTCGTATCGGCCTTAGACTGAAATGTTAAGCCTTGGTGGGCCACATTCAATGAACAGCCCAGATCTTGCAAAAAATTGTGTGGCTAGGCTTGAGCTCGGGCTCGGGCCTCGTGTAATTAATTATGGGCTGGGCTCAGGCTTGTTTCTATTGGCCTGATCTGGGTTCAAGCTGGGCTCATTTGGTTGACCACCCATCGAAGAGGGAAGAACAGAGGAATTAATATCTCGACATAATCAGATATCTAGCGTTCAATGTGCTGCATGAGGTACACATGTACAAGATCCCAATTAGAGCTGTACATGAACCGAGTTAACTTGCTCGACTGGACTCGTCTCGAAACATGACTCCGATCTTGCTTAATATAAATATTTTGTAAATATTTATATATTTAAATAAATTATATATATAAATTAAAACCTAAACTTGAACTCAGCTCGTAGGCTCAAACTCGAAGGGAGCTAAAGCTTAGCTCGAGCTCATCTGATCAGTTGACTGAGCCTAGCCGAATTGGGCAGTCAGGTTCGAGGACTGAGCCAAGTCAAGTTCAAGGCGGGTAGGCTGCTAGCTAAGCTGACCCAAGCTGGGCCAAGCTCGACTCAATTTGGCTAGTGTACAGCTCATTCTAGACCATTTAACTACTGAGCCAAACCATGGATTGGATGTAACCCTAAAAACATAAGGTCAGGAAAACGTCCAACACAAATCCATGCTCCATGGAAAACCAAAATCCTTAATAAACAAATAAAAAAATTAAAAAGCTTAATCACTTATAATTAATTAAAAACAAATCAGAGAAATTTATTATAATTCCATAAATAACAACACTAAACACCAAATGAAAAATCAAGAATCCAACGGTGCAACCGTCACGGCCCACCTCATGATCAATTCCTCTCTCTCTCTCTCTCTCTCTCTCTCTCTCTCTAATAACCACCGTCGATCGATGTAGGACCCGACGTGTAAACGAAAGGCCCGACAGAGTAAAGTTTCATTTTCTTGTCATTGCGAAGGCGGTAGGACCCGAGAAGGGCACCAGTAACGCCATCATTCACGTCGGTTGGAATGTTGCATGTATCAGATGGAGAGGGGTTGAGGAATGCCTTGCATTCTGAAACCTTTCCTATTTCATCCAGCTCCGAAAGCTCCAATGTTGTGAAGAAGTAGCCGTTCTCATCGGTGGGGCATGTCAAGATGGAGAACGGTGCTGATTCGTAGCCATTTCCATCAATGGTTAAGCATGTTAGTCTCACTACAGCTCCTGCATGCACACGTAACAAATCATCACCGTTTAATCCTTGTCCCATCTAATCGGACGGGTGTAGGCTACACGAATCTTGTTCTGTCGTTCCACCGGCAGTGAGGTTGCAAAACTCTCACTAGTACCGCTGTGCACGTAGATCAAACGAGGGAACCTTTGCTCTACCCACCCAATAAAACACCCAAGCTTTGTGGGCCCACCATCTTGTATATGTATATTTACTAATAGGGCTGAAAGTCGGTTGGGTTGGGTTGGGTTGGGTCAGGTTGGTGTTCAACCCTAGCCCAACCCAAGGTTCCTATACCTCAACCCTAGCCCAACCCAAGGAATACTCAACCCGACACGTGCTAATATTTTCATTATTGCATTAGTCTATTATATTTTCAATACATGTTTTATTTTTTGTACCTATGGTTTTATTTATTTATCACAAATAACTTTTTTTTTCTAAACAAATAAGCTAAAATATAAGACAACTATTCCTTTAAAAGCCCTATGGATTGGTGTTTGTATAACCCACAGTCGATTTGCACTCACTTTATATATATATATATATATATATATATATATATATATATATATATATATATATATATATATATATATATATATATATATATATATATATATATCGATCAAGTTCGGGTTCGGATTGAGCCGGGCAACCGGAGACCTTAATCTGAGTGTGACCCAAGTTTCATTGGATTGGTGTTTGTATAACCCAAGCCCGAGACCGAACTCGATACATCCTGATTGGGCCCAACCCAATGTCGGGTCAGTCGGGTTGAACCTGCCAGACTTTCGGCCCTAATATTTACTTCTTCCATTAGGTGATAACCCTTGTTTGATTCTTACGTAATAATAATAAAGATCTGACCGATTAAAAAAAAAAAAAAAAAGCACTTTTTAGATCATGCTGATTTTTGCATCTTCAGAGGGAGTTACACTATACTAATGGGTTTGATGAAAGATACACATCATGGTGGCCCCGCACAAACCAATGGTTGGAATTCCATACCATTGTTGTCAGTGGCATGGCCCACCTGAACCCTGGATGTGGATGATTTTTTGCTCCAGGGCCTAGAAGTGAGGATAGAATCAACGGAGTAGATTTACATATTTAACATCGTGGTCCCACGGAGCTGGATTTTTAAGCGCACGCTGCACAAAACAGGTGTTGTAGATCATTTTGGTCCGCAAATGAGAAGGGGAAATAGGCTACTCTCATTCCTAATCGGCACGTGTGCACACTTGCGTGAGCACATCTGTGTGATGATATGGGGCGCGGATTAGGTGAGTCCGGGGTACCAGCTTAGTGGGTGAGTACTCCCTGACCGTGGGACCCACCTTGATGTATGTGTTGTATGTCCACTCGGTCCATTAATTTCCAGCTCATTTTAGGGCATGGTACAAAAATGAATCTGATACATATCTCAAGTGGACCACATCAAAGGAAACAATGGTGATTGAACGCCCACAGTTAAAAAATTTCAACGGCCAACCGAAATGTTTACACTTGCTAACGCTGTAGCCATGGTCTTTGTTTTTTGAGTCTGTTTTTTGTGAAGTGTAGAATTCTTTTTCTTTTTCCTTTGTTTAGGTCGCCTTGGTTCCCTTAATAATATCTTCGATCTTCAAAAAAAAAAAATCAGCTTTGGTGTCTAAATCTAATTCCAACAATAAAGTTTGAGTCATTCTTAGGCAAACTGAATTAGGACATTTGTCTCCAAAATCTTTGTTTAGTATTTCCCAATAAATTTGACAGTATTCATGAATTCCAATGTGAAACCTGTGAAATAATAAAACACCGTAGAAATTTGTTTCCTTCCATCCATAATAAAAGCACTAATGCATTTCATCTTATTCATTTTGATGTTTGGAGGCCTGCCCCAATTACTACCATCTTTGGTTTTCAATATTTTATTTCCTTCTTTGACGCTTATTCCCAACACACATGGATCTACATAATGAAAGGTAGAGAAGAGGTATCTATGATCACAAAGACTTTTCTTAAGACAGTCTTAACTCAATTTAATACCAAAATTAAATGTTTTTTGCTCTAGCAATGCACAAGGATATCTTCACAAAATGAGGTAAGAGTATCAACCACCCTGTCCCTGTGCCCAAAATAGAATAGCATTGCAGAGAGAGAGAATCATCGCCTCTTTGAGGTCACACAACCTCTTTTGTGGGCCGTTGAAATTTCGGTTTCAATGGTCTCGCGTCTTCACTTCACAGTCACTTCCGCACATTTTACGGTCCAATCGCTTCACTTCACCCCATTTTCATGCATATCACGGTCATTCCTGCATATTCCGTGTTGATTCACGGTCATTTCGACACATTTCACGGTGAAGTGTAGCGATTGGACCGTGAAATGCGCCGAAATGACCGTGAAGTGAAGGGGCATGACCGTGAAATGTGCCGAAATGACCGTGAATCAACACGGAATAGGCGGGAATTACCGTGATATGCATAGAAATGACCAAGTGAAGTGAGCCGATTGAATTTGTGAAATGCGCGAAAATGACCGTGAAGTGAAGGGTATGACCGTGAAATGCGCCGAAAAATGACAAGTGAATCAACACGGAATAGGAGGGAATGACCGTGAAATGCATGGAAATAATCGTGAAGTGAAGTGAATTGACCATGAAATGCATGAAAATGACCGTGAAGTGAAGGGAATTGACCGTGAAATGCGCCGAATCAACACGGAATAAGCGAAAATGATCGTGATGTCACATCACAGTCATTCCCGCTTATTCCGTGTTAATTCATGATCATTTCGACGCATTTCACGGTCCTGCCCCTTCTTTAATTTTCCCCGGACATTGATAGGAACAAGTCGAGAATTGAGTGATTAGACGGTCAAAATCATCGTCCTAGGCCGAACAAGTCAATACCGGTGGGATTGATAATTGAGACCCATTAGGAATAAAGACTCAAGGGTGAAGAGAAATTCACCAAGAATAGTAGAATTGGGAATAAGGGGGACTTCGACCATTAACCGGGATGAATTTCGTGAAACTAATAAGCTCATTGCGTAGATCAGCTTCCCCTACCCCAAAATCATATATGGCACGTCCCGGGGGCCTCACCGGCGCCTGGGAAATCGCTAAAAGAAGGAAGTCTCGGTAGGACTTCGGCGTGCCCACGTCCGGCCCCGGCGTGCCCACGCCCAACCCTCCAGCGACTCGGCGTGCCCCCGCCAGACCGGCGTGCCCACGCCCAACCCTCCAGGGACTCGACGTGCCCACGCCCGACCGGCGTGCCCACGCCGGAATTTCCTGCAAAAATCGATCAACTTCAAAAATTCATATCTCATTCGTTACAACTCTGATTTAGGTGATTCAAAAATTAGATTGAAGCTTGATGAGTCTAGTTTTATATAAAAATAAGAAAGAAATAAAATAAAAATTATAATATAGTTAAAATTAAGCTATTCCGTTAACTATCCAAAAATTTTTTATTTCGGACAGCTGTTACTCCTAGAATTTTTATAATTTATTTTCAATTCTAAACGATATGAAATTTTGTAAGATGACTTGAAACTTGATGATAAATCATCATAAAAATTTTAAAAATAATTAAGTTACTAAAATTATAAGAAAACCTATAGGAAATAGAAACATTTTGTAATCATACAAAAAAAAAAACTTGGTCTTCCTCCCTTTGCAACCTACATACGTGTGGGGCCTATTCTTTTTGGCATTTCAAGTTCCCAAAAACCTTCATCCCTCTCCTCTCACTCACTTTCATTCATTCTATAACCCTAGAGAGAGAGATACCTCCCACTCTTCCATCCTCAAACCCAAACCTCAAGGTTCCTTCCTCCTTCACACTTCTCCACCTTCCTAACCTACCTCTCTTCCTCATTTCTCAACCATCTTCCACTCCATCCCTTTCAACACTCAATCATATCTCCCCTCTTCCATTCTCAATCAAATCCTAACTTCACATTTTGCTTTACATCTCCCACAATCCGTTCTCAAGCATTTCTCAAATCCTAAATCGCAAAACCTTTCCTCCATTCATCCCACTCCATCACTTCCAAAACCCATTCATAAGACATCCATCCCCAAATCCATTTCAAATCCTCATTCTCCAAATCTCACTTCTTCAAACCCATTCCATTCTCATTTCATGGTCCCACGTCTTCACTTCACGGTCACTTCAGTGCATTTCATGATCCCACGTCTTCACTACGGTCGCCACTTACATGCATTTCGCGATCCAATCGCTTCACTTCACCCCCATTTCCATGCATATCACGGTCATTCCCGCATATTTCATGTTGATTCACGGTCATTTTGACGCATTTCGCGGTCCCGCGTCTTTACTTCACGGTCACTTCCGTGTATTTCGCTGTCCAATCGCTTCACTTTACCCCCATTTCCATACATATCACGGTCATTCCCGCATATTCTATGTTGATTCACGATCATTTCGATGCATTTCACGGTCATGCCCCTTCACTTCATGGTCATTTCTGTGCATTTCACAGTCAATTCGCTTCCGGGATTAAACCTTCCAATCCCTTTCAATCCCCCGAACCAAACACGTCCCAGGCATTTTTGAAGGGATTAGGGTGAATTGGATGGGATTTAAGGGCCTGTTTGGCCGGGCGAATCCCATGAGATCAGGAGGGATGAGATGGATTTTAAGGGCCGTTTGGCACGCTTGAAGCCACCCGGTCTGTTTGGCACGACCGGCCAATCCCGGATTTAACTTCTAATCCCTTCCAATACCATCAAATCCCTTCCAATCCGCCTGGCCAAACGGGCCCTAAGGTAATGATGGTGGTGTCAGTGGATTGGTTTAAGATCCATGGGATTGCTATATCTAGAACAAGTTCCTTTGGAGTGCATTTTAGCACGTCGGGCATATCACGAGATTTTACCTTCCACTCCTTCCAACTAAGGGATAGGATCTATTTTAAGGTAATGATGGTGATGTCGGTGGATTGTTTTAAGATCCATGGGATTGCTTATCCGGGACAAGTTCACAAGGTCTGTTTGGCTCATCATGCATATCCAGGGATCTCGCGATCCCATTCCTCCTAATACTCGGCCAACAGGCCTAAAGGTAATGATGGTGATGTCGGTGGATTGTCTTAAGATCCACGGGATTGTTATCTCCCGAGATCAGGATCTCGTGTATCATTTGGCTCGCCTAGCCAATCTTAGGATCTATCTTCCAATCCCATCCAATTTATGCGGCCAAACAGGCCCTATATGATTTTGGGGTAGGAGAAACTACTTTAACCAACCAACCTGGTTATTTTCCAAGATTCCATTAGGTCGATGGTCGAAAATTCATTTCATTCACTTAGCGGTCAATTTCATTCCATCAGCTCTTGGGATTTGAGAATAGGTTTAGGTTTAAGAATTCGGGTTCGGGTTCAGGTTTATCTTTGGGTTTAGGTTATAGCTAGGTTTCGGTTTATGTTATAGGTTATATGTTTAGTTATAGATTTTGGGATTTGAGAATAGGTTTAGGTTATAAGTATAGGTTTAGGTTAGGGTGTAGATTAAGGTTTAGAGAAATGACGAAGTGAAGTGAAGGGGGCATGACCAGTGAAATGCGTCGAAATGATTGTGAATCAACATAGAATAGGCGGGAATGACCGTGATATGCATGGGAAATGATTGTGAAGTGAGGCGATTGGATCGTGAAATGCGCGAAAGTGACCGTGAAGGGTCATGACCGTGAAATGCATCGAAATGACCGTGAATCAAAACGAAATAGGTGGGAATGACGGTGATATGCATGGAAATGGGGGTGAAGTGAAACGATTGGACCGCAAAATGCACGAAAGTGACCGTGAAGTGAAGACGGGGACCGCAAATGCGTCGAAGTGACCGTGAATCAACACGGAATATGCGGGAATGCCAGTGATATACATGAAAATGGGGGTGAAGTGAAGCGATTGGACCACGAAATGCACGGAAGTGACCATGAAGTGAAGACGGGGGCCGTGAAATGCGTCGAAATCACCAGTGAATCAACACGGAATATGCGGGAATGACGTAGTGATATGAATGGAAATGA
Source organism: Magnolia changhungtana (assembly GCA_030180095.1). Classification (NCBI taxonomy): domain Eukaryota; kingdom Viridiplantae; phylum Streptophyta; class Magnoliopsida; order Magnoliales; family Magnoliaceae; genus Magnolia; species Magnolia changhungtana. The sequence goes on from JASAUF010000098.1 coordinate 1,243,008, forward strand.
TTGTGAAGTGAGGCGAGGCGATGGAAGCGAAATGTCGAGGCCCGCGTGAAGTGAAGACGTGGGACCGTGAACTGAGTCGAAATGACCGTGAATCAACACGAAATATGCGAGAATGATCATGATATGCATGGAAATAGGGGTAAAGTGAAGCGATTGGACCGCGAAATGCACGGAAGTGACCGTGAAGTGAAGACGCGGGACCGTGAAATGCGTCGAAATCACCGTGAATCAACACGGAATATGCGGGAATGATCGTGATATACATGGAAATGGGGGTGAAGTGAAGTGATTGGACCGCGAAATGCACAGCAGTGATCGTAAAGTGAAGATGCGGGACCGTGAAATGCGTCAAAATGACCGTGAATCAACACGGAATATGCGGGAATGACCGTGATATGCATGGAAATGGGGGTGAAGTGAAACAATTAGGACCGCATGAAAATGCAAAGTGCAAGTGAAGTGAAGGCAGCGGGGCCGTGAAATGCGTCGAAATGACGTGAATCAACACGGAATATGCGAGAATGATCATGATATGCATGAAAATGGGGTGAAGTGAAGCGATTGGACCGCGAAATCCACGGCGAAGTGAAGTGGAGAGCGGGATAGTGAAAATGCGTCGAAATGACCGTGAATCAACACGGAATATGCGGGAATGATCGTGATATGCATGGAAATGGGGTGAAGTGAAGCGATTAGACCGCGAAATGCATGCAGCCAATATACGGTCATTTCTGTGCATTTCACTTCACAGTCACTTCCATGTATTTTGCAATCCAATCGCTTCACTTCACCCCCATTTCCATGCATATCACGGTCATTCCACATATTCCGTGTTGATTCACGGTCATTTCGACGCACTTCACTTTCCACATCTTCACTTTACTATTACCGCGCACATTTTATGCGGTCAATCGCTTCACTTCACCCCCATTTCCATGCATATCACGGTCATTCCCGCATATTCCGTGTTGATTCACGGTCATTTCGACGACTTCACGGTCGCGTCTTCACTTCAAGTCACTTTCACGCATTTTACGGTCCAGTAATCGCTTCACTTCACCCCCATTTTCATGCATATCATGGTTATTCCGCATATTCCGTGTTGATTCACGGTCATTTCGACGCACTTCACGGTCCCGCGTCTTCACTTCACGGTCACTTCCGCGCATTTTGCGGTCCAATCGCTTCACTTCACCCCCATTTCCATATATATCACAGTCATTCCCGTATATTCCGTGTTGATTCACGGTCATTTCAACGCACTTCACCGTCCCGCGTCTTCACTTCACGGTCACTTCCGCGCATTTTGCGGTCCAATTGCTTCACTTCACCCCCATTTCCATCAATCATCGGTCATTCCGCATATATTTCGTGTTGATTCACGGTCATTTCGACGCATTTTACGGTTCCACGTCTTCACTTCACGATCACTTCCGCGCATTTTGCGGTCCAATCGCTTCACTTCACCCCCATTTTCATGCTTATCACGGTCATTCCCGCATATTCTGTGTTGATTCACGGTCATTTCGACACATTTCACGGTCCCACGTCTTCACTTCACGGTCACTTCAGTGCATTTTGTGTCCAATCGATTCACTTCACCCCCATTTCCATGCATATCACGATCATTCCCGCATATTCTCGTCACGATTCACGGTGATTTCGACGCATTTCGCGGTCAATCGCCTCACTTCACAATCATTTCCATGCATATCACGGTCATTCCCGCCTATTAGTATTGATTCACGGTCATGCCCCTTCACTTCACGGTCATTTCCTAAACATTAACCTACACCCTAACCTAAACCTATACTTATAACCTAAACCTATTCTCAAATCCCAAAACCTATAACCTAAACCTAAACCTTAACATAAACTTATAACCTATAACCTAAATCCGAACATAAACCCTTAGAACCCGAACACAATTCCTAAACCTAAACCTATACTTATAACCTAAATCTATTCTCAAATCCCAAAACCTATAACTACAACCTAAACCTTAACCTAAACCTAGAACCTATAACCTAAACATATCACCGAAACTCAATTCCCTAAACCTTAACCTACAACCTAACCTAAACCTATACTTATAACCTAAACCTATTCTCAAATCTAAACCTATAACCTAAACCTAAACCTAAACTTATAACATTAACTTAAACCTTTAACCTAAACTTATAACCTTAACCTAAACCTATTCTCAAATCCCTAAACCTAAACCTTTAACCTATAACCTAAACGTATAACCTATAACCTAAACCCAAACCTAAACCTATACCCTGTAACCTATAACCTAAACCTAAACCTTAACTTATTCTCAATTACCTAAATCTATAACCTATAATCTATAACCTAAACCTTAGCCTAAACCTAAACCTAAACCTAAACCTAAACCTTAACTTATTCTCAATTACCTAAATCTATAACCTATAATCTATAACCTAAACCTTAGCCTAAACCTAAACCTAAACCTTAACCTATAACCTAAACCTTAACCTATAACCTATAACCTTAACCTAAAGCTATAACCTATAACCTAAAACATGAACGTATTCTCAAATCCCTAAACCTAAACTTACACCTAATCTAATCTCAACTCCCTAACCTAAAGCGTAAACCTAAACTTGAAAACCCAAACCTAAACCCAATCTTGATCCTGCCTATTCCGTGTTGATTCACGGTCATTTCGAAGCATTTCACGGTCATGCCCCCTTCACTTCACGGTCATTTCCATGCATTTCTCGGTCCAATCACTACACTTTACGGTCATTTCCATGCATATCACGGTCATTGCCACCTCTTCCGTGTTGATTCACGGTCATTTCGGCGCATTTCACGGTCATGCTCCTTCACTTCATGGTCATTTCCGCACATTTCGCGATCTAATTGCTTCACTTCACGGTCATTTTCATGCATATCACGGTCATTCCCGCCTATTCCGTGTTGATTCAGCCTCATTTTGACGCATTTCACGGTCATGCCCCTTCATTTCACGGTCATTTCCGTGCATTTCGCGGTCCAATCGCTTCACTTTACGGTCATTTCCATGCATATCATGGTCATTCTCGTCGATTCCGTGTTGATTCACGGTCATTTCGGCACATTTCACGGTCATGCCCCTTCATTTCACGGTCATTTCCGCGCATTTCACTGTCCATTCACCTCACTTCACGCTCATTTCCATGCACTTCACGGTCATTTCCGGCGCATTTCATAGTCATGCCCCTTCACTTCACGGTCATGAATGAAATTGACCGCTAAGTGAATGAAATGGATTTTCAACCATCGACTTGATGGAATCTTGGAAAATAATCAGATTGGTTGGCTAAAGTAGCTTCTCCTACCCCAAAATCATATAGGGTACATGAAGTAACTAATTTTAGTTTAGAAGATATTCTTGTTAAATGAATAAAGAAAGAAATGAAAAAGGGAAAAAAAAAAAATTATACGCTTATATATACATATTTATATAAATATGTGTTAGAGAAAATTATTGGTAGAATAAAGTTTTACATGTATAAAATTAAAAAAAAAAAAAAACTTAAAAAAAAAATTACACTACGGTCAATGGCTACGGCTATAATCCGTAGCCATAGTGCTCGCAGCTGGCGCTGCCCCTTGACGGCGCGGCCCCCTGGATAAGTCGGCGAGTGGCGCGGTGCATGCAGGGGCCGCTAGCTTGGCGCCCACCCTGGATAGGCCTCTTTAGCTACGGATTTTGGTCATTTAGCTACGGTTATAATCCGTAGCTAAAAATCTGTATCAAATAAAATAAAATTCAGATTTTTTTTTTTCAATGTCGAATCTTTGTTTTTTTTGGTCCATCATGAGGTCTATGTTATATCCAAACCGTCCATCTATTTGACGAACTCGTATTAATGCTTGAGATGGAAAATAAGACAGATCTAACTATCAAGTGGACCACACTTAAAATGGCAGTGGGGAATTGAACGTCTACCATTTAAACCCTTTTAGTGGTTACAGAAGTTTTGGATCATTATTTAAAAAAATTTTCCTCTTCAACCAGGTATTTGTGACCTTATGAATAGATTGGATGGAATATAAATGTTATGGTGGGCCCTACAAAAGTTTCAACGGTGAAAATCAATTTTCTGCTGCTCTTTCTGGTGTGGTCCAGTTGCTCTCTGGATATGAATTTTTTTTTTTTTTTTTTGTATAATGCTTCGAAATGATCTCAAAATATGGATGAACGTTGTGGATATAATAAATACATAACTGTGGGGCCCATGTAACGTTGATCTCTTTTGAACCGTTCGTAGGAGTTCGAGGAGCGTCAACGCTGGTCTTCGAGCACCAGCCGATCCGCTTGGAGGAAAAAGCAGGGGCATTTTCGACCTTTGGAAAGGCGTCCGTACAGCTGGGGCGTATTCTCGCAAGGGAAAATGAGGTGGGCTTAGCCTCCTAAATGGGCCATAAATGGGTCGTATTCTCGCAAATTTCTCTTTTGAGAACAATGACAGTCAAACGGTGGTTTGCTTCTATGCATACTGACACACTGTATAAGGATACGCAGAGACTGTAGCCGTTGGATCCGAGGGTCAAATTCAGTGATCTAAAATTTTAATCTGAAGAAATAAAATGATGCATTGGGCTTCCTAAAAAAATCATAATAATTGAAGATCAGAAACATCTGAATCAATGGCTCGCAAAGCAACGGTTGAAAAAGTGGTCCACACTCAATGGAAAATGTTGAATTATTAAAGTGGTAAACTATTTTAATTGGAGAGTTTTATTATTAATACCTCCATCGTCAGTGAAACCCATCTTTTAAACGGTTTGGATCAATGATCATGGCCCCAGATCCACCAGTTACATTCCAAACTTCAAGTCAAGCCAACCTCCTTCCTTGTTGCTTCTGGTTGCTGTGGAGAGCAGGAATAGAAAGGAAATGGCATGTGCCAGTTTACTACGGCTGTCAACAGGCCGGGCATGGGATAGGTCTTGGCCCGGATTTTGAACGGTTTAGGGCTAGGTCATTGAGCCGGCCTTATTCAAAATTCTGATTTTTAGGGTCAACCCGGCGCATTAACACCCCTGCAATTTACGCACGCCATTGAGCGTGCTGACTTAAATGGTATGGATTTACATTAGATAGAATTAAGTTCTTTTTTTTTTTTTTTTTTTTTTTTTGAGTTGAAACTATATTAAATGGAACTTGTGTTTGGTAGACCATAAATTAAATTATTACCAACAGACTCAATTCACAGCTGATTTTGATTACCTTTGTATATATGCAACTCAAATGAGGGGGTATATGGACAGATGGTACGTATAAAACACATGCATCAATATTAAGCCTACATATATATAGTAGCTTTCAAAATCCACCAAAAATCTTACATCATCTACTAATGGAAATAGATGATATATATGATACTTGGATTAATCCAATTATTCTCATTATTTACAAATGTTGAATGAAATTTGTACCCGACCAAATGCAATTCTATGTGACCTAGCTATCTCACTCAATCTTACCCTCCAAACCGGCCATGAGAAATATGGGCCATTCCTCATTTGGGATCTATATTAATTTTCTTGAACCAAAACAACAACCATAATTCTAAAGCTAAGATCCTGATACACACACATATATATATACCACATGTTTCGTATGTATGTGTGCCACCTAACGTAAGACCCACTATCAGTCTGCCGTTGACATGCCCTGGCCTAAAATTCAGGGCGGTCCACTCATCAGGTGGGCCACACTCTTATGAGAATTATTAGGATAATGTATATTAATCTAGATGAGTGGACCCTTCAATGAATGGAGCAGCCTGATTTTTGGCAAAGGCATTTTCATGGTGGTCCCTACCTGATCATGAGTTGCTGGATCTCGCAAATGGTTGGTTGGCATGTGGACCACTAATTTGAAACGTGCTTCCAATGGTCCAAAAAATCACAATGTTAGGATGATTAACCCTCATCTCGTATTATTGAAAAGTTAATAGTCCGGCCAAAAAGAAATTTTGGTTGGTTCAAATGACGGCTGAGATCACAGAGAGCCTGATTCGATGGGATCATCATACAAGGCCACGTGTGTAGGAAACGATTTGAAAGCACAAAAAATGGAGTGCCTCTAATACGACAGTGCTGGTAAACGGGAGTCACGATCTGACAGAGAATACATGCGTGCCATCTGGCATACCCGTGCGAGTTCTCGAACCTTCGTCAAACAGACCCTACGCTACATGTGCCATGGCTAAAAACACCAAACCCGCTTTTCGTGACGTGTGCCTCACACGCACAAAGGACTAAAATGGGTAGTCAAGAGAGTCGGCAAAGGGTCTCTTTCCAATTACACGTGGCACACGTGACGAGTGGGCGGGCCTTGATTACACGTGAAATGTAATTTTCACGTTCGGAGCTCACGTTCACAACCAGGAGAGCTGCACCAAACCCTTACTACCTATCTTGCCATATGCACGTGTGTGGGCTCGGTTCGGCAGCCGTCGATTCTAGCTTTGAGTTCGACCTAGCTTGATTCCAGATTAACTAGCTCGACTCAATTTGGTCAGCAATTCGAGCCAAGCATATTTTTTTTAGTTTTTATATCAGCAGTTTTATTAAGTTTTATATATAATATGATATAATTGTTGGGGGCCTTGCACAAAACCTTAGGATCTAGCCCTCCAAAACAAACCAGAATTATGGATAATAAAGCAATGAAATAAATCAAAGCATCAATCACACAACACACAGGAGATTTTTGCGTGGAAAACTCTCAAAGAGGTAAAAACCACGGGACCTCGTCCAGATCAACAATCCACTATAAAGTAGAACGTTACAATCTTCTTCACTCACGCAGGAGTGGATAAACAATAAGAGAAATAGAGAAAACGAAGAGATCTAACCGATTATGAGGACATAGAAGCGCTGAGATATAAATTGCAAAGTAGAAAAATCTCCACGAACAGAACCTCCCTTCTATAAGCTTTCTCTCTCTCTTTCTCCCTCTCTCTCACCTTTGATAGCTCTCTTGTATTTTTCTCATCAACAAAACATACCTTAGAAAAACTCTAGGGACCCTTTTTTATAGTTTTAGGAAACCCCTTTGCGCATCTTAGTTGCGAAAGGACTTTGAAAGGCGCATCCGATTGCGAAAGGACTTCGCGCGAAAGGACTTGCGCACGACGGGTCAAAAAAACCCATCAAATCTCCCCTTTTTGACCTAGGAGGGATTCGCCTTTTTTAAGCAAGCCAGGTTTCTATAAACCTCAAACTTGCCCTTGAGCAAGGCCTTGGTCATCATATCTGACCCATTATCGTCCGTGTGGACCTTCTCAAGCTGTAACACCTTCTGTTCCAAAGTATCCCTGATCCAGTGATACTGAATCTCTATGTGCTTTGACTTGGAATGCTGACTTAGATTCTTGCTTAAGTGTATAGCACTCTGACTATCGCAATAGACCACGTGCTCCTCCTGCTTTAGGCTAAGTTCTTGTAGGAACCTCTTTATCCAAATCATCTCTTTACATGCCTCTGTGACTGCAATGTACTCGGCCTCTGTAGTTGACAATGCTACGACCTTCTATAGCTTGCTCTGCCAAGAAACCGCTCCCCCTACAAACGTGAACATGAACCTCGATGTAGACTTCCTGGAGTCTATGTCGCCTGTCATATCTGCATCTGTGTAGCCCTCTAACACAGGTTTACCATCACCATAGCATAGGCTCAACCTGGATGAGCCTCTTAGATATCGTAGTATCCATTTCACCGTTGCCCAATGCTCTTTGCCATGATTGGCAAGATACCGACTGACAACACCAACCGCATATGCTATGTCTGGGCGTGTACACACCATAGCATACATCAAACTTCTCACCGCTGACGCGTAGGGTATCTTCTGCATCTCTTCCACTTCTGCCTTCGTCTTGGGACACTGCCTGTCGCTCAATCTGAAGTGACCATCTAGTGGAGATCGACCGGCTTTTGCATTCATATTGAACCGCTCCAGGACTTTCTCAATATACCGCTCTTGTGATGACAGAGCTTCTGCGCTTACATCACGGGTTATCTCCATTCTAGGATTTGTCTAGCCGGGCCTAAGTCTTTCATCGCAAAGACTTTCCCAACTCTGTTGACTGTCGATCTTCTTGATGTCTTTTCCCATGATGAGCATGTCATCAACGTATAATATCAGAACTAAGAAATCATCATCTGAGAACTTACGCGTGAACACACAGTGCTCCGACTCCGTTCTGTCATACCCATGTTTCAACATAAACGAGTCGAACTTCTTATACCATTCTTAGTGGAGCTTGTTTCACCCCATACAAGCTCTTCCTCAAGATACACACCATATGCTCCTTGCCCTTGACTTGAACCTCTCGGTTGGTGCATGTAGATCTCTTCTTCCAGGTCATCATGGAGAAAGCGGTTTAACATCTAACTGCTCTATCTCTACAGATCCATGCTAGCCGCCAACCCAAGCAACACCCGTATGGATGTCATCTTCACCACTGGTGAGAATATCTCCTCGAAGTCTATGCCTTTCCTCTGACCAAAACCTTTCACCACAAGTCTGGCCTTGAACCTTGTCTGTGAATTCTTCTGCTCAATCTTCTTTCTGAACACCCACTTGTTGCTCAAAGCTTTCTTGCCCTTAGGCAATTTCACCATATCATAGGTGTGGTTCTTATGTAAGGATTTCATCTCCTCTTGCATAGCTTTCAACCACTCCCCCTTATGCTCATCGGCTAGGGCCTCAGAATAATCTTCTGGCTCTCCCCCATCAGTTAGCATAATGTACTCATGTGGTGAGTACCTCTTGGACGGCTGTCTGTCCCTAGATGACCTCCTCACCTATGGCTCAACAAGTGGATCAAGTGGGGGCTGCTCCCCTGGTCCATCTTCTGAAGGAACTCTCTCTTCCTTTGCACCTTGCTGTACTCCCCCGTCATTAGGTACCACGAAAGGAGTAACCGGATCCATGTCCTCTAGCTCACCTGAACTAGGTTGGTTCTTCTCTGGCTTACCAATGTCTTCTATACACTGATCTTCAAAGAAAACCACATCTCTGCTCCTGATGAGCTTCCTCTCGGTCGGATCCCATAATTTATAACCGAACTTTTCATCACTGTACCCTAAAAACACACACTGTCTGATCTTCATATCGAGCTTGGACCTTTCATCCTTTGGTACGTGAACAGATGCCCTGCATCCAAACACTCTGAGATGACTGTATGAAGGATCATGTCCAGTTCACACCTTCTCAGGTACTTCTCCATTCAATGGGGCTGATGGAGACCTGTTTATCAAATACACCACCGTGTGCATTGCTTCTCCCCAGAACGTCTTGGGCAATTTCGCATGGGTTAACATGCATCTGATTCTCTCAATAATGGTGTGATTCATTCGCTCAGCTACACCATTATGCTGGGGGGTCTTGGGAACCGTCTGTTCATGCCGTATACCCAGGGACTTGCAGTACTCATGAAAGTCGCCAATGTATTCACCACCATTGTCAGTGCGGATGCACTTTAATGATCTACCTGTCTTTCCCTCGACCATAACATGAAACAATTTAAACACACCAAAGACCTCGTCCTTGGATTTCAAAGCATAAACTCAAACCCTCCTAGATGCATCATCTATAAAAGTAACAAAATACAATGCCCCACCCAAGGTTTTTGTCCTCATAGGACCACAAACATCAGAATAAACTAAATCTAATGCATGCACTTTATTAACATGAGAAGCGTTTTAATGAATGAAACTCTATGTTGTTTCCATGATAAACAATCAAGACGGGTTTTGAGAGGCATACTGTCACGTCTGGAAGGAGCGCTTCCTCGCTAGTAGTTGAAGCCCTTTTCACTCATGTGGCCTAGACGCACGTGCCACATGTCAATAAGCTGAATCTTCCGCTGCGTTCAACCCACCCTTGCACATACTGACACTTGCCTTGTACAGGGTGCAACACTTCTTTCCTCTACCCACGATCAACAAACCCTTGATGAGCTTCCATCGCCCACCAGCAAACTGGCTTTCATAGTCATCATCATCTAGCCTTCCCGTCGACATCAAGTTGAGGCGAAGGTCTGGGATATGCCTCACATCCCTGAGAACCAATGTGCAGCCCACATCGGTCTTCACACAAATATCACCGACTCCCACGATTTTTGATACGCCAGAATTTTCCATCTTCACAGTCTCATAGTCACCTGACTTGTAGCTTGTGAAGAAGTCTCTGCGTGGAGTCGCATGAAAAGAAGCTCCCGAGTCTATCACCTAGTCGGTGCCCTGACTCGTAGCCGTGAGACATACGTCATGATCTGTAGAAAGAATAACTACCATGTCGCCATCTGAAGCGACTGCAGTGGAATCAGATTCATCTTCCTTCCCTTTTCCTTTCTTGTCATTTTTCTTACCACGACATTCATGCTTGTAGTGGCCCTTCTTGCCACAATTCCAGCATTCAACATCTTTTCTGTTACTCGACTTGCCTCTTGATTTATCTCGGGCCTTCCCGCCCTTCCTGTTCTTTCCTCTCCCCCGTTCCTGCGTCACAAGAGCCTCTTGTTGAGTAGACCCCTGAGACTTCCTCCTTGTCTCTTCATTAAAGAGACAGCTAGTCACCTGTTCCATGGATATCTTTTCGTCTGGCGCGGAGTTACTTAGAGACACCACCAATGTCTCCCAACTGTCAGGCAATGAACTAAGCAATAGTAAAGCCTGCAATTCATCATCCAGGACCATCTTCATAGAGGTGAGTTGGTTCACTATATTGCTGACCTCATTCATGTGCTCGGCCACAGAACCACCATCCTTGAACTTGAGATTCACAAGTCGCCTTATCAGAAATATCTTATTACCGGCTGTCTTCCTCTCATACAGTCCTTGTAATTTTAGCCATAGGCTTGCGGCTGAGATTTCCATAGACACATGGTGGAACACGAAATCATCCAACCATTGTCTAATCAACCCCACCGCCTTTCGGTCCGTCTTCTTCCAATCATCATCAGTCATATCCTTGAATTTTGCTGATATGCCTAAGATTGGAGAATATAGGTCCTTGCAATAAAGCAAGTCCTCCATCTTAGCCTTCCATATGGTCCACAGTTAGAACCATTGAGGCTGATCATCTTGAGCCACCTTCCATAATTCAAAAACCGATCCTACCCGTTCAATGAACTTAGCTCTGATACCACTTTATTGGGGACCTTGCACAAAACCTTAGGATCTAGCCCTCCAAAACAAACCAGAATTATGGATAATAAAGCAATGAAATAAATCAAAGCATCAATCACACAACACACAAGAGATTTTTGCGTGGAAAACCCTCAAAGAGGTAAAAACTACGGGACCTCGTCCAGATCAACAATCCACTATGAAGTAGAACGTTACAATCTTCTTCACTCATGCAGGAGTGGATAAACAATAAGAGAAATAGAGAAAACGAAGAGATCTAACCGATTATGAGGACATAGAAGCGCTAAGATATAAATTGCAAAGTAGAAAAACCTCCACGAGCAGAACATCCCTTCTATAAGCTTCCTCTCTCTCTTTCTCCCTCTCTTTCACCTTTAATAGCCCTCTTGTATTTTTCTCATCAACACAACATACCCTAGAAAAACTCTAGGATCCTTTTTTATAGTTTTAGAAACTCCTTTACGCATCCTAGTTGCTTGAAAGGAGCATGGCGCATCCTGGGTTGCGAAAGGACTTTATGCGTATCCTAGTTGTGAAAGGACTTGCGTATCCCAGTTGCGAAAGGACTTGCGCACGACGGGTCAAAAAAACCCATCAATAATCAAGTTATAACTTGAGCTTAGCCCAATCGAGTCAAGTTCAGGCTGAGCTTTGAGCCAAGTCAAGCTAGTTGAGCTCAGCTCTAAATCCTTTCAAGCTAAATAAAATAAAATAAATCAACTCAGCTAGACCTAAATCTGACTTCGAGTTGAGCTGAGTTGAGCTTATCCATGTCAAACCTTATGAGTTAACTGAGCTAGCTCGGTTTGTGTTCAGCTCCGGACCATTAGTATACTAGGTGTCACCAACAATGAACCATTAAGTGAATTCATAAACATCATGTAATGGACTTGTTGTTGAACATCAAAAGTCAGTGTTGGTTTCAATTGGGACACACGACCACATGTTTAGTGCATAGTCGGTATTTTATTATGCATGTGTGTCATAGCCAAATACAACTCCAATTGAGCTAAACTCATTGGTGCTCTTTTCTAGATCTTCCTTGCTAAACTGCCAGTTATCTGCAAAAGAGAAGCAATGGAGACCCTGGTTACTGCAGGGTACCATTCGATGCCTAAGTTAGAACTGGGGATCTGGGTCTAGTCGAGTTATGGTTTTTGTGCATACATTTCAATGTAGGTGAGGTCTCTATTTATAGTTTTTTGCTAGCCAATTATGTAGGTGACAACTTCCCTACTTGGTAGATGTGTATTATAGAAGGGATTTCCTTTTGGATTGGTCGTCCTTATCATCCCGAGGTCTTCGGCGAGGATCTCGGGGAAATCTCATCTTAATGACAACAACTCCAAGTGGTCGGACTTCGAGGAGTTCGGGATAGAGGACTAAGTTCGACCTTATAAGCAATGTGATCGAGGTCCATGGTTGGTCTCCCACATTTGAGCCTGACCTTATTGTCTAGCCGATCGGGGCCCTATGGCCCAAGTAGAATCATTGACCGTGGTTGGGATCTTTAGTCGAGATCAAGTCGGTATTCAAAAGGTTATCTGCATATGGTCAAAACTCGAGTCATTCGTGGAGATCGTGCTTGGCAGCATGGGCTGATCCGATCCCTTTTATGCTTTGTGTTCCTTCTCATAGAGGGAGTGGACTAACTATTTTGTGCATTATGCCTCCTTATGTTGGTCGTTTGGGCGACGGGGGTCAAGTTCTTATCCAACCTTTCTTACTTGTGCTTTTCGTTCTTTCTTATTATTAAATTTGTCTTGGTCGGTCCATTTTTACCCATAATACATTGTGACTTCAGGTATCGAAATAAATAAATTAAGACTATATTTAAGAAGATTTTTCATCTTCCTAACTACTAATTATAACGAATCAGGCAATTTACGAAAGGAAGGGTTAGTACCTTAGATGAGTTCTTTTTACCTTAGAAGCAAGAACTTTCTATTATGACGGTGATATATATTTTGTATTGTTTAATAACAACACAATACTCAAAAGCAAGAAATATGGCTAAGTGCCAATTTTATTGAATGGATAAGGAATATAGTATAATCAGTAAGTAAATAAATAAAGTAGAAAGGACATTACCAACAACAATCCGAGAGGACGAAACAGTTGCGGGTGATTGACAATTGTGAGATGATTGTGGTTTGGCAACTAATTCGACCTGACAAATAAGTTAAATATGAACTTAGGGATTCGAGATCCAACAACGAAGTCATAAATAAAAAGCTAAACTAATCCAAACTAATTATAGCAATACGTTAGGCAAAAGTGAATAAAAATTAAACTAAAATTATTCTAATTAGTTTGGAGTTTCTGCAGCATTGTGCTAAGACAGAATATAGAGACTAAATTAAGTTAGACTAAGATAATTATCCATGTAGGACGAAAAACATAGGCAGCATTGTGCTGAATAAAAGTTGTATGTATTTAGATTAGCAAGGAATTAGAGCTTTTCATTTTTTACTATTTTTATAGATTTAGATAGGCAGTGGCCTTATTCTTGCTCTCTTATACTTATTGAATTAATTGGTCAATTAATTAGTAGCATTGGCCTACTATAATTTTAATTCTTGGTTGCTCTTCTTTTTCTTTTTGATGCCTATGACTAATTATATCTAGCCATGTGTCAGTACTTGTTTACTCTTTTTCCTAGAAGCAATGCATATATTCATTACTTGTATTCTTAAGATATATTCATAACTTATATTCTTAAGCTATATTCTTAACTCTTTTTACTAGAGGCGCATAACTTATATTCTTAAGCCACATGTCACTAAGAGAAAGACTATCTCTAGGATTTCTGTTGTATGTACACCTCTCACCTTAGTAGAACTCATGGTTTCTCGGTCTACATAATGCCGCCTCCTGATCCAGCTCATGTTCTCCTTCTGCTGGCTTATCGAGTGTCTTCTCCTCATTTTCCATTCGGTGGTTCAAAGATGTGGTGGCATCTTGACCGTTAGATTTAGTTGTGGTAGATCGGGTGATATACTAATCTTGTATTTATTTATTTATTTTTGTTTTTTTTTTGTGCAAGTACAAAATCCCATTGATCCCACTGCATAGAGGGTTCAGATCACGAGATGGATGCCCCATGTCCGATTTTGTGGGAAGTGTGGTCAGATTTCCTTTTTTTCAAAACACTAATTCAAATGATTGGAGACACATGGAATTTGAATGAGAACTGCTGGGCAATCTATGTGGGGTCCACATGTATGCTGGTGAAGAATTCACTCTATCCATCAGTTTCGTAAGGCCACAATAGAACAAGAACCCAAAAATCTGGCAGATCCAAAACTTAGGTGGACCACACCTCAAGAAACAGTGGGGATTGAATGCCTATCAATGGAAACTTTGTGAAGGCCACAAAAAGTACTATATCAGGATGATATTTGTAACTACAGTTTATCTGAGCAGTGGTAACTCCATGAACAGTTTGGATGGCATATAAAAATCATGTTCGGCTCCATGAAGGTTTCAACCGTAGATGTTTCCGTAGTAACTGTTTCATGTGGTGTGGTCCACCTGAGTTTTGGATCTGTCTGATTTTTGGAAGCAAATTGATGGACGGAGTGGATTTGTCACGAGCGTTTATGTGGGCCCCACATAGCTTCCGACCATCATGTGTCGCACAGGCAAGTCCGTACTCTTTAGACAATCATATGGAGGTGTTCCCGTAATAACACCTGGGGACTTTGAAGTCCTTCCATATCAAGAATATCATATTGCTAATGAACGGAGTGGATGGCATTATCAGGTGATAATGCCTCTCATAGCTTTCACACTACGCATGGGTTTCCAGTTTGTACGGCCCATGGTTAAGTGATCCAAACGGTTGATAAGGTGGGCCTCAACAGAGATAGCCCCGTGGAGGAAAATTTCTCCACTTGGAATCCAAAACCCTTGTGATCTCCCATTTGTAACGTGACGGATGAAAACTCACGTGCAAAAAGTCATGTGCTATTGGCCCACCTGAGACTTCTTGGCCCATTGGGCTTTCAGGCAAGACCAACTTCGTATCGGCCTTAGACTGAAATGTTAAGCCTTGGTGGGCCACATTCAATGAACAGCCCAGATCTTGCAAAAGATTGTGTGGCTAGGCTTGAGCTCGGGATCGGGCCTCGTGTAATTAATTATGGGCTGGGCTCAGGCATGTTTCTATTGGCCTGATCTGGGTTCAAGCTGGGCTCATTTGGTTGACCACCCATCGAAGAGGGAAGAACAGAGGAATTGGTATCTCGACATAATCAGATATCTAGCGTTCAATGTGCTGCATGAGGTACACATGTACAAGATCCCAATTAGAGCTGTACATGAACCGAGTTAACTTGCCCGACTTGACTCGTCTCGAAACATGACTCCGATTTTGCTTAATATAAATATTTTGTAAATATTTATATATTTAAATAAATTATAAATTTTATATATATATATATATAAATTAAAACCTAAACTTGAACTCAGCTCGTAGACTCAAACTCGAAGGGAGCTAAAGCTTAGCTCGAGCTCATCTGATCAGTTGATTGAGCCTAGCCGAATTGGGCAGTCAGGTTCGAGGACTGAGCCAAGTCAAGTTCAAGGCGGGTGGGCTGCTAGCTATGCCGGCCCAAGCTGGGCCAAGCTCGACTCAATTTGGCTAGTGTACAGCTCATTCTAGACCATTTAACTATAGAGCGAAACATAAGGTAAGGAAAACGTCCAACACAAATCCATGCTCCATGGAAAACCAAAATCCTTAATAAACAAATAAAACAATTAAAAAGCTTAATCACTTATAATTAATTAAAAACAAATCAGAGAAATTTATTATAATTCCATAAATAACAACACTAACCACCAAATGAAAAATCAAGAATCCAACGGTGCAACCGTCACGGCCCACCTCATGATCAATTCCTCTCTCTCTCTCTCTCTCTCTCTAATAACCACCGTCGATCGATGTAGGACCCGACGCGTAAACGAAAGGCCCGACAGAGTAAAGTTTCATTTTCTTGTCATTGAGAAGGCGGTGGAACCCGAGAAGGGCACCAGTAACGCCATCATTCACGTCGGTTGGAATGTTGCATGTATCAGATGGAGAGGAGTTGAGGAATGCCTTGCATTCTGAAACCTTTCCTATTTCATCCAGCTCCGAAAGCTCCAATGTTGTGAAGAAGTAGCCGTTCTCATCGGTGGGGCATGTCAAGATGGAGAACGGTGCTGATTCGTAGCCATTTCCATCAATGGTTAAGCATGTTAGTCTCACTACAGCTCCTGCATGCACACGTAACAAATCATCACCGTTTAATCCTTGTCCCATCTAATCGGACGGGTGTAGGCTACACGAATCTTGTTCTGTCGTTCCACCGGCAGTGAGGTTGCAAAACTCTCACTAGTACCGCTGTGCACGTAGATCAAACGAGGGAACCTTTGCTCTACCCACCCAATAAAACACCCAAGCTTTGTGGGCCCACCATCTTGTATATGTATATTTACTAATAGGGCTGAAAGTCGGTTGGGTTGGGTTGGGTTGGGTCAGGTTGGTGTTCAACCCTAGCCCAACCCAAGGTTCCTATACCTCAACCCTAGCCCAACCCAAGGAATACTCAACCCGACACGTGCTAATATTTTCATTATTGCATTAGTCTATTATATTTTCAATACATGTTTTATTTTTTGTACCTATGGTTTTATTTATTTATCACAAATAACTTTTTTTTTCTAAACAAATAAGCTAAAATATAAGACAACTATTCCTTTAAAAGCCCTATGGATTGGTGTTTGTATAACCCACAGTCGATTTGCACTCACTTATATATATATATATATATATATATATATATATATATATATATATATATATATATATATATATATATATATATATATATATATATATATCGATCAAGTTCGGGTTCGGGTTGAGCCAGGCAACCCGAGACCTTAATCCAAGCGTGACCCAAGTTTTATTGGATTGGTGTTTGTATAACCCAAGCCTGAGACCGAATTCGATACATCCCGATCGGGCCCAACCCAATGTCGGGTCGGTCGGGTTGAACCTGCCCGACTTTTGGCCCTAATATTTACTTCTTCCATGAGGTGATAACCCTTGTTTGATTCTTACATAATAATAATAAAGATCTGACCGATTTTTATTTTTTTTAAAAATCACTTTTTAGATCATGCTGATTTTTGCATCTTCAGAGGATCAGTTACACTATACTAATGGGTTTGATGAAAGATACACATCATGGTGGCCCCACAGAAACCAATGGTTGGAATTCCATACCATTCTTGTCAGTGGCATGGCCCACCTGAACCCTGGATGTGGATGATTTTTTGCTCCAGGGCCTAGAAGTGAGGGTAGAATCAACGGAGTAGATTTACATATTTAACATTGTGGTCCCATGGAGCTGGATTTTTAAGCGCACGCTGCACAAAACAGGTGTTGTAGATCATTTTGGTCCGCAAATGAGAAGGGGAAATACGCTACTCTCATTCCTACTCGGCACGTGTGCACACATGCGTGAGCACATCTGTGTGATGATATGGGGCGCGGATTAGGTGAGTCCGGGGTACCAGCTTAGTGGGTGAGTACTCCCTGACCGTGGGACCCACCTTGATGTATGTGTTGTATGTCCACTCGGTCCATTAATTTCCAGCTCATTTTAGGGCATGGTACAAAAATGAATCTGATACATATCTCAAGTGGACCACATCAAAGGAAACAATGGTGATTGAACGCCCACAGTTAAAAAATTTCAACGGCCAACCGAAATGTTTATTTGCCATCCAACCCGTTGATAATGCCACACAGACCTGGATGAAGGGAAAACGCAAAATATCAGCTTGATCGAAAACTTCCGTAGCCCCTGTGAAGTTTTTAATGGTCAATGACCACTGTTTCCTGTGGTGTGGTCCACTTGAGACTTGAATCTGTTTTATTTGTAGGATCGACCATTCCATAAAATGAGTTGGAAAAACTGATGGACGAGTGGATATACAACACATACATCAAGGTGGGGCCCACCCAGTTGTTACCTGGGGCTCACTTAATCCGCCTCCAATGATATGTCGAGTCAGGCACCATCGCAGCCATACATTCTCCATGGTAAAATGATACTATCAAAATAAATACCTTGAAGAGGACTGAGTTTGGAGGGTGATCGACAAGAAACAAGGCCTTGAACGCTAATGGCTGTGATGGAGGGATCTTCTAGCTGTGACTCAGCTGGCTTTCCAAGGTCAGGTTTTGGGCCATATCCATATGAGGCAGGAATACTGGTAGCATGCGCACCCAATGCAATTGATAGGGACACGAGACACCATACCAAAAAGACCTGGTTGTGGGCCATTTTGTACGTTTTTGGGTGATGGGCCACACCAATTTCAACGGGCAATGTGCTTCCTCTCTCTATCCATTGCTTTTATAAGTGATAGTTGTTAAGCATTTTTAGTTATTTATTATTATTTTTGTATATGTTTGCACGATGACATGGAATATATGGTTTTGGGTGGCACGTTAGAAGGCCGGAATTGAAAAAAAAAAAAAAAAAAAAAAAAAAGCTGTTGTTGGAAGTGTGTGCAACACATGAGCTCTGTGGGGCCCACTGTGAAATGTGTGTGACATCTGCTCCATTAATGGGTTGATCCATCTTATGTTGACTGTATCTAACAAAAATCAGAACAATCTAAAACTCCCTTGGGATACACCAATGTAAAATCACACCTTAAATGTCCCAATTTACGAGGTGAGACCAAGATAAGTTTTCAATCAAATTAATTTTTGTCTCTTCATCCTTGTGGGATTAAGCTGATGAACGGGTTGGATGGCATATAAATAGTCTCAAGGTCCCCAGGATGGTTTTTATGTGGGGCTCCCTCATCCTAACTGCTTCCTTTGGTGTGGCTAACCTGAGTTTTTATTTTATTTTATTGGGCTGATCACTAGGTTTAACTCCTAACAAGAGGTGCAGAAACTGATGAACGGAGTGGATGTAATGTAAAAATCTTAGTGGGCCCAAAGAGCTCGGCTGTTGCCCACCCTTCCTACAGCAGGTGTTGCACAGGATTCCGGTCTGATAGAGAAGGGACTTGGGCGGGAGACGTGAGACAGCTTTCATACGGTTGACATGGCTTCAACTACATGACGTGGCAGACCGAATCGAATTTTATCAGGTCAAGGAGTGGGGCAGTGATTGTTGAGAAATCATTCAAACGGTGAGAAATGATCACATGCAGGCCCTCTTGTGACCTACACCCCCATCTTTCCCGCCAATGGGTCATACGTGTGTTAGTACAAGACGTGGGCTCCACCATGAAGGTCGCACGGTCTCATTAGCTAGGGCACACCTGTGGTCCTTTACATGAAGTCAGATAATAGGCTACCAACACTACAAGAAAGTAGGCCTTTAGCCTCAATTTTTTAGCCTCGGTTCAAAATAAGGAGGCTAAATATGGTTTTTAGCCTCGGTTGTAAAGGAACTGAGGTTAAAAATTCACTTTTTGCCTCGGTTAATGAGAAATTGAGGCCAAAACTCGCCCTATTGCCTCGGTTGGTGGCGAGGCAAAAAGTCTGCCTTTTGCCTCGGTTGGTGGCAAGCACTCGAGGCCAAAATCTGCCCTTTTGCCTCGGTTGGTGAGCAAGCAAAGGCTAAAAATCTGTCATTTTGCCTCGGTTGTTGGCGAGGCCAAAAGTCCGCCCTTTTGCCTTGGTTGGTGAGCAACTAAGGCCAAAAGTCTACCCTTTGCCTCGGTTGGTGAGCAACCGAGGCTAAAAGTTTGCCTTTTGCCTCGGTTATTGAGAAGCGAGGCCAAAAATCTGCCCTTTGCACCTGTTGTTAAGAACCGAGGCTAAAAGTCTTCCCTTTTGCCTCGGTTGGTGAGAAACCGAGAAAAAAAATATGCCCTTTGTCTCGGTTGGTGAGCAAGCGAAAAAATACCTTTTACCTTGGTTGTTGAGAAACCAAGTTAAAAGTTTGCCCTTTGCCTCGGTTGGTGAGAAATTGAGGCCAAAAGTCTGCCCTTTTGCCTCGATTAGTGAGCAACTGAGGCCAAAAGTCTGCCATTTTGCCTCGGTTGGTGAGCAACTGAGGTTAAAAGTTTACCCTTTTACCTCGGTTGGTGAGAAACCGAGGCTAAAAGTCTATCCTTTTACCTCGGTTGGTGAGCAACTGAAGCTAAAAGTCTACCCTTTTGCCTCGGTTATTGAAAACTGATGCCAAAAGCCTGCCTTTTTGCCTCAATTATTGAAAACTGAGGCCAAAAGTCTACCATTTTGTCTATTTTAAGCACTAAGGCCAAAGTCTACCATTTTGCCTCGGTTATTGAAAGCCGAGGCCAAAAGTCTACCATCTGCCTCGGTTGGTGAGAAATTGAGGCTAAAAGTTTGCCCTTTTACCTCGGTTGGTGAGCAACCGAAATTTAAAAGTCTGTCCTTTTTGCCTCGGTTGGTGGACAACTGAGGCCAAATGTCTACCATTTTGCCTCGGTTGGTGAGTAACTGAGGCCAAAAGTCTGTCATTTTGCCTCGGTTTGTTAGTAACCGAGGCTAAAGGTCTGTCCATTATTTTTGAAAACTCATTTATGGAAGTGGGCCGAAAAATTATTTCAATTTTTTAGCCTCGGTTGAAAAAATGGAGGCTAAATGTGTTTTTTTAGCCTCAGTTGATATGGAATTGAGGCTAAAAGTTCATTTTTCGCCTCGGTTGCTTTGGAACTGAGGCTAAAAGTCTACTTTTTAGCCTCAATTGCATAGGAACCGAGGTGAAAGGTTTACTTTTTACCCTCAGTTGCATAAGAACCGAGGCAAAAGGTCTATTTTTTAGCCTCAGTTGCATACGAACTGAGGCGAAAAGTCTACATTTTAGCCTCAGTTGCATAGTAACCGAGGCGACAGGTCTACTTTTTAGCCTCAGTTGCATAGGAACCGAAGCGAAAGGTCTAATTTTTAACCTCAGTTGCATAGGATTCGAGGCAAAAAGTTTACTTTTTAGCCTTAGTTGCATAGGAACCGAGGCGAAATGTCTAATTTGTAGCCTCATTTACATAGGAACCGAGGTGAAAAATCTACTTTTTAGCCTCAGTTGCATAAGAACCGAGGCGAAAGGTCTAATTTGTAGCCTTAGTTGTAGAGGAAATGAGGTGAAAAATATACTTTTTAGCCTCAGTTGTATAGGAACCGAGGCGAAAAGTCTACTTTTTAGCCTCAGTTGCATATGAACCGAGGCAAAAAGTCTACCTTTTAGCCTCGATTACATAGAAACCGAGGCGAAAAGTCTACCTTTTAGCCTCAGTTGCATAAGAACCGAGGCAAAAAATCTACATTTTAGCCTCAGTTGCATAGGAACCAAGGTGAAAAGTTTACTTTTTAGCCTCAATTACATAGGAACCGAGGCCAAAATTCTACTTTTTAGCCTCCGTTGCATAAGAACCGAGGCCAAAAGTCTACATTTAAGAATATTAAAAAGAAAATTGAGAATATTAAAAGAATTAATAATTTTTAAAATTTTTGATAATTGTGAAAAAATTGAGAATTTTGGAAAAAAATGGAGACAATTGGAAAAAAATTGAGAGTTTTGTAAAAGATTTGAATTTTGAATTTTTTAAGGACTAAGAATTTTTTAAAATTTTAAATTTTTTTAAAAAATTATGAAGAAAAAAATGATAATTATGAAAAAGTATGATTTTTTTTTTTTAATTGAGAATTTTAAAAAAATTAAGAATTTTGAAAATTTTTGAAAAAAAATAAGAATTTTGAATTTGAGAATCTTGAACAAAATTAGAATTTTTTTTTAAATTAAGAAAATTCAGATAATTGAAAATTCTGAAAAAAAAAAAAAATCAAATGAAATCGGACATTTTAACCTCGGTTGCATAGGAACGGAGGCTAAACGTTTAATTTTTAGCCTCGGTTGCATAGGAACCGAGGCTAATAGTCTAATTCCGAATTATGAATTCGACAGGCGCGCCGCTTTTTCTCCGACTCCTTTTCTCACTCGCTGTGCGAGCGAGCGAGAGAGATCTTCGTTCTCTTTCTGGGCGATCAAATCTCCCTAATATCTGATAATTTCCACAAGAACGAAGTTTCAGGCCCCTTTCTTCTCTCGTAATTTCTCTGTTTCTGTATACATTCCACAGATTTTCATCTATAAACCCTAGATTGTTTAAATCCTGCCTTTTTGCTCCCCCGATCGAGGTCGGGATCGCCGAAAATGACCAGATCTCGACCGATTTCCACAGATTTTCGTGCATTCTTCGTCGAAATCGATCGATAGAGTTCGATTCCGGTTTTCTATCCGATTTCCGATTTTGATCTCGTCTGATTTGGTTTAAAATGCGGGAAAAGGAAAGAATTAGGGTTTCGTAACTAGGGCTTTGGTTGGAATTACTTGGGTTTTGTTCGTTTCTGTATTTGGGGAATGAGGAAAACAGGAAATCGATGGACCTCGATCGCTTTCGCCGCTCTTCAAATCATCAAATCTTCACCTCATTTTTCCTCCTGTAGAAAAGCCTTAGATCTCTGGCATTATCAATGGATGTACTCTCTCTCTCTCTCTCTCTCTCTCTCTCTCTCTCTCTCTCTCTCTCTCTACGATTGAAGACGCTGATCTCTTGGTTGTGGCCCTCCATCTCGCCGGAACACGCCGATCTCGGTATCATCTCTCTCTCTCTCTCTCTCTCTCTCTCTCTCTCTCTCTCTCTCTCTCTCTCTCTCTCTCTCTCTCCTTATGACATTGGATTCTATGTTGGGAGGATGTTGATTTGCATCATCCAATTGCTGTGATTTTGCATCCTGGCCTGCTAAATAGTGGTATGGAACGAACAGTCGTGATCGATGATTCATTGTCTCAAATGTCATATGCAATGAATAATCAAAATGTTGAAAAGTGCAAAATATAAATCAAAATGAAGTTTCCTAATCTTTTCATAACATTCAGCAGCATGTTTGTAACTACGGTGGAGAGGTTGCGCGTTCTGAAGAGTTTGAAACTTTCTGCACTTTGCCGTGAGTATATCAATAATCAGCGTTACCTCATTTTATTTCATTTTTCCCAACTAGCATTGTTTAAAATCTTAGCCTTAACGCATCGGGCATTACAGATATGAATGTTTAGTAATTATCGTGTTATAATGGATCTCTTGTCTGGATTGATAATAATCCGAGGAACGCAGTTGCCAACTAAGAATGGATCTTTCAAGTCAGCCAGAGAGTGATATGGACGGTTAGCGGTTCTCCTCAGACGAAAAGTATGACCTCTCTCTTATATGTTCATTGTGTTTAGTATCCCATGAATTTGGCACAGGGTTGTTGCATTCCTCAAATATATGATCTACATATTTCTAAAGCAATCTGTCATAGGGTGGGTTGCAACTTGCAACTTTTTTTTTTTCTATTTCTTTTTCTTTTTTCCCTTTCTTTGTTTTTTTTAGGTTGTTGCACTTCATTTTACCATGAATCAATCCCTACCATAGATTGGATTGGCCAATTAGAGGTCGGATCTCTATCCTCTCTTCTTCAGTTTCCTTACCTCTCTATTCCTTGGTTGAGGAAATTCATGTCTGGCATGAATTCTCTGTTCATTCTTTGTCTGTCTTTTCCATTGTGTATGGTTGTCTAGGCCACACAGCGGCTCGCTTGGGCTCGAACTATAGTGCTGATGGACGCGGTCTCCTTGTATTTTGGGACCGGGGCGTGTTCATCCGAGAAGAGGAGAGCCTTTCTCCAAGATTTCAATGACCAAAGGTAAAGTGGGACTTATTTGATTCTCTGGCATCTTATGGGGCTTGATATGCGGGCACTTAGGAATTGTACATGTGGCATGATCTCTCTTGATTTATGTCTATCTTCTTACAATTTTATTGTTTTTTTTTTTTGTTGAAAGTTTTGATAGATCATTTGGGAGAATATACTAACTAGATGGGGAAGATCAAGGTTTGAAATCCTTCAATTCCCTTTGGATTTGGTTCTTGTACTGTTTAGCTTTTAGCACATGTTTGGATTCTCTGTTAAATAGAATTTCTATTCATTTTAATTTGCATGTTTGGATGCTCCGATGAATTGAATGTCTATTCATTTAATTCATTATAGAGCAAGGTGTTCTCTGTATTGCAGTAACGGTGGTCTTAACGGCCAGGTTAGATGAGGTGGAGTTGAGGGAAACGATTTGGAGAGCAGTTTTAGAGAAGGCCGGTGTTGTCCCATGCAATTGGAAATGATTCCTACTGATAGCTATTAAAAGGCGTTGAATTAGGAGTAGAGGGAAATCGCTATGGAGGGAAAACTTCCTCCCAAGACACGGTCAGGAAGATTCAAGAGGCAGCTCTCAAACTTGCATAAGAAAGCAACAGAAAACAGAACTTGGTGCTTAATGTTAGCTGTGAAACCTATGCTAATGTCATGAACTACAAAATCCCTTCTTTCTCTGGTGTGAATCCCACTGTGGATGGAGCATATCACTAAAAATCCACTTACCAAAAGCAATTCTAGCCATCCAGTTAATTGCTATCAAATGGATGGTTCAAAGTAACATAGTGAGTGGCTCATATTTGAAGAGAGAAAAAATCATACGGTTAAACCTATTTTCTCACTGCACTTTTTCACTTATGCTCCATACACAATTGAGTCAACGATTTCGGTGGTCCAAATTGCATTATGAGTATGCCATGTTATATGCAATTTACTCAGTCATTTGTCTCCATTAGTTTGAAGACAATTGGGTTTAAAGACAGTTCCTATATGTATAGCTTAAAGACAATCGTTGGTTCTGGCATCATCTTTCCATGATCCAAACTGTATATATGTAGGATTTATTGTGGATTGGAGGATACTGGACAAAATTTTGTTAATTGGACTTATTTCCAATCTTCAATCATTTTTCCTTGCAGAGCCAGCCTCGGCCCAGTCCTACCGATGCCATTGTCACCCCTAGTTAATCTCTTTGTTCTAATACAGATTCTTTTGTTGTTTTGATTCATGTAGGATGTGAAGACAAGCATGTCATGGATTTAGCCAATGCTGTCAGGAGCATCATTACAGATATGAACATGAGTTTTTTATAATGGGCACTAGTACACTCTTGTGAAAGCAACAATTTTTCAAGAACGATGTTGTAACAATATCATTCTTACCATAGAACAAGTGACTAATTGTTAGTTTCAGGAAGGTAAAAACCCAAATGCCTCATTCTTCATTTCACATTCCTCATCATGAATAAATGTAGGAAAGTGAGAAGACTACTGGAAATAGCAATCCCCAAACATGATTTCTCTATAAACTCGTTGTTTGCTAACTTGCCGTATGTGAGTTTGCTTCCCTACATACATGAAATCGGAGAAACTCTAGTGCGTCAAACATTTACGTGAATTGGTGTTGGTTCTACGGTGTCGTGGAAAAAGAAATTTCACCGTTGGAATCGATTTTGACTCGTTACGAAATTGCAGTTGGATAAAAATGGGATGCTTGTGATTTGGGCAATGCCCATCTTTTCCAAATCAAGAAGCTCTTTTTCTTTCTACGAACCACTCCGGAAAGGGATTCATTGTGACCAAACTAATGGAGACAAATGACTTGTCTTTAAGCTTCGGGTAAGTGGTGGTCAATCATTTGTTGTCTTGCTCGAGGCCTTGACAAATAAATGGGCTAGGTTTGGGGCTGCTACGCATCCATACACACATCCATCCGCATTTCCTTTCTTGTTTGAGAGTTTCATTTCATGTCTTGCGGCCCAATGAGTGAGCTAGCCACTGTTGAGGTTGCAGGGCCTGCTACGCACAATTTGAAAGACCAAAGATCCTGGTTTGGACAGCAATTACGACAAATATGACAACCACGGCCTTCAGCTATTCACATCATCGTTGTATCTGGCCGGCTTGACTTCGACCTTCTTCGCATCCTACACCACAAGAAACCTCGGTCGGAGGCTGACCATGCTCATTGCGAGGATTTTCTTCATCATTGGCGTGGTGCTAAAAATGCCAGAACCTTGCCATGCTCATTATAGGAAGGATCTTCCTGGGGTGTGGAGTCGGCTTCGCTAATCAGGTCTTTTTCTAGTTTCACTTCCGATTCCTGGGGCATGACCATTTTTATCCCCTTTTGTAACCACGACATATGTAGATTCCCATTAAAATGGCATTCACCTTATTTTGCTAGCAGTGTCATTACTAAGATCAAGATTCACGGATTTTTGGTGCAACATAATATCTACAAGTATGATAATTCATTGTTGAATACATGCCGATATTTCATTGGCAATTTCAAGGTAGTTTTAAAAATCCTTTTCTTTTCTTTTGTTTTTGTTGATTGGCTGGTAAGCAAGGTTCAAATCTGAGACCTCAATGTTGAAATGCACTCTGTCTGCCATTGATCTACTGGCTCAAATTCTTGCAGTTTTGTTACCATCTTTTTTTTATTTTTTTATTTTCTTGCTGGTAAGATCTTTTTTCTGATTGTTGTGGATTGCTTATATTCCTTCTTTTGGCAGGTTCAGCTGCACAGTATCCGTTCCTTGGTAGTTAGCTAATTTGAATCCGCAACAAGTTCTTTGGAAATAGCGCATTGACTATCTTGATGTTGAATTCATCAATCCCGTGATTATGGCCGTTAGCGCAGAGGAAAGCTTCCCGCTTTGATGACGCACTGATCTCTCCCAACTACGGCTCCAACATGTTGGCTGATTTCTCGAGATGGACCGAGGCTTCAGTTGTTGAAGTCAAGATCTAGCAATCTGAATTAGAATCCAACTATGACGGTTGATCAAAGCTTCAGTTGTTGAACTTTTTTTTTTTTCTTTTTCCCAGATTTCTATTCCAAATAGAAACTAAAATTTCAATTTGAAAAGTGGATATGATTCTCATGTTTTTCTCCATGAGTTGTTACCTTATGAGAACAAAAATGCAAGCCATTTGATCAATGGCCACTAAATATGCATAGGTTTATGAATGAGTCAAAATAAATGATTTAGCCTTGATTATTGATAAATGATGTTAGAAATTGATTTTAGCCTCAATTGATGTCAACAAAGGCTAAATCTATCTTTAGTCTCGGTTTGCCTTAGTTACCTAAATTGAGACTACAACTCCTGTGGTAAAGGCTTTAGCCTCGGTTGTTGAGAACCGAGGTTAAAAATAGATTTAGCTTCGGTTGGAGGCAATTGAGGCTAAAATTTGGATTTAGTCTCGGTTGGAAACAATGGAGGCTAAAATTTTGATTTAGCCTCATTTCGAGAAAACTGAAGCTAAAAAGGTTCTTTTAGCCTCATTTGAAGAACGGAGGCTATAAAAGTTATTTTAGCCTCGTTGCTAAAAGTGAGGCTAAAGCCTTAGCCACGGGGTTTTCAACCTCGGTTTGGGTAATTGAGGCAAAACTGAGGCTAAAAGCTTTAGCCTCACTTTTTAACCTTTTTAGCCTCAGTTTTGAACCGAGGCTAAAGCCCCCTTTTCTTGTAGTGCAATTAACTTCCTTTGAGGATGCCAGTGGCTGGATGGCCCACCTGGCCCGGCGAGCCTTACCCGACTTGGCTCCCATCATTTTGACTGATCTAGATAAGGATCTAGTAACATGATCTAAATGGTATGATATGATTAAACATAAAACATGGCTCCCGTCATTAAGGGTGGAGGGCCACTCACACCAAAAACAGCTGGGCTTGATTTTTCGGTCTCTTGGCCAGACTTGATGTTGATGGTCTCGTGGGAAAATATATTATGAAGGCATATTTATTACTATTAGGATTTAAATATTTGACCTTATGCTCTAATACCGTGTTAAATAACCATGTACTTGAAAAGCTCAAGCGGTTAGAAGACGGTGTATTAATGCATATCAAGGCCTTCAACATTTTTTCTTAAATCAAAGTTATAACAAGATTATGATATAATGAAGGTAGTGAACACAATAAAATTAGGGCACTCTCCTTTTCATCAACTTTTCCATCAATACTTAATAGCTGATAAGTGATCTTAGTGAACTAATTTAAGTATTAATAGAAAGATACACCTTCTTTCATCTCCAAAATATATAACTACTATTTTAAATACAACTTATTGTTAGGGAATTCATCATGTAAAGACCTTTCAACTTGCCTCAAAGCTTTTCTATAGAATTTTCATTTATGTCATTATAAGTACCCCATTTGCAAGACATCCGTGGATTATGCTAATAGCCCTCAAGTTTAAATTTTCTCACTTGTCATCAGTTAATGTTATATTCTTCAATCTTTCCTTCAATACTTTGTGTAAACTCTGCTAAATAAATAAATGGCATACCTTAATCTGCCATAGGCTAAAATTATTCTTCTTCTTAAACAATTTCCACTTCAAACTTTGCAATATTTGATGTCTTTGTAGCCATTACACAACATTAATAACCAACAAATCGCTAATAAAAATTGTATCAACTACAAAAACACAAATTGAATAAAACTCAAAGAAAGCTCTAATATCAGTTGCTGCAAAACTACACAAACATATATTCGATGCCAACAACACAAAACAATAAAAGGAAAGATCTAAAACAAAAATTGAAAATACCAAGCCAAAAATAAAGGACAAGAGGCACGAAGATTTACATGTTTTGGCAACATATTGATATCTACGAGGCAATAACATAGAGCTTTCTTCTTTACTAAAATAAGAGAAATCAGAAATATAAGGCTTACCTTACTATCCCACTTTTTCATTGCATAAGAAATCTGTTACCAAGAAATTTTTCTAAAAGCACGCTTTTTTATACTTATGATCCTATTGTGCGAGTGTCTTATATTATGCAAGGTCAGTGACTTTAAACAGTGTTTTTTTAATAGGATTGACTGAGTGTTGATTTGACCTACAGAGTGCATGCATGTTTTCTCAGTTTGAAGTTTGTAGAAGAGTAGTGTCTATTGATCAAAGTCGGCCCAACCGACGAACTTCAGTTTAATTATGCGGTTTTACAAAAATCAGGGTATAGAAGCCTAAATACAATTAGGGCTTGGTAATACCAATGTTTTCTCTCATAGGGTAAGGGTTTTGCAAAGTGAGAAGGTTTTCTACACTTGTAAGGGCTTGAGAAAATATTTTTTCAAGGGACTAGGAATTTTTTCAGAGTGTGCATTGCAAGGGGAGATAGGGTTCTTTCTGTAATCAAATAAGGTAAGTGGTGTAACTCTAATATTTCAATTATAGTGGAGATCTATGTCGCTTTGTGTCATGCTTTTTTTTTTTTTTGCAAGGGTTTTTCACGTAATTTTTTTAATGATTGCTTGCTTGATTATTAACTATTTGATTGTTCTATCTTCATTAAACATGCTTCCGCAAAGCGCATGATTAACAAAAGTATTATATCTGAATTTCTTATATCTAGGGTTGATATGGATTTCTTGTGGCTCAGAACTACAACAAAGTGGTATCAAAGCATCATGTTAAGGACGTTTGAGAATTCAACGAAGATGTCAAGGTCAAAGTTTAATATACAGAAATACAATAGAAAGAACAAGTTCATTTTGTGGCGGTGAAATGTTAAGGATATTCTACTATTATAAGGGTTGAGCAAGGCGTTATTGAAGATTAAACCGGAGAAGATGTCAAAAGATGACTATAGCGAACTCGAGGAGAAGGCTATGAGTGTCATCCATTTGTCTCTATAAATGAAGTCATATACAACATTGTGAAGGAGGAATTAGCCCCGGATATGTGGAGGAAGATAAAAGATCTATATATGTTAAAGTCCCTCACTAATAAGTTGTTAGTGAATAAACAACTTAACAGGTTACAGATGAGGGAATGATTCAATCTTTCGGACCATATGAACTCATTCACGGTCATCTGATTGAAGTGAAACTTGACACCTTTGTGTTTTTCGATGCACTCTTCATAATGGTAAAAAAATCAGCTTAAGATTTCGCTCTTGAAAAACGTCGATATTTTAACGTTGATGCACAGGGCGTTTATGTTCTCTCACTGTACTCTGTCCCACACACATTGTTGTCATTGGCATACTCATGATACTATTTTAACTGTACAATCATAGTATCATCCCAAGATTTCATATTCAACATATGTGTGGTCCCCTAGATTTTCAAGTAATTGCATTCTGATGTATCCATTCATTTTCTTCACCTAATAAAATTCCATGACCTACCATGGATGATTTTTTGACGGTTATATAACTTCATTGCTCATCTGGACCATAAATCTGGGAGAGGTACATTCGTCCATATCTTTTCCGTTTTGTTCACATCATCTTCCATTATCTATACGAATCATCACAATCACAAAATCAAATGGAACTATGCTAAAATAAAATACCGAAAGGCATAATTTCAGGAGTATAACTATCAATATTTCATATATATCAAGATCAGTGGTAAAGGTTCCCCTGATTGATCCCAAATCAATATGCAATTGTTTCTTAAAAGGGATCAACTACGAGAAGAAGATCCGAAAAACTAGCAACTTTGGATCTATCAAGAAACTTTCCTATTCGAAATGCATACCGCAAAAGAAGAGGATCCCTTATAAAGAAGGAAACTTAGCGAGGGTTTTGTCACCTCGACAACTTATAAAAGCAGCAATCAAAGATGAGCTCGAGGCCCTACACCAAATACAAATCATCTATCCTTTACATTTATCTTTTCTTTTACTATCCTAGCATAGTATAACTTATCCTAATCTTAGTATAAATCACTATTGTCCAGCGCCACCATTACAGAACTGTAGGATTAAATTAAATGTCGACAACCCTAAGTTATTAGATCCCGATCAATTGAGTTCTTACTTAGGCGATCACATCTTTCTGCTCACGTCATGTTGACTATCGGCCTCGACCATCTTTTCTTACAAACGGATAGTTATTTATCCCTCATTTATTCTAATACTTTGTTAATTGTAATGAGATACATATTTAAATATTAATAAAATCAATATTATTTAGCTTTTTTATTTACTTATTCATCTCTGTTCCTTTGAAAAATATAAAATTTCAATGATTGGTGAAAGAAAAATTCAGAAGTCAAAAGATAAAAATAATATATCAAGAAGGAGTAAATATTACCTTTTTATAAATCGTTGATCACAATGGTGGATGAGAGAATAGTTGAATCCTATGTCCTGTATCTAATCAAACATTTAAAAAAGTAATATTTTGAAATGCTCATACATCGTAATCCCACGCCAAATCCAAATATAGACCCTTAGTCACATGTCTATTGGACAGATTTAGCATGTTGATGATACTGGCTGAGCAAACTTTACCATGTCTTTGCGTCCATCTATTTGTTTCATTGACTGGAGCTGACATGAATAGTGGAACTGGTCTATCTTTTCAATAGGGGTGTACACGAACCGAGTTAGCTTGGTTAGCTCGCTCGACTTGACTTGAAAAAGCTCAATTCGACTCGATTCGAAGTTGAGTTCGAGCTGAGTCGAGCTATTTTTTTTAGTTCGAAAAATTTTTAAATCGAGTTCGAGCTTGCCTGAGCTCGACTCGACTCAAATCGAACTAGTTCGGTGACTCGGTTACTTTAATATTGATGTTGATCACCAAGTGTTTGATGAAATGACTCACCGAAGTGTCGACTAGTGGCAAGGAAGGTATGTATATGAAACTATTGTATTTGATGTCTTAAATCTAATCAGATTCTACGCAGATTTTTTTACGCAACTGCGAAAGTGTGGGATTTGTTTCTGATTTCGTTTATAATTATTTTCGATTTTATTTAGGATTCTTCCTAAAACTATATGTATGGGTGTAAACGGGATTGGAAGGTATTA
Organism: Magnolia changhungtana; assembly: GCA_030180095.1. Classification (NCBI taxonomy): domain Eukaryota; kingdom Viridiplantae; phylum Streptophyta; class Magnoliopsida; order Magnoliales; family Magnoliaceae; genus Magnolia; species Magnolia changhungtana. Next base: position 1,274,928 of record JASAUF010000098.1, read on the forward strand.
TTCTAAGGGATTCTAAAGCTTTCTAAAAGGGTTCTAAGGTTTGCAAGAGTGAGATTCAAGCTTGTTTGAATCATGTAAGTCTTTTCTCTTTGTAATTTCTGCTTTCATAGTGAAGATCTGTCGCTTTGTGCCGTGGTTTTTTTTCGAAAGGATTTTGCATGTTAAATCTTTGTGTTCTCTTATGTTTGCTTGGTGCTCTTGGATTACTATCCTAGATCCATCTCTGTGTGATTCCACAATTCAAAACCCAACAAGTGGCATCAGAGATATCATTGGGGTACAGATCTGAATCTAAAGGACTAACAATAATGGAAAACACCAAGTTTGATATTGAGAAGTACTCGGGAAAAAATAATTTTGAGTTATGGAAGATTAAGATGATTAGTCTATTAACTAAGGAAGGCGAAGTTAAGACTCTTGAGGAGTAGAAATCGACTATGAAAGATGAAGAATGGGAGACTCCTGATAGTAATGCTTTAGCCTCCATCTGTTTATATTTTACAGATGAGGTTCTCTATAATATTTTGAGGGAGAAAACTGAAGCTAAGTTATGGGCGAAGTTAGAGGATATCTATATGAAAAAATTCTCTGAAAATCGCTATACACTTGAAGCTACAGTGGTATAACTTTAAGATGACAAAGGGTGAAGATTTAGAAGCCCACATTAGTAACTTTAATAAATTGGTTTGTAAACTGCTGGATATAGATGAAGTGATCAAAGATGAGAAAAAAGCAAGTATGTTGTTGAATTCTCTTCCAGCATCATATGAGTCATTTAAGGACACAATACGTAGTGCAAATAAAACCCTGAGTGTTAATATCGTTATCTTAGCCCTTCAAGGGAAAGCCATGAGAAAGCTAAATGGCGGCATGAGGACGTCTTCCGATGCACTGTTTATGAGAGGAAGAAATACTGAGTGAGATACAAGATCTTTAAGACCTATATCTAAATCAAAAGGCTAGGGCAAAGGAAAATTAAAGTGCTGAAATTGTGGGATAACTAGACACATGAAAAGGGATTGTATTAATTATAAAGCAAAGAAAGAAAACTCAAAAGCTTCTTCTAAGGAGGCTAATATTGTCACATTTGATGAAAAGATAAGTGGTGGTGATGTACTGTCTGTGTCCATGATCGGACATGTGCACGACAATCATGGAGATGAGAGGATCCTTGACACGGAAGCATCATATCACATGCATGACTCATCATCAAAGTTGATTCAGCAGTTACAAGGAATGCAATTGTGGACAGGTTTTTATGGGCATGACAATGCTTTTAATGTTATGTCTATTGGTACGATGAGCATCAAAATGTTTGATGGGATAGAGCGTACCTTGACTGATCTTAAGCACGTTCCTGATATGAAGAAAAGTTTTATTTCTTTCGATGCACTCGAGACTATAGGGTGCAAGTTCACTAGCGTTGATGGTGTCCTTAAAGTTTCAAAAGGGGCACTCATTATCATGAAAGCGTAAAGGCATAATAACCTTTACAGGTTGATCGGGAGCACTTCAGCAGGTGGAATAGTAGCAGCTATTACAGATTTCACGTCCCTACATATGTGGTATGCTCGTCTGGGACACATGAGCAAGCGGGGAAAAGGTACTATCTATCGTTGTTTGATTCCAACTTTTAAGAATTCTGATTTAGATATATGCGATCATTTTATATATGGTAAACAATTTAGATTATCTTTTAAAACTAAAAAACATGTATGTAAGGGAGTACTTGATTATGTGCACTCTGATGTATAGGGGTCATCGCTAGAAGTTTCCATTAAGAGGTCGTCATGGTTTATTTCATTCATTAACGACTACTCCAGAAAAGTTTGGGTTTACTTCATGAAACGTAAATCTGAAGTTTTCACTATATTCAAGCAATGGAAGGTAGTGGTGAAAAAACAGTCAGCGAAAAATAAAGGTTTTAAGGATTAACAATGGTGAAGAATTCACTTCCACTGAGTTTAATGAATATTGCAAGGATGAAAGGATCATTAGGCACAACACAGTGCGCCACACGTCAAAACGGTGTGGCTGAGTGAATGAATCAGACTCTCTTGGAGAGGGCCAGATGCATGTTAAATAATACTATGTTGGGCAAGGACTTATGGACTGAGACTGTTGACACAGCTTGCTATTTAGTGAACTGGTCTCCTTTTACAACAATTGAATGTAAAATCTCAGAGGAAGTATGGAGTGGTTATAAGTTGGACTACTCAGATTTACACATATTTGGTTGTGAAGCTTACTCTCATGTACCAAAAGTTAGGAGAGATAAGCTAAACCATAAAGCCAAAAAGTATATTTTTGTTGGCTATGGTATTGGTGTGAAAGATTACAAGTTATTCGACAAGGTCACACGTAAGGTTATCACTAGCCGTGACGTCAATTTGATGAAAGCTCCCTATTCCACAAGTAAGAGGAATCAGAAAGGTTGATCGTAGAGATCCAGATTGACACAGATGATACTCAGGTATAGATAGATGCGCAGATAGAGGTATAGGAGCAGGTGGAGCAGCCACCTGTGAGAATGAACCCACTGCGTGATCGCAGGTTACTAGCAAGATACAGGGATGATCTAATATTGCATATGCCCTCATTACAATGAGGGGGACCCATCAACTATTCACAAGGCTCTTGATGGGTTTGATGCAGAAAAGTGGAAGGCGGCTATGGATGATGAGATGGACTCATTGTATAAAAATCACACATGGGAACTGGTGGAGCTTCTAGTGGGCCGAAAAGCGATCGGATGCAAGTGGTTATTCAAAAAGAAACATGATAGATATAAAGCGAGGTTGGTAGCGAAGGGATATGCTCAAAGAGAATGAATCGACTTCACAGAGATATTCGCACCGGTGGTTAAGCAAGTATCCATCAGATTCATGTTGGCGCTGGTTGCCAAATACGATCTCTAGCAGGAACAGATGGATGTTGAGACTGCATTCCTACACGAAGAGTTGAAAGAGTAGATCTACACGAAGCAACCAGAGGGTAATGAAATTAAAGGTACAAAGAAAAAAGTTTGCAAGTTAATGAGGTCATTGTACGACATGAAACAGTCTCCTTAGCAATGGTATAAAAATTTGATTCTTTCATGTTGAGTCAGAAATTTAGTCAGAGTGAATACGATTATTGTATCTATTACAAGACACTGAGTGATGGCAAATTCATTATCTTAATATTAATTGTATGTTAATGATATGTTGATCGCTTGTCATGATATGTCTGAAATCAACGTACTGAAGACTCAGTTATCAAGGACATTCGAGATGAAAGATCTGTGAGCTGCAAAGAGGGTTCTCGGCATAAATATTCATAGAGACAGGAAGAAAGTAGACTTTGATTATTATAGGCAGAATACCTTGAAAAGATGTTGATCAAGTATGGAATGGACCAGGCAAAGCCAATGAGCGTTCCACACGCGGTTCACTTCAAGCATTCCTCTGAACAATGTCCTAAATTAAATAAGAAAAGGTAAGTTATATCTTATGTACCTTATTCGAATGCGATTGGTAGTTTAATAAATGTCATAGTCTGTGCGAGACCAGATATTTCACAGGCAATCAGTGTTGTGACCAAATATATGTCAAACTCCGGCAAGCAACATTGGGAAGCGGTGAAATAGCTACTTCGATACATTCGAGTTACTAAAGACTACGTCTTAACTTTTGAGAAGACATAAGCAAAGTTGATAGGGTATGTGGATTCAGACTACGCAAGCAGTGTGGATTCCGGAAAGTTAACTTTAGGATAGTCGTTTATACTAGTGGGTGGAGCAATTAGTTGGATGTCGAAACTTCAGTCTGTGGTGACACTTTTCACGACAAAGGCAGAATATATGGCAGTAACAGAAGTGTTTAAGGAAAGTGTTTTGTTAAGAGGCATGATATATCAATTAGGACTTCAACATAAGGCCTTGTCGGTTAATTGTGATAGCGAGAGCGGTATCAATTTGGATAAAATTTTTGTTTATCACTCTTGTACTAAATACATTGATATTCGTCATCATTTTTATCTAACAGGTGCTTGAAGAATGAGGTGTAACTCTAAAAAAGATTCACACCAGTGTGAATCTAGCAGACATGCTCATTAAGGTTGTTCCTATAAAAAAGTTCAAGTTTTGTACAACTTCTCTGGGCTTGGCGATGACGTAAAAGAAAGACGAATTGTGCAAGAGAAGCATTGATGAAGCTATGATGCAAGACAAAGATAAGAGAAGAGGACAAGGAGCTACACGTTTGAAGATTGAAGACATGGTGGAAATTGTTGTATTGGATGTCTTAAATCTAAACAGAATCTGCTCAGATTTTTCGCGCAACTAAGAAAATGTAGGATTTATTTATGATTTCATTTATGATTCCTTTCGATTTTGTTTGAGATTTTTCCTAAAACTATATATATATATATATATATATATATATATATATATATATATATATATATATATATTTATATATATATATATATGGGTGTAAACGGGATTGAGAGGTATTATTCTAAGGGATTTTAAGGCTTTCTAAAAGGGTTCTAGGATTTGCAAAGGGTGTAGCAAGGGTGAGATTCAAGCTTGTTTGAATCAGGTAAGTCTTTTCTCTTTGTAATTTATATTTCATAATAAAGATCTGTCGCTTTATGCCGTGGTTTTTTTCTCGAAAGGGTTTTCCACGTTAAATCTTTGATGTTCTCTTGTGTTTGCTTAGTGCTCTTGGATTGCTATCCTAGATCTATCTATATATGATTTCGTAGTTCAAAACCCAACAGAAACAAATACCATTTTTCCTTGATTTTGATGTTACCTATAAGGCATTTGATGAAATACTTGTAAACAGCTGTTGTTGTTTTACATATAATGAGATATTAAAAGTGCATTGCATGTGTTTGTGAAAATGCTGCAAAGGCTCGATTTTGGCTCGAATTGGCCCGAGTTGCTGGCCAAACCGAGCCGAGCTGGCCAGTCAAGCTCGAGGACCGAGCCGAGTAGAGTTCGAGCTGGAGTCAGCTAGTGGCTGAGCCGAGTCGAGTTGAGGCCAACTCGACTTGGTTCGATCGACTCGGAGTACACCCTTACTTTTCATTGAATGATTATTAGCAGTGGGACCCGCTGATAAATGGCATAGATCTTGCATACGTGTGCCATAATGACACGTATTGGTGTGCAGATGAGCTGCCTTGTACACGCTTGGTTTAGCACAGCTTAATTTCTGCTAGCAGCCTTTATTCCATGCAGGGTTTCTGCGAGTCCTTGTACAATAGGATCATACCGAAGGTTGTGTGGGGTCCACCATAGTATATATAGTATCCATGAAATACGTTGATATTATGAGCGCACCAGCCCGCATGTGCTGACACGCATGGTTTCAAATCCTGAAGTTCAAATCCGATGTATTTACTAGGAGTTGAACCATGTGGTGAAAATGGAAAAGTATGGGTTGGACACGACCTAAACTTAATGGTTTGGGGTTTTTAATTAACCTTATTGGAGCAGGTTTTGGCCTAAAATTTCACCAGATTAACAAGTTAGTTTGATCTTGGACCCCTAAAATCGCTGATTTTTAAATGGTTGTAATTTGAGCCTTTCTAAAATAGATCCTCGACAAAGCTGGCCCAAGACCCATGAAAGTAGTTGCTTATTATGGGGGTTGGTTGGATCGTAAGTTGCTTAAGATAAGCTGTTTATGACACAAGTAGCTTATTTTAGTTTCTACTTATTAAGATGATAAGTATGTTTGGTAAAAAAAAATATACTTATCTTCTCTTCTCTAATTTCATCCCTCATGATGCCTTTCTTCAGCAGCTTATAAAAAGTAGAAAAGCTAAAAAAAATTAATTGAAGTGATTAAATATTTTTCAATAAAAAAGTTACTTATAACTAATCGTAAAGAAATAAGTCATTTATCTATTGATGTAAGTAGAAAAGTAACTTATTTGAACGAGCCTTACAGGTTTAGAGAAAGTGGAAAATATGAAATTTCCTGCAATTACAAAATCTAATTAGCTAAAGTTGAATTTAGAATATTATACTTAGTTAATTGGTGAATGGATGTGAAAGCTCGCAGATCAGATGTTCTAATACATGATATATTAGAGGGAAAGAAATGAATTGATGATCGCATACATGCGGTTGTTTTTTCAACTATCTACCAAATTGATAAAAGGAAAATAAGATCTATGTCCCAAAGAATGATATTTGCAATGTTACATCCCTTGCGCATATATGCCAATGGTGTATTCTTTGACAATATTTGGGCAATCATGGCATAAAAATAACAGTATGAATGCCTTGGCCGGACCCACTAAGTTAATGGGTTAGAATATTTTGAGTTGGACCTCACCCATACCTGCCCAGATCTTAATGGCAATGTCCGGGCCAAAAAAAGACTAGTTAGGATAATCTAAATCATATAATTTGGATCAGACCATCAATGTGGGGCCAACATGACTTATAGTTTGTCTTTGGTGTCAAGCCCATGTATTTTAAGGATTACAAGATGGACGGTCTTGATTAACCAAGTTTGGGAAGCGGATTACCTACTGAGTAACTCACTACGCATATTTGGATTGAGTGTTGGGCCCACCGTGAATGTATGTAGTTTATATCCACACCGTGCATACATTTTTATCATATCATTTTAGGAGTTAAGCACAAAATTGAAGCATATCCAAAGCTCAAGTGGACCACACCATAGGAAACAGTGGGAATAATAATTTCCACCGTTAAAACCTACCTAGGGCCCACAATGATGTTTATCTGTCATCTAACTTGTTCATAAGATCACACATACATGGATGAAGGTAAAACACAAATATCAGCTTGATCCAAAACTTGTGTGGCCCCTAGGAATTTTTTCATCCGTAGACATTCGATTCAAACTGTTTCATGTGGTGTAGCCCACTTGAGCTTTGGATATGCTTTATTTTTTGGTTTAAGTCCTAAAATTATCTGTTAAAATATATGGATGGAGTGGATAAAATACATTAATCACAGTGGGTCCCACAGAGTTTACTCAGTACGCAATCCGCTTCCCTAAGTGTGGGGTATAAATATACCCTTGGTCCATCGTAGATGAAGCATGGCCATCATGTCGGTCCACTTGTTGACTGTAGACAGTTGAGTACCATTGTCCATGATGTGGGCCAGCAGTCTAGATTGGCATTTCATTCATGCCATGATATACGGTAAATGAATTGTCTCGATTGAGTAATGGGTCTTGATTCGATGAATGGCCCCTGCCCAATTGAGATAAACCTCTCAAACTTACCCTGTTTAGTAAGTATTCTCATGTCGGTAACCAAATCATCCCATGACATTCATCAGATGGGGCACATTGCGAGTACACAAAGCAACACCTGTTTCTGTCCACCATATTATAAATGTAAATCCACTCCATCCATCAGGTTCTATTCTTGATTCTACAACGTGAGGTGAAAAATCAGCGAGATCCAGGACTCAAGTGGCTCACACGGTAGGGAACTATAGGGATGTGATACCACCGATAGTTTTGTGTGTGGAGCCACCATCATGTGTATCTCTCATCAAGCCCGTTAATGAGGTGTAAATCACCAGGATGATGTGAAAATAAAAACCCAAAACGATTAGATATGCCCCTTAACAGTTTCCAATTCTAGAAGGAAGAAATTGGATTAACATTGATTTGCCTTTACTCTCTGACCTCCATCAGACGCTATATGCTTAACACATGCAAATCCAACAACAATAGTGAGACGTGTAAGAGCCGTCTGTTATTCCAGACGGACGTTATAAAAAAAAAAAAAAAAATCGAGATGCTAATGCTACCTTGATTGATATTTATATCAACCTAATGGAAATATCATGTAGGTCATAGCTTGTGATGAACTTAAAAAGAGTTTAAGAGCAGTCCTGCATTTTTATCAGTTCAAGTAATTCTTCTCACCGATGAAGTAGATTTACACATAAAACATAGCGAGCCGCTAGACCTTTTCTAGGTAGTTTCTTAGAACACGGACATGGATTAGTACTGCCTCCTCCCATATCGAGCTGGTCACATGGTAACCAGTAGGCCTAGTCTCAATCAAGCATATGGTTGACCAAACAACTTTCAAATGTGCTTTGTACTGAGTCATGTTTCATACAGGCCTATGGTCCAATTAAATCCCACCAAGTTGTCCGTTTTTATTGGGCACGGGAAAGCAGTACCCAATCAAAGTACCTGGAACAGGTGGGGTAGATGATTGTGTGGCCATGCCCGACTCGATAATAATGTTTTGTTTGGGTTATCATGGAGGTCAAAATTTTGAGAGAAAAATGGGCCATTAGGCTCCGAATTCAACGGTAGGTATGTGGTCAATTTGTGGGGTATAGCACTAGGATTTCTTGTATATGGCAGGTTAAGTGTGGACCCGAATTGCGTGGATCGAGGAACCACCAGCTAGGTGGATCCATGAATGTGGGACCTATCATGGTATATGTGTTTTATATTTCTGATATTCATCCGTTTTGTCAGCTTATTTTAGGGGTTGATCTTAAAGATAAAGCATATGCAAAGGAGTACCACATCATAGGAAATAGTATTGATTAAACACCCACAATTAAAATTTTGTAGGCCCCGTTGTATATATGTTATTTGTCATATTCCAACTTGTTAATAAGCTTGCACAGACCTGGTGATGTAGAGCGGGTCGCGGACAGTTTCATGGCCAAGATGGATCAGAAAAGGCCCGGTCGATGACAGAAGTGATCCGGACCATCGGACCTTAGATGGGGTGTATCTCGCAATCCCGAATGAGTTAGCTGACGTAAAAATATATGATTTTGGGTTAGAACGAGCTACTTTAGCCAACCAACCCTGCTATGCTGGGTTGCGATGCCCGGAATTGCAAAAACCCCTGTATCGACGGTCGTTTCCCTGTTTTAATTTCGTTTTTACTATAAATAGTAAGTTTTAGTTTGCTTATAACTCTTCATCCGTCGGGCTTTAGGAGTTGCACCCAACGTGAAAAGAGCTTAGAATAATTAGGCTAACGGTTTGGTAAAGCCAAATAGGACACTTACTATTTTTGGCCGAAAACCTTGCGCACTAGTAGACATCACGACCGTCTATAAATAGTAAGTTTACTATTTATAGTAAGTCACGATTTCTAGGAGTTTTAGTTGTAGTTTGATTCTGATTTCTTTCTCATTGCTTGGTACCCCTATTTAAAGGGTTGTGAACTCATTTTTAGTCATCAATTAATCAATTTCGAATTTCGTAGAATTTATTTCTATTTTTCTGCTTTCTTTCCTCATGGATTCGAGAAGTTTCTGTGAGGAGTCCAGAGAAACTCCGTGGATTCGGAGTAGTTATCCTCATCATGTTCATCCCTGCGTCAATTGGTATCAAAGCGAGGATTCCCCTAGGGTCGATGGCAAGCAATGAAGATATAAATCAAAATCCTGTGGACGGTGATACAGAGATTCGTTATCTTTCGGAAAGAATGAAAGCTTTCCACCAAGAGAGTCACTTGACCATGCAAGAGCTACAGGTAACTCTCAACCATCTTGCAAATGCGCTACTTTCGCCCCGAGCCCTAAGCGATGCTCCACCACCTATGGTTGCTCCACCACCCGTAGTTGTTGTATGACACAACCCCGATTTTCGTAGAGCACTAGCAGTGGCAAACCATAGGGCTACGCTAGATGATTCAAGTTCTAGCGACAAGAACCTTAATGAGGGTTTTGCTCGATGACCAATCCATGGAGGCGATCAGCAGGATCGTACTGAAAGAAACTATCGAGGTAAGGCTGAACTTCCTAATTTTAATGGTTTATTACGTATAGAAGATTTCCTCGATTGGCTAGCCGAAGTAGAGAGATATTTTGATTATATGGACGTACCAGATCATAAAAGGGTAAAATTGGTAGCGTTTAAATTAAAATCTGGTGCTTCTGCATGGTGGGAACAATTACAACTCTCATGAGCCCGCTAGAACAAAGCACCCATCTCATCATGGCCACGAATGAGACGCTTCTTCAATCACGATTTCTCCCCAGTGATTATGAGCAGATACTATTCCAGCAATATCAAAATTGCCAACAAGAAAATCGAACTGTCATAGATTACACTAAAAAATTCCAGCGGTTGGCTACACGAAACGATCTGTCAAAATCTGAGTCACAGAAACTGGCACGATTTATAGGTGGGTTGTGGCCGACAATTAAGGACCGAGTTCAGATGTACCCAGTCGGGACCGTGGATGAAGCAGTTCAATTAGCGGGTAGGGCAGAAACACAACTTGCAAGAGCTTTTGCTCATCCATATCCTTCAACTCGACCCCCCATGACGGGTCCTACGCGGGATCCAGTGCTGGCACGAGGAAAAGATCCAGTAGGAGAACGTCATCAACTTCCTACAACCGCAAACCGTGATACGGGGAGCGGCTCATCCAAACCTCAACGTGCAGCACTCACAACAGCGGGCCCGAGTAGGGTTCCAAATCCTTATGCTCGGCCAAGGTCGAACAATTGTTACCGTTGTGGCCAGCCAGGCCACTTATCAAACACCTGTTTTCAACGTCCCGCAGCACACTTGACTATAAACGAAGGGGGCACTAAAGATGAGGCTATAGAAGAAGGTCGTGGCTATGATGAACATGAGGAAACCACTGAAGAAATAGCAAGTGGCGATGAAATGACGGGCGAAGATCGTGGTGAATTTCTAGTTGTGAGGCGATTACTGTATGCCCCACGAAAGGAATTACATCTACAACGACATAATATATTTCTTACTCGGTGCACTGTCAACGGAAAGGTCTGTAATGTGATCATAGACAGTGGTAGTAGCGAGAACATCGTCTCAAGGGTGATGGTGGATAAGTTGCGGCTACCAACAATGAAACATCATTCCCCGTACTCAATTGGCTGGATAAAAAATGTGAATGAGACCAAGGTAACTGAACACTGCACTATCTCATTTTCAATTGGTAAAAATTACAAGGATCAGATACTTTGTGACGTGGTTGACATGGAAGCTTGCCACATGCTACTCGGTCGACCCTGGCAGTCGGACCATGATGCGACCCATCGGGGACGAGACAATGTTTACGTATTTGTCAAGGATAGTTGAAAAATAATCATTGCCCCTATGACACTAGAGAACCACCCTAAAGCTTCTAAAGTGGAGGGGAGTTCCCTCTTGACCATTCGGGATTTTATGGAGGAATCCAAAGAAACCGGCGAGGTATACGCCGTAGTGGTGAAGGGCAAGGAAGATAAACCCTCAAACATCTCTCCAAATTTAAGACTATTGCTAAACGAATTCAAAGAAGTCTGGCTTGAGGATTACCCCCCATGAGGGACATCCAACATCTCATAGATCTCGTCCCTGAGGCTAGCCTGCCCAACCGCCCTCATTATCGGATGAGTCCGAAGGAGTGTGAGATACTTCAGGGGCAAGTGGAGGAATTGATCTGTAAGGGTCTCTTAAGAGAGAGCATGAGCTCATGTGCCGTACCAGCATTATTAATGCAAAAAAAAAAAAATTGAAGCTGGTGCATGTGTGTCGACAGCCGGGCAATCAACAAAATTACCATCAAATATTGGTTCCCAATACCACGGTTGGACGACATGCTCGATATGCTAAAAGGGGCCAAGGTGTTCTCTAAACTAGATCTAAGGAGCGGATACCATCAAATTCGTATCCGACCCGGTGATGAGTAGAAAACGGCATTCAAGACCAAGGAAGGGTTGTATGAGTGGCTGGTCATGTCATTCGGCCTATCGAACACACCAAGTACTTTTATACGTTTGATGAATCAAATGCTAAAACCGTTTACTGGCCGATTTGTGGTAGTATATTTTAATGACATATTGATATATAGCGAGGATGAAGCGGAGCACAGGAAACATCTCAGGTAGGTGCTACATGTCCTACAAATTAACAAGTTGTGCCTCAACTTGAAAATGTGTAGTTTTTAAACTGACAGCCTGTTGTTTCTAGGGCTTGTTGTAACATCCACAGGTATTCGTATGGACGATGAAAAGGTGCGAGCTATTAGGGAATGGCCGATCCCGATGAACATTCATGACGTGTGGAGTTTTCATAGGTATAATGACTTTCTATCGTCGATTTGTAAGAGATTTTAACACCATAGTCGCGCCTATAACAGATTGTATGAAAAAAGGACCGTTCTAGTGGACCGATAAAGCTGACAAAAGCTTTTATAAGATCAAGCATCATTTTTCTACAATATCGGCTTTGGTGCTTCATAATTTCGACAAATTATTTGAGGTTGAGTGTGACGCTTCATACATCGAAATTGGAGAAGTATTATCACAGGAAGGCAGGCCGGTAGTCTTCTACAGCGAGAAGCTCAGCGAAGCCCGAAAGAAGTGGTCGACTTATGAGCTTGAGTTGTACGCAGTTGTTCAGGCACTGCAACATTGGCGGCATTATCTGATTCAAAGAGAGTTTATTCTTTACACTGACCATCAAGCATTAAAGTTTATTAATAGTCAGACTAACGTAAATCGTGTGCACGCTAGATGGGTTGCGTTTTTACAGGAATTCACGTTCGTTCTAAAGCATAAGTCAGGGCAACAAAACAAGGTGGTTGATGCACTTAGTCGTCATGTATCACTACTTGTTACGATGAGCAACAAGGTGGTCGGCTTCGACTGTCTCAAGGAGCTGTATGCCGAAGACGAGGACTTTAAATATTCTTGGGTGAAGTGCCAAGAAGGTGATCCCAGTGACCTTCATATACAAGACGATTTTCTCTTCAAAGGGAATCGATTGTACATCTCCCAAAGTTCTCTGAGGGAGCAGATTATTTAGGAGCTACATGGAGGTGGCCTCGGTGGACACCTTGGGCGAGACAAGACGCTAGCTCTTGTAGAAGAGCGATATTACTGGCCGCAATTAGTATGTAATATGGGAAAAGCCGTACAACGTTGTCATATTTGTTAGACCTCCAAAGGCCAATCTCAGAATACAGACCTCTACACCCCGTTACCTGTGCCTGACGGTCCTTGGGAGGATTTATCAATGGACTTCGTGCTTGGTCTCCCACGAACACAACGCGGTATGAATTCGGTGTTCGTGGTGGTAGATTGTTTCTCTAAGATGGCACACTTTATCCCATGTAAGAAGACTCTCGATGCAACACACGTGGCGAATCTATTCTTCAGAGAGGTCGTATGGCTACATGGGGTCCCTAAGACCATTACTTCTTATTGTGACACGAAGTTTATTAGCCACTTTTGGCGAACTTTGTGGACTCGATTCGATACACGACTTCAATTCAGCAGTGCTTACCACCCACAAACGGATGGGTAGACCGAAGTTGTGAATCGCATGTTGGGAAACTTCCTTCGCTGTATTTCAGGAGAAAAACTGAAGCAGTGGGATTTGGTCTTGTCTTAAGCAGAATTTGCATTCAATAACATAATGAACCGCTCGACAGAGAAATCACCGTTCCAGATTATCTATGAACCAGTGCATCGCCACACGCTTGACTTGGTCCCTCTGCCCAAGCACCCAGACACAAGCATTGTAGCAGAACATATGGCAGACAAGATCATGGGCATCCATGCGAAAGTGCAGACGAAGCTACATGCCTCAAATGAGAAGTACAAGGAACAAGTGGACAAGCACCGGCGATAAAAAGTGTTCGAGGTGAGCGACCGTGCTATGGTCCATCTGTGCAAAGAGAGATTTTCAACCGGGACGTACAACAAGTTAAAAAATAAGAAGATTGGACCCATCCCAATCATTCGAAAGATCAATGACAACGCTTATGTTATAGATCTTCCAGATGACATTGCGATCTCACGGACTTTCAACGTCGCGGACCTGACCGAGTATCATGAATCAGCGCAGGATAAGAAGTCGAGGACGAGTTCTTTTAAAGTGGAGGGGACTGATGTAGAGCGGGTCGCAGACAGTTTCATGGCCAAGATGGACCAGAAAAGGCCCGATTGACGACAAAAGTGATCCAGACCATCGGACCTTAGATCGGACATATCTCGCAATCCCGAATGAGTTAGCTGATGTAAAATATATGATTTTGGAGTAGAACGAGCTACTTTAGCCAACCAACCCAGCTATGCAGGGTTGCGATGCACGAAATTGCGAAAAACCTCTGGATCGACTGTCGTTTCCCTGTTTTAATTTCATTTTTACTATAAATAGTAAGTTTTAGTTTGCTTATAGCTCTTCATCCGTTGGGCTTTAAGAGTTGCGCCCAACGTGAAAAGTGCTTAGAATAATTAGGAGAACAGTTTGGTGAAGCCAAATAGGACACTTAGTATTTTTGGCCAAAAACCTTGCGCACTAGTAGACATCACGACCGTCTATAAATAGTAAGCTTACTATTTATAGTAAGTCGCGGATTCTAGGAGTTTTAGTTGTAGTTTGATTCTGATTTCTTTCTCATTGCTTGGTACCCCTATTTAAAGGGTTGTGAACTCATTTTTAGTCATCAATTAATCAATTTTGAATTTCTTAGAATTTATTTCTATTTTTCTACTTTCTTTCCTCGTGGATACGAGAAGTCTCTATGAGGAGTCCAGAGAAACTCCGTGGATTCGGAGTAGTTATCTTCATCACGTTCATCCCTGCGTCACCTGGAAGAAGGAAAAACACACAAATATCAGTTTAATATAAAACTTTTGTGCTCCTAAGAGGTTTTTAATGGTGGGTGTTCAATCACCACTGTTTACTGGTGTGTGGTCCACTGAAATTTGGATTTGATTCATTTTTGGGCTCATGCCCTAACATAAGCTAGCGAAACGGATTGACGGTGTGGATATAAAACATATAAATCACACTGGACCACACAGTCACAAATCCACCAACGTCAGTCCATTGCGCTCCACCTAATGAGGGAGTTGATTAGGTGACACCCTGGCCTCAATGAAGACAGTTCGGACCTTATGATTTAGATTGGGCCATCAATGTGGAGCCAACATGATTTATAGTTCGTTTTTGGTGTCAAGCCCATGTATTGCAGGGACGACAAGATAGACAATCTCGATTAACCGAGTGTGGGGCATAATGTACCCTTGGCCCATCGTGGATGGAGCTAGCATAGTCCCGTCATGTTTACTGTAGACGTTGAATAGATTGTCCATGATGCGTGGGCAAGCGGTTTAGATTAACATTCGTTCATGTCAGGATCCATGGTAAATGAGCTGTCTCGATTGAGTAATGGATCTTGATTCAATGAGTTACCATTTTTTTATTTTTTTTACGCCTTGGCATGGATCAATTAAAGGCCACCATGTGTCATGTGATTACAATTGGTGAAAGAACTACTCTCATCAATGAGTAGTATTGTTTATGTTTCTTCTAGTGATATGCATTTAGTTATAAATACGAAGGCATGAACCATTTTGCCCGCTTTTAAGAGAAGGAATTAGTTCATGCTACGTGGTGATTATCGTGTTCATTAATGAAATAATGTGCGTAGTATGATTATAAGAGACCTACCAAGAGAACAGGTTTATCATAAATCTAGCTATAATATTCTTGGTGAGGTCATCTCTCGCAATCCTTCCAAAATAGGAGATCTCCCTAAAAATATTTAGAGAGGTAGTGTTTGAGAAGATTTTGAGAATTAAAAAATTAGATAGATGTCCAAGCAAATCTAGCTATACCTTAAACCCAAATTGGGAGGAACGGACACATTAGCTCAATCAAGTCTCCCTCACCATACATCAATCGGCATCATGAGAATGGAAGAACTAGATCCAATCAGGTTTTATGACGGACCAATATCTAATGTCGAATCCTCTCCAACACTCCAAACCATCACCTTATAGATGGTTAAACACAAGAGGTGTTTTGATTTAGACCGTCTAAGACCTTTAAGTTAACCAAGTGAGCCATCGATAGAGAAGTTAGGTGGCCATGATCGGCATAAGTCTAGTTCTCGAGGTTCACAGACCTTGGTCTATTTCTCTTTATTAGAGAAACTTTGGTGGTTATTGGCCTGATCTGTGTAGCTGACCATCACTAGAGACATTGAGTGGTCGGTTTCGTTTAGGATCCACCCATTGACCTAACCGTCTTAACTAGAGGAACTTTGACATATTTAGACCTGATTTTTTATGGATCACAGACACCCCGCAATGGGTCAGCTATGAGAAGAAGATCCGAGAAGCCAAGAAGTTCAATCTAACTACAGTTTTTTTTTTTTTTCCAATTCAAGTCACCAGCTCTAGAGTAATCAAATGAATTCCCATATCCAGAACAACGGCATGAGCACGAAGGATCAAAAAGCAACAAGGAAACCCTAGTGAGGGTTTCTTCACCTCCACAATCTATAGAATGAGCAATAATAATAAAAGGAGCTAAAAACTAACTTATTTTTTAATTGATCTTTCATTTACCTTTCTTAGCATTACCTAGTTTTATATAGCTACTGCGTAGCAGCTATTGCTACAATATCTCAGGAGTAGAAGTAATCTTTCTGTAACCTTAACTTGTAGATCATGATCATCTAAGTTCTAATTTAACTGATCACACCTATCTCGATTGGCTGTTTTGATAGGCGCATCAAATATTTATATAGCATTTTTCCTTTTTGCTTATTCATTTGGTTGTCTTACAACTTGTCGATTGCAATGAGAATCATTTCCAAATATTATGATAAAATCGGTAACATTTTGTTTCCTTTAATTTGTATGTGTATCTTTACTCATTTGAGAAATATATTGAGCTTAAAGTGCTAATAAAAGAATAAATATTTAAGTTCGTAAACTCCGGACTATTGTTACAAGGCAAAATGAACTCATTTAGAAGGATTAGCCCTATTTTGTTTCAGGAATCACTCGAACTAAGCTCAATATTAATGTCTGTGGTTGAGAAAAGACCATGGATCCTAGTCCATGGTCTTTGTCTTTAATATGTATGTCTTAGTGCAGAGACACTAATAATAATTCAATCAATCCTTGAGTTAGGTAGACCCTGGCACGACCGTACATTGTACTCACACATATGCATTTAGGCCTTCGCTTACACACGTGGCTTAACCTAATTAAATTGAGAGCAACAATGAGGAACAACTTATTAGAGATCCGTGTGTCTACTGTCTACATCACACTTGTTTGAAATCCACGCCATTCATCAGATATGGCACATTGCACTGGTTCAAAGAAACACCTATTTCTGTTAATTCCACTCCTTCCATCAGACTTTATCCTCCATCGTACAACCTAGGTGAAAACTCAGTGAGATTAAGGACACAAGTGGATCACACGACAGGGAACTATAGGGATGGTATGCCACCTATATATAGTTGTGTGGGGCCACCATCATGTGTATGCTTCATCAAGCCCATTAATGAGGTGTAAATCACCAGGATGATGAAAAACCCAAAATGGGTAGACGTGCCCGTTTCTGGTTTCCAATTTTAAAAGGAAGGCATTGGAATAACATTTTTTTTTCCTTTACTCACTCTAAACCCTATCAGAGACTATATGCTTAATTAACACATGCAAGTCCAACAATAATAAGACATACAAGAGCAGTCTATTAAGGGTCCTTAATCTTGCTCGGGTGGTAGACTTTCAAGAGTTTCAACTCCCGGTCAAGGGCTCGAGTACCCATAAGTGGTGAAATTCCACCAGCGTGTGTGCATGTGTAAAAATAAATAAATAAAATAATCAGACTGCTATGCTGACCTGATCCAATACCAGGCAAACCACACCGTGTGTGCGTGTGTAAAAATAAATAAATAAAATAATCAGACTGCTATGCTGACCTGATCTAATACCAGGCAAACCACACCATGTGAACGTACAAGGTTTTAAGAGCAGTTTTTCTTTTCCTTTTTTTTTTCTTTTTTTTTTTTAATCTCTTCAAATAATTCTTCTCACCCAAATAGAGTGAATTTACACATAAAACATGGTGAGCCAATAGACCTTTTCTAGGCAGTTTTCTAGAATAGGGACACAGGTTGGATACTGCCAAATAGTAGGCCTAGTCCCAGTCAAGTACATGGTCCACCCAACAACTTTCAAATGTATTTTGTATTAGGTCACGTTCTACACAGCTAGGTGGTAGTCCAGTCAAATCCCATCGTATCATTGTCGGTCTTCATTAAGCATGGAGAGAGTACCTAATTGGATTACTTGGAACAGGTGTAGTAAGCGATTGCGTGGCCATACCCCACGCTAAAATAAATCTTTGGTCGGCTTATCATGGAGGTCACAATTTTGTGAGAAAATGGACGGTTTAACTCCAAATTCAATGTAGGTGACCAATTCAATGAGTGTACCACCGGAATTTCAGGTATATGGCATGTTACGGATTCGGGGAACGATAGGTAGGTGGATCCATGACTGTGGGGCCTACTGTAGTGTATGTGTTTTATAGTAAGGCCGAAGCAGATCCAAATCTCAAGTGGGCCACACTATATGAAGCAGTGGTGATTGAATGCTCACTGTTAAAATTTTCTCGAGACACAAAAGTTTTGAATCAAGCTGATATTTGTCCCTAACCTTCATCCATTCAAGTCTGTAAAAGCTTATTAAAAAGTTTGATGGCAAATAAATATAATGGCTGGCCTAAGAAATTTTAATAGTGGGCGTTTAATTACCAATGTTTCATGTCATGCTATCTTATTTTATTTTTTTTGCGATCCACCTTAGATTTGAATCTGCCTCATTTTTTTATTTTTATTTTTTGGCTCATACCCGCAAATAAGATGGGGACGTGTGGCTCAGTCAAGCGGATGCATGTGCACGTGTCGGATCTGGCATTTAACAAAGAAACTGTCAACTTCGTATCTCAGATTATGGCAAGGATTGCGGGGGATCGTACAAAACAATAACGCTCTTCATGGGCAAATGCACTTGTTAATCTGCTTATCTGACCGTTCATTCAGTGCACCCTATCCTGGATAGGCTACGTTTCGGACATGGGCCCTTCGTTAATAGAGTATTGTCTTGTAATACTTTTTTAACCGTCCACTCTCAGGGCCTTTGATCATTATTTAACTTCATAAATCAATTTATGTGATGTGGCTCATCCAAGTGAGGCCCACCGATCAAATGATACAGATCACCGGGCCCACCGATCAAACTACACCACATTTGCCGCCCACGGTTATGTTTGTGTTTTATCCACGCCTTCCATCCATTTTGCCAGCGTATTTTATGGCTTGATACCAAAAATGAAGTAGATCAAAATCGCAAGTGGACCACACTTTAGGAAACAGTGGTAATTGAATGACTACCATTGAAGCCTCTTGGGAGCCACGAAAGTTTCGGATCAAGATGATATTTGTATTTTCCCTTCATCCAGATCGTTGGTGGGCCCCAGGAAGGTTTCAATGGTCGGTATCACTATCCCTGATTTTTACCTTGACGTGGTCCACTTGAGCATCGGATCTGCTTCATTTTTCGTATCATTCCTTATAATGAGCTTTCAAAACAGTTGGACGGCGTGGATATAAAATAAATATATCAAGGTGGGCTCCACAGTGCCCAACATCACCTAGCTGGTGGTGTTGGGGTCACCACCGAATCCGCTTCCTGAACGTTGCTAAGCCCGCACGCGTGAGATATCCAAGTTGTACATCAGGTCTGATCGAGCTTCTAGATGTAATCGCCCAAAAATCAAGGTGGTCCATTACGTAGGTGGGCCACAAGATTAGAAAACAGATGGACGGTTAAGAGAATTTCGATTCCTGACATCTCCCGTGCTACTTGCAGGCGCGGCTTCGGTGGATCCCCGGATCCACCAAGGTGGGTGGGATCCCTGACAGTGGGGCCCACCTTGATGTAAAATCCTTATATCTACACCGTCTATCTGTTATGAAAATTAATTTTAATGCATGATCCCAAAAATAAGCAGATCCAAATCTCAGGTGGACCATGATATAGAAACAATGGTTACTGACCATTAAAAAATTCTCGTGGATTATAAAAGTTTTGGATCAAGATGATATTCGTTTGATCTCTTCATCCAATTCTTTGTGACCTTATCAACAGGTTGGATAGCAAATAAACATTCCTGTGGTCCTTATTATTTTTTAATGGTAAATATTCAATCAAAAATGTTTCCTGTGGTGTGGTTCAATAAGATTTTTTATATTTTCAAATTTTGGTAATATATCCTAAAATGATCTATTAAAATTAATTGACGATATGGATATAATTAAAATAAATCACAGTGAGCCCCAAATTTAGAGATCTACCAACCTCAGTAGATCCGGAGATCCACCCAAACTGCGCCCGCTACTGGCCAACCGACGTCACTGTGACTGGAATGACAGAAACAGAAAGCGTCTCCTTCCTAACTTTCGCCCTGTGCCTACAGCTAGCATGACTCTTTAATTTTCGACAGTTCCTGAAAACAAAACACCCTTACAATGCGTTGAAATATCCAAAATGCCCTTACCTCCTTCCGTCCGACGGTAAAGCGCTGGATTCCCACACGTAGGCACTGTGGAACGTAAATTAGCGAGACCACATGTAAATAGGGTGGGGCCCACCATGACTGATGTGTCTTTTTCATGCCGTCCATCCGTTTTCCCAGCTTTTTTTTTCCCTTTAATCCCAGCATTTGTATTCTCTGACTTATTTTAGAACATAAGGCTGAAATTTAAGTATATCCAAAGCTCAAGTGAACCACACATAATGAACAATGTAAATTAAACATCTACAGTTAAAAACCTTCCGCGGGCACTGAGCTTTTGGATTAAGATGGTATTCTTTTTCCCTTATATCTATGTCCGTCAGGTTGCTGTGGAAAAAGTTTTGATTAAAAAATATTTTTAAATTATATATATAATATTTGTTAAAACTTTAGTTTTTAATGTTTTGGGAATAATCACATATTGAAACAGAGAGAAGAAAATCTTGAGTTTATATCTAAGGGTGTTGAATATCTTATCATTTGCTTGGTAAATCCATAAAGTACCGGACTTGCATTGCATTGGAGTACATGAGTATGGGCATATTTATGGACTCGATGTGAGGGCGTGAGCGTGTGAGCCAGTGTAGTTGTAGAGGTGCTAGTAACGCACTTCGCGCTTTACATATGTGCATCGCAGTGGCTATGGGTCAAGTGGCTAGAGTGTCGCGGGTCAAAGGTTTGAGAGAGACTTCTCTACCTTATATAGTGGTTGAAACTAGGCATTTAAGAGGTATTGTAATTGCTAATATAATAATTAAGAGACTTATCTACCTTATATGGTAGTTGGAACTAGACATTTAAGAAGTGGTGTAATTAATAATACAATATTTAAATTTAAACATATAGAAATTATTGCATGTGGCTAGCCCAACAGTCAAAAATGGCCTTTTAGAGTTGTGGCCTTGGATCAAAACGTCCAGCATCTCTAGCCTATACAAATAGAGCTTGAGTGGTTTATTGGACCATCACCAACCACTCGGACCACTCTATTATATGAATTAACCAGTAACAAGTTAGTGTTCTCTAATCAGCCAGTAAAGTTGAACATAAACCTTAGCCATTAGCCAACAAGTCTTCAAGAAAACAAACTTATATAGTGGTCTAAGATAGTAATTTCTTTTCTAACGCTCTCTTTTTTTTTTTTTTACTCTCTCTAATTTGAGATTTTTTTTTTCTTTAAGTTTTTAATCTACCAGCAAATTATGCACAAGGAATTTCAATAATGATTCCTTCATGCTTGCTAAGTACATAACCACCTATTGTCTCATTGTATCTTAAAAGCTATTTTCCTGCAACCTATCAACTCTCTTAGTTATTTTGATAATGAGTGAATAATACTTTAAGAACAGTGTGATCACATGCGCTTCGATCTATCTCTAATACTTTTAAATTTATTTTATTATTTTATATAAATTATAAATATATAATATAAGAATATCATATTTCTAACAATCCAAGGGACCTTACGGCCGGCTTGGATGACAAATAATTGCTAGGCCTTAGGAAAGTTTCAACGGTGATGAAACATTATTATCTCTATAACTTTTTGTGATGTGTTTTACTTGAGCTTTTGATACACTTTAATTTGGGATAATACCTTAAAATGGACTAGAAAAACGGATGAACGGCTTGTATAAGGCGCATACATCATTTGGGGACCCCACAGTTCACACAGTACGCAATGGCATTCATACCCAACATGCTCATCTGGTGGGTCCCACGGTTAATGATGAGCCCTAATTTCCACATGGTCGTACGACCCACTGGATGAGTGCACACACTGTTTCTGTATGATGTTGTTATTCAAGGTGGGGTTTGTACGACTCGGATATCCTACACGAGTGAGATGTTGGCACGTGGGACAGCTTTTCATGAAGGTTGTGTTGTTTTGGATATTTGAGGATAAAGGAGGGGCATTTTTGAATCAGGCCATCCATAAGAACAAGTGTATTTTTTTCCGTGGCCGTTAAATTTTGGACGGATTCGGACGCGCGTTACAACAGATGCTTGAAACGGAGGGACAGCCACGTCACACTTCGCTTCCAATAAATGGATGCCACGTGGAACTTTAAGGTGCAAAGCTACTGCCGAGTGAGGTGGAAAGGTAGACCGCATTGGCTTTCCTGCAATATTCGTAGAATCGTACGGTTCCTGTTGCTCCCTACGTCGGAAACGGATTGGCTACTCCCCCTGACACCAGCCCCCCGAGCTGATGGTCGGTGCTCTGTGGGCCCCACCATGATGTATGTGTTTCATCCATTCCGTTCATCTATTTTTAAATATCATTTTAGGTATTTATTCCAAAAATGAGAGGGATAGAAATCTCAGCTGGATCACACCACAGGAAAACAATAGTGATTGGATATCCATCATTTAAATCCTCCTAAGGCCCTCTGTACTTTTTATTTGAAATCCAATCTGTTGATTAGGTCATAAAGACCCAGATGAAGGGAAAAAACAAAGATCAAATTGATCCAATACTTTTATGGCCCCTAAAAAGTTTTTAACGGTCAAAGTTCATTCAACACTGTTTCCTGTAATGTAGTCCACTTGAGACTGGGATATACCTCATTTTTTGTATATTACCGTAAATTGATCTAGAAAAATAGATGGACGGAATGGATAAAATACATACGTCATGGTGGGTCCCACAGAGCACCGACCAGCAGCTCCGGGGCTGGTGTCAGGGGGAGTAGCCAATCCGTTTCCGTCGACACCGTTTCTTCTGTGTTTCGTATAGAAGCTCAAAAGAAAAAGATGATAATCTGACAGACTGTGGAAATCCATAAGCATTCATGCTGCCTCTGTATCAGTTTCCTACCCTTACTCAAATCCTAACCGTCCAAATAGAGGATTGCTTTGGAAAAACCCAAAATTGATATTGAGACGATTATCCTAACTATCTCATTGGTCTTTTTTAACGAACGGTTAAAATAAAAACTAGTCAGTGGTCCAGATTCATAAACGTTCTCTGCTTATCAGAAGAAATTATGATCATTCAATATCCATTATACTGTGGATCCCACGATTTGGACAGATTAGATTGATGTTTTGGCACGTGTACAGTCTGTCCGCACGGGTTTGGATGTTAAAATATGCACAGTCATGTAAACTGGCACTTTGTGTCGAAAACTATCACCATCCAAGGGATCCGAACTGTTCATAAAGTGGGTCTCACTTGGATAGACGACTGAGTAAAAAATCTAATTAATTGGACGATTGATATCTGAAGATCAAAGCTTTTTTTTTCCAGTTCCAATCTAAGCGCTGACAATTTTCGCTTCAACGATGCATGAAAGATCCAAGGGACGGCTGTGAATCATGCACTCGGCGTTGATTTTTACACAGTGGCCCACCGCTGTTATCGTTCGGGCACTTCACGGACACGAATTGCCTCTGCCCGGGGGCACTGGTAGTTCCTGTAATCGGAACCTTTCTCGGGTCCACATAGATTCAAGTTACAAATCAAATCCGTCCATCAGTTTTGAAAGGCCACAATGGGACAGAAATATTAAAATCATTTATATCAAAGACTCAAGTGGGCCACAAAAAATAAAAAAACTGGGAACTGAAAAATCCACCGTTGAAACCTTCCTGGAGCCGACCATGATGTTTATATGCCATCCAAACCGTTCATAGGTTTACTACCACTCAGATAAACTGTATGTACAAATATAATCCCTATAAAAAAATTATGTGACCCCACAGTTTCCAATGGTGACCGTTCATATCCTCTATTTCATGTAATATGGACCACATGAGTTTCCGATATATCTAGATTTTATAATACTACACTATTTTTATCTTTCAAAACTGATGGACGGAGTGGATTTGTCACAAGCATCTCTATGGACCCCTCACAGCTTCCGACTACAGGAACTGTTCCTGTGCCCGGAGACACAGGCAATCCGCGTGCGCCTTACACAACTTGCGGTGCCGTGGCGTCACTGTTTGTACGTTTCAGTAATTATTGACAGGAAAATAAAATAAAATAAAATAAAACGTACAAAAGCGGTGTCTTTTATCGCTCTTTCATGATGGGGTATGCTCAAGTGGTACCGAGTACCACCGTAAGCTAACGGTGGTACAGGGAAGAAACGGGAGCCATATGACGTATATATTCCATCCAAACCGTCCATCAGATGCATGTCACCATATTACCTTGTAAAACTATAAATAATAACGATCCAAAACTATGGTGTGCCACATCACTTGGAACAAGGTGTATGAACGACCAGCCCGGATTTTCAACAGGGACCCACCTGAGTTGTATAACAGCATGAATTTTGTCCGGAACCTTCATAAATATATGATTCAAAGTTGTAACGATTTGGATTCGTATAAAAAATTTCGTGGGCCGCTCATGAAAATCAAGGGTGGGAGTTCCTTCTCAAAATTTCCTCATTCTGTGGCCCACCTGAGTTTACTTTTGGGTTGATTTTTAGCTATTTTCGGTTACATTGAGGCAATACATCCGATAGAAGGCTCGGATGACGTGAATATATCACATTGGCCCCAGTTCTTCCTGTACCACCGTAAGCTTACGGTGGTACCGGTACCACTGGAGCACACGGCATGAGTGGCGCATTATAAATAGGGGGATGGTAAATGGAGCCAGTGCGCATTGTTTCGGTGAGAGCTTAGCTGCAGCAAAGATGTGTGGAGGAGCGATAATTTCCGATTTTATAGCCGTGAAACGTGGCCGGAAACTGACGCCACAGGATCTCTGGTCGGACTCTGACACACTTTCCAACCTCCTACTCTTAGACTCCAAAGACAATGACTACTTTAGAGGGCTGGCCACGGTTGATTACAAGATGGACGGACCCAAATCTCTCCCACAACAAGGTTAGGGTTTCATTTCTTTCTTTTTAGTGGCCCACCGAGGCTGAAAATCAGGATGGCCACTCGTTTGGGTGGGCCACGTGTGTCCGAGTATGACCAACGGCCTATATTCAATGCCCTCGTGTGGCCCACTTGATGGGCGAAGCAGCCTGATTTCTGGTCAGGAAATCTCTAAGATGGGCCCCACCCGATGAATGGCTCGGATCTTGCAATCTCATGTTTTTCTCTATAATCCAGTTTGGATAAGCTCATTACATGAGCCATGCATGATGACAAATCAACATTTTATTTTTAGGAAATTTTACAAAATACTACTTAGAATTTACAACCCGGTACCTTTTCCCAAAACTTATTAATCAACAAGTTACCCTATTAATTTAACTAGTTATCATTGGAGCACCTTAGTTAATGTCGACCGTGCGATCAAAGAGGCCGGAGAGTGGGGTGGGCCCCACTTAGATGTTTATGTGAAATCCACCCCTACCAACAGGTGCATCACCTGATGTTAGGCCCAGTGACCAAAAATCAGCCCCATATGTGATTCATGTGGTACACGCGGTGGGAAACAGTGTACAGGACCGTGCTTATCCCTCAAACTGTTTACATTGGTACGTACCATATGAATCATGGATGGACTGATTTTTGGGCCTCGGGTATAAATTTTTGTGTCATATCTAATGATTGGAGTGGATTTCATATAGTCTGTCATCACGTAAGCCTTATAAAAATCAAGGGAGAACGTCTCTGCCCTAACTGTTTCCTTTGTCACGGCCTGCTTTGATGACATGCCAGGCTTTTTTCTCTTCTTTTTTTTTTAAAATTTATTTTATAACTTTGACGTAGCTTTGTATTAAATGTCTAATGATGGGAGTAGATCTCACAGACAGATCACAGTAGCCCCACCAAAAATGTGGGAACAACCCTACCCTAGATTTGTTTAAGAGGCTCGGAACACCCTAATCCATAGCTCAAGTGCTAGACTGAGTGAAAGATATCTCATTTCAACACCGAGGTCTTGGTATCGATCCTTAGTGAGGGAGGCTCGGAGCGATATGCTATGCATTAGCACCATTATATGGAAAATCACTCGCTAGGCCCTGGACAAAAAAAAATCAGGCTTGACTTGTGATTTAGGTGAGTCACACCAAATGAAATAGTTGAGAGACTACTCTTTATTTTAACTTGGCTCCCCATGATGATTATATTAAATCCACTCGAACCCTTATATGACATAGCAAAATTTAGCAAAATTTAGTTAGATCCATATATTTTTCAGGTGGGCCACACAAAGGGGGAAAAAATGGAAGGTAAGTGTTGTCCTATTCACTGTTTCCAATGGTATAGTCTACCTGAATCACAAATAGGGCTGATTTTTGTGCCTTAAGCCTAATATGAGGTGAATCACCCAGTGGTGTGAGTTGACTTTATATAAACATCACAGTGGAACCCACCCAATAATGACCCTTTCTAACCCAACATATACTCATAAGTACTTTGGCTTATTGAAAATCATTTTGAAAATGGTATTGGAACTTAAAATTTATACTAAGTAGGTAGTTTATTGTAAATTTTCCTTAAAATTTAACCAAGACTCTTACAATCAACTTGGGCTACTCTCATCTGAGTGACCAGAGGTAGTTTTTCTCTCGCTGAAATCTAGTCGAGCTGAGTCGACTCGGGCGGATCGAGTCAAGTTGCTTTGAGCTTTTAGTTTAAACTATGCTCAAAGCAATACAATGAACATGGATGAATGCAGGAAGTGGTGGAAGGAACACAAAAACTGCCAATCCAAAAAAAGGAAATGGCAATTCAGGATCGAAGCGGGCCCGGAAGAACATCTACAGAGGGATTAGGCAAAGGCCATGGGGGAAGTGGGCCGCTGAGATTCGTGATCCTTGGAAAGGTGTTAGAGTATGGCTAGGAACCTACAACACTGCAGAGGACGCCGCCCGGGCTTATGATGAAGCGGCTCGGAGAATCCGGGGTGAGAAGGCTAAACTCAATTTCCCAGATGATCCGTCCCCAACAAAAAAACAACGATGTGTGGCAAATCCAATCTCCTCTCTGGTGGGCCCCACAACATTGGACGGCTACAGATCAAATGAGATTTACCCAATACCAGCGCTTTCCGCGGCGGCTGAATTCCAGTGGAAGGAGAAATGTGACCATGTTATGGAGAGGTGCCAAGCAATGGATGTGGAACTGAAGGAGAGAATCTCTAGCTTGGAATCGTTCCTTGGGTTGGAGCATGAAGCTAGCGAGTCAGAGATGAGCTGTGACTCAGTGGATCTTTGGTTCTTGGACAATGTCACTCGTATTTAGTGTTACATCATCATGTTACGTGTTCCTTTGGTTGTTCGTGTTATCTTTTTGGTGCATGTATGTGGACGACTGTCTATTATCATTATTATTATTTGGGTTGCCTTGTCTTGTGCTTGTAATACCAAAGTAGCTGATATCACATGAGGGCCGGATCCTCTGCAGCTTTTGTGGTATGGAGATTGTTTTACAAAACCTATGGGATGGGCCACCTTGGCATTGAACCCGTCAAGAAGGGTTGCCCAACATGAAAGTATGTCATGACCACCCGATAACTGTATTGGACTTAAAAATAAAAATAAATAAATAAAATAAATCCAATCATCATGTTGGGGTTCGCTTTGATGAGCAATTTGGATCAGATCATAAAAACAATACCACGAGGGCACACCATAGGGATAACCACCCAAAGACTTCCCTCCAACATATATAGTCGCCCACATGATGGTTGGATTGGCCTAATTTTTTAGGTGTCTCAATTTCATGGTCTGGTTACCCTTTTGAATAGATTGGATCCGTGAAAACTTCCCAGTGTACTTCGGGCACAAGAGTTATAGAATAAGTGTAGACACTCCACTTAAAACGAGAGTAAATTATTTCAGTTGGACTTTGATAAAACTACCATTGGTTAACTCAAAAGCTGTTGAAAATCAAAATTGAACAAATGGATAGGATCCTTGGCACGTCATGCGAACAACCGACGAATTCGATCGGTAAATTCAGAACTAGACGGATCAAATTTTGGCTGAATATCTCTTCAATAAAACAATCTTTGGAAGGACCAAAGAAAATCAAAAATTCAAGTTGAAAAGCCGAAAGGTTCCCAACACCTTCAGGAAACATTCAATGGGCTTGATTGACGGATCCCGAACAAGAGTGACCAAACATCATATGAACAACCTAGCCCTCCCAACATCAAATACACTTGTAGAAGGCAAAACGCAAATAGAAAAGGATAAAACAAATCCCTAGCTCGTGGCAAGATGATGGTCCAAGTGGCATGATTTTTACCTAACAATCATTCCGCATAACATTTACATAAGGGAAGTCATTTATGGATGATGGTAATGTCCTTGTCAGCCATCCACAAACCAACAATTGAAGTCTATAAATTTTGCAGCTGCTATTTGTTACGTAGCACGCCAACAACACAGTGAGCCGAGATCCAATCTCAAGTCTCACTCACAAACGATAAACAAGAAGAAATATAAACTAGAAACAGATCAAATCAATCCAAACAAACCACAAGACAAGTTATACCTGAAAAAACCCTAAACTACGGTAAACAACCACGGATGCAAACTTCCACTATGAAGAATAACGAAAGTTACAAGGCAATATACTAACCTCTCCCTTGGAAATACAGAGAAAACCCTTTGCCCAGACCTTAGAATAATTCTCCAATATTCACCTTAACCCTATAATAGCCTTAGGGACACCTATTTATAGTTTAGGCAACTTCCCTTTCGCACCTTTGCAAAAGGCGACTCAAATTTTCGCAGTTCACATCAAATCCGGAAACGAAACTGCGTAACCTTGACTGGTTGAGCAGACTGCACGACCGGTTGAGAGGACCCCTTGACTGGTCGAGAATGATCCACGATCGGTCGAGCACCTCGGAACCCAAAAACCTATACTCGCTGGACTTTGAGTCGAGCCAGTCCACGACTGGTCACGACTGGTCGAGTGGACTCCTCGACCGGTCGAGCAGGGGCCATGACTGGTCATGCGTGGCCCCAAATGTTGCTCCACTTCTCAACAATCTCCCACTTGAAGACACATCGCCATAAACCTTTGTCTTCTTCATCCAGAGTGCACCACCTCTCCACCTTCAAGCTTGAAGACCAATCAAAGCTGAACAGAGTTTCAGCTTCTCCCATGTGACCGCCTTGATCAGCATATCCGCACGATTCTCACTTGTATGAATCTTCTCCAGAGTAATCGATCCATCTTCCAGTAACGAACGTATGAAGTGATATCTGATGGCAATATGTTTGGTCCTTGAATGAAAGGCTAAATTGTTAGTCAAGTGTATTGCACTCTGACTGTCACTGTACAGCTTATAATCTGTTTACTTCTTACCCAACTCCTCCATAAAATCTTGCATCCACAACATCTCCTTGCACACTTCTGTATCCGCAACATATTCTGCTTTCGTCGTACTAATAGATACTATCTTCTGTAACTGAGATACCCAACTGACTGCAGCACTACCCAGAGTAAAGACATAACCTGTAATGCTTCTTCTACTGTCGATATTTCCTGCCAAATCTGAATCTACGTAGCCTTGTAGCTTGATTTTCGATCCTCTATAACATAGCCCTATATCCACAGTACCTACCATGTATCTGAGGATCCACTTCACAGTTTCCCAATGTTCCTTCTCGGGGTTGTTCATGAACCTGCTAACAACTCCTATTGCTTGAGCAATGTCTGGTCTCGTGCTCACCATAGCATACATGAGACTCCCAATAGCTGTCGCGTATGGGACTTTAGTCATGTAGTCCCGTTCCTCTTACGTCTTTGCACCTTTCTCTTTAGATAGCTTGAAGTGGTTGACTAATGGAGTGCTAACCGGCTTAGCACATTCATATTGAATCGATTAAGTACCTTGGCTATGTACTCTGTCTGTGATAAAACTAGTTTCTTGTTTTCTCTGTCACGCTTTATCCTCATACCTAGGATTTATTTTGTAGCTCCCAAATCTTTCATGGAAAATTCTCTAAACAGCTGTCTTTTGAAATCTGAGATATCCTTCATGCTTGAACTGGCCACAAGCATGTCATCAACGTATAGAAGAATGATGATGTATGACGTATCAAACTTCTTCAAATAGCAACAGTGATTAGCATAACATCTCCTGTAACCGTTTCACAACATGAAACTATCGAACTTCTTGTACCACTACCTCGGGGCCTGCTTCAGGCCATATAGACTCTTCTTCAGTCTGCACACTTTGTTCTCCTTTCCTAGTGCCACGTATCCTGTCGACTAATGCATATATATCTCTTTTTCAAGGTCCCTATGAAGAAAGGTTGTCTTAACATCTAGTTGCTCTAGATGTAAGTCCTCTGTAGCCACTATACTCAAGACCATGCGAATCATAGACATTTTCACTACAGGTGAAAATATTTCAGTGAAATTAATACCTGCCTTTTGTTGAAACCCTTTCACAACCAATCAGGCCTTGTACCATTTCAAACCATTGTGCTCCTCCTTCATTCTGTAAACCCACTTGTTATGAAGGCTTTCTTACCCTTGGGTATAGTGACTAGCTCTTATGTACGATTAGACTTAAGAGAGTCCATCTCATCATCCATGGCGTGCTCCCACTTAACCCGTGTATCTGACTGTAATGTCTCTTCAAAACACTCTGGTTCACCATTATCTGTCAGCAGTAGATAATGTAAGGAATGTGAGTATTGGACCGTGGGTCTCCTCTCCCGAGTAGACCTCCTCACAACCGGTGTCTATGGCTCTGCCTCATAATGCTCCCGTGCATGATCATCCCGTGGCGCTGTAACACTCGTGTCCGGTAACTTTTCCAACTTTATGAGTCCTTTTTCCTTGGCCTCAGTTTCTTGCACACTGTCCTTATGCATCACTTTTTCATTGAAGACTACATTCTTGCTTCAAATGATTTTCTTATTTTCTGTATTCCAAAACCTGTAGTCAAAATCATGCTGCCGGTAGTCTATAAACGTGCAGCTCCTGGACTTCACATCCAGCTTGTTTCTCAACTCTGCATCGATGTGAACATATGAAGTGCAACTGAACACTCTTAGATGTGCAAGGCTCACTTCTTTCTCAGTCCACGTTTCTTCTCGTAGCCCATCATCCAATGGTATTGAGGGACTTCTATTGATGAGATATTTAGCAGTATTCACAGCATCTGCCCAAAAGGTCTTGAACAACCCTGCATGTAACCTCATGCTCTTGGTGCACTCAAGGATGATCCTGTTAATGCGCTCAGCCACATCATTCTGTTGTGGTGTCCCTGGAATCATTTTCTGATGTTTAATTCCATTTGTTGCACAATACTCCTCAAATCTCTTATCACAGTACTCTCTCTCATTATCAAATCTAAGACATTTGACTATTTTACCTATCTCATTTTCTATCATTACTTTCCACTTCTTAAATATATCAAATACTTTAGATTTATGCTTTAAGAAATAGACTCACAGTTTTCTACTAGCATCATCAATAAAAGTAACAAAATAATGTGAGTCACCAAGATATAATACCTATGTCGGTCCCCACACATCAGTGTGTGTAAGCTCCAATAGATGCGTCTTGGGAGCGCGTCCTGTCTTCTCGAAGCTTATCCTCTTTTGCTTGCCATACATGCAGTCCTCGCAGAATTCCAAGTCAATAAACTTTAGCCTTGGTAGCTTCCCTTTTGACAATAGAACTTTTATCTCTTTCTCACTCATATGTCCCAACCTTTGATGTCATAATTGTCCATTCACTCCAGTTGATGCAACTGTGAGTAAATTATACGATCCTGAAGTCACGTACAAAGTACCCTCCTTCTTGCCTCAAAATATCACCAAGACACCTTTTGTGATCTTCCAAGAATCACTATTGAAGGTCGTCACATAACCGGTATCGGCCAACTGCCCAACTGAGATCAAGTTACGTTTCAAACTCGGTACATGTCTAACATCCTTCAATTTCAAGGTCATTCCATCTTTCTAATTTACATAAACGTCTCCCTTTCCAACGATACTACACGGCTCATCATCACCCAGGTAGACTCTCCCGAAGTTACCTAACACATAATCAAGCAGAACTTCTTTACATGAAGTGGCATGAAACGAAGCACCCGAGTCTATAATCCAAGACTCATTCCTCGCATCAAGAGACAAGATCAATGCATCTGTATCACTCTCCTCAGATAGATTCACTGAATCCTTCTCGCCTTGAGAGATTCCTTCTTGTTTATTGAGCGCCCTGCAATCACGTTTCATATGCCCCTTCTTACCGCAATGCGAACACCCGTCTTTGTCTTTTAGTCCCTTGGACTTCTTACTCGACTTATAACGTCCGTGTTTATTGCCTCCTTTGTTCAGCGATCTTCCTCTTCCTTCAACGTTTAGAGCATTCCCTGAATCCCCTGAAACTCCTGATGCCTTTCTTCTAAATTCTTCACTGAGAATTAGACCGACTATATCATCAAATTTCAGATTTGTCGACCCTAAAGAATTGCTCACAGCAATCATCAAACCATCCTAACTGTCTGGTAAACTGGATAAGATCAATAACGCCCTGACCTCATCCTCAAAAACAATGCCAACGGATTCCAACTGGCTCGTAACTGTATTGAACTCGTTTAGATATTCAGCCACGCTCCCACCATTTGACATCTTCATGTTGAATAGCTGTTTCATAAGATGAACCTTGTTGGACGCTGAGGGCTTTTCATACATGGTGGCTAGAGCTTCCATTAATTCTTTTGTAGTTTTCACCTTGGATATATTGAATGCGATGCTCTTAGACAAAGAGAGTTGGACCGTTCCTAAAATATTCCTATCCAATAAAAACCATTCATTATCTGTCATCTTTTCTAGTTTTTCCTCTTTCTTCCTAAAGAAATATAGAGGTCCTTCTGATACATATAATCCTCCATCTGCATTTTCCAGAATGTAAAGTTTGAATCATCAAATTTCTCAATTCTAGTCTTCCCTTCTTCTATTATCGCTCACAATAGAACTAAACCAATAACTTTGATATCAGTTATTGCGCAGCACGCCAATAACGCAGTGAGCCGAGATCCAATCTCAAGTCTCACCTACAAACAATAAACAAGAAGAAATATAAACTAGAAACAGATTAAAATAATCCAAACAAACCACAAGACAAGATATACGTAGAAAAACCTCAAACTAGAGTAAAAAAAACCACGGATCCAAACTTCCACTATGAAGAATAACGAAAATTACAAGGCAATATACTAACCTCTCCCTTGAAAATATAGAGAAAACCTTTTACCCACACCTTAGAATAACTCCTCAATATTCACCTTAACCCTGTAATAGCCCTAAGGACACTTATTTATAGTTTAGGTAACTTCCCTTTCGCACCCTTGCGAAAGACGACTCAAATTTCCGCAGTCCGCATCAAATCCAAAAACAAATCTGCGTAACCTCGACTGGTCGAGCAAACTACACGACTGGTCGAGAGGACCCCTCGACCGGTCGAGAATGATCCACGATAGATCGAGCACCTCGGAACCCAAAAACCTATGCTCGCTGGACTTTGAGTCGAGCCAATTCACGATTAGTCACAACCGGTCGAACAGGGGCCATGACTGGTCATACGCGTCCCCAGATGTGGTTCCACTTCTCAACACTATTTGGGAGGCATCCAGAAAGTTGAGAGAAAGAGAGAGAGAGAGAAAAGGGATAGTTTGAGAGTTTAGAGAATCTAGACACTTTAGGTCAACATGAGGATTCAAAATGCCTCGAAAATTTCAGACAACATAGAGATGATGCCCCCAAAGATGCCACCGAAGCCAAGAGCATGATTAAAATCAAGGATATCCAACCATTCCTTTTGTATAAAAATGATGCCTAGTCTCTCATTTTTGTCATCACATATCGATTTAAATTGCATTTAACTCCACATATTCCAAGCATATCTACATTTTTTATTTTTTATTTTGTAGTATTGTCTTTTGCCTACCTTCACTTTTTTACTTTAGTTGTGTAATCAGAGTCTTAAACCTTGTAAAGCAAGGCTAAATGTGCCTAATCCCTTCATCTTATATCATTGAGACCGTTACTTAAAATCTATAGTCATAAGCCAGCCGCAACAGTCATTTGAGTTGGGAAATCTCACGATTTTCTAACCTTTAAGCAATTTTACAGTTTTTAGCCCACTATATATTTTATGCTTTGTTCGATTAGTGATAGTTCCGAACTGTTTACATTTTCACATCCGAGTCAATACCACACTCCACCTACTCAATTGAAAAGGAAAAAAATTGTGACCATGCACTTGTAGGAGCATTCATAATAATTAATCTTAGTCTTAAAAAAATTGCATAGGATCCAACCTCATGATATTGCAGTGCCAATTTATATGTTGTGCCATGGCGGGCCATCTATTATCACCTATTAACCTCTGCTCGAATATCACCCTTGACAGGTGATCATAGCCAGAATAATTAGGGGATGGAAATGGAGATTTATGGGCATAGAGCAAATTGTGGTAGGTTTTGTTAACTTAGTTTTAATTTTTTTTTTTTATATACAGGATAAGTATTGCTTTGACAACTTTTTTCCTAAGTCCCACGTTAGAAGTAAAGTTGAAATGTGATTTATATGGGATTATTTGTACATACCTATTGCTTAAGATTTCACTACTCGGCCCAAGTGAGCATACGTTGGGTAGTGAGTTGTAGAGTTGTTTCGAATAGTGTTTTGACCTAACATCACCTAAATTAGGAATAGATGAAGATGGTGTTTGAACCACTTCAACTTACATTTCTTTCTTTTCTACTCAATTTTTGTATCTAGAGCTAAGGTTAAGCATTATATCTTTACTAGTAAAGAGTACAACCTAAATGGAAGACTAGATCAAGTCAGGCTTAATTGATTTTTGAGGATAGTATTAGCTGAATCCCTTGAATTTTGAGGATAGTATTAGCTGAATCCCTTACACAATTGGGATGCTTCGACTATTTTTTCTATGCATCTTTAAGAAGCTCTCGATATTTTGTAACACAACATTTTTTCATTTTATATCCTATAGGTTTCTCTTATCTAATTACCTTTGATCTTATAAACATAGATTTTGAGATGCAAAGGATGAGAGTTTTTGGTGCACTTTTTATTGCTTTGAAACAAATAGATTTAAAAAAGGAAAAAAAAATTACACCCCTTTTAGGTATGGTGGACTCTTATAACCTGAAGTTAGGACAAACACTTCAATTCTCCCATAATTCAAGAGTGTGCTCAGGTGTTAGGCTTTTAGACTTTACCAAATTCAATAACTACTGAAGAATTGATAAGGAGCTTTCAGCGTATTTCTCAAATTCACATCAAATATACTACCTTAAAATATACCAATTACTAGGGCTGAAAGTCGGGCGGGTTGGTGCTCAACCTAGCCCAACCCAAGGTTCCTACACCTTAACCCAATCCAACCCAACCTCGGGTTGGGAATTCTCAACCCAAGCCCAACTCAAGCGGGCTCGGTCGGATTGGTTGGGTGAATCCGTGCTAATATTTTTGTTATTACATTAGTCTATTATATTTCAATACATGTTTTATTTTTTATACCTATGATTTTATTAATTATATATATAGTTATTTATAGTAAAGAACTTCATTTATTCTAAACAAACAAGCTAAAATATAAGACAACTACTCCTTTAAAAGTCATGTTGTGTAGCACCCAATCTATTTGGGAGAAAGAAATCTGGCATATCTTGTTTGCTTGAGTCGTCAAAAATGGTGTGGACCAGTGAGACCCGAGGGCACTGGAATTTCCTGTGCCTTCAACATAGACTATCTACACTCAATTATAATTTGTTACTTACATATTGATCTGGTTTGATTTAGGTCGGACATCCAAAGCGATTAACCTGAGCCCGACCAAAGTTTTATTGGGTTGGTGTTTATATAGCCCAATCTCGAAACCAAACCCAATACATCCTGCTCAAGCCCGACCCAATGTCAGTCAGTCACGGGTTCAACCTGACTTTCAGCCCTACCAATTACCACCCATTACATGATTTAGTCATTCCTTATCTTGTGAGTTGTAATACTTTTCTAGCCATTTGATCAGTTGTCCAAATACTGACTCAGGGGTGTTGTGATCCGTTGGTATGATATCTTGCAGTTGGATTCCACCGTTGACTGTGTGGAGCTTTAGACGCCGACAATATCAATGGTATGATCTTTCCTCTAATTTGTTCTGTCGTTGAAAATATTTGCAAGCAAAGAGATATCTCCGACAAGATGAATGGTATGGATCGACATCGACAATTTTTTATGTGGCAACAATCATCTGTGGGCCACTGGAGCTTTAATAAGGTACCAAAAATTCGGATTGAGTGATCAGAGACGTTGATCTTGTAGCGCCTTGGGGCCGTACGATCACAATCTTTCTAACTGTCCATACATGTATGGCCAATCTATAGATTGGATGGCAGGATTTTTAAGATGGGAACATTCAGATGGAGTAGGACCTTATGGTGGGGCGCCATGTTTGCATGTGGAGTACGTTGCTATTTGTCGCTTTAACACGTGGAAGTCTCCCAGACAAAATTGTTTGGATCAAAAGTCAAGAGATAAGAGTTCTTTTTGCCTACCCTATGTCGTGAGTCAGGATCTATCGCTAGAATGGTTTGTCCCTTGGGCCGACATGCATAAGATGTTCTGCTCGTGATACCATAAATGAGAAATGGGGTAAGAATTGGAATTCAACGATGATCCTGACTTTTGATCTTTGGAGTTGAATGTGAGCCATTGAAAACGTCCTTTTCAGTAGTTATATATTCTTTCGCGTACTGTGAGGGTTAGAATCATGTATAGATTCCGTGTTTCTTGTTGGGTAAAACGTAAAGAGTAGATTCCAGAAGATGGACGGTTTAATCATCAGACTATATCAGCATGTGGGCTCGGAGGGCTACACTTGTTGACTGACGCAGGGATGAACATGATGAGGTCGATCACCACGAAATAACTACTCCGAATCCACAGAGCTTCTCTGGACTCCTCACAGAGACTTCTCAAATCCACAAAAAAAAAAAAGCGAAAAATAGAAATAAATTGTAATAAATTTGAAATTGATTAATTGATTAATAAAAACGAGTTCACAACCCTTTAAATAAGGGTACCAAGTAATAGGAAAGAAATCATAATCAAACTACAACTAAAACTCCTAGAATCCATGACTTACTATAAATAGTAAACTTACTGTTTATAGACGGCCGTGATGTCTACTAGTGAGCAAGGTTTTCGGCCAAAAATAGTAAGTGTCCTATTTGGCTTCACCAAACCGTTCTCCTAATTATTCTAAGCTCTTTTCACGTTGGGCACAACTCCTAAAGCCCAATTGATGAAGAGTTATAATCAAACTAAAACTTACTATTTATAGTAAAAAATGAAATTAAAATAGGGAAACGACCGTCGATCCAGGGGTATTTCGCAATTCTGGGCTGCGCAACCCGACTTAGCGGAGTTGGTTGGCTAAAGTAGCTCGTTCTACCCCAAAATCATATATTTTACGCCCGATAACTCATTTCGGATTGTGAGATACGTCGGATCTAAGGTCTGACGGTCCGGATCACTTCTGTCGTCAACCGGGCCTTTTCTGGTCCATTTTGGCCATGAAACTGTCCGCGACCCACTCTTCATTATTGGCCATCCTGGGTAGGGGTGTACATTGAACCGGTAGAACCATGGAACCAGACCAGAACCGACCAAACGGTCCGATTTGGTTTGGTTCTAGAGTACACCAGTTATGGTTCTAATTCCAAAAATCAAATAACCGATTACATCGGTTCGATTCTCAGTTTGGGGGTATGTAGAACCGAACCGAACCATGAACCAATCCGTAGAACCGAACCATGGATCCGAGCTACGGAACCGAACCAAGAACCCTTTAATTGTTTCTCATATTTGACTCATGATTTATGGTTTACAATGCACCATTTGATTGTTTTCATAAATGTATTTTTGGATACCTCATACAATATCTAAATTATTCATCAAATGGATTACAACACGAATGGACATGGGCTAAATTATAAAATAAAAGATGTAATTGGGCTGGATCATAAAAAGCCCATAACTGTGGACCGATCCGGAACCAAATTGGTTTTAATGGTCCGATTCCAGTTTGGTTCTAGGGTGCTACCGGTTCGGTTCCGGTTCCGAAAATCCTACCCCAGAACTAGACCGAACTGACCCGTGTGCACCCCTAATCCTAGGTCGAGGCAGGCAAAACGAACTAAAAAATCACGCCCGTCCACTGATAAAGCAGGTTACACGTGTCCGTCAAATGTAGACAATTGCGATCAACTTCTTTTTAATTGGACATTTCAATTGTACTCCTGTGGCCCACTTGATGAGTGGACCAACCTAATTTTTGTCCAATCAATCCAAATGGAGGACGACACATGATGAGCATCTTGAATCTTGCTTGATCACACATGACATGTCAGTGCATGTAACATTATGGATTTTTGTTATTTTGGATTTCTAATTTTTTTATAAAAAAAATCATTATAATTAACTTACATTGTCACGATGAGCCTATACGTGAGTGGTACCAGTAAAGAACCGTACAAATCCGATTAATCAACCGTAGAAAGCTAATAAATCAACCCAATTATTTAAATCTTGAGTCTAATATCGTGATTTGTTTATATAAGATTTCAAATCTACCCGACCTATTACTGACTAAATAAAACAATTGTAACTAAATAAAGACCTACGTAAAGCCGAAACAATAAAAGATCGGATCTTAATTAACAAACTAAACTAACCTATTTACTCTTTTAGCTTAAGAACTAACAGTTTAGGGTGATTAGGATTAGATTATCATTTTTGCTAGCTGTGAATAGGCTACATTATGAACTTAACTAATCCAAACCCTCATCATCACTCTAAACCGTTGCTTCTTAAGCTAAAAGAGTAAATATGTTAGTTTGGTTTGTTAATTTATATCTGAATCTTAATTGTTCTAGCTTTAGGTAAGCCTTTATTTAGTTATGACTGTCTTGATTAGTCAGTAATATGTTGGCTAGATTTGGGGTCTCAAATTATCAAATCACGATACTAAACTCGAGGTTTAAATGATCGGGCGAATTCGTTGGCTTCATACTGTTGATTAATCAGATTTGTCTAATTCTTTATTGGTTCTTTATTTGTTAAGGGTCAGTAAGTAATAATGTAAACTAATCATAATGGAAACTTTCAAAAAATTTTAGAAATCTAAAATAACAAAAATTTAAAATGTTACAAAACATGTGAGGGGCAAGTATAAAATAGCGAGCCCCCCGAGATAGGAGTGGAATAAGTGTGGCCCTGGCCTCACCCAACAAAGTATGGCCTTGACTGTGAGGCCTACTTTGATGTATGTGTATTATATCCATGTCATCCATCTGTTTTTCCAAATCATTTTATGGCATGAGACTAAAACTGAAGCAAATCAAAATTTCAAATAAACCACGCTACAGAAAAAAGTGATAGAGTGATTATTGACTACTTAAAACTACTTGGGCAACCAAAGTTTTAGATCATTTATATATATATATATATATATATATATATATATATATATATATATATATATATATATATCAAGGTTTATGTAACCTTATCAAGGATGGAAAATAAACATTACACTGACCCTCAGAAAATTTTCACTGGTTGGCATTAAATCACCACTGTTGCCTCTGGTTTTTGTTCCACCTGAGATTTGAATATGCTTCAATTTTGGTCTCATGCCCTAAAATAGCATGAAAAAAAAAAGAATGGATCGACATCAAGGATACACATACACAGAGGTGGGCTCGAGAGGTTGATCTAAGGCGCTGAACATGGTGGGTTCGAGAGGTTGATCGAAGATGCAATCCTAAGGTGGAAAAACGGCCACAGGATGGCCCACCATGTTCAGCATCATCAAGTCATCAAGAAACTTTGAAGTACCAAATTAGAAAGTGAGAAGAGATGCATGTACCAAGCGACTCAGAAGCCCAAGTGGACCTCCGGATCGAGCGGTAAGTAAGCCATCGAAATTGAATTAAATCCTTCATCAGCAAAAGCTACTAATGTCAATGATGTTCACACATTACATACATCCATGGAGTGAACACACTCAAGTGGGGTCAATCATATTTTCAAGGTGGGCCCGACCTGTCACCTTCTGCCCCCCTTATATATATTTTTAATTATTTTTATTTTATCATCATAATCATTACTTAGCAACAAGCTTTTTAAAAAAAAACTTAATTGAGATAAGAGTTTGGATTTTAGTCAGTAAGTGGTCATTTCAAGTAAATCTTCTCCCGATCTTGGGCGTAGTAGATAATATTAATTCGAGCATCTAGAAGGGTCTAGACCGACCCGTGATTGGACTAGTTATTATTATGAATTTCGTAGGTGGATTTGAAAAACCTTACAAATTGACTTGTGTTACGACTGTAATTTTGACTGTATTTACTGCATTTTTCTGTGTATACGTACGAGGGAGTGATACGATGAGAATGGGCATATGGTTCAAATCTGAATTTTTATATTATAATCGATATGGATCCTCCTATCAAAGCAAATGGTACAAGAGATGGGCAATCAAAGGTGGGCCACACTTTAGGGTCATTTGACAACTTGGATTTAGATGTAAATGGGTATGTTTTCAATCTAAGATGTTATTTTTTTGTGTTTGGCAGCCAAGTAGTTCGAGGTAAATAGTCAAAATACATATATTTGGTATATGTTGAAATCTTAGGGCCTGTTTGGCCAGGCGCTGGATATGGTATTAGATGGAATTAGAACGGTTATCCTGCGCCTCCCCATCCCATCCGCTGTTTGGGATGGTGGGATGTGCCTTGCCCTCGTAAACAATGCCCAAATCTGAGACGGATTCTGCCAATCCCTGGTTGCGAGGGTTCACCACTATGTGAGGCCCATCGAGATATCAATGAGATATCCACTCCCTCCATCATTTTCATCAGCCTACATTCAGCCACAAACCTGTTTTGAGGTAGATATAAAACAATGAGTGGGGCACACCGCAAGAAAATGCAGAGATGCAAGCCCATCCATTTGTGACGGTCCAAACAGGCTGCTGTATATCCCATGGGCTATCCCAAACCCATGGGATCAAGGGACAAACATTGACACCACCATCATTACCTTAAAATCCATCCTATCACTCCTAATCCCATGGGATTGGTCTGGCCAAACACGCCCTTAAGTTTTTTTTCCAGTGTAATCCAAGTGAAATGCTGTTTGGCTAAAAAATGAAAGAGTGCACATGATGTAGAGCACGTCGCGGACAGCTTCATGGCCAAGATGGATTAGAAAAGGGCCGGTCAACGACGGAAGTGATCCGGACCGTCAGACCTTAAATTGGGCGTATCTCGCAATCTGGAATGAGTTATCGGACGTAAAATATATGATTTTTGGGGTAGAACGAGCTACTTTAGCCACCCAACCCAGCTAAACCGGGTTACGCAAGCCAGATTTGCGAAATACCACTAGATCGACCGTCGTTTCCTTATTTTAATTCCGTTTTCACTATAAATAGTAAGTTTTAGTTTGATTATTAGTCTTCATTCGTTGGACTTTAGGAGTTGCGCCCAACGTGAAAAGTGCTTAAAATAATTAGGAGAACAACTTGGTGAAGCCAAATAGGACACTTACTTTTTTGGCCGAAAACCTTGCAAGTCAAGAGAGAAGCTCCGTGGATTCAGAGTAGTTATCCTTGAGGAAGACGGTAATCGACCTCATCAATTTCATCCCTGCGTCAACACATGCAACAGATGTATCACTAGGCTACTAATCTACTATATATGTGGTATATAGTACATTGATGATATCATAAAATGTTTCAGTTATTCACTGTAGCAATAAAATCACATCAGCGGAATGATCTGAGCTATCCAAACGTTACGTTAATTAATCACTCATATGTAATCTTTATATTTATGACCCATCCAAGGCTTAGATTTTACTGATTTTTTTTATCAAGGTATATATTCTAATGGGCGTATTACAAATAAATCATAATAAAAATAAAAAGTGTTTAATTAAAATATAAAAACATGATTGCATTAGTCCCAGTTACTCTTGATGATGGGATAGAATACCAGAGGAGATTTTGGAACGAGAAAAATACTTCAAAAGACTTGAACAAGGAGCCGAATGAGGTTCCTAAAATATCATGCATGCATACTAATTTTGGATATTAATAATGATTTTGTTAATCAAAGTCCAGTGAATATACTAAAGATTTCCAATGCATTCTATTCTGAATTGGATTTTAATTCACTCTATCCAAACACAAATGAGGCTTGGAATTATCTTGATTCTGCTGTAATTAATATTTAAATTCCAATGCATTCAAAATACATGCTCCCGAATGAGCCATTAGATGGATTGTAAACAATCTGGGGAAAATGTTCTAGAATAATGAGTTGTGCTTATCAAACTGACTTTAAGTTTTGTATAGAAATTTATGGTGGGTGGCCCACCAGATACCTACCTTCCTTTATGCTAGAGGCTTGTATGGACACCATTAACATGCCAACCTCAATATTGCATATAAAATATCATTATTGAATGGTGGGATCTAAAACTCAGTTCTGTCAGCTAATGAGTCAAGACTAGGGGTGTACACCGAGTCGAGCTGGCCTCAGCTCGAATTGGCTCGGCCACTAGCTGACCCTAGCTCAAACTCGGCTCGGCTCGGTCCTCAAGCTTGACTGGCCATCTCGGCTTGGTTCGATCAACAGCTTGGGCCAATTCAAGCCGAGTTCAAGCTAAAATCAAGCTTCTGCAGCATTTTTACAAACACATGCAGTGCACTTTCTTCTTCTCACTGTGCGTAAAACAGCAGTAGCTATTTACAAGTATTTCATCAAACACATTATATGCAACATCAAAATCAAGGAAGAATGGTATTTGTTTCCTATACATACCTTCCTTGCCACTAGCCAACACTTCGTTGAGTCATTTTATCAAACATTTGTTGAGCAACGTCAATATCAAAGTAACCAAGTCACCGAACTAGTATGATCCGAGTTCGATTCGAGTTGGGATTCGATCTGAGTCGAGTCGAGCTCGGGCAAGCTCGAACTCGATTCGAAAATTTTTTTTCGAGCTAAAAAATCAGCTCGAACTCAGCTTCGAACCGAGTTGAATCGAGTTTTTTTGAGTCGAGTCGAGTGAGCTAACCGAGCTAACTCGGTTCTTGTACACCCCTAATCAAGACTCGGTGAGTGATCCTGTTTGGTCTTTGTTGCGGTTGAGTAATGTTACCAAGACAGCAATGCCACATAAATGCATTTGGGTCCACCGTGACGTTTAAATGAAATCCACTCTGTTCATCGTTTGTAATAGATTATTATAAGACTTGATCCCGGAAATCAGGGCCATGCAAAACACAAGTGGGCCATGGCACGGCAAGTGGTGGGATAGGACATACGCATTTGAAATCGTCCTAGGACCTACCAAGTCATGGATAAAGCAAATATTTGGTTTTTCCCTTCATCCTCCATGTAATCACCTTATGAACGGTTTGGATGTCATATACACATCACATTGGACCCGTGGAAGATTTCAAGGGTGGATGTCTATAATCCCACATTCTCCTATGGTGTGGCCCACTTGAGTTTTATGTCTACATGATTTTCGGGCTCACCTCCTAAAATGGGCTGGATCAGGTGATGGATGGATTAGATTTCACATATAAATCTTGGTGGGCCCATCAGGCGAATTGCTCATGGCATTATTGAGAATTAAGGTCTAAATGAAGGTTTATTATATTATTTTGAGACAAGATAAAACATATTCTAGTTTCTTGAAGAGAGGGAGGGGGGGAATTCACTCACCAATCCAGAGATGGATGTGGCCTATCCAAAGCCGTCCTTAGCCATAGGTGGTCCATATCTAGCGAATTAAGGGCCATTTTTTTTGGGGGGGACCATCTAAAGTGTACAATGGATTTGATGGCTAAGTTCTGCGGCTTTTAGACAACTCTCCATCATTATTGAGTGGCCAGCCAGATCAGTGGTTACCCTTACCTAGAGGCCATCCTTATATACAAAAGAGAAAAGCATGTTAGGACCCACCATGAAGATCACTTGGCAAAAAAAAAAAATGAGGCCGGGGTGCTTATTAGGTGGGCCAAACCTTTGGAATCAATAGAGAATAGCTGGTCTGACTCAACCTGCAGTTGCGGCCCACTTCATGATCGAATCAGCTTATTTTCTAATGGTTCATCACCACTGTTTCCTG
The DNA here is from genome assembly GCA_030180095.1 of Magnolia changhungtana. Lineage (NCBI taxonomy): Eukaryota > Viridiplantae > Streptophyta > Magnoliopsida > Magnoliales > Magnoliaceae > Magnolia > Magnolia changhungtana. Next base: position 1,319,455 of record JASAUF010000098.1, read on the forward strand.
TGGTGTGGTCCACCTGAGATTTGGATATTCTTCATTTTTTTGGCCCATGCCTTAAAATGAGCTGGAAAAACAGATAGACGGCATGGATATACGACACATACATCGAAGTGAGCCACACGGTCATGACCTAATAGAACTCAATCAGGTCCAGACCTGACTGAATCCGTGCCCGTGTCAGCCACTGTTCGTATTACCCAAATATCATCAGGACCTGATGTTCAGAGCCATTCAAACAAGGACCTGACATTCTTATTAGGTGGGCCCAACAACGATCAACAAAGACGGTAGATAGGAGGTCCCATGTGGATTACACATCGCCCCAGTTTCGTACATCTTCTAAAGTAAAAGATAGCTCTCTTTTCTTTGAAAAAACTAGTAAAAATCTTCAAACTCCCACATACATATACATTTTTTCCCCATTTAGAAAAATACCAATTTCTTTTTAATATATTTTCTACCCTTATTAATGCAATTTGGAATATCTCACATGCATGGCACACACATTTTACTAGAATACAGAAGCGCTACCTTCTTATGTCAGGTCACACTAAGGTATTCAACAACAATAATGGTAATCCACTGCCGTTACCGTTACAATACGGGCCATTACAGCCATTTTTTTTTTCAATATATATATATATATATATATATATATATATATATATATATATATATATATATATATATATAAAACAAACGTAGCAGTCCTGTCGCGAGCTGTTACGAGCCCTTTTTCTGTAACAGCCATAAGCAATGGGTAAACAGTCACAACGTAACCATTTTTAAACAATGAAAATAAATCATTTAAACACTAAACAATGTGTTTTTGTAGCTAAATATCCTGACTCATCTTTAAGCATGAATGTTGATTCAAATTTTCATAATCAAAGATTGATTACAAGGTAAAATTAAGACAGTTTCTTTTGAGAAATTAGGAATTCATATGAATTGTAGGAAGGTTTGATATGGCCCAGATGTATGTACTGTAGCTAGGAAGCAGCAGAGGTGCCATACTTTAGATGGGCCCACTAGCTAAAAAGTATTTTCCTATGAAACAATCAGCATTTAGATCATATATTCCAGTTCTTCCGCAAAACCAAAATTTTAGCTGGAATTTCAATGGAAACCAAGATTCTCTCTTGTCCACCATCCGTTGCTCGTGGTTGTAAAATCTCTTTCAGTTCATTCCATTGACTGCTCGATCCAAAGTGCTGTCTGCCTCATCGATGATGGAGAGTTCTTGCATGAGCTTATTCAGTTTTGAAACGTTCTCCTCTTGCAAGTAGCTCGGAACTTTCTCCTTGTAACCAGAAGAACTATCTTCTGCATTAAGTTGTCCCATTGCCTGCCAGTGGAAATGGAAGCAATACTGTTATCAAAGAAACATGTGCTGAGGGAATACTCCCGCAATGAAAGTCAGTAGAGAGGAATTACAAGGCCCTGCTCATCAGCAAACATACAGTTAGCTGAAACACAGGGTTATGCATGTTCGGGTCTATGGTTCAACGACCCAAAAGGTGATCTAATAGGTAACAAAGTGCATTAGGGATGACTCAAACATCTAGGCCCATTCAGCAACAAGAAATTCACACTGCCATTTGGATTTCGATGAAACAATACATCAACGAAAGGTTAGCTCAATAAGTTCAGTGAATTCTACGGAAGTCGAAACTCATGTTTTTTATAAAATGGAAGAAAAAGCCCCTGCATCTGAGAACTTGTACCTTTCAAGAGATGAAACTGTTTTGTATATGGCTTTGTTTAAAACTGACAGTATCCACTGGCGACTAAATAGCATAGACTTCACTGCTAGCTTTGAAGGAGGGGCATAACCATCTCCCACTTTGCTCATGGAAAAGCGTATGGCATTCCACGATTTATTGCACCAATGCTGGTACCCAACAAACCTTTGAATATCCAAGCTTATCTTATCTGACTGGAAGAACAAAAGAACAAGTTAATTCAGGGGTACAAAGCCAAATCTGAGAAAGTAATTACTGTAAGAAAATGAGAACCTGAGCTGTGTATGAAACGAGAGCGAAACAAAGAGCACCTGCACCACATTCAGCAATTCCGTTCAGGAAATCTCTCAATCACAACACCAAAATCCTTATTAGGGACCGTTGAAAACTGTCGCAAATTTTAGAAAGAAAAAAAAGGAACAGTTGAAAACCGTCGTAAATTTTAGAAAATACCAATACAGTAGTTTTGAATAAAAGCCGTGCAACCACCGGCAAAAGCCATTTATTTTTTTTCCCAATTGGAACCCGTATTTTTTAATATTTGAAACCCAAAGAATGTGCAGTACAATTAAAAATGAATATCAAACAAATATTATACGACTTTACAATAAAATATATATAATATTTACAACAATAAGTTGAAAATTGTCCGAATATATTTAAAAAATCCTCCATGCGGTCCACTCCTAGCTTGGCCAATACAACTAACTATATCCAGCCTCTTTATCTACACAAGCAAGCAACATTGACAACAGTGAGGAGTTCGTGCTCAGATCCAAGTTACCCTCTTCCAATCATTTGTGGAGGCCTTCCAAGGATATCCCATTTATTAATTGAAGTGGATCAATAATATTGCCCAAGGACTTTGACATTTTACGACCATGTTCATCATGAATCATAGGGTGTAAGTAAACCTACAGTGAATTCAAAGTGATAGGTCAGTTTTCTATGAAAAGCATCAAGATGAGTAGTTCCCTGAAATAGATAAGTGGATGTGTTATGGCAGTGTTATAGATACCTGGTATCTATAGAATCCAATATCCAAGTCACACCATGTAAACAAGAATATGGATTTCATAAAAGGGCATAGCATGGCTGAACATTGTTAAGTTATCATTACTCCATCTCTCCACATACAACATGTAAGAAGGCAAACTTACCTTTCTAAAGGGCACATCACCTCCCAGCTTCATCCCCAGCATCACCATCCGAGCAACCCAAAAGAAGAGACTGTCATGTCCAGTTTCGAGAACTGTAGTTGGATAAAATGTTCTAAAATCCACCATATCATCTAGCCAGCCAAGCACGGACAATGGAAAGAGGCCAGAAGAAAACCATGTGTCTACTACATCTAGATATTGAGCCATCTGAAAACATCTTATTTTCCTCCAAAAAAGCTTCTTCCTCATTTCTTCCAACCACCCAATGGTCATTGTATGCAGCAAATTCCTTAAGCTGATCATCCTCTACCATCACATACCATGCTGGAATGTGGGTGTCCCCACCAAAGTTGCCTCGAGATGCACCAGTCACGGATATTCTCCAACCATATGCAACATCCATAACCCAGATTTAGTAAATTGAGCATTACTTACCAGTTGTGAGAGTATAGATGTAGAAAATGTCATATGAGAAGCTAAGAATGGATGTGAGAGAACTTCCATTCAAATGCATATTGTTTCAGAATGATCTCAAATCTTCTTACTAATATCATCTATAACAGCATCAATAGCTTCCTTTTCCATGCCATTGCAATTAACAAACCATTGTCGCTTTATCATTGGTTCACAACATCATTGCTTCTCCAACAAGTGCCAAGGCGCATCTCGTTATTTCGAGAACCTTTATGAAGTCCCTAAATGTAAGGAAGGATTTTATCAATTAAATTGAAATAAATCACATGAAAAATAAATAAATAAATAAATTTTGACATCAACGGAATTAACAGGGCAATTACACAAGCAAATATGAAAAGCAGCAGGAAGATTTTTTTTAAAAATGACAAAATATTACATTACAAAATGCTGAGCATATGATATGCGATCAAGTTAGTAGGCTTGGTGCCTGCTCTAGGTATTCCAGGCCAACTAATGTATTGAAGAAAAGTCATAAGATTGCCTGGATCAAGAAAAATCCCAAGAAAATGCAATCAAAACTCGGGTTGCAGTTGCGCTAGGCTCACACATGACCAGGCCAAGTCCATCCCACTCTAGGCTCCTGGAGGTGTAGTGTTAGGGTTTGGGCTGAGTTCCTAGGCCAAATAACCAAGTGGGGTTGGGCCAGGGCTGAGTTCCCCTACCAGAAGTCTTGTTAAGTTGGGTTCATCCCAACCAACTTTGTAAACACTTTTTGATAATAGTAATTGGATAGTGGGCCAAGCTCTGCCTGGGCAGAGCCAGATCCCTTGGCCAGCAGGGTGGGTTGGGCTTGGACTTGCACTTAGCTCATAGGTTTGGGCATGGACATGCTTTGGCCCGGGCTAATTGAAACTCTAATCAAAACCTTGTCTTTGACTGGATAAATAGATGTACTTATCCATAACTTGGCAATTACAAATCTCCCTTAACCCAGGTTCCGAATATCAGTACAGGATCACATACTAGCCAGCAGTGTAGTAATATGCGTTAGGCATACCCTAGCCGCAAATGCCCCTAGAATGACTGAAATACAGGTGGACCTAGTGCACGTTTGGTGATTCCAGGCGCAATTTTTTTTAGAAATTTATTTTAATATCATATAATGTGATTTATATATACATTTCTATTTCTTTATTAGTTTTAGCTCTAAAACTAATTTTAACACTAAAATAGAACTATTTGTAAAGTTATTATGTATTTTAAATAGAGGGATGTTAGACCACTTCCAAAAAAATAAGCCTGCTAAACATTCCAATGAATAAACAGAACCATAAATTTTCAAATTTCCCCAATTACCCAAATCTAAAAACCTTAATTTCATAAAATTCTCAAATCCTCACAGCCCAAAATGAGAAAACCCCACATCCCCAATTTTTTTTCTAAATTCCACCAATTTTAAACTATAATGTTCCAATTGCCTTAACTCCTAACCTAAATTTCCTAATTTTCCTTATTCCCCAAAATTTCCCAACTCAAAATCAAAATTTTGCTAAAATCCTATTTTTTCCATACACAAAATCCAAATTTTCAACATCCTCAAATCTTGTAACCTAAATTTTCCAGTTCTCCTAAAAGCCCCAATTTGTTGTCTATCTCTTGCACGGCACAAAAGGAAACTCAAATTACTTTAAGAAGCCCAACGCAGTGCTTTAAACACCAACAAAACAAAGAAATCAAGAAGAAGATCTCACCAGTTCATGAAAAACTAAGAAATTCGAAAGAGGTATTTTTCATAAATAAAAGCTTTGATATAAAAGAAGTGGGGAAAATGTGCTCCAAGGGGGTTTATAAGACGTGTCAACATACCAAAACACCAATCTTTGAGGTACCAAAATGGGTATGTCACAACATTATTCAAGTGTCAGTAGGGCACATGAATAATGTAGGCTCTCAGGAGTTTCAACTCCCGGTCAAGGGTTTGAGTACCCATAGGTGGTGAAATTCCACTAGCGTGAGTGTGTGGGGGTGTGTGTGCGTGTTTTTTATTATTAAAAAAAAAAAAAAAAAAAAAAAAAAAAGTGCCAGTAGGGCACACCTAGGCAACTGGCACTAAACGCACGCCTAGGGCCTAGGCAAGGTGTAGATTGCCCAAATTCCTAAGCATATGCCAGGAAAGTTTTAACTACACTGCCGGCCAAGCTTGAAAACAATGCCATATGGGGCATATCAGACTACCTTGACCTGTATCTACCAAAAGAAAAAGTTTTAGCCCAAAAAAAAAAAAAAATTTGGCAAAATAGAGGAATATGTAAAACACCATAAATCTATCATTCTATATTCCTAACATGTTTCAATGGTCATCAGACCATTCTTGGATAAGACTGCTGTCTGTCAGCTTCACCAACTAAGAATAAATCAAATAGGCTCTAATCGAACACAAACAAGCATGGTTTGGTGGATTAGGGCCTATTACCTTGAAAGATAACAAAAAGAATATGAAGAAAAATGAAAAAGAACAGTGACGGTTTGTCCTTTTTTATTTTTCCCCAAATGATCCAATTCGCTTCAATTCATCAAATCACACTCAAATCTTGTTTTTGATCCCCGGAGGGCTAGATCTAGTCTAAAATCAGTTTATAAGCTTTCTCCATGGTTGAAATTAAAATTTTAAAAATTTTTAAAAATTTTTAAAAATAAATAAAAGTGGAAAAACCGGAAATTTTGGAAAGAGGGGCTTATGGCTGCATTGGCCTATATTGTGCCAATTGGGGCCCTTTTTCCTCTTCCATTTTTTTTGGGGTGGGCACATTCAGACCTATATCACAACTCATACCTGACCGAAATGGATCCGATACAGACGTATCAGCCCATACAATACCGACAGTATAACAAAGATGCAAAATCTTTCTTGAAGATAGTGCCTAGTAAAGGTCAATACAGTACACCATTATCTTATGTTTCTTTTTCCTTTCTTTAATCAGTACCAGTGTTCAAAGTATTCAGTATCGCTACCAGTTTCACTGCCCGGGATATGGAAACAATATCAATATCGCCCATAATATCGCTGTTAACCGGAAATGCAGGAAAACATGGGAATATGGTAGAATTTTCAGTGAAACTTTAGAAGATGCTAAAATACACATATTTGCATATTTAGAAATAAAAAATTTGCCAAAAAGAATGTATACACTATGTTTCCACTTAATGGTGGCTTAAAAGCATGCGTTGTCATAAGAAACAGTCTAACCATCCCATTGATCCCATCTAACCATCCAATCATCCATCCAAACATCCATCGATATTGCAAAATATCAACAACTCGCAATATTTTGCCAAGAAATCATCAACAACTAGAAAGGAAATGAAAGATTGGAGTCTTGATATCGAGTATGTTGCGACAATGATAATATTGAGATATTATCAATATTGGCAACGACAAATTGAAAACTGCATACAACAATGTGCTCATAAGAAATTTGAAATAGAATTTTTTTTTTTAATAAACAAACTTTCTGTGATATCTCTACAATGGTGATATTAATGAAATATCACCAAGGCACTTGTGATACAAGTGTCATTACACAGACAAAAATATTGGCGATACGCTGGCGATATCAGTACATTGGCAATACAAGCGACACCTAGAATTTATACAATTGAATATATCGGCGATATCGATACGTTGGCGATACTTAGCGATACATTGCTGACATCTGGCATTTCTAATACTACCGGTGTTATTGGCATCGCTACTAGTGTTATCGGTATCGCCAAGCAAGAGATAATGATAATATCGGAGATATTTAGATAATATCAGAGATACTTCAGACAATGATCAGTACTTAATCTATTTTTCTAACTGATTAGTTCTAATCACTGCCACCTTGCCTAGAAGAGGAATCAAGACCAACTATAACTGCATGAACTTGTGCACAGAACTTCTGGGATCCATGCTGGTAAAGTGGGTGGCCAGTGAGACCACAATCCTGATAATTCTAGAACGCAGAGTGGTAAAAGAGGGAAAAAACATGTACTTAAATATAATAGCATAGCATCAAGCTTAATAGCTCACTGATCTGATGAGTTTATGGGGCCAAGACACATTGCTGATAGAAGTGACATGGAGTTTAAGTTGTTACTTCAGTTACCAAGAAATACTACTGTAAAAACAATAGTGATCTGAATAATTATATAATCCTTGTCATTTTCAAAGAAAGAAAAAAAAAAAAACTAAAGTAAACTTTAAAGTATCACACCATGCTCTTCAATGCTTCAATCAGGACCACACGAGCTTTAAACCACAGCATTCCTTCAAACTCCAAGCCCCCATTGCTATTTATCTTCCCATCATTGGTAAAAATATTTTAATGAATTCAAAATTATGAAGATTTCCAACTTCAAAATCATCTGGATCATGAGCTGGAGTAATCTGGCAACGACCGTGATGGAATAGGTAAAAGTACATATGAGTAAAATAAACTGCCCAAACAAAAAGGAATCAAGCGAGAATTTACTCTACAGGGCAAAAGACCAAAATACCAGAAAGACAAGAAAGGAATTTACCTTAACAGCACCAGCCCCAAAATCTGGATCAACAAGTTTAGTGTTGCAAATTATGGGTAGTTTCCTCCCATTGAATGGATGAACAGAAAATTTTCCATGCAATCACCGTGTCAACAAGCATTGTTTCAACTCTGGTCTTGAGCAGATAGGCAAAGGAAGTGAAAATCCCGAACTCCACAGATTTTCATACCCAGGAACCTTTAACAGAGTCCCTCTTTGATATCATTGTAGTGTAGATAGGGACAGACACCAAGTAAATAGATTAGGAATGGGGAAGCAACTCGGTTATATAAACAAATGTAAGAAACAGTTATTTTCACTAGGAGTTACTGGGTACATATGCATAATGCATTGGTATGTCCAATGTTTTAAATATCATTATCGTGTAATGCATCGCACCCTTGGTATACGGATAAATATCGGTTATCGAGTGGTATATATCAGTTGTATCGCGTAATGTATCGCTGTTGTTGGGAAACATGGGAACATTGGGAAATTGGTCAAAATTTTCAATGAAACTTCAGGGATTGTTGAAAAAGACATCAATACACACTTAGAAATCAAAACGTTACAAAAAAAAAAAAAAAAGTGCACATAATGGGGGTTTCCTTTGTACGGGGTCCTAATATATGTGCTTTCCAACTGAACTGATGCAAGTATATTCAAAGTCTATTCATATAATTTATAAACGTAAGAAGACATGTATGAAAATGCAAACAATACATTCAAAAGCAAAAGAAGAATCACAAGATCAGGTTACATACATGTTTAATTTTGTGTTAGGATACAAAGATTGCCACTGATTTGTGAGAAATTGAGAAATTTTGATGTTTCTCAATTTTCCGCAAATTGACCCGTCTCCGCAAAATCTCGAAATCAAAGTTCCAAATACATAAATTTTCATGAAAAACATGAAGAATCATAGATTTGTAACCATTTGATTCTAGTTTAACATGACTTACAACAAAAACATTGATCGAAAATTGAAAATGCTCACTGGATCGAATAGGTGGGATATATCGGCACTACTTGTGTGTTTCGTATCACACAGGTGAGATATAAGATATATCGTGGGATACATCGGCACTACTTGTGTGTTTCGTATCGCACAGGTGAGATATAAGATATATTGTGGGATATATCGGCTGATATCGTCGGTATTTAAAACACTAGGTATGTCTATAGTTTACTAACACACCCGTTCCATACAGGCAGGACCCATTGCTTCCTGATCCATACTATTGATCTGATGGAGCCCACTGTGTGTGGGGGATGCCCAAAAATCTTCCAGATTAGATTCTAACCCTTCAATCAGTGTCCTACAAATAGTCAGTTAACAAGAAAACAGCAACTGAATGGAAAAAGGCCACAGGTTGGATGGCTAGAATCTGTACTCTAGCAGATTTCTGAGATATCTTCGTTCAAGGTGTGGCCCATCAAATCAACTGCCTGGATCAATGAACTACAGCCCCACTTGTATGGACTGCGCACTTCAATAAACTACACAAGCATCGATGCATCTGTACCCAAAAGTTTCTCTATCTGGCAGCAACCTGCCCACCTAACTTCATCATTAAAAGAGCACGGCATACCTCAATATCAGAAATAGCCGTCCACAAGACACAATCCCGATTCACCAGCCGGTGATCCCTGCAAAACAGGCGGTAAGAAATCAGAAGCCTTTGAAAGAATACACAAAGTGAGACGTGAGTCTCTAAAGCATCAGAGGCAGATTCTGGCTTCAGGGGGAATGGTCTTCATAAAGACTAGATATTTGAAAAAAAAAAAAAAAAAAAAAAAGGAAGACATTCTGCTGGTGAAATAATATCCATTAGTATCAGCATGCAACAGTTATGGTGAAGCAAACAAAATTCACATATGCAAGTAATGTTATCAAGAATCAATCAATTGAATGGTCTCTGATCAAGCAGCCCCATAAATAAGACCCTCTCCGTAAAGCCTAACAACAGCCTCAGTTACAGCCTTTGATCTTTTCTCATCCATTGTGAAGCACTGATGCAGGAAAGCAACAACAAAAATAACATCAGAATAATCTAATGAAACAGATACTTCTATTGAGCAGCATTATTAGTTCTTCTTAACTGAAATATAGTATCACGAATACAGAATCCTAACATCGCAAGGCCAATCAAGAGAGGCACCCAGCTGATGTTCCTGTTTTAGCATGGTACCTCCATATTCCTTTTCATTTCCAAACCTTTTTTGCCACAAGATCAAGGAAAAGCACAAGCATTTAAGGTTAGTTAATGTTAAGGTAAAAATTGCAGAAAAAGACATTTACACTCCTTAGAAAGCTGAAACAGATTGACAAAAGATTCAAACTCACTTCTAACACAAACTACCGATATCATGCCTGGTTAATTTTCTTTCATGCATAATCTTCTTGGCATCACACATACATAAGCCAGTTTCAAATATGAATTAAGTAGAAAAATACTAAATCATAAATCATCATCTAAGCCTTATCCCAACTCCCTAGTAATTGGGGTTGGCTCCACAAATCATGGGTAAATTTCCACTTGCTTGAGAATCATCATCATCATCATCTAAGACTTACCCCAACTGATTGTGCAATCCTGCTCCTCCCTAAGACACCGGCTTACATACTTCTTCCCATTTTACTAAATGGAATTTATGGTTTTCTTCCGATCCTCGCCATAGAAAATCCCACTTTAAACTGCTTTATCTAGCAAGGAAATTGATAAATTATAGCTCCAACTGAACATAGGAAAAAAAAAAAAACACCACATTACAGAAATGTTATTAAATAATTGGAACCTGGGTTGCTATTACAGCATGGTCCATGCCCGGAACCCACAGTATTGTAACCAGACATCCTCCGCCAATGAATAACCATATCCTGCATATGGAAGTATTTAAAGAAAGCTTACAAAAGTTGGTTTGAGAAAACAATTGGAACAAAAAGGAAGAAGTTATCACTATACCTGTATCGCAGCAGTAAGTCCATGACCTATATGGAAGACTCCAGTCACATTTGGAGGTGGAAGAACCTGCAGCAGTAGCAGATATCAAAGCAGAAACAGAGTTAAGGAAAATCTACAAGTACAAGAATAATTAGCATTTCAAAAACCATATACTTAGCAGGAAAGAATACTAAGACTCTCTGCACAAAGTAAGGGACACAGAGACCAATTCAGCTGACAAAAAAAAAAAGTCTGCAATTTCTGCAAGACTACATATAATGCAGATCACCCATTTTTCTTTAATGGCAATTATGCAGATCACTGGTTACAGATGATTTCTTAGACAATGTTCAGCGCAGGAGAGAGTAAGAGAAGAAGAGAGACAAATTAGAGAGAGAGAGAGAGAGAGAGAGAGAGAGAGAGAGAGAGAGAGAGAGAGAGAGAGAGAGAGAGAGAGAGAGATGCTCAAAGAATCACTGTCTAATCAACATGGAAACAAGGCAAGGGCTTTGCTAGTAGCCGGCAGTGAAGCTGTAATCATGTGGAGCCTCCTTGGAAGGAACCCAGAAACACTAGCCCACAATACAAAAGAAAGTAGACATTCTAGTGGCAGCTTCCACACGAAAGACAAAATCTAGTAAGAACCCCTCCTTTGCAAACCCATCAGCCACCTTGATGGCTCAACTGAAAACCAAGAAGCGAAAAGGTTTTTCTGTGTATTTGAGACAACCCAATGGGGTCGAATATATAGAGATTACAACCATCCATACAAGGAAAGTAATAAACGTAGAATCCCCTATCTATAGAAACAAGATATATAAGGTAACAAGATATACAAGGTATATGAGGTGTCTAACATCCCCCCTCAAACTAATGCTGGTCATCGACAAGTAATAGTTTGCCAACAAGAAACGAGTGGCGTGCAGACGTGAGGGACTTGGTGAGAATGTCAGCAATCTGATCATGAGATGCCACATGTGGAAGAGAAATGAGCCTAGACTGAAATTTCTCGCGAATAAAGTGACAGTGATCAACTTCAATATGCTTCGTCCGTTCATGAAAAACCGGGTTAGAGGCTATCTGAATGGTACTGAGATTATCGACATGGAGTGGAGTAGGATTCTGTAGAGAAATGCCCAAGTCTGAAAGAAGTCCACGTAACCAGACAAGCTCACTACACGCAGCGGACATCGCCCGATACTCGGCTTCTGTACTCGATTTGAAAACAGTGGTCTGCTTCTTACACTTCCAAGAGATGAGAGAAGTGCCGAGAAAAACACAGTAGCCAGTGGTAGATCTTCGCGTGAGAGCGCATCCGGCCCAATCATCATCCGAATAAGCACGAAGGTCTAGAGTCACCGTGGAGGAGAAGAACAAAGATCGATCTAGAGTTCCACGAAGGTACCGTAGGATGCGCAACACCACAGTCATATGAATAGTCCGAGGAACAGAAACAAATTGACTGACGACTTGGACAGCGTAGGCAATATCAGGGCGAGTCATAGTTAAGTAAACCAGACTCCCAACCAGACGGCGGTATAAATCAGGCTGTGCAAGTAGATCGCCATTGTCACGGCCATAGTGAAGGTTAAGTTCTAAAGGAGTCTGAACCGTTTTCTGATCCGTCAATGATGCCAAGGCGAGAAGATCCTTGGTATACTTACGCTGGCTAATCAGAATCCCACGGTTGGAACGTGAAAATTCAAGTTCAAGAAATTATGTTAGATGGCCAAGGTCTTTTATCTTGAAGGATGATTGCAGAACTTTCTTTAAAGCCGAAATGCCAGTAGTATCGCAACCAGTCAGTAGAAGGTCATCAGCATAAACCAGAACAATAACAATGCCGTAAGCAGTGGTGCGCAAAAATAAGGATGGGTCATTACTACTTTGAGTAAAGCCAGCACCCGTAACCACATTGTGAAAGCGTTGGAACCATGCCCGCGGTGCCTGTTTGAGGCCGTACAGGGCTTTCTTTAGGTGACATACCTTATCGTCTGGAATTAAAGAGCCAGGAGGAGGTTTCAAATATACGGTTTCTTTGAGGTCTCCATGAAGAAAGGCATTTTTCACATCCATCTGAGAGAGTGGCCATGAGCGAACAGAAGATATAGCCAAAAGAGTACGAATAGTTTTCATCTTGGCCACAGGAGCAAAAGTCTCATCATAATCAATTCCATATTCCTATTTGTATCCCTGAGCGACAAGTCGAGCCTTGTATCAATCCAATGATCCATCAGACTTGAGCTTGACAGAATAAATCCATTTGCTACCAATTAGTTGTTGGTTAGTGGGTCGAGGGACAATGTCCCGCGTATGGTTATCATCCAATGCCGCAAGTTCTTCTGCCATCGCCTTCTTCCAACAATCATGAGTGGCTGCCTAAGAATATGAAGTAGGAATAGAAACAGTATCCAGAGTAGCATTCATGGCAGACATAGAGCATATCAAGCGATCAGGCGCTCGATGTTCACGAGCAGAACGACGTATCGAGGTAGGTTCAGGATCCACAAAGTTCGGGTTGAGTAATAGGTGGTGGATCTGTACGTAGTCGACGTGAGTAAACCTGCAATGGACGAGGGAGAGTACTCGAGGCAAACGGAATTTCAGGAAAGGTGGTTAGACCAGAAGATTTTGGAGTGTGCGGAGGAAGAAAAGATGAATGAAAGGCAATATGTTCAAGAAAAACAACATGTCATGAAACCCGAACACAACGAGAAACAGGATCATAACATCCAAAACCCTTTTGAGTTTCCCCAAATCCCAAGTACATACATTTGACCGATTTTAGAGATAGTTTATTACGTTCACGTGGAGCCAAGTGAACATAACAAATACAACCAAACACACGGAGTGTGGAATATGCAGGAGGTAAGCCGGTGAGAACAAAGAGGGGGATTTACCATTCAGAACTTTGGTTGGCATCCCGTTAATCAAGTAGACTGAATGTAACATGGCTTCCGCCCAAAAAGAACGAGGAACACTCATAGCTGTCATCAGGGTGTTGGCAGTTTCAACAATATGACAATTTTTCCGTTCAGCCACCCCGTTCTGTTGTGGAGTATCAGAACAGGTGGTCTGATGAATAATCCCATGACCTTGAAGAAATGTACGAAATTCGGTTGAGAGATATTCCCCCCCTAAGTCAGAGCGGAGAGTTTGAACTGGAACCCGAAACTGAGTTTTCACCATAGAGTGAAATAACTTGAATTTTTCAAAAACCTATGACTTTGATTGCAGATAGTAAATCCAAGTGTACCGTGTGAAATCATCAATGAATATAACAGTATCGTAACCCAGAGAGAAACATAATTGGTGATGGACCCCAGACATCCGTATGGACAAGTTCAAACATATAAGATGATTTTGTAGTACTTAAAGAAAAAGGGAATACACTTACTTTTTGAAAGACAACAGGAAGAACAAGAGTAATCCAGATCATTTTTATTAAGAGAAATATTCCCTAACATGCCAGACGAAATTAACTGAAGTAACCGATCCGAATGTGGATGACTCAGGCGAAAGTGCCACAGTTTCCACAATTTATTTGCTGAAGTAATATCTGATGAAGATGGAGAAAATAAACAACGAGCCGAAGTGACAGATGGATCAAAGTCCAGCACGTACAGACGACCATGCCGCCTACCCTTCCCAAGTACCTTCCCCGTTGTCAGATCCTGCACAAAACAACAGTTGGGAAGAAATATGACTAAGCAGTTATTGGATGTGAGTTGACCAACTGAAATTAAATTGGAGGAGAGGTTAGGGACATGAAACACAATACGAAGAGTGAACTGGCGATGAGCAGAAGGAGAGAAAATCAATGATCCAACGGATTGAATAGGTAGTCTAGTGTCATCCGCAGTAGAAATAGCCTGATTGCCGGTATAGGGACGAATGTCACGAAGATAGGATACATCATCGGTCATATGATTGGAAGCACCCGAATCGAAGAACCATGTAGAAGATGGGGATATACCTGACATACCAGCGGTAGAAAGGGCCTGAACAATTTGTTGTAGCATCGCAGGAGTCAACGGAGATGAAAGACCTTCAGCAGAAGTAGTAGATGCAGAATCACTAACAGATGGCTCGGAAGAAATAGTGATAGCCGTAGCAGAAAGAGCACGACCACGACCACGACCACGACCACCACGTCCACGGCCGAAAGAAGATGCATAAGCTCGTGTACGGCAGTCCTGAATACCATGACCAGTCCGTCGACAATAAGTGCACCATTCCTTGCATTGAGCGACAACATGACCCACCTTGTTGCACCTGCGACAAGTCAAAGGAGAGGAACCAAAACCACGTGTGGTGGAGTTGTGGACACAGCAAGCACCATATCAGATGAGGCCGGAGTTGAGAAAACTTTCAGTCGTTGTTCCTCAGCCAATAAATCATTAATAACCGAATTCAATGAAGGAATAGGGCTACGGTTCAAGAGAGCAGCCCGACAATGCTCAAATTCCGGACGCAGCTTCATAAGAAACTGTCGAACTTGCGCACTCTTGCGCATAGTTTGGAATATCTTAAAATCATGATGAAATGTTGGATCCATCATAGTCATCTCAGTCCAAATTGAGACAATTTTGGAGTAAAAAGATTGAATACTGTCATCACCCCGAGTAAGGTGAACGAGTTCCTGTTCCAGGCGGTATAACCGAGCCGCATTACTCTGTTGATAAATTGTCTGGAGATGATCCCACATTGCCTTAGCAGTGTGATCAGGTGTGAGGCCAACAGCAATGGACCGATCGACGAAATCGAGAATCCAGGTAATAATCCATCCATTTTTCATTTCCCAATCAGCTAATTTGTCGGCATCTGTGGAAGTGGGGATAGTAACAGATCCATCAATTAATCCCCACAAACCACGACCCTTGAGGAAGTTCTGAAAATGGATGGCCCATAGAAAATAGTTGGTACCATCAAAACTACAACGTGGGGCCTTTGTACGTGATGAGTTATTCTTCATTGATCTGAAGTGATGTAAGCACCCAAGGAGTGGCAACGGAAGAAAAGTTTAGATGTACCGTACAGTAGGAATAGCAACAGGGGCTCCGGTTCTGGAGTAACAGATGAACAGGTGCGGAACAGAGGAACGGATCTTGGTCTGGAGCTGGATTAACAGAGGAGCGTGGGGCGCTGGAGTGGGTTCTGGATCTGGAACTAGATCTGGATCAGGAGCTGGAGGGGCGTTGGAGTCGGAGTTGGAGTTGGATCTGGATCTGGGCGAAGTTGAGCAGAGGGATGCAGGTGCACAGGGGGCGCTGGTGAGCAGAGGGACACAGATCTGGATCTAGACACAGGTGAGCAAAGGGACGCAGATCTGGATTTGCACGCCGGTGAGCAAAGGGACGCAGGTGCGCAGGTACACAGAGAGGTCGGACGAGGAAGGTGCGCAGATGGGTCGAGCAGGGGCGCAGAGAGATCGAACGAGCAGAGAACAGAGGGGCCGGACCAGCAGGGAGCAGAGGGTTCGGACGACGGGAATCGGGATGATGCAGTGGCGGTCGGATCTGACAGGTGATGCTGGTTTTGAGATCAGTGGCTTTGATACCATGAAAACCAAGAAGCGAAAAGGTTTTTCTGTGTATTTGAGACCGGTGTTCGAGTTGTCGGTATCGCTACAAGTTTCGCTGGCCGGAGATAAAGATATAATATCGTTATCGCCGATAACCGGAAATGCAGGGAAAAATGGGGAAACATGGAGAAAATGGTGGAATTTTTTAATGAAACTTCATGACATGCCTAAATACACATATTTACATATTTAGGAATGAAAAAATTGCAAAAAGAATGCATTAAATAAGAAGTTTCCATTTAATGGGGGCCAAAAGGCATGCGTTTTTGTAAGAAATCACTCAAATGCAAGCTTATAACAATTAAGATATGCAAAAGTAAATGAATTAGAAAAAAAAATACACATTTCTGACCACATTTCATCCCCACATAGAATGAAGCTCAAGTGGACCACACCACATGAAACAATGGTAATAATGATTTTCACAGTTGAAACCTTAGTAGGGCCTACAGTGATGCTTATTTGTCATCCAAAGACATGAACAAATGAAAAACACAAAAAACAGGCTGATCCAGATTTTCTTTGGCCTCATGAAATTTTAGACGGAATAATTTCAATTCACACTAGTTCCCGTGGTGAGGTCCACTTGAGATTTGGATATACTTGGTTTTTGGGCTAAAGCCCTCAAATTATCTGTTAATATAGATGGGCAGAGTGGATAAAATATGTAAATTACGGTGGACCCCACATAATTTACTCAGTACGCAACACATGTACTCGAGTTGGTATGGACGCAGCTTAGCTACGACGGGTTAAGCAGCAAGACTTGCCACCGAAGTGACGTGGAGTGGTTATCTGGCCCCACCATGGTTTATGTTTTGTATCCACACTGTCCAACCATTTGAAGATATCATTTTAGTGTACATTACAAAGAATGAGTCCGATCCAAATCTCTAATGAACCACACCACATGAAAGTAATAATGATTGGATATCCACCGTTAAAATCCTCCTAAGGCCCCCTGTACTATTTATTTGATATCCAATCTGTATGATTAGGCCATACAGACCTAGATGAGGGGAAAAATCAAATATTAGCTTGATCCAATACTTTTATAGGTCCCAAAAAGTTTTTAATGGTCTACGTTCATTCAACACTGTTCCTGTAATGTGGTCGACTTGAGATTGGGATATACCTCATTTTTGGTCTCATACTATAAGGTGGTCTCGAAAAATAGATGGACGGTGAGGATATAACACATACATCATGGTGGGGCCTACAAAACATTATGGTGGCCCAACGAATTGTTTAACAGTGAAAATCATTATCTCCGCTGCTATTTGTGGTGTGGTCCAGATGATCTTTGGATATGATTCATTTTCTGGATAATGCCCTAAAATAATCTCTAAAAATAGATGAACGGTGTAGATATAATAAATACATCATTGTGGGGTCCATGTAACTTTAATCTCCTTTGAACCGTTCGTACAACTCGGAGCTCGAGGAGCGTCAGTGCTCGTCTGCGCACGACACGTACCTGCACTAGCTGAGCCTATATAGCTATTGTGTGCTACATCGACTAATCTACTTCCCTTTTCTTATAAACCGGCACCGACAATGGCGATTTCCACGATTTTTCCTTTAAAACTGTCGAAAATCTCTCACCAAATTCAAATTTTTTTTCAAATCCCAAAAAGCTATTCTAAGGGGGTTTTAGGTTTTTGTTCTGTGAAATATCACCCTATTGACCACGATTGGCCAACAAACCAAATGAAGGCCACTCCTTGAGGTAGATCTCGAGCAAAAAAGGTAAGAGAGCTTCTTCTTCTTCTTCTTCTTCTTCTTCTTCTTCTTCTTTTTTTCTATTTTTTTTTTTTTTTCGAATAAGAGGTCGTCGCCTAATGTCTAAATGAAAACATGACATTTGTTTTGCCTATTTTATCGAAATCTCTGAGGGTGGTTGGTGATTTGGCGATGATCGATAATATCGGCGATAATATCGAAAATATCGGCGACATCCAGAAGAGAAACGAAATATTGGGGTTTCGGTATCGCGGGTCTGGCGACACCGATAATATCGGCGATATTATTGATTTCTCGCCGATAACTCAAACACTGTTCGAGACAACCCAATAGGGTCGAATATATAGAGATTACAACCATCTATACAAGGAAAGTAATAAACGTGGAATCCCCTATCTATAGAAATAAGATATACAACATAACAAGATATACAAGGTATGTGAGGTGTCTAACAAGATATACAAGGTATGTGAGGTATGACAAAGAAATTTCATAACAAGGATAGATCTAAAGATACCCAAAAGAGACTTGGCAAGATTCATGAAAAATGATCACTCTTTTCCACTGGCTTAATAACATTGAAGAATTTCCTTCCATTACAAGAACCCCAAAAGAGACTTGGCAAGACTTCCACTAAGGACCTGTTTGGTTTTCCAATTTTCTATGAAAAGCAAGTAAATGAGCCATCATTATCATTTCCAAGTGTTTGTTTCAAGAGGAATTATGGCTTGTAAAACAGGAGTCAAATACACTTGTAAAGGAAGTAGGCAGAGTAAATTATAATCATTGCATTTTCAAATTATAAAACTACCGTTTTTACAGTGATTTTTGGGTGAAGTGAACAAGGTAGGAAAATCATCATTGTAGTCAAATATAAGTGATGTCACCACATAATTACAAGAGTAAATAATCATTACACTGGAATCCAAATCACATGGTAAATGGAATCAATTGGAATTGGAATCCTCAATTGTGTTTGGATGCCTGTAAGTAGCATACATTGGAATCTAAAAATTGTGTTTGGATGTCTGTAATTGAAATTTATTAAGTAAATCAGTTTTAACACCCCAAATTTGTATATGTGACATTTGACATAATAATTGTAATAAGCCCATTGAAATATATGCTTTGGTTGGAAAAAATAAATAAATTTGTGAGCCTCCAGTAGGCCATAAAAGTGGGCCCACTTTCAAAATTCCAGCCATTTCTAGCATTCGTATATGATTCCAAGCCTTTTAAGAGGATTCCAATTCACATGATTTTGTTGCATTTCATTTCATGTTGATTCCAATTACCACCGTTTACCATCAACCAAACGACCCATTTCGCCCATGTGCATCCATTTAACACCAATTACAACCATTTACCATCAACCAAATGACCCCTAAAACAAATAACCCTTATTTGATAGTATGACATCCAATGCTAGCATTGACCTAATGAGGTTCACTCTAGGCAACATCTGATGCGGCATTGATGTGATGCCACCCTTATTCAGCTAAGACTCCAGATGAACTAAGATGAGGTTCGGATGTACATGATAAACATGACTAGTGTATGAAAGAAAAAAAAAAAAAAAAGGAAATTCGATCAAGGAGGGCCTAGATAGATAGCTCTAGTAACAGGCCATGATGTAAGGAAGAAGAGGATTTCTGGAGACATCTTATATTCCCAAGTAAATCGAAAATTTTGAGAGGATACAATGAGAGTATAAATAAGAGATAAAGACACCCCTCAACTTATGTACACTCAGCAATTATAGCCTGACAGAGCAAAACAAAAAACATAAGTAAACACATTTATGGTATCTCAAAATCTAAGGGCCTCAATGAGTCGGTTTCGAGTCAGGTCATATGGTACCCAACTACCTGTACCCAGGCTAACTGGGTTTGTGGCCTGCTGGGTTTGGGTCTAGTTCTTGAAGACCTGGACCCAAATCCAATCAGGTTTGGGTACCCATCAGGTCTTTGGATCTAGGTTTCGAGTAGGGTTCAAGACAAATGAGAACATTTAAATGGTTGGGCCCACCTGATGGATGGATTAGATTGCACAAACAAATGCCACTTTTGACAAGCGCATGGTGTGTAGACGGGATCCCTTACAAGTGTGTGGCTTAGAAAACCTCATTTCTTTTGTTAGAATGATCAATATATATTAACTATATATAATTTTACTATAAAAATTAACTGGACCTAACTAGACCCAACCCGACAACATTAACCAGGTCCATCACACCCAACCCAACTTTAACTGTGTCTATCACAGGGACCCGAACCCAACTAGATCTGATTTTTAACCAGGTCCAAAAGGTGAGACCTGAACCCAAGCAGATTTCTTAACGGGTCTAATAAATGGGATTGTACCCGTTAAATTGTGTAGGGTCCATCGGGTACCCGTGGATCCAGGTACCCATTGACAGCCCTATCAATATCCCATTTTTGTTTAAAGTTTAACTAAATATCAATACATAGAAAAGGACGAACATAAGGCTTATCCTTCTGACAGTGAATGGTGAGCAAGAACGTAGAAGGTGCATTTCAAATTCGGCACTTACAATCACAAATGGGGGTTAGGAGCTGTGAGCATCAGCAACAAAGAAACCTGATTTCTCCCACCATTCATACCATCTACATAACCAAAAATAGTAAACAAGGAATACATGTTAGAACCATGGTTAATTCAATACTTAAAAGACCCTAAAGACAACATAATACTCACACTTTCTCTACAGCACTTGGACTATATTGCTTTTCCATTTGAGAAGAAAGTTATTTCTTCTCGCCAGCAGGAGTCACAGGGTCAATATAATCCTCAGGCTTCTCCTCACCATCATCTCTCCTGTGATTTTTCCATTCACTCTTCTTTAATGCATTAGACAGTTTTTGTTCCTGGAGGGCATCACATAGGGATGAGCCAAGAGCAATTTCCATTGCAAGCACAAGAAGAACAAAAAGATTTCGGCCATCCCTGGATCATTACCTAACTCTTGGCCACTTCTGATTTTTGTGCAGCGTTGAGCTTTTTCAGCTCTCTCTCTCTCTCTCACCCAACATGGGAAAAGATATTACAGTCACTCTCCAGTTAAACTAACACTTCACTAAATCAAACAGAACGTGTTTTATTAATTGTTGAGCTTTTTCTAACCTATAGAATCTGAAAGACTGAAAATATAATCTACAATACGAGGTGACACATTCACTATTTATTCAACACACATGCACAAAAAGAAAAACTAATCAACTGCATATGCTATGTAGATCACATTGGCAGTAACTTTATATCAATCATACATAACTGATAGCTCTGTAACCAACAGAGTAGAGATGAAAATTTCAACAAACCATTTCCTCCTTTTTCCTTTCCAAATCTTCTTATTGTTGTACCAACCATAGAAGCAGACTAATGCAGGGGCATTTTCACACGGGGCTCAAGTCGGGTGTCTGTGGGATACAGGGGCACACTCGGGGTGGGAAGCCCATGTGAGGAGGGTGACTCGTGTGAGGCGGAACCCATGTGATGTGGGGCCCACGAGGGGGGTTCAGCCGAGGACCTAACCTATGGGATGTGGGGCCTGGGCTATGAGATAAAGGGATTAATTTGTTACTCTCTATCAGTTCGAGTTTTTAGAGCAAGTCGTTAGTTGTCCTGCATCATAGACATTATTCAAAATTTGATCTAACAAAGGAAAGAACATACCTGCTCAAAGAAAATGAATCCTATTGCCAACTCCATTAAATGGTTATCAGATATGAATCTCATCATATTCTTTGCAAAACCATGACCACTGATTCTCTAGATCGAATTATGAATTCCATAAATAGTATACATGGTTCATCAATTTTATAAAGACCAAAGAAGATATGATTTCAGATTTTCCCTGCTGCCTTGCAGGCGATTACTTGTGGAACGCTGGCCATGGGAAAAAATATATATATATATTCCTCAAGAAGAAAAAATTCCGAAAGCTTGTCCACATGAACCTTAAACACTATTCAATTTGCATAAACAAAGTAACAAACTAAAAATCAATCATCATCATCATCGTCTAAGCCTTATCCCAATTAATTGGGTCAGCTATATAAGCCTGTTCCACACAAACTAAAGTCAATATGAAATACACACACACACACACACACACAAATTGTAACCTAGATCTCGCAGATATTTTGATTCCAGCCAACAATGACACTATAGCCTCAATCGGATTGATTCTTAACAAATTAGTATCCACACTTTGTGAGGGAAGCCCAAGTTCAAGGCATTGTTGATCTTGTAGTGTCGAAAATACCACAGATTTCACATAAATCCATTATTCCATTTCAAATCATAATTCAAATGAACTGTGATTTAATCTTTTAGATGGAAGTAATTCATAATCATCCAGTTAGGATTGATCTAAAACAGCCCATACTGTATACGATTCAGATGCCAACTGTTAAACAACATATTAGAAACACAGCACAGCCAATCACAAATGTCACAAAATCCCCAGTTATTTGAGGATGTTTAATACTCTGGCTGTGTATGATGCTTGATACACAGCCAATTAGGTACACATGGAATACATTAACTCAAATTAAACTGAATAAATTGCGGAATGCACTTAAAAATAATAATAATAATCAAATTCGTTGTACATTGTATAATCCTAACCTCTGATTTATGGACACTTGTTTGTTGGTATAAGACAATTGGATGCTTTGCATTTTCAACTGTCCAATAAATGTCCACAAATCTAATAGTAGAATAATTGAATAAGCGCAATTTTTGGTTCATGATACATCTAAGTTGGTATACATTATTTGGATGGTTTAATTTGAATTAATTGTATGCAATTTCTCAGTAATTTATAAGCGCTTGTGTATCATCCATCACAATCTGCCAGAGTATTAAAGTTTTCTCTATGACATGAAATAGACAGTGGATCTACATTTTTATGCTATTCAAAAATATACCAATATGTAGATTCTTTTTTTTTTTTTTTTTTGAGAAGTTAATCAGAGGATAAAATTACTTGAATTTTCACATAAAAATTAATATTTCTCAAAATTGTACTTCACGAAATCAAAAGTGCAATGCATTTGCCTTTGCTTTCATTCTAATTATATGCAGCCAAATGTTCAGACGTATTTGCGATATCGATGATATCGATAGTATCGGCCGATACTATCGGTACCCGGATATCGGTCGATATGTCGTTAAATATCGCATTGTATCAGCGATATGTCGATACAAAGCCGTTATATACTTATTTGTATCGACGATACCGTATCGATATCGTCGATAGTATCGATACAGAGAGAGGGGTTTTCGTTTTTTTAGCAAAAAATCAAATTAAAAATAAATAACAGATTCCTCATACATGTTCTTCTTCTTTTTGTTATCCTCCTCCTCCTCTCTCTCTCTCTCTCTCTCTAGATTCCTCATACATGTTCTTCTTCTTTTTGTTATCCTCCTCCTCTCCCTCTCTCTCTCTCTCTCTCTCTCTCTCTCTCTCTCTCTCTCTCGTGCACCAGAATACGTTTTGGAAGTGACGCCTCCGGTATCGGTCGGTGCTGTAAAAGATCTGTAAGCCCCACCATACCGTGGGTGCTTTATCGACGCCGTTCATTCATTTTAGGGTACGAGCCAAAAAATAGGAAGGTATAAATATCAGGTGAAACACACCACATGAAACAGATATCGTTAAAGGCCAACCATTAAAAACTTCCTAGGACCCACTATAATATTTACTTGTCATCCAACCCGTTGATTAGGTTACACAGACCTGCATGAAGTGAGAACATAAATATCAACTTCATCCAAACCTTTTGTAACCCCAATAAGTTTTGAATGATGGACGTTCAATCAATAGTCAGCGTTGAGTCACCACTGTTTTAGGGTCGTGCCTTAAAATGAGCTCAAAAAATGAATGGACAGCATGGATAGAACACATGGGCTCACATAGCTTTTTGAGATCATAGTGGTAGACTGAGTGAAAGATACCTCGTTTAACGCTGAGGTCTTGGTATCGATCCTAGTAGGGTGGCTAACAGAGAAGTGTGAACTAAAAGTGGGTGTAGTAACAAGCTTTTTAAAAAAAAAAAAAAAAAACCCTCATAAAGACTTGCTACCGAATCCGGTTGGTGGCTCATGCGAGCCCCCACACTGATGTTTATTTGAAATCCACCCGGGCAGGGATAAAAAATCAGCTTCAAAAGTCATTCAGGTAGAAAACATGATTGGAAAGTTTGTATATGCAACACACTCACCTTCCAATATGTTTGCCAACGTGTGGCCCATTTAAATCAAGGATGGATCAGGTTTTTAAGTCTTATGCTTTAATTTTAGTATGGCATCTAATCGTTGGAGTGAATTTTGTATAATAATAATAATAATAATAATCATCATCGCCTTGTAAAAATCAAGAGTGTGTATCTTACCTTATCTTTTCTGTTGTCGGGTATTATTTTGCCTTACGTTAACCCTACATAAAAATCAAGTGTGTATGTCTTACCTTAGGTGGACCACACCACAGAAAACAGTCATGGTTGAATCCCCACCATGAAAAACTTCATAAATTCCACCGGAATGTTTATTTGCCATCCAACATGTTGATAAGGTCTCAAATACCCAGATGAAGATACCACACAAATATTATCTTGATCCAAAGCTTTTGTGGTTTATAAGAAGTTTTTAGTGGCCAATCACTACTGTTTTCTGTACTATGGTACATCCGGGATTTGGAACTGCTTCATTTTTAGAATCATGCCCTAAAATGAGTTTTCAATCTGGATGGATCGCGTGGATGTAGTCCATACATTACGGTGGGCCCCACAGTCAGGGGTCCCTCCAACCTCTGTGGATCCCGGGTCTCACCTAATCGGCTCCCTAGGTGGCTGATCCGCTTCCGTTAATGGTGGCGGCATTTTGAACATGTCTCGGCCCAAATCCACTGATCAGATGGGCCTTGTTTAAGGAAATCGACACTGAGGAAAAAGATGGCCCAATGGTATGCATTCAATGGACCTTGATTTCTGTCGCAGGGCAAGTTGACAGCCTGATAAGTGGCTTGCCCGTCAGGAACGGCTCCTCATTCATAAAATGATTGCATAGCATACTGAGTAAATTCTTTGGGGCCCACATGTAGGGCCGCACACGAACCGAGTTGGCTCGGTTAGCTCACTCGACTCGACTCGACTCGAAAAAGCTCAATTCAACTCAGTTCAAAACTGAGTTTAAGCCAAGTCAAGCTGATTTTTTAAGCTCGAAAAAATTCCGAACCGAGTTCGAGCTTGCCCGATCTCGACTCGACTCAGATCAAACCAGTTCGGTGACTCGGTTACTTTGATATTGATGTTGCTCACCAAGTGTTTGATGAAATGACTCAGTGAAGTGTGGCCGGTGGCAAGGAAGGTATGCATATGAAACAAATACCCTTTTTTTTTTTCTTGATTCTTATGTTGCTTAGAAGGTGTTTGATGAAATACCTGTAAAACCACCGCTACTGTTTTACATATAGTGAAATTTTAAAGGTCTAATCCATGTGTTTGTGAAAATGTTGCACAAGCGAATTCGGCTCGAACTTGGCTCAAACTAACCTGAGCTGCTAACTAAACCGAGCCGAGCTGGCCAATCAGGCTCAAGGACCGAGCTGATCTAAGTTCGAGCTGGGGTCAACAAGTGGCCAAGTCGAGTCGAGTTGTACCCAACTCAACTTGGTTCAATTCGTGTACACCTCTACCCACATGCATGTATGTTTCTTATCTACACCGTTCATCTATTTTTCAGATCATTTTAGGTCATGATCCCAAAATTGAAACATATCCAAAGCTTAAGTAAATCAAACCACAAGAAACAGCGGGGACAATGACACCCACCGTTGAAACCTTCCTAAGACCCACATTGATGTTTATTTGTCATCTAATTTGCTCACAAGGTCACACAAACATGGAAGAAAGGAAAACACAAATATCAGCTTGGTCTAAAATTTCTTTAGCTCCCCAAAAAATTTTATTGGTAGGCGCCCAATCTTGCTATTTCTTGTGGTGTGGTCCACTCAAGCTTTGGATATGGTTCAATTCTAAGTGCCTGTTTGGCCGGGCAAATTGGATGGGATTGGAAGGGATTGGAAGATAGATCCCGGGATTGGCTAGGCGTGCCAAACAGACACGGGATCCTGATCCCGGATATAGCAATCCCATGGATCTTAAGACAATCCACTGACATCACCATCATTACCTTTAAATCCTATCCAATCCACCCTAATCTCTTCAAAATTTCCTGGGATGTGTTTGATTTGAGGGATTGAAAGGGATTGGAAGGTTTAATCCGGGGATTGGCTGGGCATTCCAAACAGACCGGATATTGCAATCCCGAGATATAGCAATCCCATAGATCTTGCACCAATCCACTGACGCAGCTATCATTACCTTGAAATCCGTGCAATCCACTCTAATACTATCCAATCCGGTCCAAGCTGCCCGGCCAAACAGGCCCTAAGAGTATGCCCTACAATGATTTGGTAAAACGGATGGATGGCATGTACATAGTGGGCTTCACGGAAGTTTACTCAGTACACAATCCACTCCCTCAATCTCTTCCCCTTTTCTCTTCAGCTTTGCGTAGGTGCACACATTTAATGTATGCCTAAAAAAATATTCAGGCTGGTCTAAAATTCGGATGGACCCCATGTGCGCTAAAGAAATAGACGGTTAAAGGCACTCAGATTAGTGACGGTGGGAACCAAGGTCGGTGCTATAGGACCCACCGTCATGTATGTGTTTTATATCCATCCATTTTTCCATTTCATTTTAGAGCATGGGTCCAAATAAGGCAGGTCCAAATCTCAGGTGAATTACATCACAGAAACTGTGGTAATTGAACGCCCACCGGCAAAAACTCCCTAGGACTCACTATAATGCTTATTTGTCATTCAACTATTATTTAGTTCACATGCACCCAACGAAGGAGAAACATAAATAACTACTTCATTTAAAACTTTTGTGGCCCACTGTTGTAAACTTCCTAAGACCACCTATAATATTTCTTTGCCATATTAGGTCACATGGACCAAGATGAAGGGAAAATACAAATATCAACTTCCTCCAAAACTCTTGTGGCTCCTAAGATTTTTGTACTTTTTTCTTTTTTCCTCGGTGGACATTAGGGCTATTAACATTCAACGGTCCAGCTGAGGTAGGCTCTGGCCCAACTTTTAAACTGTTTTGGGCTAAGCTTGATTGGCCTGCTCTATTCAAAATTTTTATTTTGAGTTACTCATTACCCTATAGTGTACTATGAGGGCCACCTTGATGGATTTGTCTAATCATTCACACCATCCATCCATTTTATTAGCTTATTTTATGTCATGAGCCCAAAATTGAAGCATATCTTAAGCTCAAGTGGATTGTACCATTGGAAACAGCAGAAATAATTAAGGTTTACAATTGAAAACTTCTCAGGACCCCAGAGTTTTGGATCAAGCTGATATTTGTGATATTCTTTTATTCATATATTTGTGTGACCTCGTAAGTGAGATGACAAATAAGCATCACTGTCAACCATAGGGAGGTTTCAATGATGAATGTCGTTATCTCCACCATTTCCCGTGGTCTACTTAATCTTTGGTTATGCTTAAATTTTGGGTCCATGTCCTAATATAATATGATAAAATGGATGGACAAAGTGGATAAGATACATACATCATGATGGGCCTTGCAAAGTTTATTATGCAATTCGCATCCATATTCAATCACCCCCATTTTTGGCCCATGGCACCCGGTGGTACATGAAGGGTCGCTAAGGGCCTGTTTGGGAGTGTGGATTTGTAACCCCTTGGATTTGGAACCCCCTAGATTAGAAACCCCTTGGATTTGTAATCCACGCCCCCCCCCCCCTTGTGTTTAGCACCCTAGAGTATGAATCAACTTTAATCCAGAAGTACCTATCCATAGTATATTTACGGGGATTTGAATTTAATTACTAAATCAACTTTAATATATCTAATTAGTGAGATATGTGATTTTTTATACAATGGTTGTGATAAGCCCGCTGAAATATATGCTTTGCCCGAAAATGATGAAATTCTAAGTCTCGGATGGGCCATAAGCACAAGATCATGTCTGAGTGACTAACCAACTATTTGATAGGATTTCCTCCCAGGACTCGACCGGTCGTGAGCCTCGCTCGACTGGTCGTGGGTAGCGCTCCACCGGTCGAGAGGGGCTCGACTCAAAGTTCAGCGACCATCCAATATTTTTCTCCGGGGTGCTCGACTAGTCGAGGGAGGTGCTCGATCGGTCGAGTGGGCCGCTCGACCGGTCGAGGACTTTGCTTGACCAGTCGAGGTTACGCAAATTCGTTCCACGATTTTGTGCGGATTGCTGAATTTTGAGTCTTTTCGCAACAAGGTGCGGAAGGGAGTTTTCTAAACTATAAATAGGAGGTTCCTAAGGTTTTCTAGGGAATTCAAGAGGTAAGACAAGAGAGTTTCCTAAAGCTTTACAAGGGTTTGCTAAAGGGTTTAAGGCTATCAAAGGAGAGAGAAAGAGAGAGAGAGAGAGAGAGAGAGAGAGAGATAAGCTTGTGGAAAGGAGGCTATGCTTATAGAGGTGATCTACCATATCTTAGCGCTTCCACGTCCTCGTAATCGGTGAGATCTCTCCATTTTCTTTATTTCTCTTATTGTTTATCCACTCTTACGTGAGTGAAAAAGGTTGTAACGTTCTACTTCATAGTGGATTGTTGATCTGAACGAGGTCCCGTGGTTTTTACCTCTTTGACGATTTTCCACGTAAAAATCTCCTGTGTGGTATGGTTTGTGCTTTAATTTATTTTATTGCTTTATTATTCCATAATTCTAGTTTATTCTAGGAGGCTAGATCCTAAGGTTTTGTGCAAGGCCCCCAACACTATTTTTATTCATTGATGTACATGGACAATGTTAGGACAGTGCTGATTTACATGGACAATATTTGAACAATGCTCATCATCATTAGGGGGCCATGTGCCTAATAGAATGATAGTGTATAATGATGCACATGTTACACATGCAACTATTGAAATGATTTTAGGTGTAATCCAAGTTCTCACCGTGGATTGCAAACCCCCTCAAAGAGGGGATTGGAAACCCCCGGTTACTTTATGCTGCCAAACAACTAGGGAATTGGAAACCCCCTCCAATCCCATACGATCCCTAAGGGGATCCGAGTCTCAGTTAAAGAGGGGCATTAACTCAGTTTTAGATTCCTCCTGTAGTTCCCACCTAGTGCTAGTCGATGTTGAAAAAGTTTTATGATCCCACCATAATGCACGTGGTTGATCAACACTGTGGGTCCACTTTGCCAGCTCGTTTTAAGGCATGAGCCAAAAAAAATAAAGCAAATCTAAATCTCTCGTGAGCCATGAAATTTTTGGATTAAGCTGATATTTGTATTTTTCCTTCGTAAAGAGCTTTGAGACATGATTAACAGATTTGTTAACAAATATACATCACAGTAAGCTTAAGGTACTTTTCAACGGTGGGCATTCAATCCCCGCTCTTTCCTGTGACGTGGTCCACCTAAAATTTGGATATACCTTTTTTTAGCCTCGGGCCCTAAACTAATCTAGCAAAGTGGATAGAATATATATATATATATATATATATATATATATATATATATATATATATATATATATGGGTCATGTTCCCCTACGCACCTACGCATGCGCGCACCTTTTCACACGTGCCATGGGTGTCTAATCTGAACGGTCCATGTGATGTGGAATCCCATGAAACCTCACGTGACAAATTTTTACCATGATCTAAAATTCTGGTGGGCCATAGCAAA
Organism: Magnolia changhungtana; assembly: GCA_030180095.1. Classification (NCBI taxonomy): domain Eukaryota; kingdom Viridiplantae; phylum Streptophyta; class Magnoliopsida; order Magnoliales; family Magnoliaceae; genus Magnolia; species Magnolia changhungtana. The sequence continues at coordinate 1,349,422 of JASAUF010000098.1, forward strand.
GAGAAATACAAATCAAGGGAGGAAATTATTTTCATTTTTCATGGCCCATCAAAGTTTTAGATCAAAGTAAAACTTGGGCCCGGGAGGTTTCACGAGGTGCTGCTTCACATGAACGGTTCAGATTTTGGATCCATATTACGTATGATGGGTTCTCAAAAAAGTTCGTACATACGTATTATGAACTGGTTCGCAGGTGAGCATTTCCGATAGATAGATATATATATATATATATATATATATATATATATATATATATATATATATATATATATAGGGAGATGGTCACCTACGCACCTTTTCATGTGAGCACCAATAAGCACATTTACACACATGTCATGTGCACAAAATCTGAATGGTCCAAGTGATGCCGCACCCCTTGAAATGCTATAGGCCTAATTTTCAGCCTGATCCATAGCTCTGGTGAGCCATAGCAAAGAGAAATGCAAATCAAGGGAGGAAACTGTTTCCTTTTTCCATGGCCCACCAGAGTTTTGTATCAGGCTGAAAATTGGGCCAATGGTATTTCAAGCGGTGCGGCATCACTTGGATCGTTCAGATTTTGTGCACATGACACGTGTGCAAAGGTGCTCATTGGTGCTCACGTGAAAAGTTGCGCAGGTGACCATGTCCCTATATATATATATATATATATATATATATATATATATATATATATATATATATATATATATATATAGGAAAACGCTCACTGCGAACCGGTTTAATTTACGTAGTAACGTCTGAACTTTTTTGAGAACCCATCATACGTGATGAATCTCGCAAATCTGAACCGTCCACATGAAGCAGAACCTCACGAAACCCTATAGTATAAATTTTTACTATGATCCGAAACTTTGGTGGACCGTGAAAAATGTAAACAGTTTCTTTCCTTGATTTGAATTTCTCTTTGCTATGGACGGTATGGATAAAAGTTTTAAATAAAAGTAAAACTTGGTTCTGGGGGGTTTCACTAGGTGCTGCTTCACATGAACGGTTCAGATTTGTGAGATTCATCACGTATGATGGGTTCTAAAAAAAGTTCGTACGTACTACGTACGAACTGGTTCGCAGGTGAGCGCATCTCTATATATATATATATATATATATATATATATAGAGAGAGAGAGAGAGATGCTCACACACAACTAGTCGGACCGTGCATTTTGGTACAAATAGCTGGCCATTTATTGGGAGGGAGGGGCGTTTGCATCGGGCGTGGATTTATAAGAAAGCCTTCGGCAGGAAGTTCCTATGCTGGGAATCCAGATGGGACCCACTATGAAGTTTGTGAGAAATCCACCCTGTCCATCCGTTCCGTGAGTTCCTTTTTAGGATATTAGAATAAAAGCAAGAAAGATCCACGACTTAAGTGGGTCGTACTAAAGGAAAACGTGGTTAAGGAAATTCTCACTGTTGAAACCTTCCCGGGTCAACAGTGATGTTTACATACCATCTATACCGTTCATAAAGTCATTCCTACTGGGATGAACTGAAAACACAAAATAAAACATGATTCAAAACTTCTGTAGCCCATGAATATTTCAACTGTGGACGTTCAATTCTCACGTTTTCGGCCTACTTGAGCATTGGGTCAGTTCATTTTTTCCCTGATGTCCTAAAATGAACTAACAAAACGGATGAACGGGGTGGATTTCTCACGAATATCACAGTGGGCTCATCCGGATTCCCAACGCTACACAATCTAAGTCTGTTATGGAAGATATCGATCTTTCCTCCAACTAGACTATTTTCTGAGGAGAAATTTCCTACTGTACGACCCATTTATGGCCCACCAGCCATTTGAAGCCCACCTCTTTTTAAGCTTCCAAGAATACTCCCTTGTGTACGGCCGACTTTTCAAGGGACCAAAATACCCCCGTCACTCATTCCTTCCGGAAGCCGATTGGCTGGTGTGCGAAGACGAGCGCTGACGCTCCTCAACATGGGCCCCACAATGATGTATTTATTATATCCACACCGTTCATCCATATTTCAAGATCATTTCAGAGCATTATCGGAAAAAGAAAAATCATATCCAAAGATCAACTGGACCACACTACAAATAGCAGCGGGAAACTTGATTTTCACTATTAAAAATTTCATAGGGCTCACCATAACATATATTTTCCATCCAATCTATTCATAAGGTCACAGAGACCTGGATGAAGAGGAAAAACAAATTTCATATTGATCTAAAACTTCTGTGACCCTGAAAGGATTTCAATGGTAGACGTTCAATTCCCAACTACCTTTTACAGTGTGGTCCACTTGATAGTTAGATCTATCTTATTTTTTCGTCCCAAGCCTCAATATGAGCTCTCCAAATAGATGGACGGTTTGGATATAACACAGACCCCATAATGGGACCCACAAAAACAAAAAAAAAACAAAAAAAAAAAAAACCACAGACTATCGCGGCACTACCTCAAACCGGCAGCAGTGCCGCGGCAGTCTGACAGTTTTGTTTTTTTTTTTTTTTTTTTTTTATTATGGGGAGAACTTTTTCTCCCTTAAAATTTTCTCAAATACATAATTATGTAAATATGTATATATAAGTATATAAAAATATTTTTCTATCTCTTAATTCATTTCTTTGTCTATTTATTTAGCAAGCATATCTCCTAAACTAGAATGAGTTACTTAACGTACCATATATGATTTTGGGGTAGGAGAAGCTAATTTAGCCAACCAACATAGTAATTTTCCAAGATTCTATTAAATTGATGGTTAAAAATCCACTTCACGGTCAATTCACTTCACTTCATGGTCATTTTCGTGCATTTCGAGGTCCAATCGCTTCACTTCAACCCCATTTTCATGCATATCACGGTCATTCCCGCATATTCCGTGTTGATTCACGGTCATTTTGACACATTTCGTGGTCCCGCGTCTTCACTTCACGGTCAATTCCCTTCATTTCGCGGTCCAATCACTTCACTTCACCCCCATTTCCATGCATATCACGGTCATTCCTGCATATTCTGTGTTGATTCATGGTCATTTCGACGCATTTCGCGGTCCCTTGTCTTCACTTCACAGTCATTTTCATGCATTTCGCGGTCCAATCGCTTCACTTCACCCCCATTTTCATGCATATCACGGTCATTCCCGCATATTCCGTGTTGATTCACAGTCATTTCGACGCATTTCGCGGTCCCGCGTCTTCACTTCACGGTCATTTTTGTGCATTTCGCGGTCTAATCGCTTCACTTCACCCCCATTTTCATGCATATCACGGCCATTCCCGCATATTCCGTGTTGATTCACAGTCATTTCGACGCATTTCGCGGTCCCACGTCTTCACTTCACGGTCATTTTCGTGCATTTCGCAGTCCAATCGCTTCACTTCACCCCCATTTTCATGCATATCACGGTCATTCTCGCATATTCCGTGTTGATTCACGGTCATTTCAACGCATTTCACGGTCCCGCGTCTTCACTTCACGGTCATTTTCGTGCATTTCGCGGTCCAATCACTTCACTTCACCCTCATTTCCATGCATATCACGGTCAATTCCCGCATATTCCGTGTTGATTCACAGTCAATTTACTTCACTTCACGGCCATTTTCACGCACTTCGTGGTCAATTCACTTAACTTCACCATCATTTTTGGAATCACCGGGAATGACTGTGAAATGCATGGAAATGACAGTGAAGTGAAGTGAATTGACCGCGAAATGCATGGAAATGACCATGAAATGAAACGGAATCGCCGGGATTGACAGTGAAATGCATGGAAAGGATCGTGAAGTGAAGGGGATTGACCATGAAATGCATGGAAATGACCATGAAATGAAGGGAATTAACCGTGAAATGCATGGAAATGATCATGAAATGAAACAGAATCGCCGGGATTGACCGTGAAATGCAGGGAAATGACCGTGAAGTGAAGCGAATTGACCGTGAAGTGAAGCGAATTAACCGCGAAATGCATGGAAATGACCGTGAAGTGAAGGAAATTGACGGTGAAATGCATGGAAATGACCGTGAATCTAAATAGAATAGCCAGAATTGACCGTAAAATGCATAGAAATGACCGTGAAGTAAAGCGAATTGACCGCAAAATGCGTGGAAATAACCGTGAAGTGAAGGGAATTGACCGTGAAGTGCATCGAAATGACCATGAATTTAAACGGAATTGTTGGAAATGACCGTGATGTGAAGCAAAATGACCATGAAATGCATGGAAATGGCCGTGAAGTGAAGGGAATTGACAATGAAGTGCATGGAAATGACCGTGAATCTAAACGGAATCGCCGGAATTGACCGTAAATTGCATGGAAATGATCGTGAAGTGAAGCGAATTGACCGTGAAATGCGTGGAAATGACCGTGAAGTGAAGGAAATTGACCGTGAAGTGCATGGAAATGACGGTGAATCTAAACGGAATCGCTGGAAATGACTGTGAAATGCATGGAAATGACCGTGATGTGAAGCGAAATGACCGTGAAATGTATGGAAATGGCCGTGAAGTGAAGGGAATTGACCGTGAAATGCATCAAAATGGCCGTGAAGTGAAGTGAATTGACAGTGAAGTGCATTGAAATGGCCGTGAACATAAAAGGAATTGCTGGATATCGCCGTGAAATGCATGGAAATGGCCGTGAAGTGAAGATAATTGACCGTGAAATGCATCGAAATGGCCGTGAAGTGAAGTGAATTAACCGTGAAGTACATCGAAAGGACCGTGAACGCAAACGGAATTGCCAGATATCGCCGTGAAATGCATGGAAATGGCCGTGAGGTGAAGCGAAATGACCGTGAAATGCATCGAAATGACCATGAAGTGAAGTGAATTGACCGTGAAGTGCATCGAAATGACCGTGAACGTAAACGGAATTGCCGAATATCGCCGTGAAATGAATGGAAATGGCCGTGAAGTGAAGCGAAATGACCGTGAAATGCATCGATGCACGCAATTGCCAGATATCGTCGGAATTGATTCACGGTCATTTCCACGCATTTTATGGTCATTTCCCTTCACTTCGCAGGCATTTCCATGCATTTCGCGGTCATTTCCCTTCACTTCACAGCCATTTCCATGCATTTCACGATCATTCCAAACAATTCCATGTTGATTCACGGTCATTTTCACGCATTTCGCGGTCATTTCCCTTCACTTCATAGCCATTTCCACGCATTTCGCGGTCATTTTCCTTCACTTCATAGTCATTTTCATTCATTTCACGGTCATTCCAAACAATTTCGTGTTGATTCACGATCATTTCCACGCATTTCGCGGTCATTTCCCTTCACTTCACAGCCATTTCCACGCATTTCGCAGTCATTTCCCTTCACAGCCATTCACATGAAGTGAAGGGAAATGTCCGCGAAATGCGTGGAAATGGCTGTGAAATGAAGGGAAATGACCGCGAAATGGGAAATTACCATGAATCAACACGGAATTGTTTGGAATGACCGTGAAATGCATGGAAATGACTGTGAAGTGAAGAGAAATGACCGCGAAATGCGTGAAAATGGCTGTGAAGTGAAGGGAAATGACCGCAAAATGCATGGAAATGACCGTGAATCAACACGGAATTGTTTGGAATGACTGTGAAATGCATGGAAATGACTGTGAAGTGAAGGGAAATGACCGCGAAAAGCATGGAAATGCCTGCGAAGTGAAGGAAAATGACCACAAAATGCGTGGAAATGACCGTGAATCAATTCCGGCGATATCCGGCACTTGCGTGCATCGATGCATTTCACGGTCATTTTGCTTCACTTTACGGTCATTTTCATGCATTTCACGGCGATATCCGGCAATTCCGTTTACATTCATGGTCATTTCGATGCACTTCACGGTCAATTCACTTCACTTCATGGTCATTTCGATGCATTTCACGGTCATTTCGCTTCACCTCACGGCCATTTCCATGCATTTCACGGCGATATCTGGCAATTCCGTTTGCGTTCACGGTCCTTTCGATGTACTTCACGGTTAATTTACTTCACTTCACGGCCATTTCGATGCATTTCACGGTCAATTCTCTTCACTTCACGGCCATTTCCATGCATTTCACGGCGATATTAAGCAATTCCTTTTACGTTCACGGCCATTTCGATGCACTTCACGGTCAATTCACTTCACTTCACGGCCATTTCGATGCATTTCACGGTCAATTCCCTTCACTTCATGGCCATTTCCATGCATTTCACGGTCATTTCGCTTCACATCATGGTCATTTCCAGCGATTCCATTTAGATTCACAGTCATTTCCATGCACTTCACGGTCAATTCCCTTCACTTCACGGTCATTTCCACGCATTTCACGGTCAATTCGCTTCACTTCACGATCATTTCCATGCAATTCACGGTCAATTCCGGCGATTCCGTTAGATTCACGGTCATTTCCATGCACTTCACGGTCAATTCCGGCTATTCCATTTAGATTCACGGTCATTTTCATGCATTTCACCGTCAATTCCCTTCACATCACAGTCATTTCCATGCATTTCGCGGTTAATTCGCTTCACTTCACGGTCATTTCCATGCATTTCACGGTCAATTCACTTCACTTCACGATCATTTCCCTGCATTTCACGGCCAATCCCGGCGATTCTGTTTCATTTCACGATTATTTCCATGCATTTCACGGTTAATTCCCTTCATTTCACGGTCTTTTCCATGCATTTCATTGTCAATCCCCTTTACTTCACGATCATTTCCATGCATTTTACTGTCAATCCCGGCGATTCCGTTTCATTTCATGGTCATTTCCATGCATTTCACGGTCAATTCACTTCACTTCACCATCATTTCCATGCATTTCACGGTCATTCCCGGCGATTTCGAAAATGACGGTGAAGTTAAGTGAATTGACCACGAAGTGCGTGAAAATGGCAATGAAGTGAAGTGAATTGACCGTGAAGTGCGTCGAATTGACCGTGAATCAACACGGAATATGCGGGAATTGACCGTGATATGCATGGAAATGGGGGTGAAGTGAAGTGATTGGACCGCGAAATGCACGAAAATGACCGTGAAGTGAAGATGCAGGACCGCGAAATGCGTCGAAATGACCGTGAATCAACAAGGAATATGCGGGAATTGACCGTGATATGCATGAAAATGGGGGTGAAGTGAAGCGATTGGACCGCGAAATGTACGAAAATGACCGTGAAGTGAAGACGCGGGACCGCGAAATGCGTCGAAATGACCGTGAATCAACACGGAATATGCGGGAATGACCGTGATATGCATGAAAATGGGGGTGAAGTGAAGCGATTGGACTGCGAAATGCACGAAAATGACCGTGAAGTGAAGACGCGGGATCGCGAAATGCGTCGAAATGACCGTGAATCAACACGGAATATGCGGGAATGACCATGATATACATGGAAATGGGGGTGAAGTGAAGCGATTGGACCACAAAATGCACGAAAATGACCGTGAAGTGAAGACGCGGGACCTCGAAATGCGTCGAAATGACCGTGAATCAACACGGAATATGCGGGAATGACCGTGATATGCATGAGAATGGGGGTGAAGTGAAGAGATTGGACCGCGAAATGCACGAAAATGACCGTGAAGTGAAGACACAGGACCGCGAAATGCGTCGAAATGACCGTGAATCAACATAGAATATGTGGGAATGACCGTGATATGCATGAAAATGGAAGTGAAGTGAAGCGATTGGATCGCGAAATGCATGAAAATGACCGTGAAGTGAAGACGAGGGACCTTGAAATGCGTCGAAATGACCGTGAATCAACACGGAATATACGGGAATGACTGTGATATGCATGAAAATGGGGATGAAGTGAAGCGATTGGACAGCGAAATGCACGAAAATGACCGTGAAGTGAAGACGCGGGACCGCAGAATGCGTCGAAATGACCGTGAATCAACACGGAATATGCGGGAATGACTGTGATATGCATGAAAATGGGAGTGAAGTGAAGCGATTGGATCGCGAAATGCACAAAAATGACCGTGAAGTGAAGACGCGGGACCGCAAAATGCGTCGAAATGACCGTGAATCAACACAGAATATGCAGGAATGACCGTGATATGCATGAAAATGGGGGTGAAGTGAAGCGATTGGACCGCGAAATGCACGAAAATGACCGTGAAGTGAAGACGCGGGACCGCAAAATGCGTCGAAATGACCGTGAATCAACACGGAATATGCGGGAATGACAGTGATATGCATGGAAATGGGGGTGAAGTGAAGCTATTAGACCGCGAAATATACGAAAATGACCGTGAAGTGAAGTGAATTGACCGTGAAGTGGATTTTTAACCATCAACCCGATAGAATCTTGAAAAATTACTATGTTGGTTGGCTAAATTAGCTTCTCCTACCCCAAAATCATATATGGTACATTAAGTAACTCATTCTAGTTTAGGAGATATGCTTGTTAAATAAATAGGCAAAGAAATGGATTAAGAGATAAAAAAATATTTTTATATACTTATATATACATATTTACATAATTATGTATTTGAGAAAATTTTAAGGGAGAAAAAGTTCTCCCCATTAAAAAGAAAAAAAAAATGCCAGACTGCCGCGGCACTGCCACCGGTTCGGCAGTAATGCTGCGACAGTCAGTGGTTTTTTTTTTTTTTTGTGGGTCCCATTATCGGGTCTGTGTCATACCCAAACCGTCCATCTATTTGGAGAGCTCATATTAAGGCTTGGTAAGAAAAATAAGATAGATCTAACTATCAAGTGGACCACACTGTAAAAGGTAGTTGGGAATTGATTGTATACCATTGAAACCCTTTCAGGGGCCACGAAAGTTTTGGATCATTACGAAATTTGTTTTTCCTCTTCATCCATGTCTTTGTGACCTTATGAATAGATTGGATGGAAAATAAATGTTATGGTGGGCCCTACAAAAGTTTCAATGGTGAAAATCAATTTTCTGCTGCTCTTTGTGGTGTGGTCCAGTTGATCTTTGAATATGATTTTTTTTTTTTTTGGATAATGCTCCGAAATGATCTCGAAATATGGATGAACGTTGTGGATATAATAAATACATAACTGTGGGGTCCATGTAACGTTTATCTCCTTTGAATCGTTCATACAACTCGGAGTTCAAGGAGCGTCAGCGGCCAATCCTCTTGCGGAAGGAAAAGCAGGGGCATTTTCGACCTTTGGCATGTCGTCGTACGTTTAGGGAGGCTCCGAAATGATCTCGAAATATGGATGAACGTTGTGGATATAATAAATACATAACTGTGGGGTCCATGTAACGTTTATCTCCTTTGAATCGTTCATACAACTCGGAGTTCAAGGAGCGTCAGCGGCCAATCCTCTTGCGGAAGGAAAAGCAGGGGCATTTTCGACCTTTGGCATGTCGTCGTACGTTTAGGGAGTATTCTTGGCAAGTAAAAAGCAATGAGCTTAAAAAGGTTATGGCCCATATACTGGCCGTACAGTTGGAAATTTCTCTTTTTTGGGAACCTGCGCGGAGGGACGCCAACAGTGATATTTTACGGGGCCACACATTGATGTGTTTTTGAGATCAAATCCGACCATTATATGTGTAATTAAATCTGACCATTTTATGTGTAATAACTCTATTGGTTAGTAGCCAAAACATCAGGATGAGATGTTATTAATTTGAGGCACACGAAGGAAAATAATTGGGAGAGAGACATCCACCTTCGATTTTTACAGGGCTCACTATAATGTGTATGTAAAATCCATTACACCCATTAGATGCGAAAACAAAATATTGGCTTAAAGACTAAAAAATCATGCTCAAATGTGATTCAAGTGGGTCATATTAAGAGAATAGTATAGATGGTCAGATTTTCCGATAAAAATTTTCTAATAAGTGTGGCTCAACTGAAATGATGGGCAGATTTTTTGGCCCTGGGTCAAACAGAGGGCGACTCACCTGATGGTTGGGGTGGATTTCACTTTAACACCGCAGTGAGGCCCACCCAAGCTGGGTACTCCTTTTACAAAGTAACATCTAGCAGCTCCTCTTCCCACGAGAGCATTTATTAACTTTAGTTGATATGTAAATTACCAATAGATTTCAAGAGAAAATGGGATGAATTAGGAAGCTGCACACTTGTGATCTATTTGTAAGGTTCTGTGAATGTATATGAAATCTGGTCCATTAATTTGGTAGGATTTCTTTTAAACATGTGAAGGACATAAATTATTATTTTTAATGATTAATGGTATGATATTTATTTATAAGAAAACAACACTATTAGAAATTCATTTTAGCCGTACATATTTAACTTGTATTATGGCTTCGATGATGATGATCATTTATTAAATTTAGCAGATAAAATATAATTAGTAAGCCCTATTTAGTGGACAGGCCAGATCTTTGACATATAATTTCTATTATACTTATATAAAACTTGATATTACAGATCCAAGCAAGTGGTATATTACTTGGGATAGAAAAGTAATTTTTTGCTGTTAAATACTCCGCTAGTTGGATTTGTCCAACTAGTTGTGTGTGAGCATTATATATATCGTGGTGGGACCACATGGCACGGACTAATGATACCAACGTCGGCACTGGAGGGGTAACTTTCGAATCCGAGTCCCATGTCTAGCACCACAACTTCAGCAGACATGCATGTTCCACTGGCTAAGTGGACATTCATGCGCCGCATCTACGCACGTGTAAGGACTTTGCGTCGGAGACATGCAAATGCGCGTGTACGAGTATCCCACTTTCAGCCTTTATTAGTTGTCCAAACTCAAACTTTGACTAAAAAACAAAGGAGGAGTTTGTTCATCCTAATCCGGGTCATAGGTTTGCTCGAATACATCCCCACGCATTGCAATGGATAGGTTCCTATTATAGAAGTTGGGTCTGGAGTCATGTCCAATGATCCAAACCTTTTATAAGATGGGCCTCAACATCGATGGTTAATACCGAACGATCAAATTCTCTGTATGAATACTTAGGCACTTCTATTATCTTATTTTATTTTCATTGAATAGGGACCGTTTCCTTGACCATCATCTTGTGGGCAATTGATTTCAAAATATAGGATTTTCCTTATATTGAAAATTTTTAAAGTGGCCAAATTCATAGTTGTATTTCTTCAAATCAACGGTTTGGATTTGTAGATATGACCTCAAATCCAACGGATTAGATCATGACATCCTATAACCATGCATGGGATATATTGTAGCAAATCTTTTCTGATTAATGCGTTTGAGCTGGTCCTAACTCGTTGAGTTTTACCAACCTCCAGGTGCATTTTCATCTTGGACCTTCTGGAACCTTAACGCCCTCTTAACAAATGTCCATGATGTTGGTTGAATCTACGGAAATGTCCTTTCTGATTATCAGTTTGTGGTGATTTTCTACTAACCAGAAAGTAGCTGGCCCGTGCAAAAAGTGGACCCCACCATGAAGAGCCATCCGTTCATTAGGCGGGCCACAGCTCCGTATTCAGTCAAACTCTCCAACGTCTATTGATTTCGACGGTGTGGTCCGGTTGATGAATGGATCGAACTGATTCCATGTCTGATAAAATTCACGGTGCGTCCCACCGTTTGGATGGGTCAGATGTCCACTTGGATGGGCCGCACTGAATATCGAATCATTCCAGTAATCCTAACCGCCCAATCTACTGGGAATCTCCATGCCACTGATCTAACCGTTGGAATTCTCTAATCCGGGCAATCCTAACCGCCCATCCAAGTGGACATCTGACCGTTTGGATGGGTCAGATGTTCACTTGGATGGGCCGCACTGAATATCGCATCGTTCCAGTAATCCTAACCGCCCAATCTACTGGGAATCTCCATGCCACTGATCTAACCGTTGGAATTCTCTAATCCTTGCAATCTGGCACGTAGATTTACCCGTGTTGTGGCCAATTTATTGGGAACGGATTTGATGTGACCCGGGTTAAAATAGTGGTTATCGATAACCGCCCATCCAAGTGGACATCCGGGCATTCGATAACCACTATTCCTTGCAATCTGGCACGTAGACCACACCACAAGAAATAGTGGTTATCAGAATGCTATCATTAAAATAATCCTGGAGCCTACCACCACGGTTTTCTGCCGTGTGGTCCACCTGAGATTTAAAGGCGTGTTTGATTTTCGGTGAAATGGTAAATCCCGTGTAAAGAAGTAATAATTACTTTATCAGGAATTAGTATTACCTATTTAACCGCTTATTTTTGGCACGAAAACCAAAAATATTACAAAATATCTATGGGTCCTATTGTGATTCATTTCGCTTATCCACACCATTCATCCGTTACCCTATTTAAATTCATAGTAGAAGTAAAAAATTGAGGCATATCCAATACTTAATTGGACCACGTCATACAAAAAAGGGAATCGAATACTTACCATTAAAAACTTTGTAGGGCCATTGTTTCTTTTGGTGTGAGCCACTTGAGTGTTGGATCCACTTTATTTTTTGTCCTATGCTCCAAAATATTGTAATAAAACAGAAGGACGGAAGGGATATATCATATACATTAGCCTGCAGTTTAAAAATTAAAATTATATCTTTCAAACTAATTTCACTAGCACAACCACCTATGAAATTTCAAACGCAGGAAATGGAAATAATTTTTATTTCCCTTACATTTCCCATTGCTCTGAAAAACAAACAGAAAATGTACTTCATTTTTGGGCTCATGCGATAAAATGAGTTGTAAAAATAGATGAATGGCGCAGATATACATCACATATATTAAGGTAGGTCACACGCTCGGGGTACTGCTCACAACGTTGGTCCAGCCAAGTCGCACCCACCACTCAAACGGTTGGATGAAACTTCTGCAACGACTAGCAAGAGACTAGATTTGATTGTCATTTTGGATGATGAGAACCATTAATCTGGTGGGCGATTGCATGCACGTGTCATATAAAAAAAAGCAACATTGGGATTAGACAATTCCTGTTGTATGATATGGCCCATTAAACTTCAATGCATTCTAAAGTGGAATCGCTTGACTACAGTTTTCACGTCAGATCAACTCCCTAATCAACGTCAATCATCAAACACACAATCAGAACCGTTCAAGATTTTGCCCCATCATGAAATGAGCATTTATCTAAATCAAGTCCGATTGATGGAGATGAAATAGACACTTGAAAGATATTTGTCTACTAGTATGATTTCAGAATTCGCCCCATCAATAGAGGGACCCCACAATTAGTACGGCTTCGCATGAATATTTGCCGCAATCTAATAAGGATAAATGATGACACGCAGCGCACTACCTTTCCAGCCGACATAACTCGTGTAGAGGAAGATACGTGCAAAGGATGGGACCGACATGAAAATCAGGCCAATCCACTCATTAGTTAGGCCACACGTGTACACTCAGGCCATTGGTTGTCCATATATTTTGATGGCAAGGTCTGCCCAATAGGTGGGCCACGCAATTTCCAAACTAGGTGATTCGTGGGCCCAGCTAACGGATTTGATATCCTACACATGTGACACGTGGGAGGGAAAGATTATAATCGTAATTTACGACCAATCTGGGGTTAGTTTGCATGGCTACCCTCTTGAGAACGTGTCGTGGTCCAACAGCCACCTAGGATATTCGAGACCGACGTAGATGCCACGAAGCTTCAACGTACGGCTGTCACTCACTTCGATAAATCTAACGGGTACAAATACACGTCTCACCCCTTCGCTTCTCTTCCAGGTTCCAACTTTCATCTTTCTCAACGTACAATCCCTCTTTTTCTCCTTCCTCCGTTCTCTCTCTCTCTCTCTCTCTCTCTGCTATTCAGTCCATTGTTCTCTGTTTATTTACATTTCTACCCTGCCTGCTAAAATGTGTGGCGGTGCGATAATCTCCGACTTCATCCCCCGCAACGGCTCTCGCCGAGTCACTGCTTCCGATCTCTGGCCCGACTCGCTCTTCACGAATTTCACCGATTTCGAGTCCGATTTCCGCCGTTTCAGCTCCCAAAAGAAAGCTGTCCCTTCAGGTTGGTAACAATAATATTTCCCATTTTACCCCTCCGTTTCCTTTCTTTTTACAACGCAACCTCAGCTAATAAAGTAACCTACCTTTTATTTCAACAGAGGATGGAAATGTCATTTCTGAGAAGAAAAAGGAAACTACGAGAAAGCGGAAGAATCTCTACAGGGGAATCCGGCAACGTCCATGGGGGAAATGGGCGGCTGAGATTAGAGATCCGGGAAAAGGGGTTCGGGTCTGGTTGGGTACTTTCAACACCGCCGAAGAAGCTGCGAGGGCGTACGATAAGGAGGCGCGCAAGATAAGAGGCAAGAAAGCGAAAGTAAACTTCCCAAATGAAGAAGAAGAAGCAAACAAAACGCAGCCGCAACGAAAATCCCAACCTTCTCACAGCTTCTGTAATAAAAATCTATCGATGGATCTGGATTTTGGGTTTGTGGGTGCCACTGATTTCTCCCAGGATGGAATGTTTCCAACCGTTGATCTGAACAGCAACGCGGTTTTGGAGGGCGGAGGTTGCAGGTCTGGATTGGACGGTGGGGGTTCTTCGGTGGTTGAAGAAGGGAACAAGGGGGTGGTTGGAGAGGTGAAAAAGGAGGAAGAAGAAGAGGAGAATGAGGTACGGAAGCTTTCAGAAGAACTACGGGCATTTGAGTCGTATATGAAATTCTATCAGATACCTTATCTGGCCGGTGGCAATCAGCAATCGATTATGATGGCGCCGAATCAGACGCAGGACAGTGTTGTGGGAGAGCTTTGGAGCTTTGATGATGATTTTCTTTCTGCTACTGGCATGGCTTCCGCCTCCTCAGCTCTGTAATGGAAAAATAGTGTTTTTCAGGGTTTTGTTTGTAAATGGAAAAACTTTCGGATCCTTTTTTCGTAATTTTCTTAGGGTTTTTGATTGTTGACTGTTTTGTTCTAAATCAAATGTATTATGTTCCAATCTGCACCGTTCATTGATATGTTGATCGATGCTTAGTGGGTCATGGTTAGTAAAAGTTTGCATTGATTCAAGTGTGGACGGCTAAGATTGTTTTGTGATGGTGATCATGACTTGTGCGCGTGCTTGGCCTAGACGAGCTCTTGAACAAAAGCAAACGGCATTTCTTGGTGGTCCTGCATCCGTACAGGTGGGATCTGAACCATTCAACTAGTGTTCACATCTCGGATGGTTGATGACCTTAAAAGACGCAGATTTCCTGCGGAAGCCTTTTGCAGGAAGTTCCTGCGCTGGGAACTTTGGTGGGCCACTGTGATGTTTGTGAGAAATCTTCCCTGTCCATTCGTTTCGTGAATTCATTTTAGGACACGTTGCCAAAAATGAAAACAATCAAATGTGGACGTTTAATTATCATAATTTCGGCTCACTTGCGCATTAGATACGGTTCATTTTTCCCAAAATGGATGGACGGAGAGGATTTTTCGAAAACATCATAGTGGGCCCACCTGGGCAGAAACTTCCGGCGAAAGGCTTTCGCAGGAAATCCGCGTCCCCTTAAAAATCTCCTTTTTATAGGAGGATCGACCGTTGGCTGATATTTCCATATGAAAACCTTCATTGGACGGTTATGACCACCCGATGAATGAAGATTTTTAGGTATGGTTCATCATAATGGGCTCACTAAATGACTGGTCACGATCACTCGAATGTGGGCCCGCGTGGTTGTTTTCCGAATAATATATTCATATTGTCGAGTTTGGCTACACGAATGCAGTCAGCGACAGTGCACGTGGCATAGATGCAATTCAATCCACATTGTTCATATCATTGGGTCTATCGTTGACGGCGGTTCCAAAAGCCATGCTGAAGGGATTATCTGCTGGAATACCATTCAAATGGAGCTAGAAAACGGTCCACATCAATGAATTTTGGAACGTCCCGTCGGTGTAATTTTTGGCTAGTCTCTGTCCCCAAATGGACCCCACCCGGAATGAATTTGGCGGAGGCACGTGTATAAGGTTGTATACACGTCTATGGATCGCGGATACTCTGGCACCGTATCCACGTTTAAAGTCCTGTAGGGCCCACCAGTCAAATATTTTGAACGCAGTGGGGCCCCACATGTACTACAGTTATTCTGATAAGCTTAAGCAGACCGAGCCAGGTGGGGGAATATCTGAGAATCTTCTGGTACGTACCACACACTCGTGATTCCGCACATGGCCGCGTTCACCTGACCTGGACAGTGTAGTGCAGCAGACGTTGGTGCTCTTTCAGTGTTGTGGACCACCATGATGTATGTGTTTTATACATCCTGTACATCCGTCCCCTGTATCCTAAAATGATGCATATCCAAATCTGAGGTGGACCACAGCATGAGAAACAATGGTGATTGAACGCCTGCCATTAAAAACATCATGGGGCTGCAAAAGCTTTGGATTAAGCTCATACTCGTATTTTCCTTTCATCCATGTCTTTGTGACATAATCAACACGTTATATAGCTAAGCAACACGTTATATGGCAAATAAACATTACAGTGAATGGTAGCGTTCAATCGCCAGTGTTTCCTGTAGTGTGTTTCACCTGAGATTTTCATCTACCTCATTTTTGGACAAGTCCTAAAATGAGAAGGCAAAGTAGATGGACGGCGTGGATCAAACATATACATTATGATGGGCCCACGGAGCTTTTCCAGCACAACTGAGTCCGCATTCACTCGGAGGAGATGTAGGTGAGCGTAGGCCCCAGTCGTTTTTCGGTTCAGGTTCCGAGAACGGCTGGACGCGGATTAGCTAGCAGCGAGACTCGCTATTGAAGTGACGTCACCTAATTCTCTGGGTTTCACCATGATGTATGTTTTGTATCCACACCATCCATCCATTTGGAGAGACTATTTTAGGAAATGAGCCAACGAATGAATTAGATCCAAAGCTCTAATGGACCCCACCACAGAAAATAGTGGAGAGAGCGACACTCACCATTAAAAACTTGTAAGGACCACAAAAGATTTCGATCAATCTAATAGTTGTGTTTTCCATTCTTTAATTTTTGTGTTAACTTATGAATAGGTTATATCTCAAGTAAACATAGCGTTCGACCTTAGGAAGGTTTAAACGGTCGGTGTTACTCTCTCTACTGTTTTATGTGTTGGGGTCCACTCCAGGTTTCGATCTCCCTCATTCTTTGTCTCAAGTCCTAAAATGATCTCCAAATTGGATGGAAAGTGTGGATACAACACATACATCATGTGGGGCTCACATAACTTGGTGACGTCACTTCAGTAGCAAGTCCCGCTACTCAACTTGTCAGTAGGTAATCCGCGTCCGACACCCGCTACGGGAAACGGGTCGGGTGTGGGCCCGGTACTTTTTAAAGCGTTTAGATTCTGACCAGACACCAGGCAGGGGTAGGTACATGCATTTCAGCTGCGCCGCTGGTTTTTGGTTTTCCAACGGTAGAGAGGACGCCCATAGTCTTTCAGTGGCGGTTCACCTCTTCCTTCGTCAACCGTTTACTTTATTCCTATTCCAACATCGACCGTCTATTTTCTTGCGTATCAAGAAACATGTAAAACAACCAAACATCAGAGCCGTTCATTGGACAATCCATGTGGCATATATAAAAAATAGTACAGTCCGATAACCAAAGATGCCAAAGTGTGATTTGGACCGCAGTATCATTATCATCTTATAGAATGATACCAGTGAGGATCGCCTGATGAACGGTTCAGATCTGACACATACGTTCTTCATTGCCTGATCAATCTTTACTTAACATTGGTCGTCTACGAATCGAGAATCCATCAGGTTTGCTGAAATACACCCGGAGTTTCAACACCCGGTCAAGGGTCCGAGTATCCATAGGTGGTGAAATTCCACTACTGGGGGTGTAAAAAAAAAAAAAACACCCCAAACCTGACCGTGGGGGCCTACCTCAATGTATGCATTGTATATCCATGCCGTCCATCCGTTTTTCCAGATTATTTTACGGGGTGCTCCAAAAAATGAAGCAGATAAAAATATCAAGTGGACCGCACCACAAGAAAAAGTGGTCATTGAACGCCCACCATTAAAAACTTCCACGATCCCCTGTAATGTTTATTTATTTACCATCCAACCTGTTGATAAGGTCGGTCAGACCTGGATGAGTGAAAAAAATAAATAAAATCAGCTTAATCCAAAACATTTGTAGCCCACTAAAAGTTTTTAATAGTCCTCCACTATTTTTTACCTGTGGTGTGGTCCAACTGATATTTGTATCTGCTTACTTTTTTGGCTTGTGTCATAAAATGAGATGAACGGTGTAGATTAAAAAAATATATTGAGGTGGGCCACACGGTCTGATTACCACCCACATTACTGGTTCCCACGACTCACCGAAGTCGCCCCCCGACTTAGCCTCTTATTCGAAATATCTTTAAAAATGATCCACCGACGACCTAGTTCTCATAGATTCTTAGGTTGGAAAATGTCATGTCCAATTTTATTTTATTTTCTCGAGCTATTATTGGAATATGTCGTTGAAAACATAAATATTTAAAATTACATTGTAAAAAAAATTAAAATTAAAATTGAAATATATATTTATATAATAAATTAGTGCTTACTATCTTTTTCCAGTTCATATCATGATTAAAATACATATTTTAATGTACTGATAAATTTCTAAACATCAGGATAATATCGTTTTGTATTTTCACTGTATCATTATATGTTTGCCATAGCAATGTGGTTATTGGACGGTGATTTGTGGGCCTCAAAATGATATATATGTTTTATCTACACTCAAAGTTCTGATGGAACTAGCAATGGGCTAGGCTCGGGCCTGAAAATTAGAAATTTGAATAGGACTGCCTGACTACCGCCTGAAACAGTTCAAATTCCGGCCGTTGACAGCCCTTGGTGGAACACACCACAGTAAAATAATGGTCAATGAACGGCCACCATTAAAAGCTTTCTTAGCCTGCTTTAATATTTATTTGCCATCCAACATACTGATAAGGTCACACAGACCCAGATAAAGGGAAAACACGAATATCAAATTCATCTAAAACTTTCATGGCTTACAAGTTTTTAATTGTGTGCGTTCAGTTACTACTATTTGGGATTTGGATCTATTTTATTTTTGCACTTAAAATAAGATGGCAAAAGAGATGAATATCTTGAATAAAACACATACATGATGGTGATGGCAGGATCTACCAAGCATACATAGCATACAAATCAAAGGTTCATTGTGTATATGTATTCTATATCCACCAAGCATACATAGCCTACAATTACCCTTTCTATAGGGGTAACTGTGTATTCTATATCCACCTCGATCATCTATTTTTCCGGATCATTTTAGGGTATTAACCAAAAAATGAAGCAGATCTACTTATCCGGTGGACAATACCCTAGGAAACAGCGGTGATTGGTCATTAATAAGCCACAAAAGTTATGGATTAAGCTGATATTTGTTTTCCCTTTTATCCGAGCTTATATTTATTATTATTTTGTGGCTTATTAATGACCAATGGGTCATTATGTGTTTTCACCGAGTGCAGCCGAGGTCTCAATTAATCTTCTCCCGAAAATGACCTACTTGAGATCATTCACAGGGACGCAGATCAAGTGGGGTGTGTATGTGTTGGGTGCTGAGAGGGGCAAGGTTATGTATGTGTTTTATATGCATGTAGTCAATTCATTGTGACACCTCATTTTTAGGGTATGAGCTCAAAAAATAAGTAAGTCCAAAGCTCAAGTGAACCATGCCATAGAAAACAATGGTGATTAAACGTCCATCATTAAATTCTTCTAAATGGCTATAAAAGTTATGAATATGGCTGATATTTATGCTTTCCCTTCGTCTAGATTTGAATGACCTTATCAACATGTTAGATGACAAATAACAATTTAGCGGGCCCTAAAACGGTTTGTGCCATTATCCCCCATGCTTCTTGTGGTGTAGTCCACTCAAGCTTTGGATACATTTTGTTTTTGGGTTCATGCCTTAAATTAAGTTGGAAAAATGGACAAATGTAGATATAAAACTATAACATTCGAGCCAAATGACATTCGAACCTAGAGCGTCCACCAACGAACTGCCTCAGGACCGTATCAAACTGCCCTTATGGGACACACGTGCGTAGCTTTAGGAAGCGAGACTGAATAAGGCCGAACAACTGCATTCCAAAAATTCTAAGAGGGTAACGTTGCAAATACAATAGTCATATGTATAACTGGGACCCGATAAGGACCGCGAGATTTGGCACTCTCAAAATCTACTCCGACAAACTAAAATGGACATGGACCGCCCGTCGAAACTCTACTAAGACCGAAACTATAGAAAATCGTCGGCCTCACTGGGCTTCAGGGAGGTCCATTGCAGACGGCAAACCCAGATGGGAAGGAAGTGCTTGAAATGCACAACTCTCCTAGACTTGAATATAAAACTTAAGTAGGCTTCGCCACTCATTCGCAAAATTGCGACTTTCCGACCATCGGATTTCGATTAAACTTGAGCCATGAGTAAATGATATTTCTCTGCTCATTTCCGTATAAATGTGGCCTCGATCGAGCACCGATAGCCGTTGATCACAAGTAAGGTCCTTACGATTGATTGAGGCATCCGATCTCCACCCAACTTGGACCAATCGCAGATCCCATGATGGAGCACCTGCCCCAAGGCACGGGTGGGCCAACGAGTCCCTGAAGGAGCCCTATAGGTCAAAATCTAGTCCACCAGGGGCATGCATGTTAGAAAAAGCGCCCCCCCCCAGGGCCATTTGGATACAAAAATGGAACTATATAAGGCTTAAATACACACTCCCTCACTCTCATACGAAATTTTAATTGCAAGGGAGAGAGGGAGTGGGTAGAAGTGAGAGAGGGAGCTCTTTGGGGAGCTGATTTGGGGATTTTCCTGCTGTCGTTGCCCACGTCGGAGCCCGCAACCATGTCCCACTGTAGAGAACAGTCCGACGACGATTGAAAGGTAATCCCCTAGCCCCCTTTAGAATTTGAGCCTTGCGGGCTATCGCATGCGCCCTTACGAGCTAATCTATTTGACGCAGGGCATCAATCCGTCAATTACTCAGTTGGTGTCTTAGGAGCGGTGCTAGAAAATCATTAGACTAACCTTAGGTGCAAACCATTACCTTTAGGTTACCAATTATCGAACTTATGTTGCAAATAATGATGTGTAGTGGAATTATAAATTGCAGTCTAAACAATGAGTTATCCTTAAATGTATTATTCTCCATGAATTATGAATTTTTCTTAGAGTAGTTAATCGTTAATTGTATGCTAGAATAGGCTGGATTTACTGTAATTCTGCACATGTTTTTCCATTATCCCTTGACACATGCACTTAAATCGCTTTATCTTTGTAAATGTTGTGATGATTTGGGGTACTACACCTGCATGTTCGATAGAATGCTCAAATTGAATAGAACATCCTGATTTTTATGTCATGCATGTTTACATACTCCTGATTAAGTAATGTATATGGCATGCTATAAAATTTCAACTGTCTGGCCTTATAGGTTGGCCAACAACCGTAAAACCCACAAGGATCGCCCTAATGGCTCGGCTGTCATAGGCCTATCTGACTGATACTAGCCGAACGCGGACACCTGACTATAGTTGGATTACAGGGGATGCTCGCACCTAGTGTCGGTTGCGCCGTAATTCGCCTGAGTCAGCGAATTGGTCTACTAGCTGGCCAACTGTATGTGTTTACCATGTATGATCGTGCCTGCATGAACCTGGGGCACCCTACGCCCCTAGAACGCCCATTGACAATCGTTAGCGACACGATACACAAGTCTTGAGAGATGGGTATGATGGTATGGGACACTGTGTCCGCGTTGTCAACCTATGCTGGGGTGACGAGCCTCCTCGTAGTGACCACAAGCAAGCTAATTTACAACCCCACCCATCGTACGAGTTTAGCTAGGAGTGACGAACCCAGACGGATTAAGGATCGCAAGTGTAAGACTACTACGGCTGCCCTGGGTCTCGCGAACGAGTTAGGGCCTTAATTTCGAGGGAGTGCATTAGTTTCCCCAATCTTACTTGACAAATGGACTTAACTAAACACTAGGCTAATATGATCATTGTCGCATTGCATTAGTTAAGTGTGGCGACTCGGCAGTTGAGGTCGCATGATGAGTGAGTGTTGGTAATTTGCAAATGCGAAGATGGAATTGTTTTGAGAGAATGTTGGATGGCGAGGGCATGATCACATCATAATAGCATGCGTGTGCATTAACAAAAGTATCTAGGGACTGTATGCTTAAATTACTTTTCATTAATTATGCATATAGATTTGATAGCTTGCGTAACTTGATATTAATGGAACCACTGAGTTGATCATTTTCACTCTAGGACGGTATTTTAAAACACCAACCAGACCATATCTTAGATGTATGTATCATAGAGTCCGACGCACTGGACGAGGCATATATAGACTCGGAGGACCTCTCGTATTTTTAGCTCCTGGGTGGGCCACTATAGTTGTCCTAGGGCCAGTGATGGGGCCATAGGGCAGGGACATTTTGTACATTTTTTGGACTGTATGTATTTTGCTGGGACGCAATCCATTTTTTTCAACTTATTTGAGGAGATGAGCCCAAAATTGAAGCACATCCAAGGCTTAAGTAGACCACTCCTCATGAGGCGGTGGGGATAACGATGTCCACCACTAAAACCTTCCTAGGGCCCACAATGATATTTATTTGTCATCCAACCTATTCATAAGATTCCATGTACATGGATGAAGGGGAAACACAAGTATCAACTTGATCCAACACTAAGGTCATTGGTTGAGTACCCATGTGGTTTGTGTGGATGTGTGTTACAAAAAAAAAAAAAAAAAAAAAAAAAAAAAAAAAAAAACCTTGATCCAAAGTTTCAGTGGCCTTAAAGAAGTTTTGTACATGTTCAATTGGAACTTTTTCCTATGGTGTGGTCCACTTGAGCTTTGGATATGCTTCAATTTTGGGCTTATATTCTAAGATGAGCTGGCAAAATTAATGGATGGTGTGGATAAGTTACATAAATTACCATAGACCCACAAAGTTTACTTAGAGTGTACCCCGTGGGCAATCCCTTCCCTTTTTAGGGACTGGCTGCTGGTCATGCTTAAAAAGTTTTCTAGGCCCACCAGGAATGTATGTGTTTTATCCCTGCTATCCATCCATTTTGTCAGCTCATTTTAAAGCATGAACCCAAAAATGATACATATCCAAATCCAATGTGGACAACATCATAGAAAACAGTAGTGATCAAACACCCATTATAAAAACTTCCTGAGGGACAAAAAAGTTTTGGATCAAGTTGATATTTGTCTTTTCTTTGTCTTTTCCCTTCATCTTAGTCTATGTGACCTAATCAGTAGGTTGGATGGTGAATAAATATTCCAATGGGTCTTAGGAAGCTTTTAATGGTGTGTGTTCAATCACCAAGGTTTCATGTGGTTTACTTCTTCTAGATTTGGATCTATCACCACTGTTTCATATGGTTTGCTCCTACATTTAGATCTGTCTTTTAAAAAAAAAATAATAATAATAATTTATTTCTGTCTCATAACCTTATAATGAACTCACAGAATGGATGGACCATGTGTGGATAAAACACATGCACTATGGTAGGTCTATATCCCACCAGATGAGGTCACCAAGGACGTCAGAGGTAGAAGGGTCAGGATGCAGATTGCTTACTGATGTTGACGGTGCGGTGCTATGTGGGCCCTACTATGATGTATGTGTCCTATCTAAGCTGTCTTCCATTTTTTCAAATCATTTGAAGACATGAGCGGCACATCCAAATCCCATGTGGACAATACCACATGAAATAGGGGTGATTGACCGCCTATCAAAAAACCAGAAGAAAGAAAAAATAAAAAATCTTCCTGAGGCCACAAAAGTTTTATATGAAGCTGAAAATTTGTGTTTATGCATTGGTCCTAAGAAGTTTTGATAGTGGGCATTCAATCACTACTTTTTTCTTGTGGTGTGGTCTACTTTAAATTTAGATTCCTCTCATTTTTGGCTTTATGCCTCCGAATGATCCCATAATAATAATAATAATAATAATAATAATAGAAAGACAATATAGATAAATAAAGCACGTATATCATGGTGGCCCCACAGAGCACTGTCCAGTAGCATCAGTAGGCAATCGGCGTCCCACGTGCAATCCGGGAGGGGCACCTTATTTAGCCGAACAAAACCCCCGTGCACGAGGGAATATCAGGGCGCAATTAACGCCGTTTGATGTGAATGTTCCAGGATATAAAGAGGCCGTTCCACTGGGTGTGAGAACCGTAAACATCAACATGTGTGAGAGTCGTCTGACGTCTGAGATAGAGCTTTATATCATGTGAGCTAACATGTTTAAACTTTTCTGAATAAAAATCACGCTATTTCACGTCTTGAGTGGGCTTTATATCATGTGAGCTAACCAATCAAGCTGCTTTATGACCAATTAATGTGGGCTCTTGGAATCACCTTTTCTTACACGTGCAAACCAAGCAGTATAGAATTAAGTCAAACTTTAAAATCGAGGCTCCAATGGACTTGAGGAAGCGTCACATAGCTAAACGGGTTAGATGCAGAGTATCCTCACAACCTCTCGAAGCTAGCCAGGTGTCAAAAATAGGAAAATGTACAGATGAGAATCCAATTTTCGTCCGTCACACCTAGAGCTGCCACCTGGCATGTAAATGACTAACGTGATAAAAATGCCTCAAAATACATGCAAGTAGATTGATGGGCTTGTCGATGTCCAAAAAGCCTTCTTATGAGGGTGACAACTCTTATCACTTGAAATGTCTCAAGAAGTATGGAATAACCACGTAGGCCACTCGTGGGAATTAGATATCTTCCTATCCAATCCATAAATTCGATCATTTCTCTCATTTAGGAGGAGCGGAAGAGGATTTCAAATAGAGGAGAAGTAATTTTGAGAGAGAGAGAGAGAGGAAGAGAGAGAGAGAGAGAGAGAGAGAGAGAGATCTTGAGGCCCAGAGGTTGAAAAAATTCTAAGGGAGTGAAAATAGGAAGGAATGAAAAGAGAGAAGAAAGGAAAGGAAGAAATTCACCTGTAACCTATGAGTGGGGTTGGAATTAGAGACACTCGATCATCTCTTTGCTAAAAGTGTCACGCCCGTAATTTGAAATATAGTGTGTGCACCCGCAGACCTGAGTTACGGATTATGACTAGTACACAATGTGTACTTAATCCAAGTTTTCATATTATTTTTCTAGAGGCTCACAATTAATGCATTCTAAGTCTACAAGCTTAGCAACTCATCAAGATATTTCACATTCAATCATCCCAACCATTTACATACATCAACCACCGAGAAAATTTATATGCATTCAGCCCACATGTCTTTAACATTCACAAAGAACTAAACATTGTACTATAGCCCACCCATTTGGGGCTTTATTAAATTGTTAGCCAACCAATTGATGAAAATATTCAATAGTTTAAGTCTCTCGACTATAGTAGACTTCAAAGTATAATCAAAGAGTGCTGCATCAATTTCATTTCCAACAAGCTACTGATTTAATGCATTTAGTTCATTTTCTTCAAGATAGCATCATAGCTCTTGTGTATCATCCACTAGTTCAACCTCTTGTTTTAGGAATTGAGCAACTATTTTATTGTTCACAAAATCCGTACAGTTTTTCCATCAATATAGCATTAGCAGGCGAGACCTAATAAGTCAACCCATCATGGTTCATGCATGTCATAAATAAAGTAGAAATGTATGGATGTTATGGAATGCATGGATGCGTGAATGCATCAAGTGGGTTGATCAGTCTACTTACTTGAGTTGGATTCCATCAACCCACATCTCCCCTTCAGGGATAGCTTTCCACCATCTTGGTAGGCTTGCACACATTGTGGCCATCTAGTGATTTTTCCCTAGATCACTCGATACTGTAAGTACCTACAGGTCTTCCAGGGAGTGCCCCTAGGGAATCACTGTAGGAACGCTATGCATGACATGGATGAATGAGACAAGATTGATCAATGTATCTAATTTGCATATAATAGCATGTTTCAACAATAGCATTTTAATTATAAACAACTTCAATGAAGAAATCAATACAAAGAAGTACACTCCACAAAGCAATTAATAAATACTTTAATTACAAAGGAGAGGAAACATGTTAGAATCACTCACCTCTATTTTGGTGATGTGAATTTTGATATGTCCCCTCACTATCAATTAATTAACAACTACCTACTTACATAGCACAATTAGCTCATTTTTCACATATATCTAAATCGATATGATTAGTTTACATTTGGTTCATCAAATCCTAACTCAGGGCCTGCCACACAAAGAATTTAATTATTAGATGTGAATTCTCTTAGATCTCACCCACAACACATATAAATAGTTATATTTCCATATGGGATCCACTTGATTAACCAATGTGCTCTGACCATTCTAATGTCTCAAGATAATCAATGATTATAATTCTTTACATGGTATAATTAAAATATCATATTTCCAATTCAAACTAAAAGTTCCGAACTGTTGATTGACCGAGGTCAATCGGCTCTGCCATTGATCGATCGAGGTTCGATTGAAATCCACTTCGATCGAACGGAATTAATTCAAATTTCCAACACAACTCTATGGACACTTTTTTGTGTCATTTAATGAATTGAAACTGCTTATTCGATTGATCAAAATATGTACCCTGTTGACAGGTTGATATCATTCGAATTACGGACTTTAGTTGTTGTACATTTTTGGCCACATTCGATCAATCGATCTGATGCTGCTGGACATAGTCTGGATGATCCAAACCTCACAACTTTTTGAGTTTTATTATTTCTCTTGTTTTAAATGATTCATTGATCAAATGATACAGATATGAACCATCCATTGACTCCTAAAATCCCTCATTAGGGATGGTCAATAGATCGTTTAGATCCAGACCATCCATAGTCTCAACTGTTAGATCCAAGCATGTTATGTATAATCCTTCCCTTAATCTTTATAGTCCATCAAATGGTCAGATCCACCCGTACTTTTTTTTTTTTATTAAGTTAGATCTATCGCAGATTATGCATGAATAGTGGGGATTAGATCCGATCCGTCTGATCACCATGTTATAATCTAAGGTGCAAAACGATATCTACAATTAGATTTGATTGATGGAATCCAACCTATGGTCAGATTGATCTAGAAATTGGGGTTCCGGTATCGTTTGGCCCTTACGATCAAATGATCCATACAAATCAGATCTAAGACCCTTAGATAAGACCACACCAATTTCTATAAGAAGAGACCGCAACTCAGATTTGGATTCCAAATCATCTCTACCTGTGATTTTCCTACAGATCAATGCAATGATGATGTGGTTGATCAACACTGTCCATTCTGTAGATCGGGCAAAATAAACTAGTAGTATTAAAAAAAAAAAAAAAGGTAGATTAGGGATCTCACTCTGTCTTTCTTTGGTAGGATGAGCACATCCTTCCTTATTTAGAAATTGAAATCTTTCTGGAATTTGGCAAAAGGTCACCCACAACCAAGAGTCATGGCGGCAT
Organism: Magnolia changhungtana; assembly: GCA_030180095.1. Lineage (NCBI taxonomy): Eukaryota > Viridiplantae > Streptophyta > Magnoliopsida > Magnoliales > Magnoliaceae > Magnolia > Magnolia changhungtana. The sequence goes on from JASAUF010000098.1 coordinate 1,376,838, forward strand.
GAGTTGATCCCTCATTATCTCTATCAATTAAAAGTATCTCACCAACCAAGTTATTTATTTGTGCTCTTATTCTAAAAATTAAATTTATAACTATTAATTATGATTTTAAATTGTATCGAAATTTAGGGTTGTTACAAAAAGAGTGTTTGATTTTTATTTTTCCTTTTTATATCTCATCTAAGCCTGCATTCACATTCTATACACTCTTTACATGCTTCTGCTAGACAACGACTAGGATTGACGTTGAGCACTTGTCTTTGCAATCTTAGTCATAGTTTTTTATTTATTGCTTTATGGCTTTCTTTATCTTTTACGTCGGTCGATCAGATTAATATTGATTGCATTGGTCTCCAAAGTCTAGCTTCAGATGTAAGACTTTCTAAAAATTAGTCAAATCTCTAAAAAATTTCAAATTTTCATGAAGTAGAGACTGCAAGTTGTGCAGCAGAAAAGGGTGCCTAACCCCTTCATTTTCCATCACTAAGACCCTTACTCGGAATCTATAACTACAGACCAACTGTCGGAGTCACTCAAGTTGGGAAGTCCTGTCATTCTGTAGCTCACAAGTGATTTTACTATGCCTAGCTGACTATGGATTCTAAGCTTCATTTAGCTAGGAACGACTCTAAGTCTAATATATCATTATACTTGAATCAAATACTACACCCTCTCTATGCATTAAGGAATAAAAAAGTGAGAGGTGAGTGCGTTGCTACTGCGGAGTATTCATAGTACCTTTCTTTGGCAGAGGTTGGGTGCAACTGAATGTCAAAGTGAGGAAACACAACACCATTTTGGTTATGGAAAATGAACGAGCTCATTCCGCCTCGAGTGTCTTTGTCAATAATTCATGTGGTAAAAGAGAAACTTGGGTGAAGAGCCGATAATTGCCCCTATGCTTTGCGATTTACGGATATCCAACTATTGCCTTTTCATCGTGACCGGTATTTTGCTTCAGTAATTTCTGCAAATTTAAATTTCTAATGTGGTGGTCACGATTGCGCTTCGTGGCATTACAGGCATCCAACTATTACCTTTGGATCAAGAGACATGGAGCCTAAAATTTATAATTTAAAAAAAAAAAAAAAAACTTTTGGAGGAAATTTTTTGAAACAATAAATTTAAAATCCCTTTTAAAACACAACATTTAGAAAATGAGTTAATGATAGATGTCGAACCCTTTTGGATGAGTGGAACTGTGAAAATGCCATTTCTGCCAATGATGTCCACTCCCTCCATTAGGTGCTACTCTCATATCCACCGTACATTCAAAGAATCAACATCCGGAATAATGTAACAACACACCTAAAACCTCTATGTTCACGTGGTGTGACCCATGGGAGCTTTGGATCTGACTAATCAATGGATTTTCCCATGGAATATACAAACCATGGTGGGCCACAGACACAAGCCTATGGTAATCATCTGCTCCCCTTTTATGGTGGCCCAGACATCAGCATTTTAGGCCCTTCAATCCTAACCAAGGTCTCCCTCCTTATAGTAATCGATCTTCATTGTTCATTAACAAATTATCTCATGTAATGTATACCATATTAATCCCCATTTATTCCTAGTGCATATATAGATTGTTTGATCCTTCAGTCTCATTTGAACCAAGACTCTGTGGGGTAGCTTTAGGGCCTGTTTGGGTGCCACTACTTAAAAATGGGTTCATCTCCTCATTTTATTTAATTCTAATTATGTACTATAGATCATATTTCTTTTCGGTAAGATTTAAAAATAATCTTGATAACAAACAATCATCTCCAACACATAATTAGGATTAACTAAAACGAGAAGTATTCATTTTTAAGTAGCAGCCAAACAGTCCCTTAATCATGAATCAAGAGTGTAGCTAGATTCTAACAATTTTGATGAGTGGTATTTGCATTATGTGTAGTAGAACTATACTTAAATGAAAATAGTACAGATCTTTTCAACATCACAAACAACCCAAAAATTATTCATGATTATGATTTAAAACATTAATGGTGTGTTTGGTTGTACCAAATATCATGAAATTTCATGACAATTGACACAACCAAACGCACCATTTAAAAAGAAACTCTTCATGGCATAATCCCTCGCTTGTACAGACCATCCCCGCCATCTGCCGGTGAATAACTATAGTTGGGTTGTCTCAAGTGATCAACTTCCGTTGACGTCAATACCTCCTTAGCATTCCAATACCACGGCCGAAGATGAACGGAAGAAGAAGAAGAAGAAGAAGAAGAAGAAGAAGAAGAAGAAGAAGAAGAAGAAGAAGATGGATGTACCATCACGGAGCCCCAGTCTCTTCTTCCCAATTTCACTTCCTTCTCTCTCCTCCTCACTAGCAATCTTCCAACATCTTCTCTGCGAACTTCGGATACCGTCCGGATTATAGCCATGCATAAGAGTAGCACTAGCACTGCATCTTCTTCAGGCGAGAACTCCACTGCGAAAAGCCTCCAATTCAGCAGAGCTGTGGCTCTACCATTTGGATTCTCTAGAGTGGACCGCACGAGTGTGATGAATCCATCTTCACCGCGGTCATCTTCTTCATGTCCCGACTCTGCTTCTTTTACTTGGTACTGCAATTTCCTTCCAAGCAACAGCCTCACCTGCTGCTCATGTCAGTGAGTTAAAATGGTTTAGCACGGCTGAGTTGACACAGTGAGTTCGACTCGATAGATTATGACCCAACTAAGAACGTTGCAATCAATGCTATCGTAATTCTAATTAATTCAGAGTTTTTGATGCATAAGCAATGCCAATTATGCATTTCGTTCATCATTAGTAATCGGCATGGTTTAAATGCATGGATGAGGTTGAGTGGCCGATTTTGACTCGGTAGGATGATCAACTCAATTCGAAAACTGTAAGCTGAATCAACTCATATCCAAGATTTTGAAATATGGGTTATGTAGTGTTGATGGATGCAAACAATGGAATTCTGTTATATTCCAAACAGATGGAGAAAGAGAGAAGAAATTCACCTTACCGATTCATCGGAGTGTCCATTTTCGAGCTCGAAACTTAGTCCCTCTTCCCAACAGATGGTTAACATGTCTCCGGTCGACAGACACCATGTCGCCTTCTTCTCTCTTGAATCTTCTTCTTTAGGTGTTGCTGTTCCTACTATCTTCTCTGCAGTAATGGCAAGAGAACAACCCAACATAGATCCATGGTTTATATTGAGAGAGAACTCCATATGTCAAGTGGATCCCATCTTTCAGTGATCCAGACCATCAGATGATCCTAGTCGCTTGATGGTGGGTGAATGGACAGTTAAGCCGGAGAAGCTGTCATGTTCTAGTATTTTAGTATTGCGACATGGAGTAGCACTTCATGGTGTGGCCCACCAACAATGGGGTGATCAGATGAAGTCTGGATCACTGAATAGATTTTTATGGTGTGGCAGTGTGGCCCACTCGATCGCAACCAATGAGATGAAATCTATCAGGTTCATCTCTTCTTACCAGGGGCAGTGCCGACGGACCCGGCCACGTATGACCATGAACCTTCACGGATCTCTATGATCCGGTCCTCCCATTGGACAGCTGCCGGAGTTTCTCCTCTCCTCCTCCAAAACCCTCCACCCACTCTGTAAAATCCCCAATCAGTCAGATTCAGTTAGTAATCCACAACACTCTGATTAATATAGTCGAATGGAAAATGATCAAGGGTTATTGAACAAGGCCCTGTCATTAACGGATGGTGATAAGCTCACAAACAGTGGATTCATGTTATAAGGACCGATGCAGCCGATGTTTGTGAGATTTGATCCATTCATCAGGTGGGACTCTTAGTAACTGTGCACCCATTGAGTTGATCGGCCTGATTTTCGCGCATTCAACTATGGGGCCCAGATGATGAAGCAATCTCTACCATCTAATAGAGTAAGAAGAAGAAATGCATCACCGGATCCTGATCACAAAGCACTCCCTCCCAGCATGGTCCAGCACAGTTCTAGACAACCAACGGCCCTCCTGCGGCCGATACTGGTTCATCCTCAGTATCACATCCGAGATCATGGCGCCCGTATCGTCAGTCACTCTATCAGGCACACACTTCAGCAGATATGGTGCTTGAACTGGAGGCGTGATCGACACCAAAGCTTTCATGTCCCACTCCACTTCTCTCACGATGGTAAGCGACGTTGCACGTAACAGATCGTTCCACAAGAACACTATCATTTTCTGCATTTTGCTCCTCCCCAAACAGCCTCCTCGCTGGCGGAGCTCCAGCACGACACCTCGGGTGCCGAATTCGCAGTAGAGATGCCACGTCTTTCTCCATGTTTCGGATGAGATGTCGAAGATGGGCTTGTCAATCTTCAGCTCTCTGTGACTTCTAACTGTCCGACAGCGGAGGAACGTCGTCTTTGGGTCCGTCGCTTCCTTTCCGGTCCATCTTCCTTTGACAAAAATGCAGACCTGTTAGCAAAGGGATGGACAGAAATCATTTACAGCCATGGAGAATTCATTGTTGTAGAGATGAACTCATAGTTTAAAAACACAAAAACTTAACTCAGTAACCTTGGACAAGATTCTTGAATACTTGCATGAATTCTTTCTGGGTATTTCCAATAATAATTAATATTTAAAAAATAAAAATATAATATAAATAATATAGAATTTTGTTGAGTATTGCTAGTTTTTTTTTTTTTTTTTTTTTAGCCAAGACGAGTTTTTCTTCAGTCTTGGTGAAATCTGGGCAAGTCAACTCAACAGTGATCAACTCGAAAACTCAGACGAGTTCCTCGAGAACTGGCATTAATTTTTTCAATAATATTTAATATTTGTTATATTAATAGTGCTAAGTTGTGCCAAGATTATCCAAGTTTTATCGAGTTCTGTCGAGTTTTATTGAGTTTTTTCCGAGTCCAATTGATTTTTGATCAAGTTGTGACCAGATCATTACAATAAGGAATGCAAGTTGGTCTGAGATATTAGCTATTACCTAGGCTAATCAGCTGGACCATTCTTGGGCTAATAGTTTGAGCTCATGCATGGACTGGCCTACTAACCAAGTTACAGATCCAACGTTAGACGGTCTGGTCGACCATGGACAGACTCAAGCCCAGGCACGAACCTGGAGCAGAGTGCAAATTCAGAAGGATTTTTTTTTTTTTTTTTTTTTGTTTTTTTTTTTTTTTTTTTTTAAGTAGATCGAGCCTTATAAAATTTTTAGGGGCGGCCAAGTTGTACTATTAGGATAATTTTTTATGGCCACCAGTGATTTCAATTTTTACCGACAGTTAGTGATGACCGTCGGTAAAGATGTGCCAGTAATTCTCCACTTTCTTGTAGTGAAGATTGATGAACTGGCGTAGGCAGACCCATTGCTGCCTTATGAACATAAGCTTCAACCAAAATAGGATTACTCTAAGTTTGCAGGCGTGTATAATACAGCTTCTCTTCATGACTCCACGTGTGATGGACATCCAAACTATCTACAATGTGTGTCCCATATTATAGCACTGCATTGGAAATAGGTTAATATGTTATATAGCTTTGGCCAATTTTCGTAGTTGTACATATTTGCTTCTTAAATAGCACTCAGCTTAGTAAGTGGATATTAGAGGTATTTCAAACATTACAAAAGTTATATTTTAAAAAATGAAAAAATTATTTTTGTTTTGTTGTATGGTGAAAATATTTTATTTCACATTAAGTAGGAAGAAGGTTGTGATGTGGGTTATTAACCTTTGCTCATGAGAGACTTGCAAAATAAGCTATGTTATGCTTTGGCTTATATATATGAACATAACTGGACTGGTGATAAAACTAGTCTAGAAAGCAGTTAATATGTTGGGTGAGTTCTGCATTATTAATGACGCAGGGATGAATGTGATGAGGGTAATTACTCCGAATCCACGGAGCTTCTTTGGACTCCTCACAGAGACTTCTCGAATCCACGAGGAAAGAAAGCAGAAAAATAGAAATAAATTCTAAGAAATTCAAAATTGATTAATTGATGACTAAAAATGAGTTCACCACCCTTTAAATAGGGGTACCAAGCAATGGAAAAGAAATCAGAATCAAACTACAACTACAACTTCTAGAAATCGCGACTTACTATAAATAGTAAACTTACTATTTATAGACGGTCGTGATGTCTACTAGTGAGCAAGGTTTTCGGCCAAAAATAGTAAGTGTCCTATTTGGCTTGACCAAACCGTTCTCCTAATTATTCTAAGCTCTTTTCATATTGGGCGCAACTCCTAAAGCCCAGCGGATGAAGAGTTATAATCAAACTAAAACTTACTATTTATAGTAAAAACAAAATTAAAGCAGAGAAACGACCGTCGATCTAGGTGTTTTTCACAATTCCGGGCATCGCAACCCAGCATAGCAGGGTTGGTTGGCTAAAGTAGCTCGTTCTACCCCAAAATCATATATTTTACATTGGCTAACTCATCCAGGATTGCGAGATACGCCCGATCTAAGGTCTGACGGTCTGGATCACTTCCGTCGTCGACTGGGCCTTTTCTGATCCATCTTGGCCATGAAACTGTCTGCAACCCGCTCTACATCAGTCCCCTCCACTTCAAAAGAACTCGTCCTCGAGTTCTCATCTTGCGCTGGTTCATGATACTCGGTTAGGTCCGCGACGTTGAAAGTCCGTGAGATCATCATGTCATCTGGAAGATCAACAATATAAGCATTGTCATTGATCTTTCGAATGATTGGGATGGGTTCAATCTTCTTATTTTTCAACTTGTTGTACGTCCCGGTCGGAAATCTCTCCTTGTGCAGATGGACCATAATGCGGTTGCCCACCTCGAACACTTTTTGTTGCTGGTGCTTGTCCGCTTGTTCCTTGTACTTCTCGTTCGAGGCATGTAGCTTGGTCTACACTTCCGCATGGATGCCCATGATCTTGTTTGCCATATGTTCTGCTGCAATGCTCATGCTTGGGTGCTTGGGCAGAGGGACTAAGTCAAGCGTGTGGCGAGGCACTCGTCCATAGATAATCTGGAACGGTGATTTCCCTATCGAGTGGTTCACCATGTTGTTGAATGCAAACTCTACTTGAGACAAGGCCAAATCCTACTGCTTCAGTTTTTCTCCTAAAATACAGCAAAGAAAGTTTCCCAACATGCGATTCACAACTTCGGTCTGCCCATCAGCTACGGGTGGTAAGCACTGCTAAATTGAAGTCGTGTATCGAATCGAGTCCACAAAGTCCACCAAAAGTGGCTAATGAACTTCATGTCACGATCAGAAGTAATGGTCTTAGGGACCCCGTCTAGCCGTATGACCTCCTTGAAGAATAGATTCGCCACGTGTGTTGCATCGAGGGTCTTCTTGTATGGGACAAAGTGTACCATCTTGGAGAAACGATCTACCACAACGAACACTGAATTCATACCGCGTTGTGTTCGTGGAAGACCAAGCACGAAGTCCATTGATAAATCCTCCCAAGGACCGTTAGGCACAGGTAACGGGGTGTAGAGGCCTGTATTCTAGATTGCACTTTGGAGGTCTGACAAACATGACAACGTGTACAACTTTTTCCACATCACGTACTAATTGAGACCAGTAATACCGCTCTTCCACAAGAGCTCGCGTCTTATCTCGCCCAAGGTGTCCACCGAGGCCACCTCCATGTAGCTCATGAATAATCTGCTCCCTCAGAGAACTTTGGGAGATACAAGGTCATTGGGGTGACCTTCTTGACACTTCACCCAAGAATCTTTAAAGTCCTCATCTTCGGCATACAGCTCCTTGAGACAGTCGAAGCCAACCACCTTGTTGCTCATCGTAACAAGTAGTGATGCACGGCGACTAAGTGCATCAGCCACCTTGTTCTACTGCCCTGACTTGTGCTTCAGAACGAATGTGAATTTCTATAAAAACGCAATCCATCTAGCATGCACACGATTCACGTTAGTTTGACTATTAATAAATTTTAATGCTTGATGGTCAGTGTAAAGAACAAACTCTCTTTGAATCAGATAATGTTGCCAAGTCTGAACAATCTGTCACAACTCAAGCTCATAAGTCGACCACTTCTTTTGGGCTTATTGAGCCATTTGTAGAAGTCTACCGGCCTGCCTTCCTGTGATAATACTCCCTCAATTCCGACGTATGAAGCGTCACACTCAACCTCAAATAATTTGTCAAAATTAGGAAGCACCAAGACCGGTGTTGTAGACAAACAATGCTTGATCTCATGAAAGCTCTTGTCAGCTTTCTCGGTCCACTGGAACGGTCCTTTTTTCATGCAATCTGTTATAGGCGTGACTATGGTGCTAAAATCTCGCACAAATCGACGATAGAAAGTCGCCAATCCATGAAAACTCCTCACCTCATGAATGTTTGTCGGAATCGGCTATTCCCTAATAGCTCGCACCTTTTCATCGTCCACACGAATGCCTGTGGATGTTACAACAAATCTTAGAAATAACAGGCTATCAGTTAAAAAACTATACTTCTTCAAGTTGAGGTACAACTTGTTAATTTGTAGGACCTGCAGCACCTGTATGAGATGTTTCATTTGCTCCACCTCATCCTGGCTATATATCAATATGTCATCAAAATAGACTACTACAAATCGGCCAGTGAACGGTTTTAAAACTTGATTCATCAAACGCATAAAAGTACTTAGTGCGTTCGATAGGTCAAAGGGCATGACCTGCCACTCATACAACTCTTCCTTGGTCTTGAATGTCATTTTTCACTCATCACTAGGTTCGATACGAATCTGATGGTACTCGCTCCTTAGATCTAGTTTAGAGAACACATTAGCCCCTTCTAGCATATCGAGCATGTCGTCCAACCGTGGTATTGGGAATCGATATTTGATGATAATTTTATTGATTGCCCAGTTGTCGACACATATGCGCCAGCTTCTATTTTTTTTTTGCATTAATAATGTTGGTACGACACATGAGCTTATGCTCTCTCTCAAGAGACCCTTACGGATCAATTCCTCCGCTTGCCCCTGAAGTATCTCGCACTCCTTCAGACTCATCCGATAATGAGGGCGGTTGGGCAGGCTAGCCCCAGGGACAAGGTCTATGTGATGTTGTATGTCCCTTATGGGGGGCAATCCATCAGGTAAATCCTTAGGCCACACTTCTTTGAATTCGTTTAGCAACACTCTTAAACTTGGAGGGATATTCGAGGGTTCCTCTCCCTCGCCCTTCACCAATATGGCGTATACCTTGCCAGTTTCCTTGGATTCCTCCATGAAATCTCGAATAGTCAAGAGGGAGCTCCCCTTTACTTAAGAAGCTTCGAGGTGGTTCTCTGGTGCCATAGGGGTAAGGATTATTTTTCGACTATCCTTGATGAATATGTAGACATTGTCTCGTCCCCACTGGGTCGCATCACGGTCTGACTGCCAGGATCGACCGAGTAGCATGTGACAAGCTTCCATATCGACCACGTCATAAAGTATCTGATCCTTATAATTTTTACCAATTGAAAATGAGATAGTGCATTGTTCAGTTACCTTGGTCTCATTCACCTTTTTTATCCAGCCAATTAAGTACGGGGAAGGATGTTTCATCGTTGGTAGCCACAACTTGTCCACCATCACTCTTGAGATGATGTTCTCGCTACTACCATTGTCTATGATCACATCACAGACCTTTCCGTTAACAGTACCGAGTACGAAATATATTGTATCGCTGTGGATATAATTCCTTTCATGGGGTATACAGTAATCGCCTCACAACTAGAAATTCACCACAATCTTCGCCTGTCATTTCATCACCACATGCTATTTCTTCAGTAGTTTGTTCATGTTCGTTATAGTCATGGTCTTCTTCTACGGCCTCATCTTCAATGCCCCCTTCGTTTATATTCAAGTGTGCTACTGGACGTTGAGAACATGTATTTGATAAGTGGTCTGGCTGGCCACAGCGGTAACAATTGTTTGACCTTGGCCGAGCATAAGGATTTGAAATCCTACTTTGGCCCGCTGTTGTAGGTGCTGCAAGTTGAGGTCTGGATGAGCCGCTCCCCGTATCATGGTTTGCAGTGGTAGGAGGTTGAAGACGTTCTCCTACTGAATCTTTTCCTCGTGCCAGCATTGGATTCTGCGTGGGACCCATCACGGGGGGTTGAGTTGAAGGATAGGGACGAGCAAAAACTCTTACAAGTTGTGTTTCTGCCCTACCCGCTAATTAAACTGCTTCATCCACGGTCCCGACTGGGTACATCTGAACTCGATCCTGAATTGTCGGTCGCAACCCACCTATAAATTGTGCTACCTTCTGTGACTCTTATTCTGACAGATCGTTTCATGTAGCCAACGCTGGAATTCTTCAGTGTAATCTGTGACAGTTCGGTTTCCTTGTTGGCAATTTTGGTATTGCTGGAATAATATATGCTCATAATCACTGGGGAGAAATCGTGATCGAAGAAGACGTCTCATCCATGGCCATGATGAGATGAGCGCCTTGTTCTGGCGGGCTCGTGAGAGTTGTAATTGTTCCCACCATGCAGAAGCACCAGATTTTAACTTAAACGCTACCAATTTTACCCTTTTATGATTTGACACGTCCATATAATGAAAATATCTCTCTACTTCGGCTAGACAATTGAGGAAATCTTCTATACGTAATAAACTATTAAAACTAAGAAGTTCAGCCTTACCTCGATAGTCTCTTTCATCATGATCTAAGTAATCGCCTCTATGGATTGGTCGTCGGGCAAAATCCTCATTAAGGTCCTCATTGCTAGAACTTGAATCATCTGATGTAGTCTTACGATTTACCACTGGTAGTGTTATATGAAAATCGGGGTTGCGTCATACAGCAACCATGGGTGGTGGAGCAACCATAGGTGGTGGAGCACCGCGTAGGGCTCGGGGAGGAAGTAGCGCATCCGCAAGATGGTCGAGAGTTGCCTGCAGCCCTTGCATGGTCAACTGACTCTCCCGGTGAAAAGCTTTCATTCTTTCTGAAAGATAACGAATCCCTAGATCACCGTCCACAAGATTTTGATTCATACCTTCGTTGTTTGCCATCGGCCTGAGAGGAATCCTCACTCTAATACCAATTGACGTAGGGATGAATGTGATGAGAATAATTACTCCAAATCCACGGAGCTTCTCTGGATTCCTCACAGAGACTTCTCGAATCCACGAGGAAAGAAAGCAGAAAAATAGAAATAAATTCTAAGAAATTCAAAATTGATTAATTGATGACTAAAAATGAGTTCACAATCCTTTAAATAGGGGTACCAAGCAATGGGAAAGAAATCAGAATCAAACTACAACTACAACTTCTAGAAATCACGACTTACTATAAATAGTAAACTTACTATTTATAGACGGTCGTGATGTCTATTGTGCGCAAGGTTTTTGGCCAAAAATAGTAAGTGTCCTATTTGGCTTCACCAAACCGTTCTCCTAATTATTCTAAGCTCTTTTCACGTTGGGTGCAACTCCTAAAGCCCAACGGATGAAGAGTTATAATCAAACTAAAACTTACTATTTATAGTAAAAACAAAATTAAAGCAGAGAAACGACCGTTGATCTAGGGGTTTTTCACAATTCCGGGCATCGCAACCCGGCATAGCAGGGTTGGTTGGCTAAAGTAGCTCGTTCTACCCCAAAATCATATATTTTATGTCGGCTAACTCATCCCGGATTGCGAGATACACCCGCTCTAAGGTCCGACGGTCCGGATCACTTCTGTCGTCGACCGGGCCTTTTCTGATCCATCTTGACCATGAAGCTGTCTGCAACCTGCTCTACATCAATTAAGTTCTTTTATGAATTGTTAAGGTTGATTAAACACACGCACTAAAGGAGGGATGAGTTAGTCAAAAACATTCCATGGCTTGTTTGTTTCAATGTAAGTACATATAATTGTATAGTAAAAACATCATAATTACATTCATTATCTGTTTGAAAAGAGAGGAATTACCCCAACAAAACTCAACCCTATTTTGTCATTGAAACTCTGCGAGCCCCACCATAATGTATGAGTTATATCCACACTGTCCATTCATTTTTTTCATATCATTTTATCACGTGAGCCTAAAAACAGAACAAATTCAAAGCTCAAGTGGATTATACTAAAGCAAATAGTGGGTTCAATGGCGGCGCCATTATTCCCACTACGTGCCTCATTTTTTGGCTCATGCCTTAAAATGATATGAAATATGAATGGGTGGCGTGGATATAATACACACATCATGTTGGGGCCGACATGGTCTGCCTCATTTTCTGAGTCAAGATCTACCAAAAAAGAGTAGATGTCAGCATCATACATTAATTATTATTAGCATTTAGCATTGTAGTTAATAAATGCTAAATTCAGGAAAATACAAGTAATTACATTGAAACAAACATGCCCTAAATTCTATACATGAATATTACTAAGTTAAATTGACATTGTGAAAGGTCACAAATACTCTAAATTCTATACATAAATATCTTGAAAGAAATTTTAGATAATAATTTTAGGAATTTGGGTTGATCCAGCAAGAAAAACAGCTTGTGCTTTTTAGATTTCTACTCTTAGCATAGGTTTCAAAAATTGTGAATGAAAGCCTTGTTATTAGGAGAGAATTCTTTCATTTTTTACAAGTTTATAACCAAAAGAACTAGGGCTGTTCATGAATCCAGGTTTGGTTGGGTTTCTATAGTATTCATACCTGAGTTTACCAAGTTCAATTCTTGTTGGGTCCATGTCCAATTCTTGAAGACTTGGACTAGGATCTGATCAGGCTTGGGTACCTGTTGTGTACCATCAGGTCTTTGGATCGAGGTTTCAAGTTAGGTTCGAGACAAATAAGAGCTTTTACATGGTTAGGCTCACTACATGGCACACGTATATACCATTTTGACATGCACGATGTATAAGCAGGCTCTCTTACATGTGCGAGGCTTGGGAAACTCCCATTTCTTTCGTTAGACTAATCGGGTCAAATAGATGGACTAGAACTTAACTCGATTTCTAACCAAGTTCAAACGTTGAGATTCAAACCTGACCTAATTTCTTAATGGGTCCAATAAATGAGACCCATAGCCACTAATTAAATCAGGTCAGGTCCTAACAACCCAAAAAATAAAATAAAAATAAAAATTAAAATTTAAAAAAAAAATAAAAAAAGAACACTTTTCATTTTGCCTCTTTCATGGTTTAAGATCCTATGATGTTGTAAAGTCCGCATGCGATTATGATCTAATAATAGAAACCGTCCATATTATGGATGATATGCTACATAGGCTATACTAAAAAATTATGTTGGACATATGATTCAAATAGGTTTGTGTGTAATTTTGAATGGTTCGTATTCAGCTCCTAAAAGAAACAACGAGATCATAATTGGTATTATGATAATACAGATTAGCTATGGTAACATAAAAAACATGGACAGCTCAAATCATACAACCATTTTAGCATGAGGTCTCCCAATGTAGTTGTTAGAGGATAGGAAAGTTATATACAATGGTACATGTATGGTTGTATATATTATAGATAGTTGTTTAGATAGATTTACCTACCGTTTCTATATTCTCTTCATTTTCAATGAAATAAATAAGTTATAATTTTCACCACGTAGTTTTTCATGTGTAACTCTTATTTTTCTTTGAAATACCTCTTGTTGGCATTCAAGATCACAAGCATATCTCACCCTATTGGGGCAAATGTATTGAGATGGTCCGACGATATAAACCATTCACCATGTTGAAGCTATCATTAATAAGCCATGGTCTCCTAATCACAATTCAATAATTATCTAGACTGTTAATTTTAATTTATAAAGTTGAATGTGGGCCATTGAAATCTTCTTTCTAATATTCTAAATTTATCTACAATGGTGGTGTCATTGGACCAAACTTGACAATGAGTGGGATTAGGTCTAAAATTTGAACCCATGGAGTATATCTTGGTTGAGAAGTTCAACCCGCATCACTAATTAAATGGGTTGGCTCTGGAATCTCTCAAAAGATAAGCTTATATAGACTCAATTTTTAAATGGGTCCAATTTGAGCCATTCTAAAATGGACTTGACCCAAGCTCACGAACAAATAACCATAAGAAAGTCTAAAATTTGGATAACCATAGAAGAGAGTCCTTGGATGAGAACCAATGGATAATAATACATCCACATTCTCTTGGACCTCACTGATTTCAATCTTGATAAAACTAATATATTTGGAGCATTATTTGAAGAGAATCGCTTTATTGCTCTTGGGCACACTATAAGATATAGTGCTCTCATTGCATTTAATTGTATTGGGTCACATGGGTTGTCCAATCCATTGATTAATTGCTCATGAGGCCTAACTATATTTTATGGCAAACTGCGGAAGCGTTGCACACATCTAACAAAATTATCCCTTTGATCAATGGTCTTTAATATGAATGGTTAAGATTATTTACATGAAAATGAGTCCAATGAACAGTTTAATACATCTGTTAGAGACCATCATATTGTTTATTATTTTAAAGAGTAACTATTGTCAGAGACCATCCCATCTATATCTTGAAAAAAGGACGGTCATAGAAAATAAGACTAAAGCATGAATGATTTGTATCATAGGATCAGTTCAATTTCTATGTGGTGGCTTGAGAAATATGTTCTGTATTTATATGGATAGTTCACATTAATTCATTAGACCTTTTAAGTGGAGTGTCATGGGAAAATCTAAGGCCAAGTCCACCTGAGGAAGTCGTAGTATGAGTGAGTGAACGACCTCGCCGAGTAGCAGGGCTCATCGAACCGACTCTCAGCTCAGCATGCTCAAACTGAATTCAGACTAAGCTCGGACTCTTAGTGACGACGTTAAACCTACCTATCAATTCGGGCAGCGGAAGCATGGCTGCTAAAGTCAAGAGGTCGGCTCGGATGGAGACACGACATGCGAATCATACTAGAGAATCATCCTCAGTAACATACGAGGAGTAACCGCCGGCACATGACCTAGGAATAATTGCCCATATCAACATGTACATTGTTAGTGGTTAGAAGCCAAGATTGTACCGAGAATGACGGACACATTCACTCCAATTGAAAGGTATAAGTAGGAATCAAACCCACAGGAACAGGTACACAAAATCTCTCACCTGAAACGTACCCACACTACATAGCCTGACTTTGGCATCAAAGGGTCCCCTGCTCTAGCCAGGGTCTCCTTTGTCTTTCTCTTGTGTAGGCTTATAGGACTCGGCACGAGTGCTCGGAGCTTGGCGAGGGTGAACCAGATTTTTGCATCAATATTTTGGCACCGTCTGATGGAAACAGGTAAAAAGTCTTTGTAACTTTACCAAAAATGGCAAAGGGAAAGAAGAAAGCACTCCCTCTCAACGACCTCGGAGCCGAGGAGGTAAGTACCATGTGCTGACATTGGTCAACGAGATCAACCAAATGAAGCAGCAAATGTTAAGATAACAGCCACCCCCCGATCGAGAGGAGGTCGCTCCAGTGGCAACAGGGCAGCTCGTTTTCGTAAGTTCGCAAGCATGAGAGTCCTGGGGTATATTAGATCGAGCCCCAACTCACACACGAAATGCAACAACCCAGGCACCGATTTATGTATCCGAGACCTCGATGTTAGCCCCAACTGACCTCCGCCATGAGTTAGAAAGGAGGAGAAGAGGAAGAATGCCCGAGGTCGAGGCGCCTCGCGAAACTGTCGCCGAGAATAGAGACCCATGGGATGCTTAGCTTGAAGAACTTTGAAACCAGATCAAGAGTATGCACCAGGATCACCAGACGCAGGCTCCGTATACAGTAGAAGCAATGATGGAGGAGACTGAGCCTCCGTTTACTAGTGAAATCATGGACGCAACAATGCCTTCAAGGTTCAGGATGCCCCCCATCATTCAATATTCAAGTTCCGGGGACCCGACATGGAGTCTTATCGCTCCTGGATGCAGATCCAATCGACATCAGAGGCGATGATATGCAGAGCATTCTCCATAATCCTCATAGGGGCTGCGAGAAGCTGGTATCGACAACTCAAGCTGAAGTCAATCAGCACGTTCACCGAGCTCAATAGAGCTTTCTTGACGCAGTTCATTGTTGGGAAGAAGAGCCGAAAGCCGTCAACTCATCTACTCACTCTCAAATAGAAAAGCGGAGAATCGCTGAAAGACTACATTTCTCGATTCAACGAAGAAGCTTTGCAAGTTGACGATTACTCTGACAAGATGGATCTGACCGCAATGATCAGCGGACTCAAAGACGGGAAGTTCCTCTTCTTAATGGGGAAGAACCCCCCGACCACTCTGAGTCATCTCATAAATCGAGCCCAAAAGTATATTAATGCTAAGAAGTTCTTTAGCTCGTTAAAAAATGCCCAAGGCTCGAAGCATTTATCTAAAGACAAAAAGTGTAAGGATACCCCATTCCAACCTAGCACGAGCAAGAAGAGATCAGATGAGGATGGATCCCGCAGCCAAAGGCCGAGTAGAAAACCCAAAAGCCGCTTCAGCTCATATACTCCTCTCAACACATATCCAAAGCAGATCTTGTTGGAGATCTGAGACAGAAATCTGTTACATTGGCCGAGCTACATGAAGAAGATCAGCGAGACAAGCGCAAATATTGTTGCTTTCATCACGACTATGGGCATAACACCAATGATTGCATCGACTTGAAGGAGAAGATCGAGACCCTCATCCGTAAGGGTCACTTGAGTCAGTACATAAAAGAAGAAAGATATGCTCGAAAGGATGAGCAACTAGGCAGAGCAAGGGATAATGGTACTAAGATCCGGATGATATACGGAAGTCTGTTCGGATGTGGCGACTCAAACCAAGCCCAAAAAGCTCATGCTCAGAGCACCGACCCCGAGCACTACATCCACTTAGCTGACAGGCTGAGAAAGGAGCTCCGAGTGAGTCTGTGTAGTCTTACATTTACAGAGGATGATGCACGCGGAATTCAGCATCCTCATGACAATGCTTTGGTAGTCACGATGACGATAGCCAATCATAAGGTGTACTGCATCCTGGTTGATATGGGGAGCTTGACCGACATCTTGTACTCCAAGGCATTCGACAAGATGGGCATTGACAAGCATTGGACGTTGCATGGTCTGGTGTGATAAAGTTATCTCGGAAGGGGTGATCTCTCTTTCGGTCATAGCAGGAGAAGGACAGAATTAAGTCACCTTCCTGGTGAACTTTCTGGTGGTAAACACACCGTCAACACATAATGTCATCCTTAGACGACCATCTCTTAACGCCATGAGGGCCGTGGTATCCACATACCATCTAATGTTGAAGTTCCCTGCTATTGGGAGAATTAGTTATGTTAGAGGCGACCAGCGAGAAACTCAACGATGTTATTCCATAGCAATCAGAAATGGCTCAGTAAAGCAGGCCCTCACAATCAGTATGCTCAACCTCAAAGAAGACACCTCAACGGAGAGTTCCCTTGTGGAGGACCTCTTGATCCTCCCTCTCGATGACACTAATTCGACTAGAACAGTCCAGCTCAGATTATTGTTGAATGCCAATCAGCAGAATCAGATGCTGAATTTTTTACGATAGCACAAAGATGTCTTCGCATGGTCCCACCAAGACATGTCGGGCATCGATTCTAAGGTTATGGTCCACAGGCTGAATGTGGATCCAGAACACAAACTAGTCAAGCAGAAGAGAATGACTTTCGAGCCCGAGAGATATGCGGTGATTGCCGAGGAGGTTACAAAACTCCTCGACGCTGGCTTCATAGAAGAGGTCCACTACCCTGACTGGATCGTCAATGTTGTGCTTGTCAAAAAGGCCAACGGAAAGTGGCGAGTCTGTGTGGACTACTTCGACCTCAACAAGGCTTGCCCCAAGGATAACTTTCATCTCCCAAGGATCGACCAACTTGTCAACAGCACAGCCGAGCATGAGCTCCTAACTTTTATGGATGCATACTCCGGTTATAACCAGATAGTTATGCACTCTTCAGACAAACAGAAGATGACATTTGTCACAGATAAATGAATCTATTGTTATCAGGTCATGCCCTTTAGGTTAAAGAATGCAGGGGCAACCTATCAACAACTAGTGAACAAGATGTTCGCCCAGCAAATCAGTAAGATAATGGAACTTTATGTCGATGACATGCTGGTGAAAAGCATCAGATTAGCCGACCACACCTCGGATCTGGCAGAGACCTTCTCTATCCTTCGGAAGCACTAGATGAGACTGAACCCGATCAAATGTCCGTTCATTGTGGGTTCAGGTAAGTTCCTCAGTTTTCAAGTTAGCCAAAGAGGAATCGAGGCCAATCTGGAAAAGATAAGAGCTCTCTTGGACATGAGTTTACCTCGGACTATCAAAGAGATCCAATGCCTCACAGGAAGAGTAGCCACGCTTAACCGCTTCATCTCCAGAGCTACGGACAAGTGTCTCTCCTTCTTTCAACAGTTAAAGGGTAATAAGAAGGTAGAATGGACTCCTGACTGCGAGCAAGCTTTCCAGTAACTGAAGCAGTATTTGGGATCACCCCCTTTGCTGTCTAAACAAGAGAAAGAAGAACTATTGCTCCTCTACTTAGTCATTTCCTCCTCGGCAGTCAGCTCAGCGCTCGTCAAAGAGTCTGGAGGAAAACAATACCCTGTCTACTATGTCAGAAAGGCATTGGCCCCGGCAGAAACAAGATATCTAAATATGGAGAGGCTCGCCCTAGCACTAATCGTGTCAGCTCATCGGCTACGCCCATACTTCCAGGCACATTCCATAATTGTCCTCACAGTCAACCCCTCTGGCAAGTATTACAGAAGCTTGAACTGTCTGGACGGTTGACTAAGTGGGTAGTTGAGCTTGACGAATTCGACATCGAATATTTACCAGGACAGACATCAACGGCCAGGCAATGACCAATTTTATAGCGGAGTTCACCGCTCAAAATAGTGAGACTGAGTTGTCTAGCTCAGACGCACCCATGTGCTCGGCAGAGAGCCTTACGATCCTCCCTGGCCCTCAGCCTGCCGAAGAGACCAAAGAAGAGGATAAATGGACGTTGTTCATAGACGGTTCATCAAACTCAAAGAGAGGAGCAAGGATCGCTCTAATCGTGTTTAATGCGACGACTGTTCAGTTCGCAATAAAGCTCAGATTCCTAGCCTCAAATGATGAAGCAAAGTATGAAGCCCTATTGGCCAGTCTCAGATTAGCGGCACCCCTGGGGGTCCGAATTCTAAATGTCAAGTGCGACTCTCAGTTCGTCATAAATCAGATATCATCATAATATGAAGCAAAAGAAGCCAGAATGATAGCTTACCTGAGTGAAACTTAGAAGCTAATGGAAAAGTTCCAGGAGTGCAACATCGACCAAATACCAAGGGTTGAGAATTCCTGGGCTGACGTACTTATGAAGCTCGCCTCGGCGACTGAAGGAAGAATCCCGAGATTCGTCCTAGTGGAGTTCTTGAGCAACCCGAGTATTAACTGCCACGATCAAGAGGTCATCCATCCTGTACAGACGATCCCAAGTTGGATGGGGAAACTTCTGGTTGACGATCCAAGGTGACTCTAAAAACTTTACTCGAAAGTGTGACAAGTGCCAAAGATTCACAGCCATCCCTAGACAGCAGGTGGAAGAACTGACCCCCATAAGGGGGCCATGGCCGTTCGCTCAGTGGGAAATCGACATCATCGGCCCTCTGCCGCACGGTAAGGGACAAAACAAGTACGTGATCATAGCAGTGGATTATTTTACCTAGTGGGTCAAAGTCGAGCCTATCGCCAGGATTACCAAGCAGAAGATAACAGACTTTGTCTGGAAGAATATCGTCTGTTGATTCAGCATCTCGCACACCATTGTTTCAGATAACATGAGGCAGTTCGACAACGATAAGTTCAGGAGCATGTGTCAAAATCTCGGCATCAAGAATACCTATTCATCACCTCGGCATCCTCAGTCAAAAGGCCAAGTGGAGACAGTAAATAAAATAATAAAGAGTCACCTCAAGACTAAGTTGGAAAAGGCGAAATGCGCGTGGACCAATGAACTACCATTTGTGTTATGGGCATACAGAACTATAGCTCGGTCAGCAATAGGGAAGACGTCATTCTCTCTTTCATCTGGTGCTTAAGCGATCATTCTAGTTGAGATAGGACTCCCCACCACCCGAGTGCGATCATATCATGACAGGCAGAAACCCAACCAAATGGCAATGAGCCTCAACTTGATCGAAGAACCGAGAGATATTGTCAAGCTACAAATCGCAGCTCGACACCAGCAGGTCGCCCACTTTTATAACTTTAAGACCAAGACGAGGTGTTTTTGACCGGGTGACCTAGTCCTATGCCGTTCCGAAACACGTCGGAACCGGGAGTGGGATCCTTAGGATTTAATTGGAAATGTCCTTATTGAGTTGTCAGCTCGGCGAAGCCCGGCTCTTATCGACTCGAGGACTTGAAAGGGCATCCCCTGCTACACCCGTGGAATGCCGAACATATGAAAATCTACTACCCTTGAGGAAAATGATGTAAGGGTCGGCCCATCTCACCGAAAATCTACTGCTTTAATAAAAGATGCATCTTTCTACATGAAATTGTTCAATTCTTTTCTACGCAACCTATATGGGACCTCCGTAAGGAATAAGGTCTCACAGATGAACCGACCACTTGGCAAGAGTAGTTGACTCGTCATCCGAGTATGTTACGAAGGACCATCTCTCATATGCAAAGACCCTTTAATGGGCAGACTGTTATAGAAGAGATCGGCTCATCATTCAACAAATCATATTAAACGCAATCTACATAATCAACAATCATCATTCAAAAATATTCAAAATAACGCCAAGGCGTTGAAGTATTCTTTAAGTTTGACAAAAAGATATTGAAAAAAAAGGGTACTAGCGGATTAACTAGCAGGAGGAAGCTTGGGGCCAAGGGGCTGGCTGGAAGGAGCGCCTTCATCCTGCTTCTCCCCAACATCGTCAGCGGCTACAGCATTGAGGTTGAGGTTTGGATAAAGATCACGGACGTTGTCTATACAAGCATTGTAGCCACAGTAATAGAACCTGTCAGCTTCGGCAACTCTTTCCGCTGAAGACTTATACTCCTCCACGGCGGCAGCGGTCATTGCAGCAGCTGAGACCTCAAACTTAAATTTATCAACCTTGATCTCCAGCTTCGCAGCAGTGTCAACCTTAGTTTGCCCCAACTCAGCTGACAGTCGAGCATTATCCTCCTCTACTGAGCTGAGATAGACCTTATCTTCGAGAGCTTAGACTCAGCAGAATCGCAGCGGGCTTGAAGCTCATTGATGTCCCCTTGGTACAACAGGTCCCTTACCTTCTCCTCCGCCAGTAAGCCACGTAACTCCTCTCACTCCTGCCAAAGTGCTTCGACCTCGCCCCGAAGAGTTACAATCTCCTCATCCTTCCTGGTCACCTCCCGTAGTCTCTCTCAAGTCAACAAAAGTATAGGCAATGACTGAGCCAAGGAAATAGTTAGGAGCAGTTCGGAACTATATGAGAGAAAAATCATGTAAGAAGGTTACCTTATAGTAGAAGGAGGCAAGGTCATTGACGAAAGACTCATGGCGGTGAGTGAGGAGCTTAGCAATCTCCTCTTCGGGGGCATGTTTTGCTACCCAATTAACCAAGTCAGACATGTGATAACCCGATGGGAATCCTCCGACTTCAGTAAGGGGAGTGGACCCTGCCGCTTCGCCAACACCACTAGCCACCGAGACCTTAGCCTCGGCCATTGTGGCGCCTCCATCCCTTGGTGAGGTGTGCATGCCTCCAGTAGTTTGATCGGCTCCCTCGTGCTCGGAAGAAGAGGGAATCGCAATTGCAGCTTCCTCAACTCTTTCTCTCCCTGCTGTGGAAGGATGTGTGGAGGTAGTCGGGGGCATCTCGGGGGCTTGGGTGAAGGCGGCAATAGGTCGGACTTCGAAGGTAGGGGCGACCTCAGCCCCAGAGGTGGAGGCAGTATCAACCTCAAGAACGGCATCAGGGACTGCAACGAGAGTGACCTCGGCATGAGGATCTCCTTCCTCCTTCGAGTAGTAACTTTTACTCAGGGTTCAAAGTGTAACATCTCCTGAATAGATGGGGGCTTCCTCTTTCTGGTTCCTAAAACTTTGGCCATGCCTATGCAAGCAACGAAAGTTAAGGAAACATCCGCAACTAAAGAGATTTCTTCAGCATAATGAGATGATACTGACTTAAAGCGAATGGGAGGGGGCTTGAGCATACAAAGTCCGGACTGATGAAGGTTATCTGGATTGATTACGTAGTGTCAGATGCATTGCTCTTCTTTAAGCAACCTCACCTTGGCCACCTGAGTCTTGAGAAGAGAGGAGAGCTTGGGGGCTCCCTTTGGGTATTCTACAAAGATAAACAAAAATCGGTCACAGTGGCATAGGTTGGGGAACCAATGAAGGAACAAGCATCTCTTGAAATCCGACCTGGGTTGAAGAATTTGGTGGGTACTCTGACCCATAGATTTTTGAGTTCAGTCGCGGGCGCTTCCCATTCTCTCGAAGCCCATAACCACTTATTCTTCCAATCTTTGTTAGAAGAATGAAGTCTGAGCATAAAGCCTGAGCCCTGATGGGCCCTGGCCGTGAAGTAGTACTAACACGGCTCGTGGCGGTCATGTTTGGCTTAGTAAAGGGACAGGAACTTGTCGGGTGTCAGTTCTTGATTCTTGGCTTGGTGTCATATCACATACGAAGCCATCAAGATTCTTTAAGCATTGGGAACAAGTTGACCCGGAGCTAACTTTAAGTGTGCAGTCATGGTGCACAGAGAGGGATGCATCGGAAGCTTAAGCCCACATTGTAAGGCACAGACGAAGATAACGATGTCACCCTTAACAGGATCACCGGGAGCATTATGGGGAGCAAGCGCTCGTATGTGTAGAGAGTCAGGAATCTGAAACTCCGCGCGAATCTGAGCCATCTGAGACTTGACGAACACCGAGCCACAGGGACGAGCTCCACAGGTCGGTCGCCTGATGGTCTAGCGAGAGCCCTTCCCATTGGGTCTTAGCGTATCCTTTTTGTGACCTTGGAGCGAGTATTGGCTTTAAGACCTTTACTCTTTTAAGGACGAGGATGGAGGGGTATCGCTTCCAATGGGTCCTCTAAGGCCTCAGGCCTAGAGTTCAAGCTCTCTAGCTCGAATTCACCTTCGTATGCATATCCTTCTTGAACTTCACCCGACCTGTCCGACATTGTAGAACGAAAGGAAAAAAAGAAAAGACTGAAAGAAGGCCGGAATGAGGAAAAACTCACCAGAAATCAATTGCTCCAAGGAACTTTCACAACAAGCGCCTTCCAAAGTTTAAAAGCAGAGTGACTCTGAGGAAGGGAAGAATAGTTTATATAGCCCAAGGTTACCGCCTGCAACTACGACAAATAGCTGTCTCTGAAGCCGAAGCGCCTCCGGGCCAAGCCTGAGAAATACGTGGTGGCAAGCCATTAGCCTGGACATACTGAGCCACATGCTGCTGGCATCGAGTAGCCGTAACGTCTCTATTCCGTCCTTTGAAGTCCACGCGGAAGCACCATAACTACCTCGACGATTCGAATCCATAATCGTCACCACATGTTCGACTACTACGGGCTCGTCGTCAAAGAGTCGTCGCAACACGCCGCGTCAATAACAGAGGATCATAATTGCGACCGTACATTTCAATTATGTCAACTCCTCGTAATAGGGGGTGCAGTGGATCATTTCCCCATGCATTTACTCTCTGAATTCGAACTCGAATTCAGAGAATAGTGTTATGGACAGAAGTCTTAAATCTGTCTGGTGTCTGTCGATGATATCGACAGGGTTTCGATGACATCGAAGCCAGTCGTCAATGACATCGACGGTTGCTCGATGCCATCGATAATTCACAGAATTTTTCACCCTTGGTCTCTGGACAGTTTTGGTCCTGTTTCGATATCATCGAAGGATCATCGATGATATCGAAGCTGTCATCGAGAGACCTTCGATGACATCAAAGAGTTCCGCAGATGCGATTGCGGAAACGTAGATTCTGTGGATTTTGTTTCCTATTCCGAGTCTGCTTCTTTCTATACTTATATAAAGGGGTGTATGCGGGATTGGGATGTATTCTAAGGCTTTCTAAAGGAGTTTTAAGGGTTCCTAAAAGGATTTTAAGATTTCTAAAGGGTGTAGCAAGGGTGAGATTCGAGGTTGTTCGAATCGGGTAAGTCCTCTCTCTTTGTAATTTCTATTTTCATAGTGGAGATCTGTCGCTTTGTGCCGTAGTTTTTTCCCGCAAGGGTTTTCCACGTTAAATCTGTGTTCTCTTGTGTGTGCTTGGTGCCATTGGATTGTTATCCTAGATCTAGATCTGTGTGATTCCGCAGGCCAAAAATCCCAACAAGTAGGGGCCTTCTGTTATGGAAAAATCTAAGGCCAAGTCCACCTGAGGAAGTCGTAGTATGAGTGAGTGAACAACCTCGCCGAGTAGCAGGGCTCGTCAAACTGACTCAGCTCCGAACCTTAGTGCCGACGTTAAGTCTACCTATCAGTTCGGGCAGTGGGAGCATGGTTGCTAAAGTCAAGAGGTCGGCTTGGATAGAGATACGACTTGCTAATTATACTGGGGAATCATCCCCAGAGGAGTAACCGTCGGCATACGACCTAGGAATAACCGCCCATATCAACATGCACGTTGTTGGTGGTTAGAAGCCAAGATCGTGTCGAGAATGACGGACATGTTCACTCCAATCGAAAGGTATAAGTAAGGATCAAATCCACAGGAACAGGTACACAAAATCTCTCACCCGAAACCTACCCACACTACATAGACCCAGATTCCTAGCCTGACTTTGGCATCGGAGGGTCCCCTGCTCTAGCTAGGGTTTCCTTTGTTCTTCTCTTGTGCAGGCTCACAGGGCTCTGCGCGAGTGCTCGGAGCTCCGTAAGGGTGAACCAGATTTTTGCATCAACATGGAGCATCTCTTATTTGTGTTAGATCTCCTAGTAATTTTTATGTCCCATCTTGAAATAACCCAAACCCAACTCATGACATTAATGGGCTGGGTCTGGTCATAGGACTCAGATCCAACCAATTAAGTAAGCGGGTCGGATTTATTGGAGATCTTGGTACTGGTTAGAGGTGGGCAACTTGGGCCCGATCCGGTGGATCCGACCTGACTAGACCCGACTCGGTACCGTTCCGAACAGAACCGATGGTCTGATCGATTCTGATCAACCAGATCCGATTTAATTTCGAGTTAGGTTCGGATAACACTGTACCTGGATAGATCCGGACTGAATGGGTCCGCACTGACCCGAACAGACCCGATCCGGAGAGGTATACCTAAGACTCTTTTTTCCCTACCCGTTTTTTCCCCAAAACTGTCCCGCCCGATGGAGAGAGAGAGAGAGAGAAGTTTTTTTCCCAAAACTCTCCCGCCCAAGAGAGAGAGAGAGAGAGAGAGAGAGAGAGAGAGAGAAGAGAGAGAGAGATTTTTTTCCCCAAAACTCTCCCGCCCAGAGAGAGAGAGAGAGAGAGAGAGATTTTTTCCCCAAAACTCTCCCTCCCAAGAGAGAGAGAGAGAGAGAGAGAGAGAGTCCCATTCTCTCTCATTCTCTAACCCTAATACACCATCATGGCCCCGCGGATCATCAACAGAGGGGGATCCACCCATCACAAATCCTATCCCGTTCGATTATCTATTCGCTACTGCATCATCACCACCATCACCAGTACACCCTCCACCGTCCACTCTTAGATCTACCACACCCGCCGCATCCATGGCTTCCGCCTCCACAAGCTCTTCGTCGACCTCGGCGTCCAATGGTGGCCCGTCGGCCGCTACAGGAACCGGTCCCGTGCCGCCATCCAGCTTTGTGTCGGCCATCGATGCCTCATCTTCCAGCTGGTCTACGTACATTTCGTCCCCCAAGCTCTCCATAAATTCCTATCCACACCGTTCATCTGTTTTGATAGGTATCCACGTCGTTCATCTCTCTATTGCATAGTGCTTGTTGAATGGCCACCATTAAAAGTTTCCTGGGGCCACCGAATGTTTATTGTTCAGCAATCGGATCCAAACCTTACACAATCCGATCTGACTCGGTTTTCCTGACCGAGTCGGACTCGGATCGGTTTAGACCAGTACATGTTCGGGTCTGACCGAGTCAACTGACTCAAACTCGGTCCCGGTTCTGTCCGAGTTCGGGTTGGGACATGTAAAATCTAGACTTGGTCGGGTTAGGCCAAATCCGAGTCGACTCGGTCCGATGCCCAGCTCTAGTACTAGTCGATGCTGTAAAAGCTCCATGGGCTCATCATGATGTATGTGTTTTATCCATGCCATCCATCCTTTTTTCAAGTTATTTTGGGCATAAGCTAAAAAAATGAGGCAGATTCGAATCTCAGGTGGACCACACCACAAGAAACATTGGTGATTGAACGCCCGCCGTGGAAAAAGTTCGTAGGCCCATTTCCCATCCAACTCGTTGATTAGGTCATATACTTGGATGAAGGGAAAATACAAATATATGCTTGATCTAAAACTTTTGCCCCAAGAAGTTTTAATGGTGGTGTGGTGTGGTCCACCTGAGATTTCAATATGCCTCATTTTTAGAATGATACCTCAAAATGAGCTGGAAAAATGGATGGACGGCATGAATAAAACACATACATCATTGTGGGGCCACATTCGGCATCAGATTCGTCCTGACCCAGCCTGCCCCAACGGACCCGTTTGCTGATGGGTCGGAATCAAGAATCAGTCGTTCAGAACATAGGTAGTTCCGATCGTGGGACCATCTTACGATGTGAGCCACAATGGGACCACAGATGCTGAGATACTCGATTGCGACGGACGCGGATTTCTTACTAAGGCGCAGGAATTTCCTGAGGTGGGAACCTAAGTGGGGCCCACCGTGATGTTTGTGATAAACTCACTTCGTTCATACGTTTTATGAGATCATTTTAGTACACAAGGACAAAAATGAGCCGGATCCAATAGTCAAGTGGGCTGAAAACGTGAGGATTGAACATCTACAGTTGAAATATTCATGGGCTACTGAAGTTTGGAATCAGAAAAATATTTGTTTTTTCAGTTCATCCCAGTATGAATGACGTTATGAACGGTATGGATGTCATGTAAACATCACTGTCGACCCCAGGTAGGTCTCAACGGTAGGAATTACCTTACCCACCTTTTCCTTTAGTGCGGCCCACTTGAGTCTTGGATCCTTCTCACTTTTGAATTCAACTCCTAAATCGATATCACAAAACAGATGAACGGGGTGGATTTCTAACAAACATCACGGTCGGCCCCGAACTTCCTGCGAAAGGCTTTAGCAGGAAATCCACGTCCGATTGCGACACAGCCATAAGGAATTTTACTTTCCTTTGCTTTGGATGATGTTTTGTGGGACCGTTTGCCGCTTATTCCAATAATACAAGTCAAAGCAGCCTATTTTCTTTCTTTTTTCTATTACATATTTGAATGAATATGCACTCAAGTTCCGTGTACAGACTGTCTTTTTGTTCTTCAACTTGTGCTCTGCACATGTATGCCTCTTGGGTGTGCTGCAGCACCTTGAAATTTGCAGCCATCACCCGTGACATTATCGTACTATCCATCCATTCCCAAGGATTGAACGGTCTGGATCCATGGGCACGAATATACACCGAGTTTCCGTGTAATTCACAAGGATAAATCATGCATGATGCATGAACTAGGAGTCTTACGTGGCAAACAGAGCTGCCTCAATCATATGTAGCCAGGACGTTGGCAACCCTCCCGATAACTGTACCCTAGCTAATCAATGGTCCGGATCTCTACGCAGGGAATGACGTGTTGAAGTCAAGCACCGTCTTCCTCGGGGGATAACTACTCTGAATCCACCCGCTACAAAATAAATTAATTGATGCTAAAAAATCAGTTTCCAATCCTTTAAAAAATGTTATAAACCCTAAGTAGAAGTATGACTTACTATAAATGGTAAATTTATTATTTATAGCCGGTCATGATTTTCATTAGTTTTCGGCCAAAGACAGTAAGTGTCCTATTTAGCTTAACCATATTGTTATCTTAATTTTTCTAAGTACTTTTTATGTTCTACAAAACTCCTAAAACTTAATGGATGAAGAGTTACAGTCAAACTAAAACTTACAAAATAAACTAGAATTCCAACAAATCTCACAAATTTGGCATGGGCAACCCCGCTTAGCAGGGTTGGTTGGCTAAAGTAGCTTATTTATATGACATGTCCGATAATTCATTCTGATATTCTGATATGCCCGTTTAAGGATCTAATGGTTTGGATCACTTCCATCTCTAATTGGGTCTTTTTTGGTCCATCTTGGCCATGAAATTGTACGCGACCCCCGCTCTACATCAATCTCACACACGAACACTAGGGTGTGAAAAAATTTCAAAATTTACTCACATACCTCGAGCAAGAATCGGGGTTCCAATGCCTTGTATTTGTTATTCGCATCAGCATCCAAAACGTCCCAACTAATGGGACATTTCTGAGAGAACATCCAATC
The DNA here is from genome assembly GCA_030180095.1 of Magnolia changhungtana. Lineage (NCBI taxonomy): Eukaryota > Viridiplantae > Streptophyta > Magnoliopsida > Magnoliales > Magnoliaceae > Magnolia > Magnolia changhungtana. The sequence continues at coordinate 1,405,240 of JASAUF010000098.1, forward strand.
AAAGGTGGCCCCAGCTCTCTCATATGGCTGATCAAACGTCCTCTCCCATAGCTTCTTAGTCTCTTCAACTTCTTCCTTCTTCACACCTTCCAAAACCCCAACAACCCTCTCCAAATCTCCTTCCATTTCCTTCAAATCCTCCTCATAACGACATGGAAAGCTCTGTCCAAGACATCAAAATCCAACTCAAAACAAAATCCAAACACCCACAGAAAATAAAATGAAATGAAATGAACATACCATGTGTGTCATCCGCATTAAGTGTATGTCACATGTGGGCACCAAACGTGTGGCGTACTCATCTCTATATCTCTCCAACACACTCAGAAATCTCTTGTATCTGTGTTTGGCAGCAATCAGATATACAGTTTCCGACATGAACGGCTCGGAGAATTTCAAATACAAAGACCCACATTTCATAACCATTTCCAAAAGATCGGTATCAGCAACATTTGGGTCGAAAGTATCCGAGACCGGTTCTAAATCGAACGGCTCAGATGGGTATCTGATGGCCCATATTTCCCTACATCTGATTAATGCATAATCTTCATTCTCGTCATCAAAGATTGCCGGTTTCTCAATGAGCTTTAAGAACCTCGACGTGCAATATTTTCGATAATTCACCTGAAATTCATATCTAATTTAATGGGTGCTTGCTGGAATTCGATAAAAAGATCACTTTTCTTATCTATTTTCGCTTACCGGATTAAGGCAGTGACAGTACCAGACCCATTCGATATCAATAGGAGGCCAAAGCATCGGCGGCTTTGATAATCCATCAGAAAGATTGAAAATCAATGGCATCCAAAACTCTTCATACCTATAAAAATTCACACTTATAATTTTCATATATTGCATTTGTACGCTAATTACTTGAACATTCATGACAAGGAAATAGCCTTCAAATTGTAATATAACATTTCATCTAGCAACCCCTTTCAATATAAATACTAAGGTAATTACAATTTGATTATTTTCACCTTTATAAGTCATTTGGATGCCTGTAAAATTCTTATGTAGTAATTGAATTACATGGTTCATTGGAATACATGACATTAGTTATTAAAACTTAGAAAACATTTCTTGAAATGTAAATAAAAAGTTTGGGGAGCAAAATAACCTTCGAATAGCTTGTAAAAGGGTGGGAGTGTGATTGAGCCACGACGAATCGGCGATTGCTCTGAGGAAAGAGATATGTCTCCTTGCAGCTGGAACTAGATCGACGGTCAGTTGAATTCCTCCGGGATCGGAGATTTTGGAGAGACTTCGAGTAGAGTCGTTGATATTAATGGCATCTTTTCCTTGCATTTTCTTGTCAAAGGTTACATTCGGATGTGGTGATCTAAAACCGGGTACTAGGTATACAACAAACGAAGATGAGAGAGAAGAGAAAGAGAGATAGAAGGGGCCATGTGGAGGTGGGCCACATCATCATGTGGTGGTGTTTTACTAAGAAAGGAAAATATTGTTTATTAGAGAACTTTGATGGGTTTTGATTATAATAAGATGAGATTGGTGGAATGGGCAATTTTAAGTAGTGGATGTGTGGAAGAGCAGTTGGAGTGGGCCCCACCTTATGTGGTCAGGTGCAGAAAAGGGGATCTGTTTTTGCAACTTGTGCAGAAAATGGGATCTGTTTTTGCAACTTTGTTAGAGATTTTTGGTGTTATCCTATGAAAGGAGTGCGCACTACGCACCAGGGAAGTTAAAATAAAAGAAAGAAAAATAGGGGGACTCGCTTCACGTGTGGAAATCAGGGGCACACATGTGACATCTGAACCGCTCATCAGCCAATCACCAAGGAGGATATACCATATCTCAAAAATCAGGGCGATCTGATCATCAGGTACGCCACAAACGTACACCAACGGAGGCTGGCTTTGGGACAGGTTTGGCTTTGGTTTTAGGCCCGAGGCTGAGGGACGCGGATTGACAAGTTGAGAAGCCAGACTCACCACTGAAGTGACGTTACCTGCTTTTGTGGGTTCACCATGATGTATGTTTTGTATCCACACCGTCCATCCAATTGAAGAGATAATTTTAAGGCATGAGCCAAAGAATGAATCAGATCCATCCAAAGTTCTAATGGACCCCACCACAGAAAACAGTGGAGAGAGTGACGGTCACCATTAAAAATTTAATAGGGTCACAAAAGTTTTCGACCAAGCAGATATTAGTGTTTTCCCTTCTTTAATGTATCTGTTAACTTATGAACAGGTTGGATATCAAATAAACATCACGGTGGACTTTAGGAAGGTTTCAACGGTGGGCGTCACTCTCCCCATTCTTTTCTACAGTGGGGTCCACACGGTGTGGATATAACAAATACATCATGGTGCGCCTACAGAACTCCTGTAGAGAGTTTCGCAGTGGCTAATCCGCGTCCGAAGCTGAGACCAAGTGACGCGGATTCCCTGGGAAAGCCTTATTTCCTGCGCCTGAAACTTAGGTGGGGCCACTGTGATGTTTGTGAGAAATCTATCCCGTCTATCCGTTTTTTGAGATCATTTTAGGATTTTTGACGAAAAATGGAAAGGATCCAGGACTCAAGTGGGCCGCATTAAAGGACAAGGTGGGTAGGGAGATTTCTACCGTCGAAACCTCCCTGGGGTCGACAATCATGTTTACATGCCATCCATACCGTTCGTAACATCATTCATAATGAGATGAACTGAAAACACATATATTAGCATGATTCAAAACTTCTGTGGCCCCGCGAATATTTCAACCATCTACATTTAATCCTCACTTTTTCAGCCCACTTGGGTATTGGATCTGGCTCATTTTTGTCCCCATGTCCTCAAGTCATCTCAAAAACGTATGGACAGAGTAGATTTCTCATAAATATCACAGTGAGCCCCACCTAAGTTTCCAGCGCACCAACTTCATGCAAAAAAAGCTTTCACAGGAAATGGGCGTCCAGCCCGACCTGAGCTGTCGATTTCATTTGCATTTTTGTCATCAGGCGTAATGATGCACCCCTAATGAACAGCCCAGATCTTCCATTGCTGGGCTTGAGCCCAGGCCATGCATACTCATCACTGGCAGGGTCCGGGTTGTTTTCGGCTGGGATTGACCCATCTGATGGTCGTGTGATTGTATCAGCCTGATTTTAGTTAGGTAAATTACATCCACGGTCAGGATCATCTGATGAGCGACTCTGAAATCACACGTGTGCGCTTTATTTGCTTCCACCATTGGAGTGAACAATTATCATTTCTTAAGAGGAGATGGTCTCCGGTCCGACCAAATGGACTATAGCTATGGTCCACCCAGTGGGTAACTTTAAAGGTGAGACATCCTACCCATCTAATAAGCTGGCCTGAGAATTGTTAATGCTTGAGCCTGGTTGAACCTGCAGTTTCGTTATACGAGGCTGGATATCTGTACTTAATAGAAAAACGATGGACAATAGGGGCACCGGTTGTAGCCGGGGAGACCCTGATGCCTAAATCAGGTGAATAGTGTAGGGATTTGATCCGTGGGATCACATAGATATGGGTCCAGGATAGTAATCCAATAGCACCAAGCAAACACAAAACAACACAAAGATTTAATGTGACAAACCTTTTCGAGCAAAAACCATGGTACAAAATGAAAAAAATTTCACTGTGAAAGACTTGGCTTGAGCATTCCTTAAACATCACCTTCTTTCCACCCCTCGAAACCCTAGAACCTTTTTAGAAATACTTAAAACCTCTTAGAATAGTTCTTGGTCCCGTGTACATCCCTATTGATAGGTTTAGAAAGAAACCTAAACAAAATCGGAAACAAAATTCACAGAATCTGCATTTCCGCAAACAGATTTGTGTAAACCGTCATTAAAGAAGGATAAAAACTGTCCAGCGACCGAAGCCTAAAAATACCATTAAATTCAATTTCATTGAGTTTGCTTCGATGTCATCGAGCTGGCTTCGATGACATCGAAGCTTGATCGATGTCATCGAGCAGCAGAACATCAGATTTAAGACATCTAACTTCAACAATCTCCATCATGTCTTCAATCTTCAAACATGTAGCTTCTTGAGCTCTTCTCTTATCTTTTTCTCGCATTATAGCTTCATCAACGCTTCTCGTGTACACTTCGTCCTTCTTTTACATCATTGCTAAGTCCAGAGAAGTTACACAGAACTTGAACTTCTCTGTAGGAACAACCTTGGTGAGCACGTCTGTTGGATTCACGCTGGTGTGAATATTCTCCAGTGTTACGCCTCCTTCCTCAAGCATCTGTCGGATAAAATGGTAACGAACATCAATGTGTTTAGTACGTGAGTCATAAATATAATTTTTAACCAAATTAATAACGTTATTGCTATCACGGTTAACCGGCACGACCTCCTGCTGAAGTCTCAATTGATTTATCATGCCTCTGAGCGAAACACCTTCTTTAAACGCTTCTGTCACTACCATATATTCTGCTTCGGTCGTGGAAAGAGCAACCACGGACTGAAGCTTCGACATCTAACTAATTGCTCCATCCACTAGTACAAATGAATAACCTGAAGTCGACTTTTTTGAATCTAAACTGCCTACGTAGTCTGAATCCACATACCCTACTAACTTTACCCATGTTTTCTCAAAAGTTAAGACGTGGTCTTTCGTACCTCAAATGTATCGAAGTAGTTATTTCACCGCTTCCCAATGTTACTTGTCGGGGTTTGACATATATCTGCTCACAACACCGATTACCTGTGAAATATCTGATTTTGTACAGACCATGACATACATTAAACTGCCAACCGCATTCGAAGAAGGCACATGAGACATAACCTGCTTTTCCTCATTTGATTTAGGACATTGTTCGAAGGAAAGCTTTAAGTGAGCCATATGGGGAATACTCATTGGCTTTACTTGGTCCATCCCATACTTGATCAGCACATTTTTAAGATATTCTGCCTGTGATAACCAAAGCTTACTTTTCATCATGTCTCTATGAATATCTTTGCCGAGAACCCTCTTTCTAGCCCACAGATCTTTCATTTCGAACGTCCTTGATAACTGAGTCTTCAGTACATCAATTTTAGACATATCATGACTGACGATGAACATATCATCAATATACAATACTAAGATGATGAATTTTCCATCACTCAGTCGTTTGTAATAGACACAGTGATCATATTCACTCCGAGTAAATTTCTGACTTAACATGAAAGAATCAAATTTTTTATACCACTGCCTAGACGACTGTTTCAAGCCGTACAAGGACCTCATTAACTTGTAAACTTTTTTCTCTGCCCCTTTAATCTCGTAGCCCTCTGGTTGTTTCATGTAGATCTGTTCTTCCAACTCCCCGTGCAGAAATGTAGTCTTAACATCCATTTGTTCCAGCTTGATATTGTATTAGGCAACCAGTATCAACACGAGTCTAATAGACACTTGCTTAACCAATGACGCAAATATCTCTGTGAAGTCGAATCCTTCTCTCTAAGCATAACCATTTGCTACCAATCTAGCTTTGTATCTATCCTGTTTTCTTTTGAATAACCACTTGCATCTAATTGCTTTTTGGCCCACTGAAAGTTCTATCAGCTCCTATGTGTGATTTTTGTGCAACAAGTTCATTTCATCGTCGATAGCCGCCTTCCACTTTTCTACATCAGGTTCACTGAGAGCCTCATGAATAATAGACAGGTCCCCTTCATCTATAACGAGGGCATATGCAATATTAGAGTAGTCTCTGTATCTTACCGGTAACTTGCGATCACGCAGTGGATTTTTTCTCATGGGTAGCTACTCCACTTGATCCTGTACCTCTGTCTGCGCGTCTGTCTCTACCTGAATATCACTTGCGTCAATCTGGACATATACGATCAACCTTTCTGGTTCCTCTTGCTCCTCTTTATCATTCTTACGGAATAGAGAGCTTTCATCGAATCTGACGTCACGGCTAGTGATGACCTTACGTGTGACTTTGTCGAATAACATGTAACCTTTTACACCAACACCATAGCCAACAAAAATATACTTTTTGGTTGTATAGTGTAGCTTATCTCTCTCAACTGACGGTACATAAGAGTAAGCTTTACAACCAAATATGCGCAAATCTGAGTAGTCCAACTTATGACCACTCCATACTTCCTCCGGGATTTTACATTCAATTGTCGTAGATAGGGACCAGTTCACTAAATAGAAAGCCATGTTAACGGCCTCTGTCCATACGTCCTTGCCCAAAGCAGCATTACTTAACATGCATTTGACCCTCTCCAAGAGAGACTAATTCATTCGCTCAGCCACACTGTTTTGTTCGGGCATGTGGCGCACTGTGTTGTGCTTGATGATTCCTTCATCCTTACAGTATTCATTACACTCAGTGGAAGTGAATTCTCCACCATTGTCAGTCCTTAAAACTTTTATTTTTCGCCCTGAATATTTTTCCACCATTGCCTTCCATTATTTGAATATGGCAAAAACTTCAAATTTACGTTTCATGAAGTAAACTTAAACTTTTCTGGAGTAGTCGTCAATGAATGAAACAAACCATGACACTCCCCAATGGAAACTTCTGGCGATGACCCTCATACGTCATAGTGCACATAATCAAGCACTCCCTTACATACATGTTTTCCAGTTTAAAAGATAATCTAGATTGTTTACCATATATATAATGCTCGCATATATTTAAATCAAAATTTTTAAAAGTTGGAATCAAACAACGATCAAATAGTACCTTCATGTCTCGCTCGCTCATGTGGCCCATACAAGCATGCCACATATGTGCAGATATGGAATCTGCAACATTCGCTGCCACTCCACCCTTTGAAGTGCTTTCGATAAACCTGTAAAGGTTTTCGTACCTTTGCGCTCTCATAATCACGAGTGCCCCTTTTGAAACTTTAAGGATATCATTAATACCAGTGAACTTGCACTCTATAGCCTCGAGCGCACCTAAAGAAATCAAACTTTTTTACATATCAGGAACGTGCCTAACATCAGTCAGGGTATGTTCCATCCTATCAAATATCTTGATGCTCACCGTACCAATAACCACAACATTACAGGCATTGTCATTGGTTATAAAAACCTGTCCACCGTCGCATTATCTGTGACTGATGTACTAACTCCAATGAGGAGTCATGTAATATGATGCTCCTATGTCGTCAAGTATCCACTTGTCTTTATGATTGTCATGTAAGTGACCAATTATGGAAACAGACAGAACATCACCACCACTTGTCTCTTTATCAGATGTGACAACATCGGCCTCCTTAGAAGAAACCGCCAAATTTTCTTTTTTCGCTTTAGGATTTTTACAATCCTTCTTCATGTGTTCAAACATCCCACAATGTTAGCACTTTAATTTTTCTTTGCCCTTGTCCTTGGATTTGAATTTAGGTCTAGAAGATCCTTTACCTCGCTCAGAATCTTTACCCCTCATTATCAGTTCATCGAAAGATGTCCCCATGTTGTCATTTAGCTTTTTCATGGCCTTTCCTTGAAGGGCTGAGATAACGGTGTCGACACTCAAAAAATTCAACAATATACATGCTTGTTCCTCATCTTTGACCACTTCCTCCATATCTAGTAATTTACACATCAATTTTTTAAAGTTACTGATGTGGGTTTCCAAATCTCCACCCTCTGCCATCTTAAAGGTATATCACTGTAGCTTCAAGTGTAGGCGATTTTCAGAGGACTTTTCGCATAGACGTTCTCTAACTTCGCCGACAAACTAGCTGCAGTTTTCTCCCTCAAAACATTATAGAGAACCTCATCTATGAGACATAAACGGATGGAGGCTAAAACATTACTATCAAGAGTTTTCCATTCTTCGTCTTTCATAGTAGATTTCCACTCCTCAAGAGCCTTAATCTTACCTTGCTTAGTTAATAGGCTAATCATCTTAACCTTCCATAACTAAAAATTATTTTTGTCTGAATACTTCTTAATATCAAACTTGGTGTTACCCATTATTGTTAATCATTCAGATTCAAATCTGTGCTCCAACGATTGCTCTAATACCACTTGTTGGGATTTGCAAATATGGATCTAGGATAGTAATCCAATAGCACCAAGCAAACACAAAAGAACACAAAGATTTAATGTGGAAAACTCTTTTGGGAAAAAACTACGGCACAAAGCAACAAAAATTCCACTATAAAAGCACAGATTACAAAGATGGAGGACATACCCAGCTTGAACAATTCTCAAGCCTCACCTTCTTCCATCCCTTGAAACCCTAGAAACCTTTTAGAAATACTTAGAACATCTTAGAATAGCTCCTAGTCTTGCATACATCCCTATTTATAGGTTTAGAAAAAAATCTAAACAAAATCGGAAACAAAATTCACAGAATCTGTGTTTCCATAAACGAATCTGCATAAACTTTCGATGACATCAAACTAGCTTCGATGTCACCGAAGAAGGACGAAAATTGTCCAGCGACCGGAGCCTAAAAATACCATTAAATTCGATTTCATCGAGTTTACTTCGATGTCATCGAACTGGCTTCGATGACATCGAAGCTTGCTCGATGTCATCAAGCAGCAGAACATCAGATTTAAGACATCTAACGTCCACAAATAGACCTAAGGTAAATGTGGCTAGTCCGGGATTCCTATGTGTATCTTTTCTTAAGGTGGGGTGATGTATTTATAGGATTTGTGGGTATATGAGTGGATCTACTAGATATGCCGGAGGAACCCGTATTGAAGTTGAAATATGTTCTCGAGAATATTTTTGATTTTGTCCCGATTAGTGTGATTTTTTATTAGGATCTCATAGGATCAATCTTCCTCTTATACGGTACAAGATTCTATTGGATATTTATGTTATGAGGTCGAATTCAATATCCGAGTTCAGTTATGCAATCCAGTTGAGATGATCAAATTGGTTGATAAATCAATTCAGCTTAGCACATGGGTTTTTCATTGGAGCTCAAGCCAGCTTCTCTGGTGGTAGCCATATCAATGGTGCAGAGAGTTAGCTATCGGATCCTTTGCACATGTCTAATACAACTAATCGGTTCAATTTTTCCCATAACAAGGATTTGGTTGACAATGTATTTTTTTTTCCACGGTGCGGTCCACCTGATGAAGGAAAACTTCTTGGGTGAAAAGATCTTAATTAAAGAATGTGATATTAATTAAATTAATTAATTGTTTTTCAACGAGTCTTGTGATTGGTCAGTTGCGTTTTGCTGACGGAAGAAATCACAGAGGAAGAGAAAAACCTTTGAAAACGACTCCCTCAGTACAACCTGAACTATATACACCGAAGCTCGGTGTATATTGGGCATCTTTCCCCACAAGAAGCTACCAGATCGAGTACAACCATCTATCATCATTCACCCTGTCACTTTACAGTTGTCGTGCATGTAACTCAATCCAAACATCCAAATCATGGACCCATCGGATATGGGGCTTATCTCTAAAATCTGATGGATTTCACAATCACATCCGCTGATTATCCATCCAATCGGAAAGTTATACTATCCGTTCGTTTGAGATTTTTGGGTTATGGTCCATCCATACTAGGGCACAAAGCTTGAACGGAGCGGATTGGAGTAAATGGACCCCATGTCCACGGCGATGGTGCGGATGTGTATAGATATGGTCATACTCTAACATAGTATTGATGACTTCCCCATGACACATGGGATCAATCTAGACCTTCCAATTAGTCCGTCGTGTCCTGTATTGCAGCCTCAAATGTCCCTAGCTATATGGTCTATTTTCGCCATGTGGAAGTCAATGAAATTTTGGTTCAGGCAATGTCATGGGTCCATTGATTGAATGGTTTGGACCGTAAAAAAACGTCAGGCGGCCAACAATCACACACGTGTTAAAGAGAAAAACTTTAATACTCTGTTAGAATTGGATGGATGATACGCATGGAATTAAATACCGAAAACACGACATATGAGTAAGGGCCTGTTTGTTAACTTTTAAAATTAACACTTAACACGGAATTGAGTAAATGCCCCCTATCAAGGGTAGGGGTGTACATCGAGTCAAACCAAGTCGAGTTGGCCTCAACTCGACTCGGCTCATACATCGGCTGATCTCAGCTTGACTCGACTCGAACACTGGCTGACCTCAGCTCGAACTCAACTCGGCTTGGATCGGTCCTCGAGCCTGACTGGCTAGCTCGGCTCAGTTTGGTCAGCAGCTCGGGCTGAGTTCGAGCCAAGATTGAGCCGAGTTCGCCATTGAGGCATTTCCACAAACACCTTAATTGCAACTTCAAAATCTCACTATTTCACAAACAGAGGCAATGGTTTTACAAGTATTTTCTCAAAAGTAACATAAAAAATAAAAAATAAAACAAAGAGAAAAAAGGTATTAGTTTTATACACATGCCTTCCTTGCCACTAGCCACATTTTATTGAGTCATTTTATCAAACAGTTGGTGAGCAATATCAATGGCAAAGTAACTAAGTCACTGAACCGGTTCGATCCGAGTTCGATTCAAGCTGGATTCGAGTCAAGCTAGGGCTTGCTCAAACTCGGCTCGAACTCATTTTTGAGCTCAAAAAATCAGCTCAACTCGGCTCGAACTCAACTTCAAACCGAGTCGAATCGAGCGAGCTAACTGAGCTAGCTCAGTTGGTGTACACCCCTAATCAAGGGTTGTTTGTTAAGGCCAAAATCATAAAGCACTAAATGATTTTCCACGATATTTCATTGAACTCTTCCTGTAGTAGGAGTCTGGCTTAACAGTGGATGCGCTAAAATTTTCTATTATTTACCTAAAATTTTTTTTCGTTTAAATTGTTTGCCTAGTAGAAAACGGACTTTTAACATATGAAACTTATTTATGCCCCACCATGATTTATGTGTTTGATCCACACCATCCATCAGATTTTTTGGATCATTCTAGAGCATGAGCCCAAAAATGAGGTACATATAAAACTCAAGTGGGCCACACCATAAAAACCAATGAAAATTGAATAAAACTCAAGTCGACCATTAAAAACCTTTTGGGTCTTTGTTTTTTCCCTTCATCTGCCTGCATGACCTAATCAATAGATTGGATGTCAAATAAATAGTACAGTGGGCCTTGGGAGAATTTTAATGGTGTCCAATCGCTATTGTTTCCTGTGGTGTGGTCTGCCTGAGATTTATATCCCTCTCAATTTTTGTGTGGAGCCCTAGAATGATCAGTAAAAATGGATGAATGGAATGGATGAAACACATACATCATGATGAGGCCCACAGAGCACCGACCACCAGCCACGGGGTGGCGGCGGGGGGAGTAGCTACGTGTCGTGGGAAGACGAGCGCCTACGCTGAGTTGTGCGAGCGGTTCAAAGGAGATCAACGTTACATGGCCCACAATGATGTATTTATTATATCCACACTGTTTATCCATTTTTTGAAATCAGTTTAGAGCATTAGCCAAAAATTGAATCATATCCAGAGCTCAAATGGACGGCACCAAAAATAGTAGCGGGGATAATGATTTTCACCGTTAAAAAATTCGTAGGGCCCACTATAATGTTTATTTTTCATCCAATCTGTTAATAAGGTCACAAATACCTGGATGAAGAGGAAAAAAAAATTTCATATTGATCCAAAACTTCTGTGACCACCAAAAGGATTTTAACGGTAGACATTCAATCCCCCATTGCTTTTTGCAGTTTGGTACACTTGATCTCTAAATCTGCCCTATTTTTCGACTCAAGCCTTAAGACTAGCTCGAAAAATGGATGGACGGTTTGGACATAACACATACTTCATGATGTGACCCACTGACTTGCTGCGTCAATGCACCGGCTACAAAGCTGTTGTGTGGTACACCAGCCAATCCGCTTCCGTCCGATCTGGGTGGACGCGGATCAGCTACTGCAAGTTGATTAGCAGAATCGCTACTGATGTGACGTCAACAAGTTAGGTGGGACCCACCATGATGTATGTGTTGTATCTACACTGCCCATCCATCTGGTGATATAAATTCAGGGTATTATCAATTAATGTGTCAGATCCAGAGCTAGAGTGGACCCCACAGCAGAAAACAGTGGGAGGAGTGATGCCCACTGTTGAAACCTTCCTAAGGCCTACTATGATGTATATCTTAGATCCAGTATGTTCATAAGTTAAGAGACATGAAAGAAGGTAAAACACAAATTTAAGCTTGATCAAAAACTTTTGTGGCCCTTGGCAATATCTAATAGTAGACGGCACTCTCTCCAATGTTTTCTGATGTGGGGTCCACTCAAGCTTTGAATCTGACTCGTTAATTGACTCATACTCTAAATTTATATCATCGAATGGATGGATGGTGTAGTTACAACACATACATCATAGTGGTTCCATAACTTGGTGACGTCGCTTAAATAGGAGTGTTGCTGCTCAACCGGCGAGTATGTAATCCACCTCCTCCTGTGGAAGCCTTCTGCAGTAACCCCCTGCAAAAGATTTGTGTGGGCCTAATGTGATGCCTGTGAGAAAGCCCGTCCATCCATCCATTTTTCGAGCTTATTTTATGACATGCAACCAAAAATAAAATGCATCCAAAACTTAAATGGGCCACACGATAGGAAATAATGTGGATTTTGTGACCACTGTTGAAACATTTATATGACCATAAAAGTTTGGCATCAGTTTAAGTTCAGTGTTTTCACTTCAGCTCACTCAAAATGAATTTATAAACCGTTTGGATGGAGCATAAACATCAAGGTAGAGTCTAATGAGGTTTCAGCTGTATGCATTCCTTTTCCCACTATTTCATCTTATATGACCTACATGAGTTTTCGATACTCCAAACTTTGGCCAAATGTCCTAAAACGTATGCACATGTTGGATTTCAAACATCACAATGGGCCCCACTCAAAATCCTTTGGCTAGAACTTTATCCAAAAGGCTTTCGTTGGGAAATTGGCTTCAATGATACACCAAATTTACCGCCAAAGCCTCTTGCAGAATTCCTTGCACTGGAAATGTAGGTGGGGCCCACCTTCAGTTTGTGAGATAGCCATACTGCCCATCGGTTTTGTGAGTTTATTTTAGGACACGGGATCGATACCGAGGTGGATCCAATAATCAAGTAGGCCCAAAACATGAGGATTGAACGTCTTGATTTGAAATATTTGTGGGGCAACGTAAGGAGTTTATCTATTCTTTTTTATTTTTTTATGAATAATGATATTTTAATTTTCTCTTAATTGCTTTAGTTTATTTGAATTAAATAAAATAATTTTATTTTCATTTAATAAAAAACAATTTCTTTATAATGTAAAACATTTTCAAATTGGAGATAAGGGCAATTGTGTCAAATTAACGTATTGCAAACATATTAGATTTTTACACGTTGTTTCAAATTTGATACTTAATTTTCAGACTTGGGCCATAATTACCAAAAGTTTTTCCACTTCAGATTTAAGATTCAACCTTTAGTTTACATATTCAGGCTTCAGATTTCAGATTCAAGCTTTAGACTTGATTTAACAAACAAGGCCCTAAGTCAAATAAAACCAAGTTTGGAAGTTAAATGTATGAAGAAATAAAAGAAGTGATTATTTGATAATCCAACTATCAGGTTGGGGGAAATTTATTGGACAGTTAAATATCTAATGGTTTTATTTTAACAAACAAGTGCCCATGAATCATAAATTTGGGATGTTCAACCGATCCGATTTTGGAACCGTGGCCTAGTGACAATGGGCCACGATTTAGAGGTGGTCGAGCAAGCAACGGCTGAGAAGATCGACTGAATCACTCAGTAGGTTTTTGTTTTTAAATAAAAAATTAAAAAATGGGGTATCCTATCCATGATGGGCCTCGTCATTTCAACCGTCTAGATCACAGAAACAGGCTTCCCACGTATATAAATTTGGACGCTTCAGGAATTTCCGTGCAGTGTCCATTTGTCCTTCGGGATGGATAGTTTATTATATACATTTCCCTCACACAAATCTTTAGAAGCCGCACACGTGGCAACCATTCATCTTAGCCGTTTAGACGGTGGTCACAAATGTGAAGATGGATTGGGGTAAAAATCAGGCATCTCCACTTATCAGATGGCCTGCCTAACGAGTAGACCGACCTGATTTTGTTCTGGACCATCTTCACCGTAGATTCCACCTCATGCATGGTTTCGGATTTGGGTACCATCGGGTCTTTGAACCTTGGTTTCGAGTCCTGCCCGAGTCGAAGAATACATAGTTGTGTCCACATGAAAGGATGGATTACATCACGCTTGTGCAATTTTAGCACACGTGTGGTGTAAACGGTATTGAATATTTAAAAATAGCTGGACCTGACTCAACCCCCACTACGCCCATTTGCAACCGGGTGCAAGATGGCGGACCTGAAACGATAAGGTCGGTTCCGTCGGAACCTGCGGGTACAGCCCTGTGGCCCGGCCCAAATTAGACCCGCTAACACCCTCAGTAACAACGAGTCACAAACTGAAGTCGACGTCGTCCAATGAAAAATAAAAATTCTCCAAGTGATTCAGTCGATCTTCTCAGCCGTTGGATCTGATGAGGATACCCCATTTTGCGTCATATCCAACGGTCTAACAAAATTTTAAAAATGGGGCCATCATGGATATGTTACCCCATTTTTGCGTCCTATCCAACGAGCTCATTTTTAGACCGTTGTATCTGATGACGCCCCCATTTTTGCGTCCTATCCAACGAGCTCATTTTTAGACTGTTGGATCTGATGAGGCCCATCATGAATAGTATACCCCGTTTTGGATCTTCTCAGCGCAGGAACTTACTGTGAAAGGCTTTCATGTATAGGATACCCAATTTTGCGTCCATCCTGCTCCAATGAAAAGCACGGGGTGGATCTGACTGTGGGGCCCACCTTGATGTATGTTCGTTACATCCATGCCGTCCATCCATTTTAAAAGCTCATTTTAGAGCATGATCTCAAAAAATAGAAGCAGATACAAATCTCAGGTGGACCACACCATATACAACAGTGGTAATTGACAATTAAAAACTTCTCGTCGGCCAGAAAAGTTTTGGATCAAGCTGATATTTATGTGGTACCTTTATCCACTTCTCTGTGTCCTTATCAACAGGTTGGATGGCAAATAAACATTCCGTTGGTACCTAATAATCTTTTAATGATGGATATTCAATTATCACTGCTTCCTGCAGTGTGGTCCACTTAAAATTTGGATCTTTCTCAGTTTTTGGAACCTACCTTAAAATAAGCTGCCAAAAATGACGAACTGTGTGGATGTAAGGCACATACATCACGGAGGCCCCACATCAAGGATCCATCAAAGCCGAGCCAAAGTGAAAAAGCCATGTACATAAATGGACGCACAGTAAAAAGAAAGAAAGAAAGAAAGAAAAAGCAGGCATTTCTGGATGAAGTGCCGTGTCCTTGTGATATATCAGGACAGGTATAGGCATGCGGGGCGTTTGACTTATCCCAAGATGGATTCTCATGACAAAAAAGGAAAAGCAACCCACTACACAACCCCATCAGCCTTGTTACATCTCTTGCCACCGAATGTTTGACAGATACCCTTCGAAATTGATTGAATAAGAGGTTGGTGTACTGCGCACCATCCTTTCCATGATTAGAGCTGTACACGAGTAGAGTTAGCTCGGTAACTCGCTTGACTCTACTCGAAAAAACTCGACTCGACTCGGCTCAAAATGAGTTCGTGCTGAGCACAAGTTCATTTTTGGAGCTCGAAATGAGTTCGAGCGGAGCACGAGCTCGACTCGGCTCGACTCGAATAGTACTCGAAATCCACTCGACTCAGTACAGGGACCATAGTATATATACCCTTCTAATATCCAAAACAAAAAACCCTAACCCCATCGCCCATTCAAAAAAAAAAAACCCTCACCCTCTTTCAGCCATCCCATTGGCCATCTAGCCCATCCCAACGCTCATTCTCCTCTTATGCGGCCCATCCGTAGGGCCATTTGGGGTTGTCTCATCCACGCCGACACACAAGACGGCCGTGATCAGCATCCGGACAACGTCATTCGTCCACTTCATCCGTTGCCATAGAGACCCCCTTTTACCCTTCATCCCATTCAAATTAACATCACTCCCATCTTCCCTAAAACCCAGTTCATCTTCATCACTTGTGCAGTTGTGATGTTATGATTAGCAGCAATGACAACACTACTAATGCCCTTCCCTTTACCGCAATTCACAGAAATGCCCTTCAGGGCGATCGTGTGGTCAGTTTCAAGACCCATTGTCATTCCCATCACATGTACCTAATGGGATAGATGGTGCTGCAGTGGATTCCGATGAAATGAAGGGTCCAAATCTACTTGAACTCAGCTTGAAATCGACTCAAAAACTCTGCTCGAACTTGGCTCGAAATCTGCTCGAACTTGGCTCAAACTCGGACGAATCGAGCAAAAGCTGTTGTTCCGAGCTCAAAGGCCGAGTCGAGCTGAGCACGAGCTGGGACTCGAGCAATCCAAGCCGAGCATGAGCTGGGCAATACTCGGCTCGGCTCGGCTCGACTCGTGTACACCTCTATCCACGATTAACATCTTTAAGTAATCCACACCCTTCATTGCATTATCTACAAAACAAGTAGCTTTTCCATATTATTACTATCTTATTATCTTAATCTAACCATATTACATTTTAGTGGGGTTAACTTGAGGACTCCAATGAGTTGAACACGGTGGGCTAATAGGTTATTTGTAATTTGGGTATAGTTATTTTTATTTTTTTGGTGCATCAAATATCCTGAAATTTCAGGATGTTTTAAACCAAAAATTATATTATTAGCCATGACATATCACAAAATTTTATAATGCTTGGTATAACCAAAAGGACCCTTGTGTATAAAGTTTTTACGAAATTATATACAACTAATGAATTATATATATATATATATGTGTGTGTGTGTGTGTGTGTGTGTGTGTGTGTGTGTGTGTGTGTGGGAAAAGGTACTATGCGCTCGACCTCACGAGTTCGTCCCATGAGGTCGAGCTGTGTGGGCCCCACCATGATGCGTTTCGAACATCTACTCCATCAGTCAGATGCAGCATTCCATCGTGGGCCTAGGTATCAAAAATCAAGTCAATCCGTGACTTTTGTGGGCCACACCACATACAGAAGTGGAGAGGGGTTGTGCACCATTAAAACATTCATAACCATTTTTGAGGGCCCATCGAAATGTTGTTTGCAAATCCAACCCATCCATTATATGTGTCCCACTTGAATGAGGGTTCAGACCAAGTTTCAGGCGCATGAAAAACTCAGGTGGGCCCTACCAAGTGCTTTTATATGTTTTAACGGTGTCTTCACATAATTTTAGATGGTATGGCCCACCTGAGTTCTGTATACGGCTGATTTTTGGGATATCCCATAATTTAAAGGGGACCCATCAAATGCACGGTGTTGATGGTCGACACGCATCACGGTGGGGCCCACACAACTCGACCTCATGGGAGCTTATCATCAGCTCGAGCGCATTGTACCTTTTCCCTATATATATATATATATATATAATGGTTTTATGGGTCGAAGCTCACGGGAACTTCCCAAGAGGTCGAGCTGTGGACCCCACTATGATGTGCGTCAAACATCTACCCCATCAGTCAGATGCAACATTCCATGGTGGGACTCGGGCTTAAAAATCAAGTCAATCCATGACTTGTGTGGACCACACCACATACAAAAGTTGGGAGGGATTACCCTCCCATTAAAACATTCATAATCATTTGTTGGGTCCCCCGAGAGATGTGGTTTACAAATCTAGCCCATCCATTATGTGTCCCACTTGGATGAGGGGTTAGACCAAGTTTCAGATGCATCGAAATTTCAGGTGGGCTCCACCAAGTGTTTTATACGTTTTAGGCATGTCTTCACATGATTTTAGATGATATGTCCCACCTGAGTTCCTTATACAGCTGATTTTTGGGATATTCCATAATTTAAAGAGGACTCATCAAATGCACAGTGTTGATGTTCGACACACATCATGGTAGGGCCCACACAGCTCGACCTTATAGGAAATTCCCATGAGGTTAATCCATAGAACCATTATATATATATATATATATATATATATATATATATATATATATATATATATATATATGGGCATGTTCACCTGCACACCTTTGTACACGTGTCATTGTTGAAAATCCGAACAACTCATATGATACGACAGCTTATAAAACTCCCATATACCAATTTTCACCCTGAGCCAAAACTTTGGTGGGCCATAGAAAAGAGAGTTGCAAATCAAGGGAGGAAACTATTTTACTTTTCCATGGCCCACCAAAGTTTGATATCAGTGTAAACGTTAGGCCCCAGGGGTTTGATGTGGTGCTGCGCATCACGTGGACCATTCAAATTTTGGGCTCACATCACATGTGATGAGTTCTCAAAAAGTTCTCAAGAGAACTCCTGAGAATTGGTGCATGGAGACTCAATTAATGAATTAACATATGAATGTAGCAATGTTTATAAATTCAAGAAAAGTAATGTGCAACATTAGGAAACTAAATCGATGTAATAATTGTCGTGTCTTATAGAGTAATCCTTGGGCATACTATTTTTCCCCTCAAATCGGCTAAATAGAATCTTGGTAAGGGACTTGACTAGAAATTCAACTGAGTTGACTTGGCTTAATCAAACCCAAGTCAATTCAACTAGTTTTAGAGCTATACCTTCTTTTGTCTTACCGTGTTACATCTTGTAAGTACAATACATTATAAAAACCTAACTAAAAAATTGTGACTATTTTGCCTTATCATAATTCAAATCAACAATGAAAGTTATCATAATAAGATGTCGTTCGAATGTAAGATACACATGTGCTACACATAATAGAAATAACTATATGAATGAATTCATGCATATCTATTAGGATCTATATAGATCTCTTCAGTGTTGGGGGCCTTGCACAAAACCTTAGGATCTAGCCCTCCAGAACAAACTAGAATTATCGATGATAAAGTAATGAAAATAATCAATGCATCAATCCCACACCACATAAGAGATTTTTACGTGGAAAACCCTCAAAGAGGTAAAAACCACAGGACCTCGTCCAGATCAACAATCCACTATGAAGTAGAACGTTACAAACTTCTTCACTCACGCAGGAGTGGATAAACAATGAGAGAAACAAAAAAAAAACAGAGAGATTTCACCGATAAAGAGGACATAGAAGCGTTGAGATATAGATTGCACAGTAGATAACCTCCACGAGCATAATCTCCCTTCTATAAGCTTCCTCTCTCTCTCACCTTTGATAGCCCTAAACCCTTTAATAAATCCCTTGTAAAGCTTTAGAAAACCCTCTTGTTGTACATAGAAAACCCTAGGTACCTCCTATTTAAGGTTTTAGGAAACTCCTTTCCGCATCCCAGTTGTGAAAGGACTTGCGACACGAAATCCGAGCAAAATCACGGAACGAATTTGCGTAACTTCGACTGGTCATGACGAACCTTCCACCGGTCGAGAGCCACCTACGACCGATCGAGCATCTCCCACAACCGGTCGAGTACCCTAGAGAAAAATAACCCAAAGTCATTGGACTTTGAGTCGTGCCACGGCTCAACTCCTACGATTGGTCGAGACCAGCCTTCAACCGGTTGAGCAGTGCTCACGACCGGTCGACGACGGGTCAAAAAAACCCATCAAATCTCCTCCTTTTTAACCCAGGAGGGATCCACATTCTTCAAGCTAGCCAGGTTTCTATAAACCTCAAACTTGCCCTTGAGCAAAGCCTTAGTCATCATGTTTGATCCATTATTGTCCGTGTGGACCTTTTCAAGCTATAACACCTTCTGTTCTAAAGTATCCCTGATCCAGTGATACCAAATCTCTATGTACTTCGACTTAGAATGCTGACTTAGATTCTTGCTCAAGTGTATAGCACTTTGACTATCGCAATAGACCACGTGCTCCTCCTGCTTTAGGCTAAGTTCCTATAGGAACCTCTTTATCCAAAGCATCTCTTTACATGCCTCTGTAACTACAATCTACTTGGCCTCTGTCGTCGACAATGTTACGACCTTCTGTAGCTTGCTCTGCCAAAAAACTACTCCCCCTGCAAACGTGAACATGAACCCCGATGTAGACTTCCTGGAGTCTACGTCGCCTGTCATATTTGCATCTGTGTAGCCCTCTAACACAAGTTTTCTGTCACCATAGCATAGACTCAACCTGGATGAGCCTCTTAGATATCGCAGTATCCACTTAACCGCTGCCCAATGTTCTTTGCCAGGATTGGCAAGGTACCGGTTGACAATGCCAACCGCATATACTATGTCTGGGCGTGTACACACCATAGCATACATTAAACTTCCTACCGCTAACACATAGGATATCTTCTACATCTCTTCCACCTCTGCTTTCGTCTTGAGACACTGCCTGTCGCTCAATCTGAAGTGACCATCTAGTGGAGTACTGATCGGCTTCACTGCATTCATATTGAACCACTCTAGGGCTTTCTCAATATACCACTCTTATGACAGCCAAAGCTTCCTGCTACTTCTGTCACGGGTTATATCCATTCCTAGGATCTGTCTAGTCGGGCTCAAGTCTTTCATTGCAAAAGACTTGCCCAACTCCTGTTTCAGCTTGTCGATCTTCTTGATGTCTTTTCCCATGATGGGCATATCATCAATGTATAATAGCAGAACTAAGAAATCACCATCTGAGAACTTACGCGTGAACACACAGTTGTCCGACTCCGTTATGTCATACCCATGTTTCAACATAAACGAGTCGAACTTCTTGTACCATTACCGTGGAGCTTGTTTCAGCCCATACAAGTTCTTCCTCAGCCTACACACCATATGCTCTTTGCCCTTGACTTTGAACCCCTCTGGTTGGTCCATGTAGATCTCTTCTTTCAGGTCACCATGGAGAAAGACAGTTTTAACACTAACTACTTTATCTCCAGACGCATGCTAGCCGCCAACCCAAGCAACACCTGTATAGATGTCATCTTCACCACTGGTGAGAATATCTCTTCGAAGTCTATACCTTTCCTCTGACCAAAACCTTTCACCACAAGTCAGGCCTTGAACCTCGTTTGTGAATTTTCTGCTCGATCTTCTTTCTGAACACCCACTTATTGTTTAAAGCTTTCTTGCCCATAGGCAATTTCATTATATCATAGGTGTGGTTCTTATGTAAGGATTCCATCTCCTCTTGCATAGCTTTCAACCACTCCCCATTATGCTCGTCGGCTAGGGCCTCAGAATAATCTTCGTGCTCTTCTCCATCAGTGAGCATAATGTACTCATGCGGCGAGTACCTTTTGGACGGCTGTCTGTCCCTAGATGACCTTCTCACTTGTGGCTCAACAGGTAGATCAAGTGGGGGCTGCTTCCCTAGTCCATTTTCTGAAGGAACTCCTTCGTCCTTTGTACCTTGCTGTACTCCCCCATCATCAGGCACCACGAAAGGAGTAACCGGATCCATGTCCTCTAGCTCACCTGAACTAGGATGGTTCTTCTCTGGCTTACCAATGTCTTCTATAAACTGATCTTCAAAGAAAACCACATCTCTGCTCTTGACGAGCTTCCTCTCGGTCGGATCCCACAATCTATAACCGAATTTTTCATCACCGTACCCTAAGAACACATACTGCCTAATCTTCATATCAAGCTTGGACCTCTTATCCTTTGGTACGTGAACGGATGCCCTGCATCCAAACACCCTGAGATGACTGTACGATGGATCATGTCCAGTCCATACCTTCTCAGGTACTTCTCCATTCAACGGGGCTGATGGAGACCTTTTTATCAAATACACTGCCGTGTGCATTGCTTCTCCCCAGAACATCTTGGGCAATTTCTCATGAGATAACATGCATCTGATTCTTTCTATAATGGTGCGATTTATTCGCTCAGCTACACTATTATGCTGGGGGGTCTTGGGAACCGTTTTTTCATGCCGTATACCGAGGGAGTTGCAGTACTCGTGAAAGTCGCCAATGTATTCACCACCATTGTCAGTGCAGATGCACTTCAATGGTCTACTTGTCTCTCTCTCGACCATAACATGAAACAATTTAAACACACCAAAGACCTCGTCCTTGGATTTCAAAGCATAAACCCAAACCCTCCTGAATGCATCATCTATAAAAGTAACAAAATACAATGTCCCACCCAAGGTTTTTGTCCTTATAGGACCACAAACATCAGAATAAACTAAATCTAATGCATGCACTTTATTAACATGAGAAACAGTTTTAACGAATGAAACTCAATGTTGTTTCCCTGATAAACAATCAAGATAGGTTTTGAGAGGTGTACCTATCACGTCTAGAAGGAGTCACTTCCTCCCTAGTAACTGAAGCCCTTTTTCACTCATGTTGCTTAGACGCCTGTGTCACATGTCAATAGCTAAATCTTCCACTACGTTCAACCCACCCTTGCACGTACTAACACTTGCCTTGTAAAGGGTGCAACACTTCTTTCCTCTGGCCACGATCAATGAACCCTTGATGAGCTTTCATCGCCCACCAGCAAGTCGGCTTTCATAACCATCATCATCCAACCTTCCCGTCGACATCAAGTTAAGACGAAGGTGTGGGATATGTCTCACATCCTCGAGAACTAATGTGCAGCCCACATCGGTCTTCATACAAATATCACCTACTCCCATGATTTTTGATATGCCAGAATTTCCTATCTTCACAGTCCCATAGTCACCTGACTTGTAGCTTGTGAAGAAGTCCCTGCGTGGAGTCGCATGAAAAGAAGCTCCCGAGTCTATCACCCAGTCGGTGTCCTGACTCGTAGCCGTGAGACATACATCATGATCTGCAGAAAGAATAACTACAACGTCGCCATCTAAAGCGACCGCAGTGGAATCTGATTCATCTTCCTCCCCTTTTCCTTTCTTGTCGTTCTTCTTACCACGACATTCATGTTTGTAGTGGCCCTTCTTGTCACAATTCCAACAATCAACATCCTTTCTGTTACTCGACTTACCTCTTGATTTATCTCAGGCCTTTCCGCCCTTCCTGTTCTTTCCCCTCCCCCGTTCCTGTGTCACAAGAGCCTCTTGCTGAGTAGACCCTTGAGACTTCCTCCTTGTCTCTTCATTGAAGAGACAGCTAGTTACCCGTTCCATGGATATCTTTCCGTCTGGTGCAGAGTTACTTAGAGACACCACCAGTGTCTCCCAACTGTCAGGCAATGAACTAAGCAAAAGTAAAGCCTGCAATTCATCATCCAGGACCATCTTCATAGAGGAGAGTTGGTTCACTATATTGCTGACCTCATTCATGTGCTCGGCCACAGAACCACTATCTTTGAACTTGAGATTCACGAGTCGCCTTATCAGAAAAATCTTATTACCGGTTGTTTTCCTCTCATACAACCCTTGTAATTTCAGCCATAAGCTAGCGACTGAGGTTTCTGTAGACACATGGTGGAACACAGAATATCCAACCATTGTCTAATAAACCCCACTACCTTTCAATCCATCTTCTTCCAATCATCATCAATCATATCCTTAGATTTTGCTGATATGCCTAAAATTGGAGAATATAGGTCCTTGCAATAAAGCAAGTCCTCCATTTTAGGCTTCCATATGGTCCAGTTAGAACCATTGAGGCTGATCATCCTTGATGAGCCACCTTCCATAATTCAAAACCGATCCTACCCATTCAATGAACTTAGCTTTGATACCACTTTGTTGGGGGCCTTGCACAAAACCTTAGGATCTAGCCCTTCAGAACAAACCAGAATTATGGATAATAAAGCAATGAAAATAATCAATGCATCAATCACACACCACACGAGATTTTTACGTGGAAAACCCTTAAAGAGGTAAAAACCACGGGACCTCGTCCAGATTAACAATCCACTATGAAGTAGAACGTTACAAACTTCTTCACTCACGCGGGAGTGGATAAACAATGAGAGAAACAAAAGAAAAACGGAGAGATTTCATCGATTATGAGGACATAGAAGTGGTGAGATATAGATTGCATAGTAGATAACCTCCACGAGCATAATCTCCCTTCTATAAGCTTCCTCTCTCTTTCTTTTCCTCTCTATCTCTCTCTCTCTCACCTTTAATAGCCCTAAACCCTTTAGCAAATCCCTTGTAAAGTTTTAGAAAACCCTCTTGTTGTACCAGAAAACCTTAGGTACCTCCTATTTAATGTTTTAGGAAACTCCTTTCCGCATCCCAGTGGCGAAACGACTTGCGACTCGAAATCCGCGCAAAATCGCGGAACGAATCTATGTAACTTCGACTGGTCGTGACGAACCTTCGACCGGTCGAGAGCCACCCACGACCGGTCGAGCACCTCCCACGACCGGTCGAGCACCCCGGAGAAAAATAACCCAAAGTCATTGGACTTTGAGTCGTGCCACGGCTCGACTCCTACGACTGGTTGAGACAAGTCTTCGACCGGTCGAGCAGTGCTCACGACCGGTCGACGACGGGTCAAAAAAAACCCATCATTCAGTTCTTTTTCCTCTCTGCAATGGAATACATAACAATTCACGATGTAGTTGAATGACATCGAAATAGAGGTAGGACATGTCATTGTAGTCACTTCATGAGTAATGATTTGTGTTACTTAATGATGATTAGTCGATAGGGCTAGAAGTTCCCCGAGCCCGCACTGAAACAATATCGTATTAGGAAGTTCGAATAGAATCACATAGCAATTTAATTTTTGCCAATTATTTTAATATCAAGCAAAGATAATAAAGGAAAGTTCAAAAACGGATTAACTTCATCTCAATCATTCAAATCCAATATGATCATCACCAATCATACTTTTATTTATTTATCATATGTTGAACATGGCTTTATCTCTCCAATAAACTATCATCACATGTTTTATCAATACTATTTAATGTATGTATGAACATAGATTATATTCAGAAGATTGTAACACCTCAGTTGGGGCAAATGAAGGTTCCACCAGTAATCTCTCTCTCTCTCTCTCTCTCTCTCTCTCTCTCTCTCTCTCTCTCTCTCTCTCTCTCTCTCGTTTTATCATTCAAATTATGATTCAAAATGAAATCACATATTTAGGTGAAATCCCCAATATTTTCAACCGCTAGGTGGTAGACTCTTAGGAGTTTCAACACCTGGTTGAGGGTTCGAGTACCCATAGTGGTGAAATCCCACCATGGCGTGAGTGTGTGGTGGTGTGTGTGCATGTGTTTAAAAAAAAAAAAAAAAAAAGTTCAATAAGCTAAAGCTGTTGAAGCAGGCTTTTAGAGTTTGAAACCAACCCCAAAGGCAAGTCACCATGGTATTTTGTACCACAGGTAATGGTGAAAGGGTCTACTAATTAACCTAATAGATTTCGCTCACAAAAGAGAAAGAGAGTGAGAGAGAGAGAGAGTTGCTCACTTGGTGCAAATCGGTGTGGTAAATATCTCCAAAATTTTGCAAAAAATTAGCTCAAGATTTTCAAAATATTAGCAGTTTTTAAATTTTCCCAATTTTAATATAAAATTATCCTGATATTTGCAGAAAAATCCTTTAAAAATTTAACTAACTCAGTATATAATTATGTACTTAAATTTCAGACTAATTACTTTTAAATTTTAATTTTTAGAAAGTTTTTTGTAATAACTGTTCACTCCCCAAGTATAGGGTTGTGATGTAGTAATAATCTCGGTAAGACCGAGGTCGAATCCACAGGGACTGAAACCTGTACGTAGTCTGAAACTAACTAGAGCTAGAACTAGACTAAGATGAAATCTAAATCAAATAATTTTTGAGGAATAATGGTGAAAAAATAATCTAAAACTGAAGAGAAATTCAGAGAAGGAACACTAGGGATTCAGAGGATCCACTTGTAGAGATCAGGGAGATCTTATGCCTGGATTAAAGAATCATAGAAATTAACTGAACTGATGTTGATATAGTTTTCAAGAGATGAAAGGCATGTGAATTAGAATGGATTCCATCACCAGACCATGCCCAGGAGACAAAGTAAACAACAGAATTAAACTAATTACCAACCAATCAGATGATTATGAAGGTTAGGAAGGGTACCGACATCCAACCATGCCCAGGAGACGATGGTGAACAACAGGGCTTCCTGACGTCATAAACATCAAAAGGAAAGGAACATACTCAAAGCTATCGCATACCTATTGTAATTTGGTCACACAAATGACCATTAAAAACTAAAAGTATTCCCTTAATTAAACTAAAATCATCATTAGTTCAAGATAAACAAAAAGGCACAGGCTAAAGGTCTTCCATCACGCTAAGCTTCACCTCTTAGCCCTAGCTAAGAGGTTTAGCCACACATGAGTGGACTAGATCTCATGAAAGAAGGAAAAATAAAAACAAATAAAAAAATAACAACTAGAGTAAACTTTCCCTGTCTCTTTCTCTGCTCCACCTCCACACTCCAGCCTCTCCCAGGATCTGAATATCCTCTCTCCTTCTCCTCTTTCCCTTTATATAGCTTATGCAGAAGGTGGAGAAGTCAGTACACAACTGGAGTCGGTGCAGAACTCCTTTACGCAGCAGAACGCAACTGATTTGCGTATGGAACAGATTTTTTTTTTTTTTTGGTTACAAAAGCTGCTTGAGCAAGATCAACAAGATCTGAGCCATTCAGCTTTCATGGCTGTGGTCGGCTGACCCAGGAATGTTTTTAGACGGTCAAGATCGATGGACCGATCCTATCTATGATCACAGATCATCCCAGAGCGTTCCGAGCTCCTCGAACGTGCGAACAGAGCCTACGTAAGTCATCTTACGCTGATGTGTTGGTGGGGCCCATCATAGGTATCTTTTGAAGAATCCAATCCGTCCATCAGATTCCTCTTGGAATTTCATTTGAAACGGTGTACTTTTTTTTTCTTCTATTGATGAGACCCACAAGATTTCCAGTGCACCGTCTATCCTTCGTTTGAATGGACAAAATCAGATCCTCGCTCTTGCTTGGAATACTTCCACCTAGGCCTTGGTAAGTGGGCCCTATTAAGTCTAATGGACGGTTCCGATCGAACCATTGATCTACAGTGGTGGCCCACAAAGATCGCCGGCAGGCTCTGTTTGCGAACAGAGCCTACGCAATGCTGCGCTGTGTTGGTCGATGGCCCTCACCTTGATGTTTATGGAAAAATCCATACCGTTCATTCGACTCGTGGCGAAAAACCACTTAGAATTGTATATTTTTTTCTTGATTTTAGTGCTGCCCACCGTAGCGAACATTTTCACCGTCAAACCTGCGTTTTCTGATGATCAGCGCGTGTACACGTGTACAGGCTAAAAGAGAAAGCTTGGTGAGGGTCACGCCCCACCTCTGGATGCAATGGACGGTTCAGATCATCCGTTTGAATGATGGGTGGGGTCCACTATCAAAAATGGACGGACAGCGTCTGTCCGCTGTCTGCTTTTTTACATGGGCTCAGGTCAGCACCTGCTGACCCCATTTCCTGGTGTAATGCACCTTAAGTGCACTTGTGTATTGCGCACTTGTGCTGTCAGTGGGGTCCACACGTAATGTTCGTGAGAAATCCGTACCGTCCATCCGGTTTGCCATATCATTTAAGGTGTTGAGTCTAAATTTGAGGCATATCCAGATGTCATGTGGGCCCAAAATCGACGGTTTATAGGCTGATCTGTCCGTTGGGACACTTATACTGAGATCCAACGACTGAAATTCGACGTGTACGGTTAATTGATGGTTCTCAGGCCATGTATGAAGTTTCGAACCGATCAGATGGTGGGAACCCTGTGATTTTGCATTCTGAATGATTTTTTTGGGCCTCTTGAGCTTCAGTTTCCCGATTTTCTCAGATCTCTGGCGTGTAATTTCATCGATCTTGGTCCCCTGGAGTCCATCTCATGCCTTTGTGCATTCTGAGCATTAAATCTATGCTTTAGTACTCTTTTTCAGTTCATGTTCTCAAATACGTCCTGCATCATAAACACAATTAAAATAGTCCGTTTAACAGTACCATGTTCATAAATTCAGGAATTAACTGGGGTCTGATATGCAATATTTGACCCTCAACACAACCCCCAACCAGCATTTTGCTAGTCCCGAGCAAAATATGCGAAAAATAAGTTGAGAATTATAGGACAATTTTTATAAACTCAAGTGATTTTGTAAAATAATTTGGATACGAGAATTCTAAGATTCATGAATGTTGAGCATCACTTTCTCTTGGACTCAAGCACACGGTAAATTTCATCATCAAGTTCAATGTATTACCCATAAATTAGAGAATATTGGAAACATTGAGTTCCATGGGTGTATAGTGTAGTCTCGACTTATCAACATTAATATTCAATTCTCTATTTCAGGATATCATTGATAACCAACAAGAAAGTTCATGATAGCCAAAACTTGCCTCAAAGATCATCTTTTCATTCTTTTAGCTTTTGATTTTTTTTTTTTTTTTTGTCAAGATGGGAATCCAATTTTCACTTATAGGGAGCAAACCTATGGTGAAACTAGTTGCCCAACTCTTTCTAACTGTTAATCATTGGAAATCGAATCCACACCTAAAGGGAGCAAACCTATGGTGTAATTCTTTCCTTTTTTTTTTTTTTCAATCATGTTAAGCAAATGTTCCAGGCTAGTTCCTTTCATGCTTAGTGATTACCAGGTCAATCTTTCAATATTGAACTGAACCCTCAATGTGTAAGCGAGATGTGGCATGTGAAATCATGAATCAATCAACATTTACAACTTCTAATCATGGATTAACAATTCAACTTAATTGTGAAATCTAACAGCTACTGAATCCAAGAGTCATAAATTATCAATATCACGAATTTTGAAATTCTAAGTCAAGGATATCCGTCAAAATCACTTCGAATTTATAAGAAATTCTAAAAAAAATTTCACAATTTTTGCTCAAGACCAAGAAAATACTGATTAGGACACCTAATCTCCCACCCCCAACCTAAAATCTACATTGTCCTCAATGTAAAAGATATAAGCATGCCATGCACATGGGACAACAAAAGTAAAAGAGAAGTGATGGGAAGATGGTACCTGGATAACGAATCAGGAGACTTTTCCAAAAATATCAGCGAGAGAGTAAGTCAGTGCAAGAGAGAAAACAAAACAAGAATAATAAAAATAAAATCCTACCTATACCACTTTCGCAGGTGCTCTGGATTGCATTTAGCATATGCAACAAGCCTTTAAACCCCTAGGTTGCCCCTAGTGGACGAGTTGTAGTCTCATGAGGGTTTACAGCAATGTTACCCATAAACATTGAACTCACTACTCATGCTGCAAGGTTCATCTTCTGGCCAGTATCTTAATAAGTTCCTCAACAAGATCATCCAAAAGCCCTTTTTGCAAAAGGCTTGGGTGCCCTGGAGCATGACTTTCCAGAGAGACTTATGTACCTCATAAGAAATTTTCCATTGTATTGCTTGAGGTAACCAGAGTATGTACGATTCACCTGTGACAGAAGAAGTTTCAACGTTAGTATCCCATGGTGAATCAGAGACTACAAGTAGATAAAGTTTAGAAAACTTCGCAAAAAGTGATGTAGCCTCAACA
Source organism: Magnolia changhungtana (assembly GCA_030180095.1). Taxonomy (NCBI): domain Eukaryota; kingdom Viridiplantae; phylum Streptophyta; class Magnoliopsida; order Magnoliales; family Magnoliaceae; genus Magnolia; species Magnolia changhungtana. The sequence goes on from JASAUF010000098.1 coordinate 1,434,622, forward strand.
CATTTCGAAGTGTCAAACTTCGGTTCAATTTTCAGCTCCTCCTCCTTTAATGGTAGACGTTTAGGATCAGGGGAAGAAGGGGCTTCAAAATAAGGGTTCTCTCGGTCAGTGATAACTACCGAGATGTTGTCTTGCAAGGCATCCACTTTGTCTTTTGACATGGGATCGTTTGACTTTGCAAAGTGTGCCCAAGAATTATCAAAAGAGTCGAAATTTCAACTGAGAGTGACTTATTTTCCTCATGGAAATCAGAATGAGATGCTCAAGGACTCCCTCGCCCTTAAAAGTATATGAAGATATGCTCTCTTGCTCACCTTCGCACAAACATATTGAAGATCAATAGGGAAGCATCGATGGGATCACTTTGTTCATTGAAACTACTCAATCGAGGCGTTGAACCGTCGACGTGTATAGCTCGATGGTGGTCTTAATTGAGTGGTTTCAAATTCTAGAGTCGTAGCGAGCGCTCGTCCTTCTCCCGAATCACATTATCATTCAATTCAAGAGAGTGGTCCAAACATGTCTCACGAAGTTGGAAGGGTCGGTTTTAATGAGCTCATCTTCCACTTTTAAATCAGACATGTTAGGTGAGTGGAGTAGCTCAATATGACCGATACACTTCGTGTGCTTCTTGAGCATTGACCTGGACCATACTTGAGATTGATTTCAGGGGAATTTGGGTTGTGCTCTCATGAATCTCATCCCAATACTTCTCAGCTTCCAATTCAGTGCAGTACACACTTGAGATGGGATCGCTTTCCTCACAATCTATTCCTAAATTCGGTTGAGGTTCGAATGAACTAACCTCTACCTCATCATTGAATTCATGTGTGTCAAGTAAGGAAGGTGTGTCATCATCACTGTATTTGAAAGACACCCATGTCTCTTCACCATTCCTTTGGACCATCATTGAGATCGACTCAACGGGAAAGTGAGCCATATGCTCATTAGCACCATTCAACTCTTCATTCCAAATTCTGGAATTTTCCACAAGTGAGTTAGGATTACCTTCCTCGAGTTGTATTTCTTGAATGAGTTGTGGTTGGGATGAACGAGCTTCCTCTATCTTATCGAGGCGCAAGTTCAGTGCTTCCATTGCTTTTCTCATTTCCGTAAGGCATTCCATGGTATACTGAATTGCATCCTCTTGGATCGTTTCTGGTAGGTTCTCAACGGTAGGGTATCCAAGAGAATAATCATTACATGTTGTTGGTTCATCTTCCCAGTTTTGATGGTTCCACTGGTTATAGTCATACGGGTCATCGGTCGGGAGTTGATACGCGTTATCATTCCAATAATCACGTACTGTTTCCTTAACTCGTGGAATGCAATTATTTTCCCGTAGATAATCACCGAAGGACTTCTTAATTGGTGGAGCATCATGTTTTGATTGGTTGAAGTAATTTTCAGAAAATATTTGAGGCATAGACTGTTTTCCATTATTATCATCATACATCAAAAAATTTTCCTAAGATTCCTTAGCTATCTCAGCATATATACGTTCCAACTCTTGCATAGTCAAACCGTAATTCTGAATCTAATCCTAAGAATAAAATAATCCTACAACAATATGAGATCTAGAAAAAAGAGAAAGAATTAGAAAGAAATTACCGAATTAAAAGTGTATGTCAGGATCCAACAAAACAGGAAAACAGGTTAGTTTCTAAATAGAAAATCTAAAAATAGAAAATTTTCTAGAAATAATATAGGAAATAAGGTTAGATTCTAGAAGACTTAGAATTAGAAACTGCCTAAAAAGGAAGACAAATCCTATTCTATAAATAGAAAGGAAAAAATTAGGAAGAACGTTACCAATTTAGAAGTCTATCAAAGAGTCTACAAAACAAGACAATTAGGTTAGTTTCTAAAAAGAAAACAAAACCTAAGAAAATAGAAAGTTAGTAAAATCCTAATCTTACCCTTAATTCTAAGACCAATTAATTTCAAATTACGTAGCCGTCAGTCCCCGGCAACGGCGCCAAAAACTTGTTCACTTCCCAAGTATAGGGTTGTGATGTAGTAATAATCTCGGTAAGACCGAGGTCGAATCCACAGGGTCTGAAACCTGTACGTAGTCTGAAACTAACTAGAGCTAGAACTAGACTAAGATGAAATCTAAATCAAATAATTTTTGAGGAATAATGGTGAAAAAATAATCTAAAACTGAAGAGAAATTTAGAGAAGGAACACTAGGGATTCAGAGGATCCACTTGTAGAGATCAGGGAGATCTTATGCCTGGATTAAAGAATCATAGAAATTAACTGAACTGATGTTGATATAGTTTTCAAGAGATGAAAGGTATGTGAATTAGAATGGATTCCATCACCAGACCATGCCCAGGAGACAAAGTAAACAACAGAATTAAACTAATTACCAACAAATCAGATGATTATGAAGGTTAGGAAGGGTACCGACATCCAACCATGCCCAGGAGACGATGGTGAACAACAGGGCTTCCTGACGTCATAAACATCAAAAGGAAAGGAACATACTCAAAGCTATCACAGACCCATTGTAATTTCAGTCACAACAGACCATTAAAAACTAAAAGTAATCCCTTAATTAAACTAAAATCATCATTAGTTCAGTATAAACAAAAAGGCACAGGTTAAAGGTCTTCCATCACGCTACAAGCTTCACCTCTTAGCCCTAGCTAAGAGGTTTAGCCACACATGAGTGGACTAGATCTCATGAAAGAAGAAAAAATAAAAATAAATAAAAAAATAACAACTAGAGTAAACTTTCCCTATCTCTTTCTCTGCTCCACCTCCACGCTCCAGCCTCTCCCAGGATCTGAATATCCTCTTTCCTTCTCCTCTTTCCCTTTATATAGCTTATGCAGAAGGTGGAGAAGTCAGTACACAACTGGAGTCGGTGCGGAACTCCTTTACGCAGCAGAACGCAACTGATTTGCGTATGGAACAGATTTTTTTTTTTTGGTTACAATAGCTGCTTGAGCAAGATCAGCAAGATCTGAGCCATTCAGCTTTCATGGCTGTGGTCGGCTGACCCAGGAATGTTTTTAGACGGTCAAGATCGATGGACCGATCCTATCTATGATCACAGATCATCCCAGAGCGTTCCGAGCTCCTCGAACGTGCGAACAGAGCCTACGTAAGTCATCTTACGCTGATGTGTTGGTGGGGCCCATCATAGGTATCTTTTGAAGAATTCAATCTGTCCATCAGATTCCTCTTGGAATTTCATTTGAAACGGTGTACTTTTTTTTTTCTTCTATTGATGAGACCCACAAGATTTCCAGTGCACCGTCTATCCTTCGTTTGAATGGACAAAATCAGATCCTCGCTCTTGCTTGGAATACTTCCACCTAGGCCTTGGTAAGTGGGCCCTATTAAGTCTGATGGACGGTTCCGATCGAACCATTGATCTATAGTGGTGGCCCACAAAGATCGCCTGCAGGCTCTGTTTGCGAACAGAGCCTAAGCAATGCTGCGCTGTGTTGGTCGATGGCCCTCACCTTGATGTTTATGGAAAAATCCATACCGTTCATTCGACTCGTGGCGAAAAACCACTTAGAATTGTATATTTTTTTCTTGATTTTAGTGCGGCCCACCGTAGCGAACATTTTCACCGTCAAACCTGCATTTTCTGATGATCAGCGCGTGTACACGTGTACAGGCTAAAAGAGAAAGCTTGGCGAGGGTCACGCCCCACCTCTGGATGCAATGGACGGTTCAGATCATCCGTTTGAATGATGGGTGGGGTCCACTATCAAAAATGGACGGACAGCGTCTGTCCGCTGTCTGCTTTTTTACATGGGCTCAGGTCAGCACCTGCTGACCCCATTTCCTGGTGTAATGCACCTATTGCGCACTTGTGTATTGCGCACTTGTGCTGTCAGTGGGGTCCACACGTAATGTTCGTGAGAAATCCGTACCGTCCATCCGGTTTGCCATATCATTTAAGGTGTTGAGTCTAAATTTGAGGCATATCCAGATGTCATGTGGGCCCAAAATCGACGGTTTATAGGCTGATCTGTCCGTTGGGACACTTATACTGAGATCCAACGGCTGAAATTCGACGTGTACGGTTAATTTATGGTTCTCAGACCATGTATGAAGTTTCGAACCGATCAGATGGTGGGAACCCTGTGATTTTGCATTCTGGATGATTTTTTTGGGCCTCTTGAGCTTCAGTTTCCCGATTTCCTCAGATCTCTGGCGTGTAATTTCATCGATCTTGGTCCCCTGGAGTCCGTCTCATGCCTTTGTGCATTCTGAGCGTTAAATCTATGCTTTAGTACTCTTTTTCAGTTCATGTTCTCAAATACGTCCTGCATCATAAACACAATTAAAATAGGCCGTTTAACAGTACCATGTTCATAAATTCAGGAATTAACTGGGGTCTGATATGCAATATTTGACCCTCAACAATAACATCCTGAGAAAAACCCCAAAATTTGAAAATCTCTAGAGAAATTCCGAAACCAAGAAATTGAGATTCGTAACCATGGTGCAAATTGGTCACATGGGTTCAACCCATGGAAGAAAGATGCTGAGTCATTTTGGACCACCCTAGACTCATGCAAGCTCCATCACTTTCTCAATTAGGTGGCCACGGCCCGTTAGCTTCTTCTTCTTCTTCTTTTTTTTTTTTTTTTTTATTTTTCTTATTTAAGCAAATAAGAAAAACGTGTCCGGCTACTTTTGTGCAAGATCTGGGCTGTTTATTAAGTGCGACCATTGGCACATGATCAACAAAAAATGCCCTTGAGATCCTATATGGGACTCATAAATGAAGCACAAGCCAAGCCTGTTCACTAAACAAGCTTAAATTATGACCACAGCAAGACCCTCAGGCCTAGTTTTCCAACCAAGGCCTAGACCGAGGTAGGTCAGGCCTGAAAGCTAGCGCAATGAGCCAACCCGGGCCATTGAGAGCCTAGTGAATGACCTAGCCTGAAACTTAGTCTGGTCTAAGGAGTGTGTACATTTAATGTGGATGATTAACAATTTAGTTTTTAAACGGTCAATCTTTCTCGCAAGTAGACCGGTCTTCTTCTTCTTCTTCTTCTTCTTCTTTTTTTGTAAATTCAAAATGTGTATATTAGATGAGAGAACTGTACAACATCATTACACAATGACGGGTCTAACATTGAGTTGTACCATCTGAGTTTATGATCCACCTGATTTACAAGGTAGGCCTATCTAATGCATGGGTCAAATGTCCAAATGTGGAGGTGTGTGGACATAGGAAAAAGATATTGGAAGAAAGAAAGTTATATCCTTTGTAATGCATGTACAAGTCATGGTTACTCAACCACAAGCATAGGTTGTTAACATGCATGTAAAAGTTGTAGAATTTGATGAGTAAGAGATAATTTGCCTGAGTCAACTTAGACCCAGTTGCACCCAAATAGGGCGGATACCATGAGTCTTAAAATCATGGGTCATGGTTAGGGGTGTACACAAACCGGGTTAGCCCGGTTAGCTCGCTCAACCTGGCCCGAAAAAGCTCGACTCGGCCTGACCCGGAACTAAGTTCGGGTCAGGACAAGCCAATTTTCTCAGCTTGAAACTGAGTTCAAGCCAAGTTCGGATATGACCCAGTTCGGCCCGACTTGGTCCAAAACCCGACTCGTCCCGACTCGCTAGGGTATATATACCCTTTATAAAAAAAAAAAAAAAAAAAAAAAAAAAAAAAAAAAAAAAAACTACCTCCACCTCCAATCGTTTTCCCCTTTTGAGAAAACGCCCAACCCTAACCAACACCGACCCCACCAAACCCTTGCTCTCTCCCCCGCCCGACCCCACTAAATCTCTCTCTCTCTCTCTCTCTCTCTCTCTCTCTCTCTCTCTCTCTCTCTCTCTCCCTCTCGGCTCTCCCACCTCTCTCTCTCTCTCTCGCTCATCCGACCAGCGGCCCTCTCTCTCTCTCTCATCCAACCAGCAGAGCCCGTCCGCCTCTCTTTGCTCGTCCGACCAGCGGCCCTCTCTCTCTCTCTCGTCCGACCAGCAGACGCCGTCCGCCTCTTTCTGCTCGTCCGACCAGCAGCCCTCTCTCTCTCGTCCGACCAGTAGAGGCCGTCTGCCTCTCTCTGCTCGTCCGTCCGGCCAAACACCAGAAGACGCCTCTCTCTGCTCGTCCGTCCAGCTAAACACTAGTATGATTTCTCTCTCTCTCTCTCTCTCTCTCTCTCTCTCTCTCTCTCTCTCTCTCTTTCAGTGTATGATTTCTCTATTTCAGTGCATTTAATTTAGATAGTTTTATTTGAATGTTGAATGTGGAATGTGTATGATGGCTGATGGGGGAGGCGGTGATTTCATTTAAATCCTTTCAGTGGTGATTGAATGCATACAGTTTAAAACTTCACATAACCCATAAAAGTTTTGAAGAATTAAGGTGATATTTGTGTTTTCCCTTCATCCAGGTCTGTGTGACCTTGTGAACGGGTTGGATGACAAATAAATATTACTGTAAACCTTAAAAAACAAGGCAGTGCATTCATCAAGTGAATCCACACTCGTTGAATTTGAGTTGTTGGAGTTTTTTTCTAGCAGCCATTTTTTTCTTGTAAAGCTGGGGCTGCCTGATCAGTGGATTAACATTATTTTTGGTCCATGGCTTCCTCACGATGTAGTTACTATTTAATGAGTGGCCTACATCTATTGCATATATATTTGGTCCAGTGCTCTCGAGCACCATAACTTATAGTGCTCCTAGTTGTGTTGGGACAGTACTTTTCAGTACTTACACATTTCACGGGTTACAATGAAAACATCATCCTAATTTGACAAATATTAACCATTTGATCAGTGGTATTTCATACCCGAAACTGGCCCGAACTCGCCCGATTGCAACCGAGCCGGGTTTGGGCTGGAGTTGTTGGCTCGGTGACCAGGCCGGGCCGAGTTCGGGCCTGGTGTGGCTGTTGAACTGCCTGGACTGGGTGAGGCCAGTTCGACTCGACCCGACCCATGTACACCCCTAGTCATGGTGTCCTAAAATCATGGTGGTAAAGAATACCTGGTTTTTTAATTGAAGATTTTCTTGTGTATTTTTTAGTTTGTTGTGTTCCAAATAGATAGAATTATAGAGATGATCTTTGATATATTTTTTTGTTGTACATTATTCAGGTTTTTACGAATGGAAGCTATAAATTGTAGAAGAGTTAGATGGATCTTGTATAGAAAATTGCCTAATATTCTCCCACAAACTGATGGAGTCCTCACGGACTTGATTTTCAAGTTTTGAAACTGTGACGAAGATAGTCCCTCATGATGATGTCAGTTATTTGATCTTGAGAGGAGATATAATAACTGACTCGAGTTGCCTTGGACGAGTCGTTGCATGTTTGGGCGATATGGCATCAGTCAGGATGATTCAACCCAAGCAACTTGTTCGACAGAGAATGTGTAGTAGACAGTAAAGTGATGGTTAGGTAATTAAAAACATAGGTACATTATGGATCTCTGCTAATACTCCATCCAAACAATTTCTACATTGGAATATCCTAACAACTAATATTGGATTTTTTTTTTTTTTTTTTCCCCTCAATTGAGGCCTGCTTTATCCATCATGAAATGGGCAAATGATCTAGATCACATGAAATTAGAGTTGTACACGAGTTGAACCGAGTCGAGCTTGGCATAGCTCGGCTCGGCTCGACCAGCAGCTAACCCCAGTTCAAACTCGGCTCGGCTCAGTCCTCGAGCCTGATTGGCCAGCTCGGCTTGGTTCGGTCAACAGCTTGGGCTACTTCAAGCCAAGTTCAAGCCTCCGATATTTTCTCAAACACATAAAATGCATCTTCAATCTCTCACAAAATACAAAACGGTAACAACAATTTATAGGTATTTCATCAAACACTCAACGAGTAGCATAAAAAATAAGATATGACGGTAGTCTTATAGGGTAAAGTTTTTTTTGTAGTGATTTGTTTTGTATTTGTTCCTTCCTCACCACTAGCTAATTATGCGGAGAATGTACGCACCTGAAACAACACTTCGTTGAATCATTTCATCAAATACTTGACGAGCAACATTAAGATAAAAAAATAATCAAGTCACCGAGTCAATTTAATCCAAGTCGATTCGAGTTGAAGTTCAAGCCAAATCGAGTCAAGCTCGGGCAAGCTTGAACTCGGCTCAAAATTTTTTCGAGCTCCAAAAAGCAACTCGACTCAGTCCAAATCCAATTGCAAGCCGAGGCGAGCTTTTTTGAATCGAGCAAGCTGATCAAGCTAACTTGACTCGTGTACAACTTTACATGAAGTAATTAAAACCACTGCCGTACACTTGATGTGACTAAAACAATCGCCCAAGCAACACGCTACCAAAATCAAATGCCCATTTGATTCCAATGGCACATGAGATATGCGAGGTTCATGTGCAATCAATAGATAGAAGATAATAGAGAAAAACCTAAAATGACGGCTACACAAGAATACACAATATACGTGGTTCACCCCTTGCTATGTCCACGGACAATTCGACAAAGAAAATTTATTATATCAAGAAGATACTATAAAGAAACAAGGAACAGAGTACCTTCTTTAAGAATACAACAAAAACTCATTGATTCTAGACTTAAAAAAACAAACCCTCAATCACTGCAATGCTAGCAATAGATCTTCTAACCTTAAATACCTTGAGAAGAAAACCTTGGAACACATGTTGAAAAACATTGAAGTCTTGAATCAAGCCTTCAAGAAAAAAAGCTCTATTCTCGAAACCTTCTTGTACAAGAAGAAACTCCTCTTTGTAAAATCCGTAACTCTCTCTTAGCCCTAACATAACTTACTCTAAAGTCTCCCTAAGGAGGAAAATGACAAAAATACCCCTCGAAACATAAAACATAGGTCATATGATCTCAAGAAAGTGAATAAATCCAAAGTGATTTTGGTGTTACAATTTTAACATCATCAAACCAGGGGTTACATCTACTAAAAATGGAAATACTACTTGAAGTCAGGCCAGAATTCACTTATTTCTACTTTTGCAGTCTACTTTAGACTTTTAGTTGTTAAATACTACTTGAAGTTCAAATTGTTTTGATATAAATAATACTTTTGCGATGCTGCAATTAACCCTGATAATGACAATGATGGGACCTATGCAAGCTGGGCCGGACAATCCAGGCCGAGGATTGTACAGGATCCTGGAACAAACCAAGGGCTACAAGTTAAGCTGGGTGGGCCTTTGAGGCCAAAAGAGCTGGGTGGCATGGCTAGGCCCATGATAGGTTCACTTAAGCCAGTTATCCAGACTAAAGTGAGTTGGACCCAGAACCAGTTGGGTTCGCTTGGCTTGAAAATTGGTCCGAGCCATGGTGTACCAAATGTTGGCCTGCAAAGTAAAACATCGGACCAATGATGGGCCAGAACAGGTAGGCTTAGGTGCTTAAGCTCGAGCCCAGATTGACAACACATTTTGCGAATGATCTCAGTCATTCATTGGGTGTGCCCCCCGGACATCTATGAAGGCCCAAAGTTCTGTCCAGTCCAAAGATGGGACAGGCCCAAGTCCAATCTGGCTAAGCCCAAAAGCTTGACAGGCCAGCCCGGCGTTTTTGACAGCCCTACGTAGATGGTTCGCTACTTCTCATCTCATTCCAATCTAGGCTCCTGATCACGAATTCAAGATGGACGCGGATCAGGTGTTGCCAACACCACCCCCGCGGTGGTAGTGTCGATGTTTTGGGCGCGATGAGGCCTAGAGCTGTACACAAACCGAGTTAGCTGGGTTAACTTGCTCGATTCAACTCGAAAATATTCAACTCGAAAAAGCTCGATTTGACTCGGTTTGAAGCTGAGTTCGAGCCGTGCCGAACTGATTTTTTGAGCTTGAAAAAATTTCGACCCAAGTTTGAACTTACCCGAGCTCGACTCGACTTGGATCGAACCCCGACTCGAATTGAACTCAAATCGAACCAGTTCATTAACTTGGTTATTTAGATATTGATATTGCTCAACGAGTGTTTGATGAAATGACTCAACGAAGTCTAGGCTGGTGGCGAGGAAGGTATGGATATGAAACAAATATCCTTGTATCTTGATTTTTATGTTGCCTATTGAGTGTTTGATGAAATACTTGTAAACCGATGCTGTTACTTTACATTCTACGAGAAATTGAAAGCGCACTCCATGTGTTTTAGAAAATGCCGTAGAGGCTTGATCTTGGCTTGAACTCAACTCGAACCGGCCCGAGTTGCTGACCGAACTGAGCCGAGCTGGCCAGTCAGGCTCGAGGACTGAGCCGAACCGAGTTTGAGCTGGGGTCAGCTAGTGGCCGAGCCGAGTCAAGCTGTGGCAAGCTCGACTCCGTTCGACTGGTGTACACCTCTAGTGGGGCCCACTATGATGTATGCCTTTTATATCCACACAATCTATCCGTTTTACCCTTCATTTTAGGGCATTAGAGACACCCCACCCTTTAACAAGATTAATCCTACTCGTCAACTTCAAATGAGCCCCACCCAAAGAAGCTATAAAGTTGAAAGTGAGCCTTAAAGGCAACCATTGGAGCGGATCAACCAAAAATTGGGCACACATGTGGTAGGCCGAGTGAGGGAGTACAAACATAGACCACCCACAAAACACCTTGGAATTTCACCTAAAAAACCTTCGCTGAATTCGGTGGTAGGTAATCCGTGTCCATGGATAGGCCTGATTGATCTCTGCCTGACATGTTGTTGCTCGACCGTTGTTATCAGGGGTGTCACGGTATTCCTGTGATGCACCAAGGGTCCCGTCCAATCGCGATACATGAGGGATACCTGTCTATTTAAACAGTTGGAGAGAAACTTCGGCCTGTTTGATTTTTCATGTAAGAAGTAATTACCTAATAAATGGGTAATAATTACTTACCCAAGTAATTACCGCATTATTTCATATGCAGATGTTGATGGGTTAACTTTTGAGCGCTGGAATCTAAATCCAAGGGTCCAGAGAGTCTATCGGACGCAGAGAATCCAAAGATGAAGATGAGAAAGAGAGAGAGAGTTGCCAGAGATCAGATGGCCATCCCAATGGTCCTAAGCCAGTTATGAGTGTGCCGCCACTGCCCAATCGAAGCCAAACGTACCAGAATTGGCTCTAGTCCCTGTTTGATTTTTCATGTAAGAAGTAATTACCTATTGAATGGGTAATAATTACTTACCCAAGTAATTACCGCATTATTTCATATGCAGATGTTGATGGGTTAACTTTTGAGCGCTGGAATCCAAATCCAAGGGTCCAGAGAGTCTATCGGACGCAGAGAATCCAAAGATGAAGATGAGAAAGAGAGAGAGAGAGTTGCCAGAGATCAGATGGCCATCCCAATGGTCCTAAGCCAGTTATGAGTGTGCCGCCACTGCCCAATCGAAGCCAAACGTACCAGAATTGGCTCTAGTCCCTGCTTATTTTTCTTCTCAAAAGGTTTGGCTGACCTTGTTCTGCCCAATTAAAAGCAAAAATATTTTGAGTTAAAGAAGCCAGCAAAGTCAAAAAGTTGGGTCGAAAATAGGGATATCCTACTATCTCTTTTGCAAAAAAGAGTGTCAATCTCTCGTTTTGCTTCTCACATATCAACTTAGCTTGCATTAAAATCCACACATTCCAAACATACCAATAGCATGCATACTCATATTTTACACTCTACTTTTGTAATTCTCTTTTCCATATATATATATATATATATATATATATATATATATATTCTTTTTCTTTCTTCTGTAAAGAGGTCTTAAATCCTGTGCAGTATGAGCAGGTGTCACTCAATTTCTCTATGCGTTAGTTTCAAAACTTTAACTACATCTCGTGAAAAATTGTAAGATCTCGTAAAATAAAGCCCATGTGTCATACAAGCAGAAAATTATGCCTAACCTCATCCTTTTCCATAGCCGAAATCCTTACCTTAAATATACAAAGACAGACCAAGCGCATGAGTAACTTGAGTTAGGAAATTTATAATTTTTCAATCTTTAGATTAATTATGCCGAGTTTCTTCTTATTAATGATGACTCCAGGTCAAATATTTGTTTACCTCAAAATCAATTCAAAATTCGATCAAATCAAATTTAAAGCCAACAAAGATAATGAAGCAAATCTGAAGCTTAACAGGAACACATCATATAAAATAACCGTGATTGAATGCTTATCATTGAAAACTTCCCAAGTCCACAAAACATTTTGATCAGGCTGATATTTGCGATTTCCCAACACCCCGCCTGAGTGTCATTATTAACAGGTTAGATGACAAATAAATAATACAGTGGGCTCTTGGAAGGTTTCAACAGTAGGGTGTCATTTACCCCATATAAAACACATCCATCTCAATGGACCCATGACACCTAACACAACAACGCACCCACCGTCTATCTATTTTTAGAGTGAATTTTAGCACGAGCTATTGAGGTAAAGCTCAAGTGGGCCTACTACACAGACAGTGGGTACAGTGATGCCCACTATTGAAACCTTCTTAGGGTCCACCGCGTAAGTTAACAAAGACGTGTAAAAAGTGAAACCACAAATGTCAGCTTGATCGAAAATCTCTGTAGCCCCTAAAAAGTTTGTAATGGTAGGCATTCAATCCCCACTGCTTTCTTTGGTGGGGTTTATTTGAGATTTGGATCTGCCTCATTCTTTTAAGTCATATCCTGAAATGATCTATTTAAATGGATGGATGGTATGGATACAACACATATATTATGGTGGGCCCACAGAACTTGGTGACGTCACTTCAGTAACAAGTCTCGCTCATAGCTAATCCGCGTCCGATTATTAGTGTGCCGGCGCCTGTAGGTGATCACTTCTTCCGATTCAAATGGACCTGGCGTTGGGCCAAAAATCCTCGACTAATCTCCCAGATTGGAACAAGTGTAATTCTTCATGGCCTACAAAATAGACGTTTCATATAAGAAATAAATAATTCGACGTTCCACATTTAAGAAAAAGAGATCGAATCGTCCAATCTGTGATTATAAGGTAGGTCCCACCAAACCAATGGACTTGATCTCATAACATAAACAAAATTATACTGAACCTAGCTTGCATGAACATGAAACGGTCCTAGTTCGCACACTTACAAAACTTGAGACATTGTTAGTAAAATCGTCAAACTTTGGGGGTATAAAAGGAAAGAAAAAGAAGAAACGAAACGACTCAAACCCTAACCCTAGCCCCTTCACACCCTATTAAAACCCACTCGCTTTCTTTCAAGCAGCTGCCTCGCAACAGACGTCTCTCCAACCATTTAATCTTTTCGCCCTTTCCTTCCCTTCATATCAAGAAAAAACAAATTATCGATTTCTCATTTGTGTGTGTGTGTTTTTTTTTTTTTTTTTTTTAAATTTCAATTTCAGATGAAGAAGATGAAGATATTGCGATGATGATGAATGTTAATCCCAGCTCATTATGAGACCTTCCATTGGAAGGTCAGGGAAAAGATTTCACAACAATATCTATCTGAGCTCTTGTTTCACTTCTTTTCATAACCTTTTTTTTAGAGGTTTTTTTTTTTTTTTTTTTTTTTGAAAAATCGATTTTTAGTAGAATCTAATGTGAAAGTAAGAGGAATTTTATTTATTTATTTGTTTTGTTTTTGGGTTGATTCCCGATGATGGATGTATCAATACCATGCTAATGCTGAGATATATGATTGAATCCTTCTCTTTGATCTTCTGAGGGAATTCTTCCTTTTCTTTTTCTTTTTTCTTTTTTCTTTTTTTTTCCCCGTCCTATACCGTTTCAAATCTAGTCTGGGATGTTCCACTATTCAAGCCATTCGCTATTATCGGTCGATCCTAACCATCCAATTTCTCACTCCAAAAAGTGGATGAGATGGAGCACAGGAACATTAACCAGAAGGTCGCTGGCCTTTGATTGCTTATGATCTAACCATCGGATCGAACGTTAAGAAAAATGGATGTTCAAGATTGAGTAGAGATACCCGAAAAATGATGTGGCTATGGATGTCCATCCAAGCCCGGCCCAATAACTTTAAGGCGTTATCCATCCTCACTATAGAATATTCCCAGTTACCCAGCCTTATTCTCTGTTATTAATGGGATGAGATTTTGATTTGAATAGAGGGCCCATCGCCCATCTACATCGGGCCCCACAGTCTAGATATTTTGATGGCTTGGAAACGGTACATAGATTCTACCGATGGGTCCGTCAATTGAATTGGATGTGTATGCAAAAATGATTTCAAATAAACATGCAAGGAATAAACAATCTATAGGGGGATGGTTAGGATCATCCCATGAAAGTGATTTGAGAGGGATATGTCATCAAGTATGTGGCCCACATTATGGATGGCTGATCTTTGGAGTTTCCTTCCCATCCTAGTGAAGCACAGATAATGAATGGATTGGATTGGATTGGATTGGATATACACACCACGGTTGGGCCCACACTTGTTAGAGTTGGCGTCCGCTCCTCATTGGTCCCTGTGGTGTGGCCCACATGAGTTGTGGAACGAGCTGGTTTTTGTCCCCACATTGGGTGGGGAATGTGATTGACAGGTGGAAGTTAAACATGGGGCGCTGATTGAGTACTGACCTAGAGAGAGAGAGAGCGACGGTCCTGTTAGGGGCTCTGTGAGGCCCTGATGTATATGTTTAATCTAAGCTGTCCATCCATTTTAAAGATCATTTCAGTGCAGTAGCCCTAAAGGGAGGCAGATTGAAGGCTCTAGTCGACCACACTAGGACTTGAATGCAAATGTTGAAAACCTATCGGGCCGGAGAAGTTCTGGATCAAGCTGAAATCTAGGTTTTCAAGCTGATATTTAGGTTCTGGATCAAGCTGACATTGGCACCTCTGCTTACCGTGGTTTAGTCCACTCGATCCTGCATCTGCCTCCTTTGTGGCTGGAGTTGGGCATGGGATGACTCGACTTGCTCGATCCGAATTAAAGGGGTGATGCTGTCCGAACTGTGTAGGCTTTGCCTAATCCGAACTTTGACCGAGTTGAGCCCGGGTCCTTGTTACCAGTAATTCAACCTTGCTCGACCTGAAACTTGATCCAGTCAAACTCAACTTAATTTCAAACCCGATTTGAAGTATCTTTAATCCTAACCTTATACCTACCTGCGGCATTTGACCTCGACCCGATCCCAAACTCTATCTATCCCTCCCTCATCCTCCTCTTCCAAGCCCATAATTCACACCCATCACCATCACCACTCTCTCTCTCTCTCTCTCTCTCTCTCTCTCTCTCTCTCCAACCACCACCCTCCTATCCCTCCTCTCCACTCCCTCCCTCCTTCGTCTCTCGATTCAATTCGGTGCTAACTCGGATTGGGTCAAGCATGCTCGACTCGATACTGAGTCGGGTCAAATTTAGGTCAGGCCTACTTTAAAAATTGGATCGAATAGGGTAGGCCCTAACTCGGTCTGACTCAACTGGATGCTCTAAAATGAGCTTTCAAAATTAGGGGTGTACATCGAGTCAAACCAAGTCGAGCTGGCCTCAGTTCGAACAGTGGCTGACCTCAACTCAAACTCAGCTCAGCTCTGTCCTTGAGCTTGAATGGCCAGCTCAGGTCGGTTCGGTCAGCAACTCAGGCCGAGTTCGAGCCAAGATCGAGTTGAGTTCGCCATTGAGGCATTTCCACAAATACTTTAACTGCAACTTCAAAATCCCACTGTTTTACAAACAGATGCAATGGTTTTATACATATTTTCTCAAACATCTTCTAAATAACATAAAAACAAAATAATAATAATAAATAATAATAATAATAAAAATAAAGAGAAAAAAGGTATTTGCTTCATGTATATACCTTCCTTGCTACCAGCCAAACCTTCCTTGCCACCTTGCCACTAGCTAAACCTTCCTTGCCACCAACCAGCCAAACCTTCCTTGTTACCAGCCAAACCTTCCTTGCCACCTAGCCACTAGCCAAACCTTCCTTGCCATAGGCCACATTTCATTGAGTCGTTTTATCAAACAGTTGGTGAGCAATATCAATGGCAAGTTCGATTCGGTCCGAGTCGAGTCAAGCTGGGGCCTACTCGAACTCATTTTCGAGCTAAAAAAATCAGCTCGACTCGGCTCGAACTCAACTTTGAATCGAGTCGAATTGAGCTTTTTCGAGTCGAGTCGAATGAGCTAACCGAGCTAGCTCGGTTCATGTACACCCCTATTCAAAATAGATGAACACATTCAATAAAACACATACATCATGGTGGGGCTCATAGTAATGTATATGCCTTAAATCCACACCATCCAACCATTTTGAAAGCTCATTTTAGGACATGATCCTAAAAGTGAAGTGAATTCAAATCTTAGGTTGACCACACCATAGGAAACAGTCGTGATTGAATCCCCACCATTAAAACTTGGTTAATTCCACCGGAATATTTATTTGTCATCCAACTTGTTGATAATGTCACAAACACTTGCAAGAAGAGACCACACAAATATCTTGATCCAAAGCTTCTGTGGCCCACAAGAAGTTTTTAATGGTCAATCACAACTATTTCTGTAATATGGTCCTTCTAGAAGTAGGATTTTGAACTGATGCAATATTTTGCCCTTTTTTTTTTTTTTTTTCTTTTTAGTTTGCTTGTTAGTACAACTCTAGGGAATCGATACCAAGACCTTAAGGTCTGTTTGGCCAATGGTATTAAGTTGTATTAAATGAGATTGCATTACTAATTCCACTTTGAAATTCTTTTGAAATTCAGAATGACATATTTGGAAGGAGACTGAGATGGGATTAAAATTAACTTTGTAAGTTTTAGAAAATGAGCCTAGTGTTGAAAAGTGTGAGATGTGATTACTAATCCCACGGCTGATGAATGTTTGCTTCATCCGGGTTCAATCCAAATGCAATTTGCTTTTAATATATACATTCCAAACATGTAGAGAAAATGACCACTGTAGACAAACCCTTTTACCCAGCGGTTTCTATGAAAGAATACAAACCTTAGTTACCAATCTAAACTATCACGTGCGGACAGCGACGTTGAGGACGAAACTACCCCTCCTTTTCATTTGCGAAGATGTGCGCCGACGCTCCTCGAACCGAGAGTTGTACGAACGGCTTAAAAGGATTGGGGTCGGTGGTCTCGTGGGCCCCACCATGATGTATGCTATTCATCCATGCCATCCATATATTTTTTCCATATCATTTTATGGTATACGACCAAAAATGAGGTATATGCAAATCTCAAGTGTACCACATTACAGAAACAAGATGTTGAATGAGCGTCGACCATTAAAAACTTTTTGCGGGCCCACTGTGATGTTCGTGAGAAATCCTCCCCGTCTAAGTTCATTCATAGGTCACAAAGACCTGGATGAAGAAGAAAAACAAATTTCATAATGATCCAAAACTTTTATAACCCCTAAAAGGGTTTCAATGGTAGACGTTCAAATCCCCATTGCCTTTTACAGTGTGGTCTACTTGATAGTTAGATCTATCTTATGTTTAGTCTCAAGCCTGAATACGAGCTCGCCAAATAGATGGACGGTTTGGATATAACACATACCTCATAATAGGACCCACAAAAAGCGGTGGAATTACAATAGCAAAAAAAAAAAAAAAAAACGGTCGATATATCGACTGACAGTCGATATATCGAAAGTGGTCCAGAACTGTCCAGAGAGGTTTTTTCAAAAATCTTACAATTTTTGATATATCGACTATCTGTCGATATATCGAAAAAGGTGCTTTACCTTTAGCTACGGATTATAACCGTAGCCATAGCTGTAGTCTGTGTCCATCTTTGAAATTTTTTAATTTTTTTATTTATTTTTTATTTTTTACATAAAAAAAAATTATTCTACCTACAATTTTCTTTAATACATATTTATATAAATAAGTATATATAAGCATATAAAATTTTTTTCCCTCTTTTTTTTCATTTATTTCTTTAATCATTTAACAAGAATATCTTCTAAACCAAAATTAGTTACTTGACGTACCACATATGATTTTGGGGTAAGAGAAGCTACTTTAGCCAACCAACCTAGTTATTTTCCAAGATTCCATCAGGTCGATGGTCGAACGAGGCAACGTAGAAATTGAGCGAGGCAACGAGAAAACGAGCGAGGAACCTACGATTTGAGCCAGCAACCCAGGAATTGAGCGAGGAAGCTAGAAATTGAGCGAGGCAACGTAGAAATTGAGCGAGGGAAGCTAGAAATTGAGCGAGGCAACGTAGGAATTGAGCGAGGGAAGCTAGAAATTGAGCGAGGGAAGCCAGAAATTGAGCGAGGGAAGGTAGAAATTGAGCGAGGCAACCTAGAAATTGAGCGAGGGAAGGTAGAAATTGAGCGAGGGAAGGTAGAAATTGAGCGAGGCAACCTAGAAATTGAGCGAGGGAAGGTAGAAATTGAGCGAGGCAACGTAGGAATTGAGCGAGGAAGGTAGAAATTGAGCGAGGGAATGTAGAAATTGAGCGAGGCAACCTAGAAATTGAGCGAGGGAAGGTAGAAATTGAGCGAGGCAACCTAGGAGTTGAGCGAGGGAAGGTAGAAATTGAGCGAGGGAAGCTAGAAATTGAGCGAGGGAAGCTCGAAATTGAGCGAGGGAAGGTAGAAATTGAGCGAGGCAAGCTCGAAATTGAGCGAGGGAAGCTAGAAATTGAGCGAGAGAACCTAGAAATTGAGCGAGGAAGGTAGAAATGAGCGAGGCAACGTAGAATTGAGCGAGGAAGGTAGAAATGAGCGAGGAATGTAGAAATGAGCGAGGCACCCAGAAATTGAGCGAGGAAGGTAGAAATTGATAGGCAACCTAGAAATGAGCGAGGAAAGTAGGAATGAGCGAGGAAGGTAGAAATTGAAAGCGGAAACCAGAAATGAGCGAGACAATCAGAAATCGAGCGAGGAAGGTAGAAATTGAGCGAGGCAACCAGAGTTGAGCGAGGGAAGGTAGAAATTGAGCGAGGGAGGCTAGAAATTGAGCGAGGGAAGGTAGAAATTGAGCGAGGCAACCTAGAAATTGAGCGAGGGAAGCTAGAAATTGAGCGAGGCAACCAGAAATTGAGCGAGGAAGCTCGAAATTGAGCGAGGAAGGTAGAAATTGAGCGAGGAAGGTAGAAATGAGCGAGGCAACCTAGAAATTGAGTTTAGGAAGCTAGAAATTGAGCGAGGAAGCTTGAAATTGAGCGAGGAAGGTAGAAATTGAGTGGCGACCCAGAAATCGAGCGAGGAAGGTAGAAATTGAGCGAGGCAAGCTCGAAATTGAGCGAGGAAGCCAGAAATCGAGCAGGAAGCCAGTAAACCGAGCGAGGCAACGTAGGAATTGAGCGAGGAAGCAGAAACGAAATTGAAACGTAGGAATTGAGCGAGGAAGTTAGAAAGCGAAAAAAATTGAGCGAAGAAGTAAAAATCTGCGAGGAAGCCAGAAATCGTTTAGCGAACGTAGGAATTGAAAGCGAGGCAACGTAGGAATTGAGCGAGGAAGTTTAGAAACGGTTTGTAGAAAGCGAAATGAAGCGAAGCGTAGGAAATTGAGCGAGGAAGTTATAAATGAGCGAGGAAGCTAGAAATTGAGCGAAGTAGAAATTGAAAGCGAAGCCATAAAAGTGAGGCGTAAATTGAAAGCGAGGTAGAAATGTGAGGCTTGAAGAAAAGCGAAGCGAAGCAGTTAGAAATTGAGCGAGACAGCGTAGGAATTGAGCGAGGAAGCGAAATCGAGTTTGAGAACGAAATCGGTGCAGGAAGTAGAGGCGAGAAATCGAGCGAGGAATAAAAATTGGCGAGGAGAAATAGAAAGAAAGCAGCGAGCAACATAGAAATTGAGCGAGAAGAAATAGAGCTGGTAAGAATAGAAATTGAAGCGAGGCAACGTAAGAATTGAGCGAGGATCTTAGAAATTGAGCGAGGAAAATAGAAATTGAAAGCGAGGCAACGTAGAAATGAGCGAGGAAGTAGAAATTGAGCGAGGAAGTAAAATTCAAATGAGGAAACCGAGAATTTGAGCGAGTAACCTAGAAATGAGCGAGGTAAGTTAGAAATTATGAGGAAGCTAGATTGACAAGGAACTTAGAAATTCAAATGGGCAACATAGGATTTGAGCGATGGAAGAAATGTGAGGAAGAAGCGAGAATTGAGTAACAGGCAACATAGAAAATGAGTGAGAAGAAATGAAGAGGAAGGAAATTGAAAACGAAGAATCGAAATTGAAGCGAGGATCTTAGAAAAATTGTAGAAAATTGAAATTGAAATGGTAGAAATTAGAAATGAGTAGAAATTGAGCGAGGAAGGTAAAAATTCAATGAGAAACCGAGAATTTGAGCGAGGTAACCTAGGAATTGAGCTTAGGTAAGTTAGAAAGTTATCGAGGGAAGCTAGAATTTAATGAGGAACTTAGAAATTCAATGAGGCAACATAGATTTGAGCGAGGAAGCCACAAATTGTGTGAGGAAGCTAGAAATTGAGCGAGGTAACCAGATTTGAGCGAGGAACGTAGGAATTGTGCGAGGAACCTATGTTGCCTCGCTCAATTTCAGCTTCCTACCGCTCACTTCTAGCTTCCTCGCTCAATTCTACGTTGCCTCGCTTCATTTCTAGCTTCCTCGCGCTCGATTCTCTCGCTCAATTTCTATGTTGCCTTCGCTCATTTCTGGCTTGCCTCGCACATTTCTAACTTCCTCGCTCATTTCTAGCTCGCTCGCCAATTCCTACGCTTCGTCAGCTTCTAGCCTTCCCGCTCATTTCTACATTCCTCGCTCATTTCTACCTTCCTCGCTCAATTCCTACGTTGCCTCGCTCAATTTCTACCTTCCTCGCTCAATTTCTAGGTTGCCTCGCTCAATTTCTACCTTCCTCGCTCATTTCAAGGTTGCATAAACTCATTTCTACATTCCCTCGCTCAATTTCTACCTTCCCTCGCTCAATTCCTACGTTGCCTCGCTCAATTTCTACCTTCCCTCGCTCAATTTCTAGGTTGCCTCGCTCAATTTCTACCTTCCCTCGCTCAATTTCTAGGTTGCCTCGCTCAATTTATGGCTTCCCTCGCTCAATTTCGAGCTTCCCTCGCTCAATTTCTACCTTCCCTCGCTCAATTTCTAGGTTCCCTCGCTCAATTTCTAGCTTGCCTCGCTCAATTTCTAACTTCCCTCGCTCAATTTCTAGCTTCCCTCGCTCAATTCCTACGTTGCCTCGCTCAGTTTCTAGCTTCCCTCGCTCAATTCCTAGCTTCCCTCGCTCAATTTCTACATTCCCTCGCTCAATTTCTACCTTCCCTCGCTCAATTCCTACGTTGCCTCGCTCAATTTCTACCTTCCCTCGCTCAATTTCTAGGTGCCCGCCAATTTCTACCTTCCTCGCTCAATTTCTAGGTTGTTTCGCTCAATTTCTACATTCCCTCGCTCAATTTCTACCTTCCCTCGCTCAATTCCTACGTTGCCTCGCTCAATTTCTACCTTCCCTCGCTCAATTTCTAGGTTGCCTCGCTCAATTTCTACCTTCCCTCGCTCAATTTCTAGGTTGCCTCGCTCAATTTATGGCTTCCCTCGCTCAATTTCGAGCTTCCCTCGCTCAATTTCTAGCTTCCTCGCTCAATTTCTACCTTCCTCGCTCAATTTCTAGGTTGCCTCGCTCAATTTTCACATTCCCTCGCTCAATTTCTACCTTCCCTCGCTCAATTCCTACGTTGCCTCGCTCAATTTCTACCTTCCTCGCTCAATTTCTAGGTTGCCTCGCTCATTTCTGGCTTCCTCGCTCAATTTTCGAGCTTGCCTCGCTCAATTTCTACCTTCCCTCGCTCAATTTCGGGTTTCTCGCTCAATTTCAGCTTCGCCAATTTCTAGCTTCCTCGCTCATTTCTACCTTCCTCGCTCAATTTCTAGATTGCCCTCGCTCAATTTCTACATTCTCTCTCAATTTCTACCTTCCTCGCTCAATTCCTACGTTGCCTCGCTCAATTTCTACCTTCCCTCGCTCAATTTCTAGGTTGCCTCGCTCAATTTCTACCTTCCCTCGCTCAATTTCTAGCTTCCCTCGCTCAATTTCGAGCTTGCCTCGCTCAATTTCTACCTTCCCTCGCTCAATTTCGAGCTTCCCTCGCTCAATTTCTACCTTCCCTCGCTCAATTTCTAGGTTGCCTCGCTCAATTTCTAGCTTCCTCTTCAATTTCTAAGTTACCTGGCTCATTTCTACCTTCCTCGCTCAATTTCTACCTTCCTCGCTCAATTTCTACCTTCCTCGCTCAATTTCTACCTTCCTCGCTCAATTTCGAGCCTCGCTCAATTTCTAGGTTCCTCGCTCAATTTCTACCTTCCCTCGCTCAATTTCTAGGTTGCCTCGCTCAATTTCTACCTTCCCTCGCTCAATTTCGAGCTTCCCTCGCTCAATTTCTAGGTTGCCTCGCTCAATTTCTACCTTCCCTCGCTCAATTTCTAGGTTGCCTCGCTCAATTTCTACCTTCCCTCGCTCAATTTCTAGGTTGCCTCGCTCAATTTCTACCTTCCCTCGCTCAATTTTTCTAGATTGCCTCGCTCAATTTCTGGTTTCCTCGCTCAATTTCTACCTTCCTCGCTCAATTCCTACGTTGCCTCGCTCAATTTCTACCTTCCCTCGCTCGATTTCTCGAGCTTCCTCGCTCAATTTCTACAGCTTCCTCGCTCAATTTCTAGGCTTGCCTCAATTTCGCTCACTTTCTAGCTTCCTCGCTCAATTTCTACCTTCCTCGCTCAATTTCTCGAGCTTCCGCGCTCAATTTCTAGCTTCCTCGCTCAATTTCTAGGCTTCCTCGCTCAATTTCTACCTTCCTCGCTCATTTCTGGTTTCCCTCGCTCAATTTCTAGTTGCCTCGCTCAATTTCTACCTTCCCTCAATTTCTATTTCCTCGCTCAATTTCTAGATTGCCTCGCTCAATTTCTAGCTTCCCTCGCTCAATTTCTACATTCCTCGCTCAATTTCTACCTTCCCTCGCTCAATTCCTACGTTGCCTCGCTCAATTTCTACCTTTCCTCGCTCAATTTCTAGGTTGCCTCGCTCAATTTCTATCTTCCTCCTCGCTCGATATCTACCTTCCCTCGCAATTTCAATCCTCGCTCGATTCCTACGTTGCCTCGCTCAATTTCTACCTTCCTCGCTCAATTTCTGGGTTGCCTCGCTCAATTTCTACCTTCCTCGCTCAATTTCGAGCTTGCCTCGCTCAATTTCTACCTTTCTCTCGCTAAATTTCAGGTTGCCTCGCTCAATTTCTACCTTCCTCGCTCAATTTCTAGAGCTTCCTCGCTCAATTTCTACCTTCCTCGCTCAATTTTTGGGTTCCTCGCTCAATTTCTACCTTCCTCGCTCAATTTTTGGGTTGCCTCGCTCAATTTCTACCTTCCTCGCTCAATTTCTAGGTTGCCTCGCTCAATTTCTACCTTCCTCGCTCAATTTCTAGGTTCCTCGCTCAATTTCTACCTTTCGCTCAATTTCGTTTCCCTCGCTCAATTTCTACGTTTCCTCGCTCAATTTCTACGTTTCCTCGCTCAATTTCTAGCTTCCTCGCTCAATTTCTACGTTTCCTCGCTCAATTTCTGGCTTCCTCGCTCAATTTCTACGTTTGCCTCGCTCAATTTCTACGTTGCCTCGCTCAATTTCTATTTCCTCGCTCAATTTCTACGTTGCCTCGCTCAATTTCTATTTTCCTCGCTCAATTTAGCTACGTTCGCTACTCATTTCAATTTCTAGCTTCCTCGCTCAATTTACGCTTGTCTCGCTCAATTCCTACGTTGCTTCGCTCAATTTCTAGCTTCCTCGCTCAATTTTTAGCTTCCTCGCTCGATTCATACGTTGCCTCGCTCGATTTCTAGCTTCCCCGCTCGATTCTACGTTGCCTCGCTCAATTTCTAGCTTCCTCGCTCAATTTCTACGCTTGCCTCCTCGCTCTATTCTACATTTGCCTCGCTCAATTTCTAGCTTCTACTCGCTCAATTCCTACGTTCCTCGCTCAATTCCTAGCTTCCTCGCTCGATTTCTAGCTTCCTCGCTCAATTCCTAGGTTGCTGGCTCAAATCAAATCGTAGGTTCCTCGCTCATTTTCTACGTTCTCGCTCAATTTCTAGCTTACATCGCTCAATTTCTAGATTCCCTCGTTGAACTCCTACCTTGCCTCTCTCAATTTTTAGGTTCCCTCGCTCAATTCCTACCTTGCCTCACTCAAATTTCAATTTGCCTACTCAATTTCATATTTGTCCCGCTCAATTTCTAGTTTGACCGTGAAGTGACTGAAATTAACAGCGAAGTGAATGAAATGTATTTTCAACCATCGACCTGATGGAATCTTGGAAAATAACTAGGTTGGTTAGATAAAGTAGCTTCTCTTACCCCAAAATCATATGTGGTACGTCAAGTAACTAATTTTGGTTTAGAAGATATTCTTGTTAAATGATTAAAGAAATAAATGAAAAAAAAGAGGGAAAATTTTTTTATATGCTTATATATACCTATTTATATAAATATGTATTGAAGAAAATTGTAGGTAGAATAAATTTCTCCATGTAAAAAATAAAAAAATAAAAAATAAAAAATAAAAAATTTCATAGACTGACATAGACTACAGTTACGGCTACGGTTATAATCCGTAGCTAAAGGTTAAACACCTTTTTGGATATATCGACAGACAGTCGATATATCGAAAATTGTAAGATTTTTGAGGAAAACTCACTGGACAGTTCTGGACCATTTTCGATATATCGGCTGTCTGTCGATATATCGACAGTTTTTTTTTTTTTTTTTTTTTTTAAATATTTTGCTGTTGTAATCCCACCACTTTTTGTGGGTCCTATTATGAGGTATGTGTTATATCCAAACCGTTCATATTTTTGGCAAACTCGTATTAAGGTTTGAGACGAAAAATAAGACAGATCTAGCTATCAAGTGGACCACACTGTTAAAGGCTGTGGATGATTGAACGTCTACCATTGAAACCCTTTTAGGGGTCACAGAAGTTTTGGATCATTATGAAACTTGTTTTTCCTCTTCATCCTGGCCTTTGTGACCTTATGGATAGATTGGATGGAAAATAAATGTTATGGTGGACCCTACAAAAATTTTAACGGTGAAAATCAATTTCCCCGCTGTTCTTTGTGGTGTGGTCCAGTTGATCTTTGGATATGATATTTTTTTTTGGATAATGCTCCGAAATGATCTTGAGATATGGATGAACGTTGTGGATATAATAAATATATAGCTGTGGGGCCATGTAACTTTGATCTCTTTTAAGCCGTTCGTACAACTCTCAGTTCGAGGAGCGTCAGCGCACGTCTTCGCTGCGAAAAGGAGGGGTAGTTTCGTCCTCAACGTCGCTGTCCGCACGTGATAATCTAGATTGGTAACTAAGGTTTGTATTCTTTCATAGAAACCGCTGGGTAAAAGGGTTTGTCTACAGTGGTCATTTATACAAACATGTAATAAGAAAACATGGGATACACCATCCAGGATAATACCTTACGTTATTGTAACTTTTACAATTCCATCTGCGGCTGGCCAAACAGGCCCTTTGTGTTGAAACGAGGTATCTTTCACTCAGTATACCACTTGAGCTTTGGATAGGGATGGACGGCGTGGATGTAGTCACGTACATCACAGTGGGCCCCACAGTCAGGGTCCCACCCACCTTGGTGGTTCCAGGGTCTCACCTAATCCGTTCTGCGATGTCAAATCAGACCGGCAAAACTGCTGATTTCATCTTTCATCTTTGACCGTCTATCTAATAAATGTTCACCAACGCGTTCGGTGCTGCATGGTCTAGAACGTTGATGGCCTATAGAGCATGTAGTCTAGAGCGAACGCGAATCAGGTGGTGTGTCGATATGTTGGGAGCTGTGGGGTCAAGATGATGTACGTGTTTTATATCCACGCCGTCCATCCGTTTTGCCCCTTCACGTTAAGGTATGAACCCAAAAAATGATACAGATCCGAAGCTCAAGTGGACCACACCATGTGAAACATTTGCGGTTAAGTACCCACCATTAAAAACTTTACGGTGTGCGTGGGTGTGGCGTGAGTGTGTGGGGGTGTGTGTGCGTGTGTAAAAAAAAAAACTTTACGGGACATGAAAGTTTTGAATCACGCTGACATTTATGTTTTCCTTCATCCACGTCTGAGTGACCTTGAACCCTCGACTGGTGTTGAAACTCCTGAGAGTCTACCACCCAAGAGTAAGGATCCAGGTCTGAGTGACCTTATCAACAGATCGGATGACAAATAAAAGATACGGTGCTCTCTAAAAAGATTACTGCCGTGGGTGTCATTATCTCAATTTTCCCTATGGTGTGGTCCATTTGAGCTTTGTATCTATTTCATCTTTGGGTTGCTGCCCTAAAATGAATGAGCAAAACGGGTGGACGGCATGGATATAAAACACATACATCACGTTGGGCCCGACGGTGCCCAATCTCATCAGCTCACCACCGCTGGGGTGGTGATGGCAATCCCACCTAATCCCCAGCATGTGGGCCACTCGTACGGTGGATCTGTATTTAGAAGCACCATTCATCCGAAGTAGGGTTTACTACTGGGATGGACCGACTGATTGTTACCCTGCCGCTTGTACCGTAGATATTTTTATATCCATGCTGTAGATAGCACACGGTGGTAGTTTTGTACCATTTAAAAAAATGAGGATGACTCGTCCTCGCACGTGGCAATGATGTACTGCTATCCAGCCCATTCAAATTGTGGGTCCCATTGTGGATGGATAATATATTTAAATCCCACTGATCAAGCAATTCTAACCATCCAATCAATGGCTATCTAACCAATGTTTAAAAGTAAATTATTGAGTGGCCCAAATTCAAATTGAAGAATTGAATGATTAATTTCTCCATCCACAATTGGATCAGTATTTTGGAAATTTACGACCTACCTGATGAGCGGTCCGGATCATCTAAGTGTGTGCCAGATGCGATGGATTTTGTTTGGAAAATTACAGCACATCTGGCACATATTTACAAGACCCAAACCAGTCTTCAGGTGGCCGTAATTGTGCAGCATATGGACCATTGATCATCTTGTTTTTGACCATCCAAATTTCTCGACACTTGTGGTCCACTTTACAAGTGAGCTGATCTCATTATTGAAACAAGGAAACAGCGGGCCACACCTGATGAAATTAATACCACTCATGTCTTCGATCTTTCACTGGGCCAATATTAGCCGTCCGAAATTTTCCTCACCTGGAATGTTTTGAAAAAGTAAAACAGGGAACGATCTGTGTTACTGAAATAATTTTGATTGGACAATTCAGATCTTCTCATCAAAAGCCATGAAAATGGACGCTCCACAATTAGTATAGTGGAAAAAAGTTGGCCCATCCATCTATATTGTTAATCAAGAAGGTTCAAAACCACTGATTAACCATGCATGTCCCAAAAAAATCACTTTGAATGGACTATCTTACCTACTTGTTCTGCCACAATAAAAATTCAGTTTTATTGTTAAGTAATTCCTCACCTTCAATTGGACGCTTGTTTGTTGAAATATGACTGTAAGTTATTTCTCATTTTAAACCGTCCAATAAATGGCCACTAGTTGGGAAACTAGATGATCAAGTAGATTCATTTTTTTTGTCTATGATACATCTAAACTAGGATACAATTTGAACATTTCAATTTGATTTAAACTTTCAATCTTTTGAATTTTCTACCCATATAAGAGATTGCCTTTAAAGAGTTGTTTGTTTTCCTGATTATAATAGTAAATGGTTAGAAATAGGCAATGATTACTTACTTATAATATAGAATTGTAATGGTTATAATTTCATTTACCTATTTTCTTTATAAGGGTATGTTTGTTGTTGTGTATAAATATAGGTAAATCAATGGTAAACACATATTAATAAATTATATTATACTTGAAAAGAGTAGGAAATGCACATATTATGATGTATTCGTTATATGTATAACATTGTCCGTTCATTTTCTCATATCATTTTAGGGCGTGAGTAATAAATAATAATAATAATAATAATAATAAAACTCAAGTGAACTACACTCAAAACAGTGAGTTCAACAATGGTGTCGTTATTTCCATTACTTCTTATGTTGTGGTATACTTGAGCTTTGTATCTACCTCATTTTTGGGCTCATGCCCTAAAATGACCAACAAAATGAGTGATGTGGATAAATTTTTGAGTTGAGACCCACCGAAAGTCGTAAATGTCAACATCTTACGCATGACAATCTTTGAAATTTGCCATGGTAAATAATGAATGTTTAATATATTATTGCAATGCTAAAAGATTTTCAGAAATAAAAATATTTACAAGATGACACTAACAACGAATATGAAATAGTAAAAAATTATACAGATCAAATAAATAAACTTGAACAAATGCACCCGAAGTCGTGAAGGAAAATAAGAGAAATGGAGAATGACAAATAATATAATCGGTGGAGGCGTGTAATCAGGTCGCTTTCTTGAAGACGATTCACACTTTTATCTCGAATTAGATGAATGGCCCAGAAGCCATGCCGCGACTGTCTTTGGAATACAACCACTGATTGGCAAAAATCACCGACTCCACACCACAATGTTTTATACTCAATATATTAATAATATAATAATTAGAAATTAGAAATTAAAGATGGAAAATAATTAAGGATCAGAAAACTTTTTCTATATGTAAAGAGTGTTGAAGATTATTTTATAGGAAATATTTTTGAAAACCGAAAAACTCAGAAAAGGAAATTAACACTAGACTGAAGCACGTATATGATATGATATCCTTAAAGTTTAATTCACCCATTCTCATGTTGAACTGAGATCGCTGGTTACAACCAAATTACTTCCAAGATACGACAAGCATTCGTATAATCCTGCATACAATAATCATAAAGAGACCTCCACAGGGACTCGGTTAACACAATTCACATCTCTAACATACTTGTTGAGTGCTCAAACTGTCTTTTATAGATTGTTGGCAACGATCAGATTAATTACACAACTAAAGTATGCTAGTGTTACAGGTAGTCTTATGTATGCTATGCAATGCACAATACCAGATATAACATATGCTATGAGTAAACTATGTGGGTTTACTAGTAATTCTATTATAAAACACTAGAAGACTATTAATAGAGTTCTAAGTTACCTAAATGAAACAAAAGAACTAGGTTTATTCTACTCAGAGTTTCCGACTATATTGGAAGAATATACCAATGCGAGTTGTATATTGAGTACAAGAAACAACAAGTCCACAACAAGGTAGGTATTCACCTTAGGAGGTGTGGCTTTCTCTCGGAGATCCAAGAAATAAACCTGCATAACGCACTTTACGATAGAGTCTGAGTTTATAGCCTTAGTTACAACTGGCAAAAAGGTTGAGTGACTAAGGGATCTTCTATTAGAAATCTTATTCTGTGCGAAGCTTGTACCGACTGTTTCACTTCATTGTAACAGTGAAATCACTTTTGTAAGAGCCTATAGCGGCATATATAATGGGAAGTACAAACATATAAGCCTGAGACATGATTATGTAAGACAGTTGATTCAATATAGAATCATTGTGATCTCATATGTGAAGTTAAGTAATAAATTGACTGATCATTTTACTAGACCTCTAATAAGAGAGGTAGTAATGGCGACATCTAGATGGAATGAGTTGAAACTCTTTAATCAAAGTTCCACCAGTGATGGAAACCCAACCTAAAAATTAGAAAATCTCTAAGTTCAGGTTTAATGGGTAAAACCAAATCACTGATACGTGTCACGCTCTGGAATTCGGGTACCCGAGTAGGGCTACTTAATACCCAAATTTCAAGCACGTAAGTTAAAATTAATATATTATCATTAATGCATAAGTAAATACTCAATTTTATAAGACTATGTATATTCAAAATAAAGGAGGATAAGTATTAATTCCAAACTTAATTAAATAACATTGTACCATACCATCTACAACTTAAGCGGCTAATTAAACTAAATCACTTAACTTATTACATTGACATTTGAAAATTTTAAACTAAGCATAATAATAATGCAAACTAATAATAAAGGCCCGCCTGCTCGAAATATTCTAACTCGGCACCTATATGGTTTAAATTAACGTAAGTATAACAACTCAGTAGGATCATTTCATACACAAATATGAAGTTCTAGATTTCATTACGTCTTTTAGTAGAGTGATATATTTGCAATAAACGTAATAACATAACTTACGATAACATCGAGTATAAGGAATGCAACAATGATATGCATGCGATACTATCTATAAATCCACATAAATAATCAAATAGACGTTCATTAATTACAACATTGTACTCAATATATGTCCACGTTTCATTAATGCCCACGCACCAGTACCTTGTGATAAGAGATCTATTTATACGTTAATTGGTTAGACTACTGCTCCAATTGTATTTCTAACGTATATCCGCGCATATGATTGTACTTATACGCCATACACAAAGGAGACTCCAAAGAATTCAACGAGTTATAGGGTCTTTTACTCAAGGGACACGATTGCCCTACTAGCTAGCTTTAGGGTCTTTCACTCAAGGGGCACGATCGCCCTACTTGCTTATACTATTCCTCCTTTAAAAAAATAAAATCAAAGATAATGATGCATGATATAAACGTAATAAAATTAGACAATGATTATATTTATAACAAGCAACCTCATTTTAACAAATACAATTAATTCACAAATTCTCAAAATAATATTATAAAATTTTAGTGTTGTTATAATTTAAACCTTGAAATTATCTGAAAATCAGACTGTTAACTGTAACAGATTGATATTAAATTTTTAGGAAGGTACAAGCTACATTATGAAACAGTTAGGAATTTTATGACAGCAGCCCCTAATTTTGCCGGAATTTCTAAACAGACCCAAGATTCGATTTTTGTATGAATACAACCATATTTTTAATAAGTAAATAATCAAATAAAATTTTACATCTACTAATAAAACTCTAAAGATAATAATATTAATATTTTTGTTTCAAATAAAATTTATTTTCTTTTCTCTTATATATATATATATATATATATATATATATATATATATATATATATATATATATGAGAAATGTTGACAAATAACTAGTTATAATATTCAAATTGGTCCAACTTGTTGTGTATTAAATGAAAAAAACTTCTTTTTATTTTCATGTGATGCCTCCTTGTGAGAGAGTATATGGCATCAAGTTTTATATAGGTATTGTATGAATAAGTGTCATATATCTAATCCGTTTATCAAATAAGGCATACTAATTTAATTTTATCCACAAAAATTTGATAAATGATTTTAATTACGTGAACTACAAATGCAAGTTGAATATGTAATGTTAGAATAAATTTTTAACAACCCAATTTTCTTGTAAGAGAATATCTTATTATTAATTACAAATATATATATATATATATATATATATATATATATATATATATATATATTATATTTCACATACTTATATACTTGTAAGAGACCCTAACTGGTTAACAAACTGAATTTGTTACATATATGATAGATCACCCCAACAAATAATAAATGTACAATTTCTATAAATATTTTATTTTCTTTTAAAACAAGCTTCCTCAATCTCTTTTTCATACACACTATCTCTCTCTTCATTTAATCATTCCCTCCTTTATTAATAATGCTCTCTCTCCCTGTATTATTGAAAACAAAGCCCAAAGCATCCAATTGCAACTGGAAGCTAGGTGGGGCCCACCATGATGTTTGTGATAAATCTATCTTGTCCATCAATTTTGCTAGATCATATTAGGATATGGACCCAATAATGATACAGATCCAAATCTTTAGTGGGCCACATGACAAGAAAAGGTGAGGATTGAACTTCCACTGTTGAAATATTCACGCAGCCCCAAGAGTTTTGTATCATGTTAATTTATTTATTTTTACAATTTTAGTTCATTCCATTATAAATGACCTCATAAACGATATGGATGGAAATTATAAATCACAGTAGATTCACGGAGGTTTCAACAATATTCATGCTGCACCAAAAGTTTTGGATCATGCTAATTTTATTTTTATTATTATTATTTTATTTTTACAATTTTAGTTTATCCCAGTATGAATGACCTCATGAACGACATGGATGGAAATTATAAATCACAGTAGATTCACGGAGGTTTCAACAATAATTCCCTTGCCTACTCTTTCTGGTCATGCGACCCACATAGTTATGTATCTATCTTATTTTTGGTCCCACATTCTAAGATGATCTAGAAAAACGAATGGACGAGACAGATTTATCACAAACATAATGGTCTACCCCACATAACTTCCCGCCAAAGAAAGTTCTTTGGTAGTAATCCGCGTCCACTAGAAACGGACGCCTCTTTCGTTGCCCTGGAACGCAGATTGGGTACTAATCCTGCCCATACCAAGCTAGGAACGGGCAGGGGCTGCTACCGTGATTTATGAGTTTCATCCACACCATTTATCTATTTTTTTAATATTATTTTAAGAATAAATTAAAAAAATTAGGCAAATCTAAGACTCAAGTGGGTCACACCAGTGGAAGCAGCGGTGATAATGACACCCGTCGTTAAAACCCTTGTAGGGTCACTCTACAACTTTTATCTCCTTGATTTTGGCATATTGGGTGAGGTTGGCTGCACCTAATACACTCTAATGTGTCAATGTTGATCTGGGATTCTAGTTGCGCGGTAGAATAAATTAGGTTGACATGGCAAAATTTTATAGGCCCAACATGATGTGTGTATTATATTCACACTGATCATCCATTTTTCTAGATAAATTTAGATTATGAGCTCAAAAATAAAGCACACCCAAAGCTCGAGTGGACCATACTAAAGAAATTAGTGTGGATTGAGAGCTTACACTTGAAAACTTCTTTACTGCCATATAAGTTTTGAATCAAGCGTTCCTAGGCTACGACCAAGGCAGCGATGGTATGGGCGGGATTAGTACCGAAAACTTCTAAACGGACTGTGGCCAAAGCCATCCACAGGAACTTTCTTCGACCGGAAGTTAGGTGGGGCACATCATGATGTTTGTGATAAATCACCTCATCCATCCATTTTTCCATATCATTTTAGAATGTGGGACCAAAAATGAGGCAGATACAAAACTTGTGTGGGTCACATGACCAGAAAAAATAGCTAGGGAAATTACCATCGTTGAAACCTCTATGAGTCTATTGTGATTTATAATTTCCATCCATGTCGTTTATAAGGTCATTCATACTGGGATGAACTAAAATTGTAAAAATAAAATAATAATAATAAAAATAAAATTAGCATGATCCAAAACTTTTGGTGCCGCATGAATATTTCAACGGTAGAAGTTCAATCCTCACATTTTCTTGTCATGTGGCCCACTAGAGTTTTTGATCTATACCATTGTTGGGTTCATATCCTAATATGATCTAGCAAAGCTGATGGGCGAGATAGATTTATCGCAAACATCGCGGTAGGCCCCACCTAGCTTTTGATTGCAACCAGATGCTTGGGGATTCCTTTCCAATAATACAGGGGAGAGAGAGAGAGAGAGAGAGAGAGAGAGAGAGAGAGAGAGAGAGAGAGATTGAGGAAGCTTGTTTTAAAAGAAAATGGAATATTTATAGAAGTTGTACACTTATTATTTGTTAGGGTAATCTATCATATATATAACAAATCCATTCTGTTAACCAGTTAAGATCCCTTACAAGTACATAAGCATGTGAAATATATAATTTTTTTTATAATTAATAAAAAGATATTCTCCTACAAGAAAATTGGGTTGTTAGAAATTCATTCTAACATTCCATATTCAACTTGCATTTGTAGCTCAAGTAATTAGAATCATTTATCAATTTTTTTTAAAGATAAAATTAAATTAGTATGCCTTATTTGATAAACAGATTAGATGTGTGAAACTTATTCCTACTATACCTATATAAAACTTGATGCCATGTACTCTCTCACAAGGAAGCATTACATGAAAATAAAAAGAAGTTTATTTATTTATTTATTTAATGTACAGCTAGTTGGACCAATTTAAATAGTCCAACAAGTTATGCGTCTCTCTCTCTCTCTCTCTCTCTCTCTATATATATATATATATATATATATATATATATATATATATATATATATATATATATATATATATATATATATATATATTACTTAAGACTCCAACTTTTAATCAATTTAATATATAACTTATTAATTTATATCTAATGACTCTAAAACTATATCTAACCTTACAATTTTACTACTTTAAATTTAAATTAGTTTTAATATTCAACAATAATTTTAAAATAATTTAAATATATTATCAAATAATTCAATAGTTTAAGAATAAATCCATTAAATTAATTTAATTCACAACTAAATGAATCCTAAGTTGCCCGATTAATATATAATTAATAATTATAATAATCTATTTTTAATTTATTTTATTAATAAATCTAAGTTTAATTTAACCACTCGAAAGTCACTTGACTTAATTTTAGATTAAATCATCTAATATGGATCAATTGTCCTAATATTTAGAATCTAAGTTGGAAGAACTTATTATCCAATATATACATATATATTCAAATTTACAAAACTCGAAATTTTAATTATCAAGTTTGACCAAGAATCGACCCAATTATTCTTAACCATTAAGATTAAAGTTTCAAGTGTTGAATTAGATAATTCTAAATAATAAACATATATTAAATTTTAAAATATCATAAAGTGATTTAGTTTAATTAATTCTAAGTTATTAAATTAATTTAAAAATGAAACTAAACAAGTAAAGTTGACTTTTACCAAATTTCATAAATAAAATCTTATTAACATTTATTCTAAATAAAATTTATTTAAATCAATTAATCTAACAAAGTTTATTTAAATCGATTAATTTAACCGATAGTGAAGGTCTAAATTTAGTGAATTAAATTTAATTCCAATAATACCTAATTAAAAAAAATTAGGGTCACGTTATAATTAATTATACAAATTGATCTGATTCAATTAATATTAAAATTCGAAATTAAAATAAAAATATAAACAAATTTTTTAACAAGGTTAATCTAAAACATTAAAAATATTCATAAGGTAAATTGAATAAATCTAAATTCCACATGTGAGGAGGATCACCCACAACATTTTCTTTTCTTTTCTTTTCTTTAAAAAAAAAAAAGAATTTCATCTATCATATCATATTTAAGCTATGATTAATTTAAATATTATTATTATTAATTATTTCAAATTTCAAATTTATATCTAATTAAATTTAAAAAATTATATTAATTTACATTAGAGATTTATTATTACAATTATATAAAAAAAATTATATTAATAAATTGAACTCAATTTATAACAAAAGAAAGTTAAAACTTATTATCTTGATTTAATTTAATAATTTCTTTGAACTAATCTATTTAAGTTAATTACACAGAACAATCTATTTTAAAATAAAAAGTTCAACTAAACTATTATACATAATTTAAATAAATATGCATAAAAATTCAGATTTAAATATATTTAAAAAATCTAAAAATTTCAGGTTTACATAAGATCACCTACCTTTGAAAAATAATCTGTTAATCCAACTTGACACGACCATGATTTAATCTCGATATCTCCCTTGTTATCTCTAGAGTTCTCCTTTTCTTCTTCTCTCTCTCTCTTATTAATTTATTTGTTTTTTTAAAGGGAATGAGAAACGGAATGAAAGATGAGTGGGTAGATATGACTGGACAGTCCCTTTGATTGGACGGTTCAGATTGGTGGGAGGGTCCCACCATGATGGAGGTTGTGAGATGGTGGTGGGTCCAGTACCTGTTACGGCTCAAAGAAAAAGAAAAAGAAAAAGAAAAGGGGAGAAAGAGTCGTGGGCATGGGTTTAGGCGATGACATGCTTCCATACGTCACTATAGATTTTTTTTATGTGGTGGGTCCCACTGATGATGTTATAAATCCACTCCATTAATCAGTTTAGTCTAACCATATAAGGACATGAGGCTAAAAATGAGGCCAATCCAAAACTTAGGTGGACCACATGAAAGAGGACAGTGAGGTAAAGGTGGTGCTTCCTCTCATGAGAGTTAAAGTTTCTCTTGGGATTGTTTATGAAACATGATAAATACAAGGTCATTAAACGTATTAAGCGAGTAATATAAGGAAACTCATATAATGCAGATGCTATTATGTATGTAGTATCTTTGGTTCCGTCATTAAGGAATAACTGGTTCAAAGCTACGGCTACAAATAATTTCGACAAAACTTTAAGATACTTACAATAAGGAAAGATTCAAATCATAAATATCTTTATTTATGCATAAGAATTGTTTCTTATCTCTAGCAAAATTTTTCTACAATTTATTTTAAAACGAAGTGGGGGATTGTTGATATTTGGGTTTAAAAAATATATATATATATATATATATATATATATATATATATATATATATATATATATATAAGTACTATGTGCTCGAGCTGATGGGAATGTGCTATGAGGTCGAGTTGTGTGGGCCCCACCATGATGCATTTCGAACATCTACCCCATCAGTCAGATGCACCATTCCATCATGGGCCTAGGTCTCAAAAATCAAGTCAATCCGTGACTTGTGTGGGCCACACCATTTACAGAAGTTGAGAGGGGCCGTGCACCATTAAAACATTAATAATCATTTTTTTGGGCCCACCGAGATGTGGTTTGCAAATCCAGCCCATCCATTATGTGTGTCCCAATTGGATGAGGGTTCACACCAAGTTTCAGCAGCATTTAAAACTCATGAGGGCCCCACCAAGTGCTTTTATATGTTTTTGGCATGTCTTCACATGATTTTAGATGGTATGGCCCACCTGAGTTCCGTATACGGTTGATTTTTGGGATATCTCATAATTTAAAGGGAACCCATCAAATGCACGGTGTTGATGGTCGACACGCATCATGGTGGGGCCCACACAGCTCGACCTCATGGGAGCTTATCGTGAGCTTGAGCGCATAGTACCTTTTCCCTATATATATATATATTAAAAAAATATTTTCCTCCAAAATCAATTTTAGAAAAACCAAAGGAAAATGTGCTTTTGTTTAGTCCCACATCGGATAGAGTGGAGAATTTTTTTTGGTTTATAAACTCTTGTGTGTAGAGTATTCTTACTTGGAGGAAATGGAGAGAGAGATGCTCGGGTTGCACATTGAAATGCACGCACGCACGTGCGCTCCCACAGGCACAAACTCAGGTGTGGGCAGTGTGGTTGTAGAGACACCAATGACGCACTTTGCACTTCACTCGTGTCGTAGAGTGGTCGCTCCCTCGCGAGATGGTGGGATCGTGGTGCGAAAGAGGTGCGAATTGTGAGTGGTGGCCTGATTTTATAGGTTGCTGACAATGGTCAAATCAATGGATCAGTAATCGTCAACCATTTCTGAGAATGGCTAGTATCCTTAATAGCAAAAACAATCTGAAAACGGACAACTCTTGATGATCTAATGGTCAGATTGTTAGATTAACAATCTGAAACGTATGAAATTTAGTGTCAATGGTCATAAATGTTTTACAAACATTCTTAGTCATTGATGACAACCAAGCAATGGTCCACACCCAAACAATTATATAAACTAAACCATCCAGGTTCAAAAATCATACAAGTCCAATAGATTCAATCCAGAATTCGATCTAAGCTCTCT
Organism: Magnolia changhungtana; assembly: GCA_030180095.1. Lineage (NCBI taxonomy): Eukaryota > Viridiplantae > Streptophyta > Magnoliopsida > Magnoliales > Magnoliaceae > Magnolia > Magnolia changhungtana. Next base: position 1,472,138 of record JASAUF010000098.1, read on the forward strand.
AAATAGATTTTTTTTCTTATAAGATTACTCCAGAACAAGCTGAGTTGCTCAATGAGTTATCGAGTTCGAGCACTTAATAAGTTTTCCAGAGACGTGAACTACGTTAAATGAGTCCCTGTGGAAGTCCCTTCGTAATTGTTGCATGCAGGACCATACGAAGGCTTGTTGTATTCGAACCATACGAAGGCATGTTGTATACTGGAAGCAATTTGCCTATAACCCACCAACGATCTCAATTCAACAGGAGAGGAGGCGAATTAAGCTTTAAGGACAACGAATGCCTTTTTTTTTCCCGATGATTCTAGGGTTTTTTTTTTTTTTTTTGGAAAAAAGAGTATTTAACAAATTCCAAAGTACATGGCTAACAAGTGGCATTGAGGTGGCAACTAGTGTGTGTGAATGGTCACAACATTGTTGCTATAACATGTAGACAAGTCCAACCTCTACCCGGCAAGCACGACGGGTTGGCATGCACATAAATGTGTGTGTTGTTTAGCATACTATATCCAAGAGCTAATACAAAAATTATTCAAATGAAACTATTTATAAATTAGCAAAATTTGTGACTCAAATCTCAACTTAGAACTATTTCGAAAAACATTTTCAAAAATTTTCAATAAGCATTTTCTCTCTCTTTTATTTTAAAAAACTAAACTAAACCAACACAATCCTATTAAATTATATGTGAATATACCATATCAAATAGGCCCTAAGTGTATTTAATTTTCGATTCACCCGCTGTAATTTTTTGCTTAAATAAATACTGTTATGGGTAAAAATGGACTGACTAAAGAGAAGAGGTCAGCTCGGACATCTCAGTGGGACATGAGGTCGGCCAGCGCTGGTCATAACTAATGAGCTCCTCAATGGCCAAGGTAGAGATGTCGGCTAAAACCAGCTCGGCCTCGACACCTCTACTCGACCTCGACAGTTCAACTTCGCCTCAACAGGTCTACTCGGCCTCGGCAAGTTAGCTTAACCTCGGTAGGTCAGCTCGGCCTTGACAACTTTAGTTCGGCCTTGGCAGCTCGGCCTCAGAAAGTTAGCTCGACCTCAGTAGGTCAGCTCGACCTCGGCAGGTCAGCTCCGCTCGGCCAGATCAGTTAGGTACGAGATTCTCTCCCAGTAACACATGACAGGAGTACTCGCTCACGACGTGATTCTTGTATAACTGTCGGCATCCATCACTCCCTGACATCTAGTGTAATGACTGAAATTGTGCCTGGAATTACGAACCATACTATCCTATTTTCACTATAAATAAGAGGCACATCTACATTGGAAGGTACGTAAGATTTAACACCCCATCTCTACATTATGCAACTTAGACCTAAATTCCTTAGCTTGACTTAGGCATCGGAGGGTCCCCCGGCCAAGCCAGGGTCTCCTTTGCTAACCCTTTCTGTGCAGGACTAGAGTCTGTGTCGAGTTCTCCGAGCTCCGAGCACTTGAGCCGAGCCCTATGTGCCTACACAAGAGAAGGACAAAGGAGACCCTGGCTAGAGCAAGGGATCCTCCGATACCAAAGTCAAGCTAGGAATCTGGGTCTAAGTAGTGTAGCTGGGGTTTAGGGTGTGAGATCTTGTGTACCTTCCAATGTAAATGGGCCTCTTATTTATAGTGAAGATAGGATAGTGTGGTCCGTAATTCCATGCACAATTTTAGTCATTACACGAGATGTCAGGGAGTGATGGATGCCGACAGTTATGCAAGAATCACGTCGTGGGCGGTTACTCCTATCATGTGTTACTAGGAAAGAATCCCGTACCTAACTGATATAGCCGAGCGGAGCTGACCGAGGCTGAGCCGAGCTGACCTGCCGAGGCCGAGCTGACCTATAGAGGCCGAGCTAACTTGTCGAGGCCGAGCTGAGTTGTCAAGGCCCACCTAAAGTTGCCAAGGCTGAGCTGACCTACTGAGGCCGAGCTAAGCTGCCAAGGGCGGTGTCACGCCCCAGACTCAGCAACCGGACTCACAAGGATCCCGATGACCGGTTCTGAACGCAACAGCCTCCATAGTACCCCATTCTCAGCTCCTGAGGCAAGTTCCAATCCTGGAATCCTACAAGGAGGATTTTTCGTAACAGTATAATCATTCCAATACAAGCATACCCAAGATCATAGCAAGAACATCTGAGAATAACAAAGGCACACATTGCAAAATCCACTATAAATTTAAACTTTTACAATCATCCATAACGTCCAAAGGACATACATGAGATAAAAGGGAAAGAGAGAAAGGTCAGCAACACTGGAGTCCTCAAATGCTCAGCTCTACTCCATGCTCTACTGCTATATCGCCTGCCTAGAGTATCCTGTATGCATCAATCGTGCATAAGCTTATAGAAGCTTAGAGGGTGGTGTAGGTGTGTGATAATGGTGCACAGAAGAGTAGTAAGAGATACAAGGAGAGAAGCATGGTCAATAAGGATATCACTAGCCTTACCCAGGCTTATCATGAATAAGATGCAATGAGTACTGGGTGTCATGCCAAGGCAATGCATGAAGGGGCTTGTACAACCAATGCTAATGCAATGCAAGTAATGTCAGTGCTCATATCCAAACCACAAGTCATGTACATTTTCGATCATAAGGAAATCACCGAGGTCCATTACACTGCTGAATGACTGCCGCTCTACAGACCCCGCATAGTCAAACGAGCGTAAGAGACCTCACTACCCGCCTGTGGACAGCCAATCACCAACAAGGCCTGAAGGTAGCGGACCCATTTATGAGTTGGTTAGACTCAGCCTAGCAATGCCTCCTCACATCAGGCAGGTAAGGCCACACCCCTATCCAACCGACTACATGATGGTGGGAGTCGCGGCCTAATGTTATAAGGCCCTCGTGCGCTCATATATTCCACCCGGTCACGGCGTTGGAGCAGATCCTTGGTACCATGGAAGTTTTAGAAATTTCACCCATGGGCATCCTATGCACCCGGTATGCTCAACTAATATTTTCGGTGTCTACACATACGGCCATCCACGAATACCCCTGTGGAGGCAAGGCCCTGATGAAGGAAGGGCGGATATCCATAAGCTATGCAATGCTAGATGCATGAATCACACAATCACTCATGCATCAATCCTAAGCATCCATCTCTCGGGGAGATACCAATATGTCCTACACAATGACATAACCATGGCCAATCATACCTCAACCAAGCATACATATGATGCGTATGAGAGTGGTCCATGAAGATGATTAGGGGTGTCAATGAGGTGAAGATGAACTCTTTACCTAACCATGAAGGGTTTAAGTACTTAACTAATTCCTCATAAGGAATACAACCTCTAGTGGGGGCCCATATACCTGGGGTAGCCCACGAGACTAAGGAGAACAATGATATAGGCCTAAATAGATGAAACGAGCCTAGCAAGGGTCTATGGTGGGCCTTTAACCACCTATAGAAGCCCATGGGCCTACCTTAGGGCCACCATTGTGGACATCCAACCACAATTGGTCCTCAAGAGGTAGCCTATCTCTAATTGATTACGGATCAAGGCCCAAGGCCCACACAACATTAGAAATAAGAAATAGGCAGCCATTACATACCACATACATTCATGTTGGGCTTCAGAAAGGCAGCCCAAGGCCTATCCAAAACATGGGTCTAAGGGGAACACACATAGCCCAACCCATATATATCACTATGGGCCCATAGGGGAAAGGTTAGGGCCCAACCTAAAGGCCACTAATCCCATATATTGTGATGACCTAGTGGGCAGCCCATTGCTCAAATCACATGGGCAAATGTCATGCTCTTAGTCAAGTAAGTTGGGCCTACAACCCGGCCCAAGTATAAAGTTGATTTGGTGGGCAACCAAGGGCCCATATACTTGTATAGTCCGGCCCACTAATCCAACATAATAGTATGGTAAAAATGGCCCAAGAGTTCAATGGGCCTATCTGGAAAGTTCCAGCCCAATTGGGCTTAAAGAGTTCAACAACTAGCTACATTCATGGACCTAATTAAATCAACTGTGGTGGGCCTCAAAAGTGCATTTATTAAGCCCAACATTTAGGAAACTAAAGGTATAAATTATTACCTCTAAGATTCTTCACAATGTGTTGGGCCCCACTCCTCAAAATTTCAGCCCAAAGGCCAAGCATAATTATGACATGTTGTTGTCCTAAATTTGGGCACTCTATTGGAGTGGGCTCAGGGCCTCTAAAACTCTAGGAATTGAGGGCCAAGGTCCCTCATCATGTATACAATAAGACAAAACCCAAAAAAGTGGCCCACCATCAGAGGAAACATTTTTGAATTATAATTTTTATTAAGGCATATTGCTGGGCTGCACAGCAAAAAATTGAGGCAAGCCAATCATCTTGGCCCATTCTTTTGGATGCCCAAACGGGGTCAGTTGGGGCTGAAATTTTTTTAGAGTGATACGTCAATAGGTGAGACACACCCTCACAAAATTTTAGAATTTTTGGATATTCCTAAGTATTTTAATTAATTTAAACAAAACAGTCTGTCCAGAAAATCGGACAGACCTGGACGTCCCAATGTGGTGGGCCAGTCCGGCCCTTGTCACGGTGTGTACAGGGGTCCATTGGCTCTGAAACTTGGTAGGTAGGTCCCACCATAGGTGAAAAATAACTCCAAAAAATTTCAGAATTTTTGGACATCTGAAAATATTTTAATTTATTTAAAGAAATTAATCTGTCCTGAAAATCGGACTGATCCGGACACCATATTGTAATAGGCCGGTCCAGCCACCACCATGGTGTGTATAGGTGTCCATTGGCCCCAAAATTTTGTAAGTGGGTCCTACCATAAGTGTACCACCTCCCTATAAATTTTTATAATTTTTAGACACCTAAAAGTATTTTTATAAATTTCAGAATTCTAACCTGTCCAGGGTAGAATGTTGCTGGAACAGTGCAGAAAATCCAGACTGTCCACCTCACTTGGACCACACCTTTGGGACCCCAATGAAGGTCATATGGGGCTGAAATTTGGTATGGTTGTAGGTGGGTCATAAGGCTATAAGAATCACATATTATTTTGTTTCATTATTCCCACCAAAGACCCATAAATCGGGCCCCAAGGTGGCCTAAAAATCCGTCCAGGCAGATTTGGACAGCAACATGTAATAGAAATGATTAAAATATAAACATGGTTTTCCATGGGATTTAACCCCAGGAATTTGTGTGGTGGACCACCCCAGTGGGCCCCACAAATGTCCAGACCTTCCCCATCATCAAATACCCCTTGCATGTGTCCCATTTAGGTGGATTTTGGGGCCACATGTCTAAGGATGGACCGTTATGGGCGTCCAAGCTCCATGGTTGGTTTGGATTTTTGTTGGCCTACAAGGTGGGCCACATATGCAAGATCAGAATTCTATCATAAAGAAAAAAAAATAAAGAATCGGCCACAAGAGGAGGGGCTCCGCCACATTGAGGCCCTCCTCTTCATCAATTACACCATACATTCATTCTATTCATATGTTACAACAAAGATCCACCACATGCATGTTTTAGATTCAAGATCAATGGTTAGGATGCCATCCCAACCATGATTCTAGGGTCTAGATGACCTATCATGCTATGGAATCCAAATAATCCTCCATGATGGGGGCCTATAGAGGGGAAACCCCATGCATGGACATGCATACATCAAATAGGCCATTTGGCCCCAACTAAGGGATGATGTAGGGTCTCCACCATGGATTAGTGGGTCCTACACTTCCCACAAAAAAAAGATCTAAGAACAGGAAAATAGAAATCCTAAGTCCTAGGAGTACACCCACCTTAGATTGCTCGAAACTTGGACCTCCTAGCTCCTAGTGCACCAAGGGATCCATATCAATGGGTGAGATTGGATTTAGATGGTTAGATTTAGAGGATTAAAGGGGAAATGAGGCTGGAGAAGAGAGGAAGATGGAAGGGAAGTTGCTGGAGAAGAAGAGAAGAGAGAGAGAAATGAGAGGGAAAGAGAGGGAAAAGATTTTTAAGAGAAGTAATCATCACCTATGGTGATACAAACAATGTTTGCTAGGGTAGGTTAGGTATGGGTAGTGTTTAGGGTGGGTAGTATTTATTCCATGGGAATTGTAGTGGGTGTGGGTGGTATGCATGGGAACTTGTGCCATAGAGGTGGTCCACATGCATTTGTACAAAAAGTGGGCCACATGATGAAATGCTCGTAACTTTTGATCCATAGGTCGGATTGACGCACAAGACACGTCGTTGGAACCGCAACGACGATACGAACGAGATGGCATAGGTCTCAGGTCGATCTGAGTCAGGTCTACGTGACCAAACTTAAGGTGACTGCAAACATAATCCGATGGTCATGGGTCACCGGAATTCGACCGATAGGACTGCGAGACCATGATGAATAAGATGCATACTCACACACACACATGCACACATGGGAACTAGGGTCGGGTCTCACAGGCGGGTATACCTATTGAGACGAAATTGAACTGTCGAGGCCAAGCTGAGCTGGTGAGGCCGAGCAGAGGTACCGAGGCCGAGCTGGTTTTGGCCGACATCTTTACCTTGGCCATTGAGGAGCTCATTAGTCATGACCAGCACTGGTCGACCTCATGTCCCGCTGAGATATCCGAGCCGACCTCTTCTCTTTAGTCAGTCCATTTTTACCCATAATAGTAAGCCCCTTACTTTCGAGCTCGCGTAGTGGGCTTGGAAAGTAAATTGGTTTTGTTGAGGTTGGACATTTTAGCCAGTAGGAACGTTGGAGTGAGCTCTTCCTTCTAAGTTGATCTTGTCAATTGCTTTGGTTGAACATATGGGTTGGCTGCAATGACCTCTTCATGAAGAGACAAGCAGTTTACTTAGGAGTATTATTTTCTCTTGCACTAAGAGATCCTCATTGTAAATCGCGCGATCCGAGTAGCATTACTAATTAGTGGTCTGACCTCTTCTTTAAGGGCCGGACAACTGGTAAGGACTGTTTTTTCCTTACAATAAGAGAAGTCCTCAGTAGTTCGTGTACCTAAGATTGTAGAGAAAGAGATTTTCTTCCCGATCTGGGGAAGCTCTTCCATAGTAAAATTCATGGTTGAGGACTTTTTTCCCTTTTAAAAAGGGAGGTCACCCTTATCGAGTAGGTTAGTGAGTCGATGCGCTCCTAGTCGAAGGACCTCTTGAGTCCCCAGGAGTAGTAAACCTTCATGCGTTTAGCATCCCATGAGCAAGATAAGAACCCCCCATGTCTTCTAGTCGATACGTCCTTCAGTATTTGATGTCGAGGTCGGAGTTGGCCGATGAGCCCTATTGTCGAGGTTAGTTATCGAGGCTGAGCTGAGCCGACTAGGACCGAGCTAAGCTGACTGAGGTTGAGCTGAGCTTTTGAGGCCGAGTGGACTTGTTGAGACCAAGCTGAGCTGACCTGTTGAGGCCGAACTGAGCTACCGAGGCCGAGTTGAGTTGCTGAGGTTGAGCGGGCCTGCTGAGTTGCCAAGATCGAGTGGGCCTGCTGAGGACGAGTTGACCTGTTGAGGCCGAGGTCGAGTGGCCCTGCTTGGTGAACCTAACATTTAACTCAAGAAAACCCTTGAACCTCTAGATAATCATTAACTTTATAGGTAAACCTTGTCGAGCATTCATTAACCTTAGAAGCTTTAAGATGTGCTTGAACTCCACCATTTTCTAGAGTTTGACCGAGGCCGAGTTGACCTGTTGAGGCCGAGCTAGCCTGCTGAGGCTGTGCTGAGCTGACCTGTTGAGGCCAGGCTGAGCTGCCAAGGCCGAGTTGACCTATTGAGGTCGAGTGGACCTGACCGAGGCCGAGCTGAGCTGAAGCCGAGCTAACCTGTCAAGGCTAAGCGGGCCTGTTGAGGCTAAGACGGACTGTCGAGGTTGAGCTGATCTGATTGAGGCCGAGCTGACTTGTCGAGGCCGAGCTGTTGTGCCGAGGCCAAGCTAACCTGTCAAGGCTAAGCAGGCCTGTTGAGGCCAAGCTGAGCTGCCGAGGCCAAGCTGAGCTAACCGAGGTTGAACTGACCTGTCAAGGTCGAGCTGCTCTGCTGAGGCCAAGCTGGCCTGCTGAGCTGACATGTCGAGGCCAAGCTAACCTATTAAGGTTGAGCGGGCCTATTGAGGCCAAGCTGAGCTGCTGAGGCTGAGCTGAGCTGACCGAGGTCAAATTGACCTATTGATGTCGAGCTACTCTGCCGAGGCCAAGCTGGCCTGCTGAGGTTGAGCTGAGCTATTGAGGCCGAGCTGACCTGTTAAGGCTGAGCGGGCCTGTTGAGGCCAAGCTGGCCTGCTGAAGCTGAGTTGAGTTGAGTTGAGCTGACATGTCGAGGCCGAGCTGACCTGTTAAGGTTGTGTGGGCCTGTTGAGGCCAAGTTGGCCTGCCGAGGCTAAGCTGAGCTGACATGTTAAGGCCGAGCAGAGCTGCCAAGGCCAAGCTGACCTGTTAAGGTTTAATGGGCCTGTTGAGGCCAAGCTGAGCTCCTGAGGCCGAGCTGAGCTAATCGAGGTCGAACTGACCTGTTGAGGTTGAGTTGCTCTGCTGAGGCTGAGATGAGTTGACATGTCAAGGCCGAGCCGAGCTGTTGAGGCTGAGCTGACCTGTTAAGGCTGAGCGGGCCTGTTGAGGCCAAGCTGAGCTGTCGAGGCCGAGCTAACCTGCCGAGGTTGAACTATCCTGTCAAAGCTGAGCTGGCCTGTTGAGGCCAAGCTGAGTTGCCAAGACAGAGCTGAGATGGCTGAGGTCGAACTGACCTGTTGAGGTTGAGCTGCTCTGCTGAAGCCAAGCTGGCCTGCTAAGGTTGAGCTGAGCTGACATGTCGAGGCCGAGTTGACCTGTTAAGGTTGAGCGGGCCTGTTGAGGCCGACTTCTCTTTCTTGGCCAATGAGAAGCTCAACAGGACATGACTCTGACTTGGCTGCAACAGATGCTTCCGGGAGAGCTCTGATGTGGCTGCAATAAATGCTTCAGGAAGAGCTCTGACTTGGCCTCAACAAATGCTCCCGGAAGAGAGGAAGAACTTTGACTTGGCCGAGCTGATATGCCAAGGCCGAGCTAACCTGTCAAGGTTGAGTCGGTCTATTGAGGCTGACCTCTCTTTCTTGGCCATTGAGAAGCTCAACGGGACATGGATCTGACTTGGCTGCAGCAGATGCTTCCGGAAGAGCTCTAACGTGGCTGCAACAAATACTTCAGGAAGAGCTTTGACTTGGCCGCGACAAATGCTCTCGGAAGAGGAAGAGCTCTGACTTGGCCGCAACAAATGCTCTGACTTGACCAAACTGAGTTGTCGAGGCCGAGGCCAAGCTAACCTGCCGAGGCCGAGCTAAGCTGTCGAGGAAGAGCTGTCGAGCAGATCTTGCGTCTTCTCTCTACATTACGTAACTTAAACCCAAATTTCTTAGCCTAACTTAGGCATCGGAGGGTCCCCGGGCCAAGCTAGGGTCTCCTTTGCTCACCCTTTCTGTGCAGGACCAGAGTCCGTGTTAAGTTCGCAGTATTGAGTGGAGGGTGGTCTAGATTTTAACCTGGACAAATACCATTGAAAAATCAAACACACCCTACCAAGTTGTTTTAGGGCATGAGATAGAAAGTAATTAATAGTAAAACATTCATAATGTGTATATCCCCTTGGCATGTGAAATTGATTTATGCGTATCTTCCCATCTTTCAAACTCGAAAGATAGTCTCTAAGCGTCGAGGTGTGGGGCAAAGACAGTTAATAGAAAAACATTTATGGCAAAGATAATCGTCTATGGATGTGGCATTAATGTATTAACTTCTCATCCATCAAACCATCTTCCAAACTACCTATCGGTCTGAAAAGACGGCCTTTAAAGCAAACAATGTGAGATGAAGATGGTTAGTGGCCAAACATTCATCATATATGAAGATAATCCTCCTAGCATGTGGCATATTGATGTACAACTATCCAATATCCAAGCCATCCAAATTGTGGGTCCCATTGTAGATGGACTCTATCCCTCAAATCTGATCAAGCAATCCTAACCATCTACTGATGGTTAAAGGTGAAATAGTGAGTGGTCCAAAACTTAATATTATCTAATCAGAGCAGTTTTTTCAGATTATCCTCAATCCATAGCTGGGTTAGCGATTTGGACGGTCTAGATTGCCATACAACCACCATATTTAAGTAGTGCAAAACTAACATAGTAATTTAACCTTAATAAAATATTAAGATGCTTTGCTGAGCCCACACGCTAAGGCAGCTCGTGTACATTACTTATGCCAGCATGGCACATAAGTATGAGATCCAAACCGTGCATCAAAGGGTACTGCTGTTTAGATGCCCTGGCCAAAGAATTAGGATGGCCCACTTGTCCGAGTAGGCAGAGTTTATGATCTTGGGTCATAACATCTATATAAGGCCAGACCCACCTGATCGTACCTATCTTCCATGCTGGCACATGTGGCCTGGAGATGGTAGGCTTTGTAGCATCCATGTACACACGTGTGACGTCACCAAAGCTCTAAACGTCTACGTGCGGTTCGTCTATCACGTTGATCACACTCGTGTGAGGAAATTATGTCGGATGGTCCAAATTCAACGTATATATGTGGATCATTTGATGAATAAAATTTCTTGATTTTAGGTATATGGAATGTTAGCAGTGATCACTATCTGATGAATGTTCCAGATCTCTGGTATCCATGACATCCAACGGTGGTAAAAAGGCCGAAGATGATAGCCGTGATGTGCGGCGCTGCGTACAGAACCCACTCGCAAACCAGGGCGTGGTCACTGAGGTAGGTGGATCCCTGACTGTGGGGTCCACCCTGACATGTTTTACTTACATCCACGCCGTCCATTCGGTTTGAAAGATTACTTTAGTACATTATTATAAATATGAATCAGAATCAAGTCTCAGGTCGACCACATCACAGGAAACCGTGGCGATTGAATATCCACCATTAAAACTTCTTGGCCTCACCGGAATGTTTATTTCCCATCCAACCTGTTTATAAGGCCACAACGACCTGGGTTAAGGGATCACACAAATATCAGCTTGATCCAAAACTTTTGTAGTCTACACTAAGTTTTTAACGGTGTTTCCTTTGGTGTGGTCCACGTGAGATTTTTATCTCCAACATCTATGGGATAATTCATTAAAATGAGTTTTCAAAACGGATGAACGGCGTGGATTTTAGGAAAATGCATCAAGATGGTCTCACAGACAGGGTTCCACTCACCTCGATGAATCGGAGGATGCACCGAATCCGCGCCCACCAAACCGGACGCGGATTGGCTACTCCCCCTGACACCAGCCCCGGAGCTGGTGGTCGGTGCTCTGTGGGCCCACCATGATGTATGTGTTTCATCCATTCCATTCATTCATTTTTAAAGATCATTTTAGGGATTGATACCAAAAATGAGGTATATCCCAGTCTCAAGTGGACCACATTACAGGAAACAGTGTTTAATGAACTTCGACCATTAAAAACTTTTTGGGGGCCATAAAAGTATTGGATCAAGTTGATATTTGTTTTATCCCTTCATCTGGGTTTTTATAACCTAATCAATGGATTGGATGTCAAATAAACAGTACATCAGGCCTTAGGAGGATTTAAATGATGGATATCCACTCACTATTTTTTTTCCTGTGGTGTGATCCACTGGAGATTTATGTCCCTCCCATTTTTTGTATCAAGCCCTAAAATGATCTTTAAAAATGGATGAACGGAATGAATGAAACACGTACATCATGGTGGGGCCCACAGAGCACCGACCACCAGCTCCGGGGCTGGTGTCAGGGGGAGTAGCCAATCCGCGTCCCACCAAACCATCCCTGAAAGCAGACTCGGATTCGGCGGTGATCCCTCCAGTGCCGACCTCGTTACTTGTGGGTGCTGTGGGCCTACCATGATGTACGTCTTTTATCCCTACCGTCCATCTTCCAGCTCATGTTAGGACATTAGCCTTAAAAAAATGAGATATATCCAAATCTCAGGTGGACCACACCACTTGGAAACAGCTGGCCATTGAACGCCCACCGTTGATAACTTCTTAGAGGCTACAAAATTTTTGGAAGTTTTTGACGGTGGTCACTCAATTACCACTAATTTTTCGTAGGATGGCCCACTTGAGATCTGGATTTTTAATTTCCATACCCTGATATGAACTGGAAAAATGAATGGATGGGATGGATAAAACACATTCATCATGCGTCCACAGAACCGGCCACTAAGTGTTCGTAGTCAAAGAGTCAAAGAAACGGAGCTGCACTCCACGGTCCAACCTCCAATCGATCACCGCTCTAGTGCAACGCCAGTGCATGCCAGCACCAGCATTTGAAAAAGCGTTTTTCTTTTTTTTTTAAAACACACGCACACACACCGCACACACTCACGCATTTGAAAAAGAGTTCGTTGTGCATCTGTCGCGACTTGTAATCGTTCGTTCGTCGCGGTATATTAAGGCCCACATACTCAGTTTTCTGATGATCGATCCCTCCATGCTGTGTAGTCTCTTACGTCAGGGCGATCATAACTGATTGTGCCATAATTAAATTTTCAATGCCTCGGATTCAACTAAAAAAATCAAAGATTAAGGTCATCATTTAAACGTGATCAACGGTAAATGGTTTATTTATGGTAGTAACGAGAAAATGGACGGTTCAAATCATTGGACCGTCTCATCAATAAGCCGCAGTAGCGGCGACGTACACTGGAACCTGAATCGCGACAGAGGGAAAAAGAGCTCCCTGAAAACGAGGTCGGTCTGAGGATGATTAATATCATACACCACCGGACCGGGCTTTTCTAATTGGGAACCATGATTCTGTAATCAAGACCGTTTATTTGTTAAAAACAACCATAAATAGATCATCGGCCAAAATCTACAGTATTTTAAGGTCATAACCATCATTATAATAACATTATTTTCAGTTTAACCAGAAATTTCCAATTTTCCTCATCTTACAAAACTCATAATTGTCTGATCAAACCTTTTTTTACCAGATAGATTCCATCCAAGGTGGAATATAACTCAACAACGGTCTAGATTACGAAAACATGGCCCCATATGCTAGAATCATACACGTGGATAATACTCACCATCCTCTCCTGACTGAAATCATCTCCATTTGTCTCATTCTCCTGCGCCAGGCAGCAACATTCGTCGTTGTATTCTATACACCACCAGCCTTTGCCTCCTTTCGTCTTCTTCCCCAGAATAGCAAATAAACCAAATCAAAACCCATCTCCAAATCCTCAATCCCCACCGTTTAAATACCTCCACTCTACCATTTGTAGTAACGCCTTCAATTCTGCATTTATTACAGAAAACCCCAGAAAATACCATTTTCCTACAAAAACCCACCTCTCTCTCTGTCTCTACACTCCAATCCTTCCAAATGACTCTTTTATGGGCTCTGTTTCTCTCTTCCTGGCTCGCCCTTTCGGCCATTGCCACGCTCGATCCAGCCCAAAGATCCACATTCATCGTTCGAGTACGGAACGATCTGAAGCCGTCCGTTTTCCGCGATGTAGATCAGTGGTACAGATCTACTCTCAAGAGCCTTACTTCCAATCCTTATGAAAGTCAAGATAGCTTGGAAGGTGATTTTCTTCATGTTTATAGAACTGTTTTCCACGGCTTTTCAGCCAAGCTTAGCTCAGCTGAAGCCTCTGAAATCAAGAACCGCCTTGGGGTTCTTGATGTCTTCCCCGATCGTGTCCGTCAAATCCAGACCACACGTTCACCGCAGTTCCTTGGATTAACGGCTAATTCTCGCCACGGGTTGCTTGCCGAGTCCAATTACGGATCGAACGTCGTGATCGGGGTCCTCGATACTGGGATCTGGCCCGAGAGGCGCAGCTTCAACGACGGAAATCTCGGGCCGGTACCGCCGCATTGGAAAGGAAAGTGCGTGGAAGGGGACAGATTTTCCAAGTCGAATTGTAACAGGAAGGTTGTTGGCGCGAGGTTCTTCTTCGCAGGATACGAGGCGGCGCGCGGCAAGATCAACGGCTCTGCGGAAATCAAGTCGGCGAGGGATTCCGACGGGCATGGGACCCACACCGCGTCGACTGCAGCTGGCGGCCATGTATCGGGAGCGTCGATGCTCGGGTACGCCAACGGCGTTGCGTCTGGGATCGCGCCAAAGGCGCGGATCGCCGCGTACAAGATCTGCTGGTCGTCGGGATGCCTGGACTCTGACATACTCGCCGCCATCGATCAGGCCGTCGCCGACGGCGTCAACGTGATTTCGCTTTCGGTGGGGGCCGGCACCGTGCCGTACTACTACGATCCAATCGCGATGGGCACGTTCGGCGCGGTAGAGCGCGGCATCTTCGTGTCGGCGTCGGCCGGGAACGAAGGCCCCGGAGAAATGACGGTCACTAACGTGGCGCCATGGATCACGACGGTCGGTGCCGGTACGATTGACCGTAATTTTCCGGCCGATATTCTGTTGGGAAACGGGAAGGTAATTACCGGCGTTTCTTTGTACAGCGGCAGCGATTTCCCGCCGAAACGTTTCTTCCCTATCGTCTATGCTTCGAACGCTACAGGTGGCGCGGGAACGAGTTCCCTTGGCCCACTCTGCATGAAAGGGACGCTGGACCCACAGGTGGTACGTGGCAAGATCGTGTTGTGCGATCGTGGAGGGATTCCACGTGTCGTGAAGGGAGATGTCGTGAAGGAAGCTGGTGGGGCCGGGATGATCCTGGCCAACTCCGCTTATGATGGGGAAGGCCTGGTAGCCGACGCGCACGTGCTACCATCGGTCGCGATTGGAGAGAAAGAAGGATACGACGTGCATGGCTACCTAGCCACTACCAAAGACGCGCGAGCCACGTTCGTCTTCCGTGGGACCCAGCTGGGTGTACACCCAGCGCCAGTCGTTGCGTCCTTCTCGTCGCGTGGTCCCAACCTGGAGTCTCCGTACATTATCAAACCCGACGTGGTTGCGCCAGGTGTCAACATCCTAGCTGCATGGCCCGATGGTGTGGGCCCCACGAATCTACCGTCAGATAAACGCCGGACGGAGTTTAACATCTTATCGGGTACGTCGATGGCGTGTCCCCACGTGTCGGGTCTGGCCGCACTGCTGAAGGGGGCCAATCCGGATTGGTCCCCAGCTACGATCCGGTCCGCTCTGATGACTACAGCGTACGTACAAGACAACGTGGGCCACACCTTGCTGGACGAAAAGAGTGGAAACGCCTCGACGGTTTGGGACCTCGGTTCGGGACACGTGGATCCGGAGAGAGCCATTGATCCGGGGCTCGTGTACGATCTTACGGTGGAGGATTACCTGCATTTCCTATGCGACTCCAACTACACTAGGAGGAATATTCGGTCAATCACGAGGAGGCTGGTAAACTGTACGACGCCGAGAGGCCAGCCTTGGAATATAAATTATCCGTCGATTTCTGTGGTCTTTGAAGGATCAACGGCTGGGATGAAGCAGGTTGAGGTTCGCAGGACGGTGACGAATGTGGGAGACGGAGCGTCCGTCTATAATGTTAAGGTTAGCAATCCTGTGGGGGCCACTGTTACGGTGGACCCCACGAGGCTGGAATTTGGCGGGAAAGGTGAGAAACGGTCGTATGTGGTGAGGATTACGGTGGCAAGCGTCAACCTGATGCCGGGGAGTTCGAAGAGTGAGTTTGGTGTGCTGGCGTGGGCAGATGGGAGACACATGGTCAGCAGCCCGGTCGTGGTGACGTGGCAGCTAAAATACTGAGGGGCGTACATCTATCGTAGATCTAGATTTGTACATATAATATATAGTATATACGTGGTTCTATACGTATAACCTACATTCTGCATGTGGTGGGGATAGTATGTGGAAGTCAAGATATGGTTAACATCAAATGTGGAAGTTATGTATGGAAAATAACCCTCTTTATGTTTACTTTTCCTATACTAGTATACTTAGAAGTGAAAAACTTTGATAGTCTGGCAGAGAGTGATGGATGATACGTTGGCACCTACATATTACATATAAGTTGCATTCGTGGGGCACGGCTAATTTTAAATTAAAATGTCCAAATTATGGAGCCCACTCTTTAGATGAATCATAAACCAAAATTACTTTGGATTGATTATTGGCTTGGTAGACATTTATTAGACAGTTTAAAATGTAAAATATCACATGGACTTGTACCATTAAATAGGTTATCTTGGTTTCTACTTATTTGTGGATAATTATTGTTGTGGGTAAAATTGAACTGACTAGGATGACTTAAGATAGGAGGACGGCTTTCATCAAAAGGCTTGCTAAGCCATGACTCACTTGAACTCAAAGCCGAACCAGCATCCACTACAACTTCAATTCAAGCCGACCTTGACCACAGTCTAATTGAGCTCAGCCTGACCAACCTTGAGTTCAGTCTATCCAACCTCCTGTTCAACCTCAACTTCGATCTGCCTAAGTTTGGGGACGAGCTCGGCCCAAGCTTAAGGTCGAGCTCATCCTTACACCCCAGCCTAGTTGGCTGCCCACCGCCTGGAATCTACCAGAAAATCCTCCTCTAGATTTATTTATTTTATTTTTTTTTAAAATTTTTTTTTTCAGGAATCTCGAAGGAACAATCACGCTTCATCAAAATAAGCTTCCTAGTATGCAATATTGGATAGCGGATTCATTACCATACCCTACACCACCTCTAAAGGACCTATATATACATGTCCCTTCCTTAGAGAAAAGTACGCACAATTCTAAGCCTAAAACCCTGTTATCGACTAAACCTAGATTCCTTGGCTTGACTTTGGCATCGGAGGGTTCCCTGCTCTAGTTAGGGTCTTATTTGTCCGCTTCTTGTTCAGGTATTCAAAGCTCCAAAGAAGGTTAACCAGTTTTCTGTATCAACAATTATGTTAGGTAATAAATATATTTATCAATCAAAAAAAGTAAACAAGCATGTTTGTTTTCCAACATCATAAGCAATTGTCCCTCGAGTTTTTTTTAGTCTTCCTCACATCTACAATCCAACATGTGGGGCTAACTTTTGATATGGGTTATTCATGGCATGGGCCCCACCTTAGATGTAGGCCTTCCATCATACAGAGTCCACATTGGATGTGGGCCATTCATTATTATGGCCCAACCTTTAATGTGTACCATTCATTATGTAGGGCCCACCTTTGATATTGGTCATCCATCAAATGGGGCCCACCATCAATTTTATTATCCATAATGTTGAGCTCACCTTCAATATCCACCACCCATCATGCAGAGCCCATCTTTACTGTGGACCGTCCATCATGTGTGCCCCACATCTAATGTGGGCCGTCTATCATGTAGGGCCCACCTTGGATATGGGCTACTCATCATTAGGACCTACCTTTGATGTGTACCATCCGTAGAGGTGGGCATGTTAGACCCGATCCGGTGGATCCGACCCGATTTGACCCGACTCGGTACCATTCCGAACAGAACCGACGGCCTAGATCGGCCTTGATCGAGTTTGTCAATCCAGATCCGATCATTTTTCGGTTGGGTTCGGATACAGGTGTACTCGAATAGAACCGATCCGAAAACTCGAACCGAAATGGTTCGAATCGACCCGACCCGACCCGATCCCGGATGTAAATATATCTCTAAACAAAAGTTTCACCGCCTAAGCTTTTTGTTCGGTGCCCAAAAACCCCGCCCAACTCTATCTCTCTGTTTCTCTTTATCTGTCTATATTTGTCTCTCTATTTCTATTGAAGAAGATGGCAAAATTCTTCTTTTTCAGTCGTTGGGTTTTAGAGGAGCTTCATGGGATTTCTCTGTTGAAGAGAAATATATACTAAGAAACGGTGTATAGTTGTATAAGAAAGAGAGAGAGAGAGAGAGAGAGAGAGAGAGAGAGAGAGATAGAGAGAGAGAGAGAGAGAGAATGGATTGGAGAATGGTCGGTGTACAGTTGTTTATGTCGTTTTGACAGTCACACCCGAAGTTGACAGAAGCAGATTGGCCTATGTACGAAGCGGATGGGCTGGTGTAATGGGTCTGATCATGAGGTATGTGTTATATCCAACACGTCCATCCATTTGACGAGCTCATTTTAAGGCTTGAGACAAAAAATAAGACAGATCTAACCATCAATTGGACCACACTTCAAAAACTAGTGGGAGATTGAATGTCTACCATTGAAACCTTTTTATGGTCATAGAAATTTTGGATCAATATGAAATTTGTTTTTCCTCTTCATTCAGGTACTTATGACCTTATTAAATTTATTTTTCCTATTCATTCAGTTACTTGTGACCTTATGAACAGATTGGATGTAAAATAAACGTTATAGTGGGCCCTACAAATTTTTTAACGGTGAAAATCATTATCTCTATTGCTATTTATGGTGTGGTCTAGATGATCTTTGGATATGATTCGTTTTTTTGGATAATGCTCTAAAATCATCTCTAAAAATAGATGAACGGTGTAGATATAATAAATAAATCACTGTAGGGCCCATGTAAGATGTAACTTTGATCTCCTTTGAACCGTTCTTACAACTCGGAGATCGAGGTCCGTCAGTGCTGTCTTCACACGACACGTACCAAGTGCAGTTATATAGGCTAGCTGGTGCTAGCTACAGACAGCAAGCAGGAGGCATGCTCTCCTACGCACCTACGCATGTGCACACCTTTCCACACGTGTCATGGGTGTCGAATCCGAACGGTCCATAAGATGCGGAATCCCATGGAACCTAAGAGGGTGAATTTTCACCCTCATCTAAGATTCTAGTGGGCCATAGTAAAGAGAAATTCAAATAAAGGGAAGAAACTGTTTGCATTTTTATGGCCCATCAAAGTTTTGGTTCAAAGTAAAAATTGGTACCAGGGGGTTTCACGAGGTTCTGCTTCATGTGGACCGTTCAGATTTTTGAGAATCATCAGATATGATGAGTTCTCAAAAAAGTGCATAGGTAGTCCGCGCGAACTGGTTCGCAGGTGAGCGTTCTGCTAGCAAGCAGTACTTGATTTATATAGCTTCTTCAATAAGATATATATCTTGTGTAAAGCTTCTTTAAGAAGCTACATAGCTGTCCGCTTTTATCCTATTGAGTAAATTATGTGGGCCATCTTGTATTTTTTTGGTTTATCCACACCGTCCATCAGTTTTTTCAGATCATTTTACGGGTTGATACTAAATTTTAAGTAAATTCAATAATTAAGTAGATCGCACCATACGAAACATTGATTATAATGATTTCCACCCCGTTGAAAAAAAACGAACGATCCGAACCTTGCCCAATCCGATTCGACTTGATTTTCTTGACTAAGTCGGACTCGGATCGATTCAGGCTAGCAGGAGTTCGGATCTGATCAAGTTAGATGACCGGACCCGGTCCCAGATCGGATCGAGTTCGGTTTAGGCCCTAAAAATTTCGAACAGAGCTGAGTTGGACCTAATCCGATTCGATTCGGTCCAATGCCCACCTCTAACCGTCCATCATGTGGGGCCCACCTTGATATAAGTTGTCCATCATGCAAGGCCCCGCCTTGGATATGGCCTACTCATCATTAGGGCTAACCTTTAATGTGGACCGTCCATCATGTAAGGCTCACCTTGATGTAGAGCATCTAAAGGTGGGTAGGATCCAACCTGACTCGTCGGATCCGACTCGACCGAACCTGTCGCATCCGATCCGACCTGAACTGAAAGCCAGGGTTGGGTCAGATCGAGTAGACCCACTCGGATCTGACGCCAAACGAGTCGAGTTCAAGTCATGTAGCAACTCGATCCGATCCGATCCAAATCAGAATCGGGTAGTATAAAGTTAGATTTTACTCCTTAAAAAACAAAAAAAAAAAAAAAAAAAAACCTTTAGCCTTCTTCTACCTTAACCCTAACCCTACCCGTAGCTCGAGCCAACTTCCTCTCCTTCCCTCCTTTCTCTTCTCCTTTCTCTCCCTCTCTCTCCCGATTTCCGTCCTCTCCTTCTTTCTCTCCCGATTTCCATCCTCTCCTTCTTTCTCTCCCCCCCTCTCTCAATTTCCCTCATGTTTCCTTCCTAGCACGAGAATCTCCGGCTCTGCTTGACTCAGTCCAATCCGAATTGACCGGACAGACTCAACTCGATCCAACTCGGTTTCCTTGACCAAGTCAAACTTGGTTTGGTTCAGGCCAATAAGGAATCGGTTCAGATCAAGTCAACCCTGCTGGACTCGGTCCCGAATAAAATCGAGTTCGGGTCATATACATGCAAAAATCGGATCCAGTCGAGTTGGACCTAATCTGATCCGACTCGACTCGATGCCACCTCTAAGAGCATCCATCATGTGGGGCCACCATATTAATTGCCTATAATGTGTATCCCACCTTTGATGTGGACTATCCATCATGTGGGCCCTACCTTCAATGTGGGTTGCCCATCATACAGGGCTTGCCTTGGACATGAGTAATTCATTACTAGGGGTCAACCTTTGATGTAAACGTCTATCATGTGGGGCCACCTCAATATGGGCCCTCCATCACGTGGGGCTCAACTTCAACGTCCATAGCCCATCATGTGGAGCCCACCTTTGATATGGATTGTCTATCATGTAGGCCCCACATTTGAAGTCAGTCTTTCGTCATACCAGCCCTTTGGATGTGGATTTATTATTATTATTATTACGGGCTGACCTTTGATGAGGACTATCCATATGTGGATTCACATTAACATGGGGTCATCTGTCATGTGGGCCTACCTTCAACATGAATCATCCACCATGTGAGTCTCACCTTTAATGTGGACAATCCACCACATGGGACCTCCTTTGTTATGGACCGTGAGGGAGAGCCTCCTTTAACATTTAATAATGTGAGAGGGTAGCACTTAATATTGAAATAAGTAGCTTTGGCACAAAAGTTACTTTTACATGATGCTTGTCAAACTAACTTAAGTATAAAATTAATGTAACTTAATTACTTAATATAAGTTAAAAAGTAACTTATTTGGTGGTACTGAAACAAGCCCTAAGCTATTATAGTTCCATAATTTTGAAGTGCATCTGTCAGGTTGACCAAGAATCTCCTACCGGGCAATAATTTTCAAGACAGTTAGGCGAGTGACCCCACCAGCTCACTTGATATTGTTAAAGTTTCATGGCCCTACCATGAAGTATGTGTTTTTTCCATGTTGTCCATCTATTTCACTATTTTATTTTAGGGCATGAACCCAAAATTGAGGTAGATCCAAATCATTGGTGGTGTAGAAAACATTGTTGAGTGAACTTCCACCATGAAAAGCTTTCTAAGGCCCGTTGTAATATTTATTTGCCATCCAACCTCTTGATAAAGTTAGAAGGGAAAACACATATATCAACTTGATCCAAAACTTCCCATAGCCTCCAAACTGTTTTTAACAATAAACATTCAATCCCCACTATTACCTGTGGTGTGGTCCACCTAATAAGGAAAAGAATAAGATAATAACATATTAGAGGCAATTACCACTATTACCATAAGGAACTCAGGAATCCAACAGGAGAAGACAAACAACTCACCCAAGCAAGCTTGCATTTCCAGGCATTGATGGAATCCCAATGCCTGCAGTTCCACTTGTATCTGTCGTCGTTCACTATAACCAAACACAATAGAAACCAATGAAAACTCAGTATACAACAGACAAGAATTGATAAACCATGTAACATTGTCAATTAACAAAAGAATTTACAGCTAGAATATCCTGCATAGCAGCAGCAGTATTTCTCACAAAAGCTAACAAATCAGGCACAACAAAAGAAACCAATATGGTCTCTTTACTTTAAGCACCCATATGTCTACCAATCAGGCCCACTGGATACACATAATCCTCCAATCTCATGGGCCACTGATCCAAACAATGCAGTCTATTTGATCAATGATGGCCCACCAACTTCAACATCTTATGTAATGCATAACCAAATGTATGCTACAGGCTCATGGACTAAGATATCAGCATCTTCATGCAAATGGACCTCTGATACATGACTGTCTTCTCTTAGACAACACCTCTATACTAATTCACAATTAGGGAATCAACACTACAAATCCCTAATTAGGGATTCGAAACTAAAAAATTCCCAATACACAAATCATTGCATAATGTTACTTGAAGGATTAAAAAATGCCAAAAAAATGCCCAAATTGATATGAATAGATAAGGAGAGAGAGAGAGAGAGAGAGAGAGAGAGAGAGAGAGAGATACCTGATGTTGCAGTAGAATGCTCCTTGATGTGCG
Source organism: Magnolia changhungtana (assembly GCA_030180095.1). Classification (NCBI taxonomy): domain Eukaryota; kingdom Viridiplantae; phylum Streptophyta; class Magnoliopsida; order Magnoliales; family Magnoliaceae; genus Magnolia; species Magnolia changhungtana. Next base: position 1,494,260 of record JASAUF010000098.1, read on the forward strand.
GTAGATCGAGCGGTACATGATGTTGCAGCAAAGGGCCGAGGAGATTGAGAGAGAAAGAGAGAGGACTAGGGTTTTGAGAGAGAGAGAGAGAGAGAGAGAGATAGAGAGAGAGAGTGAGAGGGAGAACGAGCGGAGAGGGAAAGGGAGAGGGAGAGGGAGAGGAGGGAGAGGGCCGGAGACGGAGAAGGAGCGGCGGAGAGAGGAGCGGCAGAGAGAGGGAGCGCGCGCAAGAGGGAGAGAGAGCTGCACAGAGAGGGAGGGAGAGGAAGAGCAAGCAGAGAGGGAGCGGCAGAGAGAGGGAGAGAGTTGCGTGAGAGTGAGACTTGGGTTTTTTTCCTTTTATACACAGGGCCCTGCCGGCAGCCGTTAAAACTGGCAGCCGGTAAAGGGTCGGTCCATCGATCGAGTAAGGCCCTCTTTCTTGTAGTGTGAGATTTGGATCTGCCTCATTTTTAGGCTCATACCTTAAAGTGAGATGAAAAATAGATGGACCGCGTGGCTAAACACATACACCCAAAGAGACTTGACACTAAACAGTGATGGGTCACTACCCAAACCATGTGAATTTTGTGTGACCTTAGTATGACCTAATGAAAAAACATGTACGCATGTTAGATGTGAGTTTCAAATTGAAAAAAGATTAAAGCATCATTTGATTTAAGAGAATATTTACCTTTCACTCTAGATTATTTATATCTCACATGATTGTTGATGCCATGAAATCTAAACCTTAGTCAAATAATAGGGGTCGGCTATACAAATCCCATTCCACCATTCCACTCTATTAAAGATATTGTTGTGGTATGCCTGAATTAGAGTTGGGATTATTTCCCACCCCATGGAAAGCTCAAATCTCACGTGTTTCACATTTGCATGTGTGTTGGTGTGGATATGGGTGGCAATAGGATGGGCTGAGATAGGGCCCAGTCGTAATAGGATTGAAAAGAGTTTAGATGCGACAAAAGAGTCAAGTGAAGAAGGCATTGAAATTGTAAGTGCTATAGTTTATATCCCTGTCGGTTGTCAAATTTATGTTGACAAAATCACTGTTATATAACTTGTATAAGTGAAGCTCTCTCTAAAGATCAACACTCATAAACAAGCAAAGCTCACAACAAGCAAAGATTACAAGTACAAAGATCAACCTTGACTTCAAGTATTGACTCAAGCATGCAAGACTTCAAGAAGAGTACAAGGCAGTTCGTATAGAACTCAAGACACTTTCAAGGTTGAGCTACATCAAGACTTCAAGGCTTAAACTTCAAGGTCACTTGTTCCTAATGTTTTCAATGTCCTTACTTCTTGATTGGGGTTTGAATGACCATAGGTTGACCTTAGAAGTAGGTCATTTTGGATACATAAGTCATATGTATATGACACTTGTGTTTGGGCAATTCGGGGACTTGTCCTAGGCTTTCTTCGACTAGTCTTAGCTTTGCTTCGACCAGTCCAAGAAATTCCTCGATCGGTCGTAAGTTTGTTACAAAATTCGTATAAATTCTGTTAGGCTTCGACCAGTCGAAGGAGGTCTTCGACCAATCGAAGGAACAGTGTCGACTGCTTCTACGATCAGTCGTAAATCTTTGATTCAAAGTCTAGCGATAATTTATAAGGTCTTCGACCAGTCGAATGAGACCTTCGACCAGTCGAAGGTGACCTACGACCAGTCGAAGGAGGCCTTCGACCAGTCGTAGAACGGTCAAAGCTTATTGCGCCTGATTTTTTTCAAATCTGTTATTTCTTCGACTAGTCGAAGAGCTCCTTAGACCAATCGAAGATGCGATCTGCTTACCATAAATAGAGCACGAAACTCAGAAGAATTCAAGTAATTTAATTAATGCATTCAAGCCTATCTTCGTCAAACTTCTGAGAGATAATTTTGTGCTCCATCTAAGCTAAGTGTGCTTATTTTATACTCTCTTTCTTTAGCTTTATTTAATTGATTTTGTTTCTGCTATTCCAATCTAATTTGATAAGAGGAATTGTTATTCCTGTTCTTTGGAATCAAAATCAATTAAGATAAGCTCTAGTTGGTCTAATTTAAAATATATTAGAACTAGAACCATTGTAATTGAGTACTGGATATTGAACTTGAACATTCAATCATTTACTCTGATTTGGTTCTACCGGGTTGCTACAACGAAGGAGTTAATCAGGTATTTTACATTTAATTGTAAATTCCTGTCTGTTTTGGTTTCTTTCAAGATTTGCCATAAAAATCTTGTTGTATTGGTTATCTGAGGAGAGCTAGAAAAACTCAGAAGTGGGGTTTTTTTATTGTGTAAGCCCACAGACAAAGACACAATTGTAAAGGTTTTGGGTGAACCTGTGAAAACCTATTTTTTGTGAGTGAACGCTAATATCCCCAGTGTGAGGATATTAGGAGTGGAGTAGCATTCTGTGTGGCTGTTGTTTAACAGTTGGTGAACACACAGGCGAACCACTATAATCCCTTGTGTTGTGGTTGAATGATTTACATTTATAATCTTTAATATTCATTTGTGGGATGTATGTGTGGTGGTGAATGTTGTAATCATTTAATTCAAGCATTGTGGGAATTTTGTAATAATTTAGAATTTACTTTCTGCTATTCCTTTATCTGCTTAAATTTAAATTTTCTTTAAAGTTGTTCCAGCAAGGTTGCCCTGCCATTTTTATGGTGTATGGCTGTTCCTAGAACAATACATTTGTAATTACACTTTGTTTCAATTTGTGCTTAATTTTATATTCCTCTTTGGTTTGAGATTTGATACAAAGATCGTTCTAGAAATAAGGTTGTCCTACCATAAACTCTGGTTTTTGGTGAAAGGTTGTCCTTAGAATAACATTTGTATCAATCCCTCAAGATCAGAATTTTGAGGTTGTTTTACTTTCCTGCATTGTGCTTTATTTTGGCTATCATATTGTTTTTAATTCCGCTGTTATAACATTTATTTGGCATAGTCCTATTCACCCCCCCCCCCTCTAGGACATATAGCTAGGCCTTTTCAAGTGGTATCAGAGCCTAATAGCTCGTTCTTATTGTTATTTATTTGGATTTATTTCCTGAGCTAACGATCCAAGCTATTTAAAAAGATGTCAAATTTTGATAGCCTTTCAGTCACGAGGCCTCCACCATTTGATGGCTCCAACTATGCTTATTGGAAAGCCAGAATGAGAATCTTCCTAAAATCAATGGATGAGAGTGTGTGGCGAGCCACAGTAACTGAATGGAAAACTCCTACCATTGAAGTAACTGAATCCGACGGTTCAAAAACTATGTCTGTACCTGCTTATTATTTATGGACCACTCTTCAAAAAAGTGAGTATAGTGCCAATGCTAAAGCACTAAATGCAATTACTTGCGCACTATCACCTGATGAGTTCAAAAGAATCATATCATGTGATACTGCGAAACAAGCCTGGGATATACTAGAAATGACACACGAGGGTACATCAATTGTAAAAAAGTCTAAAGTCCAACTCCTTACAACCTCGCTTATATGTAGTTTCTCTACTCCGTGTTCCCGATTGTACTAAGTCCTTAAGAAGGAAATTCTAAGGGATGTATTGATTGTACCTAACATTGAATCCAAGGGATATATAGGTTTTCTCTAATCGTGAATAGTTTCTACGTCAAACAAGCTCCCTAAGAGTTACTAAGGAAGCCTAAAGTATTAAGGGGATTCAACAACGGAACGGGGTCTCGCTCCAACCTATTCAAGCCAACTAACTACGTCTATCACTCAATTATCTTAACATTGTTAGTCGTTTACATTTCTTAGTCCAATCAGCAGCCTAGGCTCAACTTATGAGCAACGATAATCCACTAGTTGTAATCTAAAGTCTATGCTTACACACCAGATGATTTTATACCCTTTCTAAATAAAGATATTATTTTATCGCATAGGGTCAAAGTTGTCTAATTGGAATTGGGTTGCCGGAACTCGAATTTAACTACGCACGAGCATTTCACATATGTTCATACTAGCTAAGAAGATCCTAAGGGTCACATTATAAATTTGTTGGGTTTCCTATATGGTCAGGTCTGTCGAAATCCAGGAGCTCTTGGTCCAAAACTCTTGGTCCAAAACTCTAAGAGTCTATTTGTCAAACAACCATTTACTCTAAAAGCTTAAGCTATCAGAGTGTGGTGGGTTAATGTGTATCAAGGGACTTTATCACTGCATCACTACTTGGCCAATGGTCTTAAGTTGTATTAAAATGGGACTGTATTGCTAATCCCACTTCAGGATTGGGAATGGCATATTTGGTAGGAGGGTGGGCGGGGATTAAAATTACTTTATAGGCTTTGAAAAATGAGGATTGTGTTGGAAAGTGTGAGATGGGATTTCCATATCCCACGAAGAGGAATTTCTAAGTGTAATTTGAAAGAAAATTCCGGGATTTACGTTTAACTGCCTACACTCCAACTATGGTATAGGAAAACATGGGATGCACCCAATTCCCATGAGATCGAGAAAATGGCCATAACCAATTCGAATAGGGCCATGGAAAGTGAATAAAAAGTGAAGGGGAGAGAAAGTAAGGGTTGGAGGTTTGTTCCTCCATGAGTTTGAGCCTCAACAAAGATTTTAAAGGCCCCAACGGGCAGGGATTGAAGGAGGAAAATGAGTAGATGGGATGGGTTGAGAGCTTACCCGAATTTGAGCTCCAAATAAGGCATGTAAGTGCTCAAATGAAAGAGAATGGAGAGGGTAGGGGGTAGGTTATGTTGTAATCGTTGGAGGAAGATGTATGGTTGGATATGAAACAACGAAATGGGCGATTGGAGTGGAGGTTTGAGAGAGAAAAATCAGAAATGGAGGTTTGGGCGTTTGGAAGGGGTGATGTGAGAGAGAGGGGAGCTCCAGCCCCCAAAATCCTAAACCTTAGGCCAAACCACGCATGCCACGTGGTAGGGGAGGTCGGGCTGACCAACCCCAGCCCTGGCCCCACACCAGATGGCCCACCGGACCTCGGTCCGCCGCCGGAACCGCGGCTCCACCGCGGTCCGCCTTAGCCGGAACCGCGCCGCCGCGGTGGGGCCCTGTTCAGCATGCTACCAGGGTGTCAGAAATACCCTGGTTCGACCCTTGGTCCTATCAGATTTAAGTGGGGAGACCCCCGACTCCAATTTGCTCCATTTCGGGTATTTTCGGGACAATCAGACATATCTTGCAATCCGGAATGAGTTATCTGACGTAAAATATATGAATTTGGGGTAGAACGAGCTAATGAAGCCAACCAACCCCGCTATGACGGGTTGCGCAACCCGAAATTGCGAAAAAAGCCTCTGATTGACAGTCATTTCCCCGTTTTAATTTCGTTTTACTAAAATAGTAATTTTTAGTTTAATTACTCTTCATCCATTGGGCTTTAGGAGTTGCGCTCATCGCGTAAAGAGCTTAGAATAATTAGGAGAATGGTTTGGTGAAGCCAAATAGGACACTTATTATTCTTGGTGAAAACTTACAAGACCTTGGTAGACATCACCACCTTATGGTAAGTCGCGAATTCTAGGAGTTTTAGTTGTAGTTTGTTTCTGATTTCTTTACCATTGCTTGGTATTCCTATTTAAAGGGTTGTGAACTTAATTTTTTTGTAGTCATTTATTAATCAATTCGAATTAATTAGAATTTATTCCTACTTTCTGCTTTTCTTTTCTCGTGGATTTGGGAAGTCTCTGCGAGGAGTCCAGAGAAGTTCCGAGGATTCGGAGTAGTTATCCTCATCACGCCTATCCTATATTCTACCGATTGTCAACGGTTGGGGTGAGGTGGATTGTAATCTAGAATTATCTATAGACGGCCTAGGAACATTTTAAGGTCGACCCGTGCGACCAAGGGTTAATACGGACTCGATTTCGGCGTTTGTTTTCAGCGAACTTCGCCAATTGGTGAAGTCGGGATACCCATGACTGTTTCTACATTCTGTCGCTCCCTCCTAAGTCAGAGTGCGTCAGAGTGCGTCGTGTGACCATAACCCAGGTCCGGTTTAATCCAAATCATGCTCTGATACCAACTTGTAACACCCTGAAAATCGGGGGTCGAGCATAAACTCAACTCCCGAGTTCCAGAACATCACTTATGCAACAAAATGAATGATGATTGAATGTTGACTGTATTCGTGCATTGAACATGAGTGAGATTAAGCCAAAACAGCATATCATACTCCAGAGACAGTTAAATTGCAAGCGGAAGACGATGATAGATAGATAAAATATATAAACTGTGATGAGTCTCCATAGTGTGATAACATTACTAGGTTAAATAATTACAAGTACAGTTCTAAAATATACCAAATGTGTAAGTGTAATATCTTCTATCCCAAGTACCATAGCCCGTCAATGCGGTACCGGGTCTTGAGAGACCCGTCAGAGAGTTACATGATAGGAGAACTCCTCCTCATCACCATAGAAGTAGTCCGGCTCTGCTTCATAAGCATCGCCATCATCTGAAATTCAACAAATCTGGTTGGTGTGTACAACACAGTCCCGTAACGTGGGAATGAGTGATCAACTCAGTGGAACAGTAAAGCATAGGTTAACATGTTATCAATTCAATCAAGCAATAATGATAAAGCAGTACAAATCAAACAATTCTAATTACTCTTATTAAGTGCGAGAATGCTGTATGCCCTTGCCAAACCACCCTCATGCGATATCATCTTACGTTCGTGAATGCTTAACTCCCCCAGTGCGCCACATCTACTAAGCACATGCGGTGCGATGATGATCATGATTACCAAGTTATTATTAGTCCATTTCAAACAGCAGTATTGGAAAACTAAGGTACCTCCCTTGTATCATTCCCAAACATGATCCATTCTAGGGTCGTCAGTCCTAGTTAATCTCATACGATATTATGGTTTGAGAGGCGTAGCGAAGGCATCACAAAGGGCTCGTCACCCGTCAGCACGGATACAGATCTCACCGTATGCGGCTCAATTGCTGACCATCAGCTCGAGTACAGGTCTCACCGTACTCGGCTCAATCACTAGCCGTCAGCTCGAATACAGGTCTCACCGTACTCGGCTTAACTCATACTCTAGTTGCTGTGAAAGACTCGTCGCCAATCACAGACCTTGGAGTATACTCGAAGATACTACGGAGGACTCGTCGCCCGTCAGCACGAGCAAAGGTCTCACCGTACTCGGCTCTCGCCGTAAGTATCGACAGCTCGAATATAGTATCCCATACCACCATAATCGGCTCACGAGTCTGGTTGCTCACTGGTCACTACGGGGAGGCACGTGGCCCCAGCGTAGGCCGACAGCTCGACCACGGTGTCCCATACCACCATATCCGGCTCATGAGTCTTAGCGGATCGAGGTACCATGGTTAAAAGGGATTTCACTGGTAAGTTTGGTACCCTAGGTTCAGGCAGTAGCGACCAAACATGGTGAACATAAATAAGACAGATCGGGTTACTTGACGAGCTCGGCTAGCTCGAGCGCACAACAAGTTGAACGACATGAAGTGCATAAGCACTTCGCGTGGCCAACCACTATCGCCAACCGAAGTACGACTCGGGTTCGTCGAACACATCTCACGTGGCAAATAATCGCAGCCACGAATTCAATTCTGGTACCGATTGTCTGGACTATAATCATAGCCCCAAACATGATAACTTGCAGATAGATAAAGCAGTAATGGATCAAGATTTCACTCATAGTATGGTATTATCCGTTTAGGGCTGCCAGGGCTGTTGCACGCACTCGTTGCTCTGCTCCCCCATCACCCATGACGGATCATACAACGTAAATATAAAATTAAACATGTGCATTACATAGTTATAATCATAAAGCAGTTGAGCATGTTATGAATCACAACACAAGCATGAGTTTATACATGTTCAATTCCTAATCACACAACAATCCAAGGAGATCATACACATAGTTAAAAGAGGTTGAGAATCATATCTCAACACCCTTATACATTACAATTTGCTAACTACTACTCATTCAGATATTTCCAAAAAAAAACACTTAAACAAACATACATCAACATACATGACATATGTCGATCACATAGGCATTAGGCCAAATCCTTTCCCTAGGGAGTTGCCCCAATCATAACACGCGTACACCCACGACGGATAGTCATTTCCACAAACACTTGGGCCACACATTTTAGCATATATGGTGTCTATTGGCCGTGGCGTGATTTAGGGCAAATCCTTTCGTCAAAAGGGTATCGCCAATACAACAATCATGAATCCATGACAATTAGTCATGGCGAGCACGAATGAGGATTCTATACTCATTCAGTCATTTTCACAAACACTTAGAATACACTAATATAACATACATGGTGTATGTTAGCAAAACATGTATTAGGGCTATCCTTTAGCCAAGTGAGTATTTTACCCATGTATAATATATTACTACAGCAAATAATCATGATAAATTAATCTCCCAATATTTATACGTATACAGTATTTTCTAGAATACGCATTTTTAACATACATAGTGTATACAAGCAAACATGTATTACGGCGGCAATTCCCTTCACCAAGCAAATGTTTTATACGCACATAATATATTTATACGACAATTAATCATGACAAACACATCACTAAAATATACATGTATACGGTACTTCTTACAATACCGTATTTCTACATACATAGTGTGTATTAGTAAAACATGTATTTAGGCGAATCCTTTCGCCAAATAAGTATTTTATCCATACGTCATATATCCATACGACAATTAAACATGTCAAACACATTTTCAAAAAAAATACGTATACGGTATTTTATACGAATACCTAGAGTATGTGAAATTCCAGATTCTACAATTCTAATCGAAACAAAAAACGGAAAGCACTTTGTACATGTGCAATTGCATGCAGATCATGAATCTACCATTATCTGACATTGAAAGCGTTGAAAACCATAACCTATACACCTAAAGTCCGCACCTTGTGTCGTAGAATAAACTTGAGTCGATAGGTTCGCTAAGGTTCCGTATACGGGAGTTTGTGAGCCTAAAGAACGAAAGCAGTTAGTTATTTCATAACCTACAACCTATACAACCCTAAAACAGATTAGGGTTAGGGTTTCTTACCTAGAAACGACGCCAGGAATCAAGGAAAGCGATGAGAATCGGGCGGTGGAGCCCGAATAGCGAGGAATGAGCGGGAGTTCCTCCCACATCTCCCTCACTTTCTCTCTCTTTTCTCTCTCTCAAATCCAAATTCGTATGGCTGAAATGGGAGAGGGTTTAAGGTCCTTTTATAGCCTCAAACCTTCCCAAAATAGACTCAGGTTCAAGGGTTACTGCTATTATAAGCATTTTGGCGATGTTCCAGCTCAAAAGAGTGTTTCTGGTGGCCCCCCTTGAGCCAAACGTCAGACTTAAGCCCACCACACATGGATCTATGTGGGATTACGTTTTCGACTCGATCGGATTCCCAGATCGCACGTGGTGGACCACTTTTAGTTCAACGGTCAGTGGGCCACGATCCGAAATTCCAAGCACATGTAAATGTTCCTGAAATTTTTCTTAATCCGAGGGTGTAATTTAGTCTGATTCTGACGGTCTGGTTGCTTAATACTGATGCGCAAGCGAATGGTGCCAGATCACTATTCCAGATATTTATTTTGTAAAGGGAATAGTGTTTTTCACACACTCTCGCTCCGGACTCAAGCGAACAGCCGTGGGACATCGGCTGGATTTGATTTCCGAGATGGTTGTCAAGCCCAGCGAGGCGGTCCTAAGTCCTTAACTTCGTATTGTTCGGACTCCCGATGTGCGGTCCAGATCAGATACGGAGTTTTGAGATGCTCCCGAGAGCAGCCGGGTAATGAGTTTGATCCTAGATTTTTGGGTAACCTAGCGTCAATGATTCTACAAGTTTTGGGTCCTGCAGATCGTATTTAAAGCGATTCAAACGGATTTCGTAGCTAATCTAGTTTAGCACTTAGTCACTTTGTCTCATTTCTAAAGGATTTAGTCTATAAGATTTATATCGAGGTGGTACTTAGTCATTTGTAGTTTGTATCTGAAGTGATCCAAGTTATACTACTTAGCTAGTTTAAGATAGTGTCTAGGGCGAAAGTGCTTTGAAAAATTGAAAGAACAAGGTAGTGAAGGGTGGGATTTGTGAAGGAAATGGGTTAAGGAGCGATTTTAGACCGTGGGATTCAGTTCTGACAAGTTAATAAGGTGTTAGGATCGACCATCGCCTAAGGACGTCTAATCCCAGGTTGGGAAAAATTCGGGATGTTACAATCTACCCCCCTTAAAATAAAATTTCGTCCCCGAAATTGGCTAATGGTAATAAGGGAAGATTTCTATTATTTCATTTGCCTAAGACTTATTAATTCCAAGTTTCTACGCGTGGTAGGGTATATACCAGCTGGTTCATTTTAGTCTACCCCCCTTAAAACTTAATTCTTTATCCATTTCTTATACCCTGATGGTTTGCTACCATTTATTTCTTTACCTATTTGGAGTCTCGACGACAATTCCCACAATTTAGAGTAAGATAGTTGTTTTCATTGTTTGACCAACACGGACGGAGAGACGGTAATAGTGGGCTCGATCCCGATACATCGATCATCTACCGGGCCAGGGTAGGAAGCTCATCGTATCCCTTCCGAATCCTGGTGGATCCTGGTCGTCCGCTCGTCAGCAGAGTGTCCATCGGTAGTCACCCAGGATTGGGAATTGAGTCAAGCCGCGAAAACTTCGCAGTTGTAGATGTCAGTAACTCCGTAGTCCGATCACTCTCTAAGAGTAGGGAATGTCCATCATTGAAAGGCTCAATTTGTTTATTCTAAGGTTGCCCTTTAGGTCTTAGTCTAAGGGAGTCCTCGATATTATCTATGTCCAAGGAAAGGGCGAATCAAATCTTACTAGATCATCCTAAAACATTTTCTCGTGGTAGAACTTACTAGGGCTTCTATAATGTTCGTATTTATCGAGCACCGTTTCGATCCTAGGCCAGTGGGGTAGGGTTCACCACGTTTCCGTTGCGCCACCCAGGTCAAAGAGATGTATTAGGTGACCTAACTAGAGCGGGTTCATCATGTTCTACCTCCCTTAAAATTTATTTTCGCCCTCAAGGCTCAAGAGCTATGTCCTGATCCGTATGTCGGAACAAGGTGTAATTTATAACCTATCTTTGACATGAAACGGGAAATACATTAGTCTGCCTTTCATCGACGATGTGTACTATAGCATTGATACCTATGGGTATCGAGGAGCTAAAAATGACGGGTAATGTGGTTGATGTCAGGGGCAGGTGTGAGTTTGAGGCAAGATGCCTAATCCTACCAAGGGGTTTTATCACGGCCCAGACTTATCCTGTTTAATCATGTCTAGTTTAATAGGCATGCTATCTTTCTACGGTCATAAACATAATATGTATGTCACATGGCATGCGACTTGGGACCTAATTCCTAACTATTTGTTGCCCATTTGGGTAATTCCTTGGGCCTAAAAGACAAAGTCTCTATTGGCTATATGTTCTTAACACTTCTTGAAGACGAAGTTATAAACTTTTAGTTGTAAGTGGTCAGGCCAACATGGAAGGAATGTTGTGTAGTGGGTCTGAGTCGGATACATGGACCTCCTGCCTAGCTTAAACAGAAAGTTGCCATATCATTCCTTAATCCTAGTCGATCCCGACCTTCTGCTTGATCAGAGCATAGTGTTCATTGGTCACTACCAGGATTGAGGATTCGATTCAAACCGCGAATACCTCGCTTATATGTAGTTTCTCTACTCCGTGTTCCCGATTGTACTAAGTCCTTGAGAAGGAAATTCTAAGGGATGTATTGATTGTACCTAACATTGAATCCAAGGGATATATAGGTTTTCTCTAATCGTGAATAGTTTCTACGTCAAACAAGCTCCCTAAGAGTTACTAAGGAAGCCTAAAGTATTAAGGGGATTCAACAATAACGGGCAGGGTCTCGCTCTAACCTATTCAAGCCAACTAACTACGTCTATCACTCAATTATCTTAACATTGTTAGTCGTTTACATTTCTTAGTCCAATCAGCAGCCTAGGCTCAACTTATGAGCAACGATAATCCACTAGTTGTAATTTAAAGTCTATGCTTATACACCAGATGATTTTATACCCTTTCTAAATAAAGAAATTATTTTATCGCCTAGGGTCAAAGTTGTCTGATTGGAATTGGGTTGCCGAAACTCGAATTTAACTACGCACGAGCATTTCACATATGTTCATACTAGCTAAGAAGATCCTAAGGGTCACATTATAAATTTGTTGGGTTTCCTATATGGTCAGGTCTGTCGAAATCCAGGAGCTCTTGGTTCAAAACTCTAAGAGTCTATTTGTCAAACAACCATTTACTCTAAAAGCTTAAGCTATTAGAGTGTGGTGGGTTAATGTGTATCAAGGGACTTTATCACTGCATCACTACTTGGCCAATAGTCTTAAGTTGTATTAAAATGGGACTGTATTGCTAATCCCACTTCAGGATTGGGAATGGCATATTTGGTAGGAGGGTGGGCGGGGATTAAAATTACTTTATAGGCTTTGGAAAATGAGGATTGTGTTGGAAAGTGTGAGATGGGATTTCCATATCCCACGATGAGGAATTTCTAAGTGTAATTTGAAAGAAAATTCCAGGATTTACGTTTAACTGCCTACACTCTAACTATGGTATTGGAAAACATGGGATGCACCCAAATCCCATGAGATCGAGAAAATGGCCGTAACCAATTCGAATAGGGCCATGGAAAGTGAATGAAAAGTGAAGGGGAGAGAAAGTAAGGGTTGGAGGTTTGTTCCTCCATGAGTTTGAGCCTCAACAAAGATTTTAAAGGCCCTAACGGGCAGGGATTGAAGGAGGAAAATGAGTAGATGGGATGGGTTGAAAGCTTACCCGAATTTAAGCTCCAAATGAGGCATGTACGTGCTCAAATGAAAGAGAATGGAGAGGGTAGGGGGTAGGTTATGTTGTAATCGTTGGAGGAGGATGTATGGTTGGACATGAAACAACGAAATGGGCGATTGGAGTGGAGGTTTGAGAGAGAAAAATCAGAAATGGAGGTTTGGGCGTTTGGAAGGGGTGATGTGAGAGAGAGGGGAGCTCCAGCCCCCAAAATCCTAAACCTTAGGCCAAACCACGCGTGCCGTGTGATAGGGGAGGTCGGGCCGACCAACCCCAGCCCTGGCCCCACACCAGATGGCCCACCGGACCACGGTCCGCCGCCGGAACCGCGGCTCCACCGCGGTCCGCCTTGGCCGGAACCGGGCCGCCGCGGTGGGGCCCTGTTCAGCATGCTCCCAGGGTGTCAGAAATACCCTGGTTCGACCCTGGGTCCCATCAGATTTAAGTGGGGAGACCCCCGACTCCAATTTGCTTCATTTCGGGTATTTTCGGGACAATTAGACATATCTTGCAATCCGGAATGAGTTATCTGACGTAAAATATATGAATTTGGGGTAGAACGAGCTAATGAAGCCAACCAACCCTGCTATGCCGGGTTGCGCAACCCGGAATTGTGAAAAAAGCCTCCGATTGACAGTCATTTCCCCGTTTTAATTTCGTTTTACTAAAATAGTAATTTTTAGTTTAATTACTCTTCATCCATTGGGCTTTAGGAGTTGCGCTCATCGCGTAAAGAGCTTAGAATAATTAGGAGAATGGTTTGGTGAAGCCAAATAGGACACTTATTATTCTTGGCTGAAAACTTTGCGCACTGGTAGACATCACCACCTTATGGTAAGTCGCGAATTCTAGGAGTTTTAGTTGTAGTTTGTTTCTGATTTCTTTACCATTGCTTGGTATTCCTATTTAAAGGGTTGTGAACTTAATTTTTTTGTAGTCATTTATTAATCAATTCGAATTAATTAGAATTTATTCCTACTTTCTGCTTTTCTTTTCTCGTGGATTTGGGAAGTCTCTGCGAGGAGTCCAGAGAAGTTCCGAGGATTCGGAGTAGTTATCCTCATCACGCCTATCCTATATTCTACCGATTGTCAACGGTTGGGGTGAGGTGGATTGTAATCTAGAATTATCTATAGACGGCCTAGGAACATTTTAAGGTCGACCCGTGCGACCAAGGGTTAATACGGACTCGATTTCGGCGTTTGTTTTCAGCGAACTTCGCCAATTGGTGAAGTCGGGATACCCATGACTGTTTCTACATTCCATCGCTCCCTCCTAAGTCAGAGTGCGTCAGAGTGCGTCGTGTGACCATAACCCAGGTTCGGTTTAATCCAAATCATGCTCTGATACCAACTTGTAACACCCTGAAAATCGGGGGTCGAGCATAAACTCAACTCCCGAGTTCCAGAACATCACTTATGCAACAAAATGAATGATGATTGAATGTTGACTGTATTCGTGCATTGAACATGAGTGAGATTAAGCCAAAACAGCATATCATACTCCAGAGACAGTTAAATTGCAAGCGGAAGACGATGATAGATAGATAAAATATATAAAGCGTGATGAGTCTCGAGTGTGATAACATTACTAGGTTAAATAATTACAAGTACGGCTTCTAAAATATACCAAATGTGTAAGTGTAATATCTTCTATCCCAAGTACCATAGCCCGTCAATGCAATACCAGTGTCTTCGAGAGACCCGTCGAGAGAGTTACATGATAGGAGAACTCCTCCTCATCACCATAGAAGTAGTCCGGCTCTGCTTCATAAGCATCGCCATCATCTGAAATTCAACAAATCTGGTTGGTGTGTACAACACAGTCCCGTAACGTGGGAATGAGTGATCAACTCAGTGGAACAGTAAAGCATAGGTTAACATGTTATCAATTCAATCAAGCAATAATGATAAAGCAGTACAAATCAAACAATTCTAATTACTCTTATTAAGTGCGAGAATGCTGTATGCCCTTGCCAAACCACCCTCATGCGATATCATCTTACGTTCGTGAATGCTTAACTCCCTCAGTGCGCCACATCTACTAAGCACATGCGGTGCGATGATGATCATGATTACCAAGTTATTATTAGTCCATTTCAAACAGCAGTATTGGAAAACTAAGGTACCTCCCTTGTATCATTCCCAAACATGATCCATTCTAGGGTCGTCAGTCCTAGTTAATCTCATACGATATTATGGTTTGAGAGGCGTAGCGAAGGCATCACAAAGGGCTCGTCACCGTCAAGACGGATACGAGATCTCACCGTATGCGGCTCAATTGCTGACCATCAGCTCGAGTACAGGTCTCACCGTACTCGGCTCAATCACTAGCCGTCAGCTCGAATACAGGTCTCACCGTACTCGCTTAACTCATACTCTAGTTCTTTGTGAAAGACTCGTCGCCAATCACGGACCTTGGAGTATACTCGAAGATACTACGGAGGACTCGTCGCCCGTCAGCACGAGCAAAGGTCTCACCGTACTCGGCTCTCGCCGTAAGTATCGACAGCTCGAATATAGTATCCCATACCACCATAATCGGCTCACGAGTCTGGTTGCTCACTTGGTCACTACGGGAGGCACGTGGCCCGGCGAGGCCGACGGCTCGACCACGGTGTCCCATACCACCATATCCGGCTCATGAGTCTTAGCGGATCGAGGTACCATGGTTAAAAGGGATTTCCTTTGGTAAGTTTGGTACCCTAGGTTCAAAGCGTGTGACCAAACATGGTGAACATAAATAAGACAGATCGGGTTACTTGACGAGCTCGGCTAGCTCGAGCGCACAACAAGTTGAACGACATGAAGTGCATAAGCACTTCGCGTGGCCAACCACTATCGCCAACCGAAGTACGACTCGGGTTCGTCGAACACATCTCACGTGGCAAATAATCGCAGACCACGAATTCATTCTGTACCGATTGTCTGGACTATAATCATAGCCCCAAACATGATAACTTGCGATAGATAAAGCAAGAATGGATCAAGATTTCACTCATACAATCAAGGTATGGTATTATCCGTTTAAGGGTCTGCTGGTAATTACATTGACACTGTTCGCTCGCTCCCCATCACCCATGACGGATCATACAACGTAAATATAAAATTAAACATATGCATTACATAGTTATAATCATAAAGCAGTTGAGCATGTTATGAATCACAACACAAGCATGAGTTTATACATGTTCAATTCCTAATCACACAACAATCCAAGGAGATCATACACATAGTTAAAAGAGGTTGAGAATCATATCTCAACACCCTTATACATTACAATTTGCTAACTACTACTCATTCAGATATTTCCAAAAAAAAACACTTAAACAAACATACATCAACATACATGACATATGTCGATCACATAGGCATTAGGCCAAATCCTTTCCCTAGGGAGTTGCCCCAATCATAACACGCGTACACCCACGACGGATAGTCATTTCCACAAACACTTGGGCCACACATTTTAGCATATATGGTGTCTATTGGCCGTGGCGTGATTTAGGCAAATCCTTTCGTCAAAAAGGGTATCGCCAATACAACAATCATGAATCCATGACAATTAGTCATGGCGAGCACGAATGAGGATTCTATACTCATTCAGTCATTTTCACAAACACTTAGAATACACTAATATAACATACATGGTGTATGTTAGCAAAACATGTATTAGGGCTATCCTTTAGTCAAGTGAGTATTTTACCCATGTATAATATATTACTACAGCAAATAATCATGATAAATTAATCTCCCAATATTTATACGTATACGTATTTTCTAGAATACGCATTTTTAACATACATAGTGTATACAAGCAAACATGTATTACGGTGCGATTCCTTCACCAAGCAAATGTTTTATACGCACATAATATATTTATACGACAATTAATCATGACAAACACATCACTAAAATATACATGTATACGGTACTTCTTACAATCCACAGTATTTCTACATACATAGTGTGTATTAGTAAAACATGTATTTAGGCGAATCCTTTCGCCAAATAAGTATTTTATCCATACGTCATATATCCATACGACAATTAAACATGTCAAACACATTTTCCAAAAAAAAATACGTATACGGTATTTTATACGAATACCTAGAGTATGTGAAATTCAGATTCTACAATTCTAATCGAAACAAAAAACGGAAAGCACTTTGTACATGTACATGTGCATTGCATGCAGATCATGAATCTACCATTATACGACATTGAAAGCGTTGAAAACCATAACCTATACACCTAAAGTCCGCACCTTGTGTCGTAGAATCGTAAACTGAGTCGATAGGTTCGCTAAGGTTCCGTATACGGGAGTTTGATGACCTAAAGAACGAAACAAAGTTAGCTATTTCATAACCTACAACCTATACAACCCTAAAACAGATTAGGGTTAGGGTTTCTTACCTAGAAACGACGCCAGGAATCAAGGAAAGCGATGAGAATCAGGCGGTGGAGCCCGAATAGCGGCAGGGAACAGCAGCAGGGAGTTCCTCCCACATCTCCCTCACTTTCTCTCTCTTTTCTCTCTCTCAAATCCAAATTCGTATGGCTGAAATGGGAGAGGGTTTAAGGTCCTTTTATAGCCTCAAACCTTCCCAAAATAGACTCAGGTTCAAGGGTTACTGCTATTATAAGCATTTTGGCGATGTTCCAGCTCAAAAGAGTGTTTCTGGTGGCCCCCCTTGAGCCAAACGTCAGACTTAAGCCCACCACACATGGATCTATGTGGGATTACGTTTTCGACTCGATCGGATTCCCAGATCGCACGTGGTGGACCACTTTTAGTTCAACGGTCAGTGGGCCACGATCCGAAATTCCAAGCACATGTAAATGTTCCTGAAATTTTTCTTAATCCGAGGGTGTAATTTAGTCGATTCGCCCGGTGCTGGTTGCTTATAATCGATGATGCAAGCGAATGGTGACAGATTACTTATTCCGGATATTTATTTTGTAAAGGGAATAGTGTTTTTCACACACTCTCGCTCCGGACTCAAGCGAACGGTAGTGGGACATCGGTGCCGGATTTGATTTCCGAGATGGTTGTCAAGCCTGCAACGAGGCGGTCCTAAGTCCTTAACTCGTATTGTATTGTTCGGACTCCGATGTGCGGTCCGGATCGATACGGAGTTTTGAGATGCTCAGAGCAAAGCGTAGGGTAATGAGTTTGATCCTAGATTTTTGGGTAACCTAGCGTCAATGATTCTACAAGTTTTGGGTCCTGCAGATCGTATTTAAAGCGATTCAAACGGATTTCGTAGCTAATCTAGTTTAGCACTTAGTCACTTTGTCTCATTTCTAAAGGATTTAGTCCTATAAGATTTCTGTCTGAGGTGGTACTTAGTCATTTGTAGTTTGTATCTGAAGTGATCCAAGTTATACTACTTAGCTAGTTTAAGATAGTGTCTAGGGCGAAAGTGCTTTGAAAAATTGAAAGAACAAGGTAGTGAAGGGTGGGATTTGTGAAGGAAATGGGTTAAGGAGCGATTTTAGACCGTGGGATTCAGTTCTGACAAGTTAATAAGGTGTTAGGATCGACCATCGCCTAAGGACGTCTAATCCCAGGTTGGGAAAAATTCGGGATGTTACAATCTACCCCCCTTAAAATAAAATTTCGTCCCCGAAATTGGCTAATGGTAATAAGGGAAGATTTCTATTATTTCATTTGCCTAAGACTTATTAATTTCAAGTTTCTACGCGTGGTAGGGTATATACCAGCTGGTTCATTTTAGTCTACCCCCCTTAAAACTTAATTCTTTATCCATTTCTTATACCCTGATGGTTTGCTACCATTTATTTCTTTACCTATTTGGAGTCTCGACGACAATTCCCACAATTTAGAGTAAGATAGTTGTTTTCATTGTTTGACCAACACGGAGAGACGGTAATAGTGGGCTCGATCCCGATACATCGATCATCTACCGGGCCAGGGTAGGAAGCTCATCGTATCCCTTCCGAATCCTGGTGGATCCTGGTCGTCCGCTCGTCAGCAGAGTGTCCATCGGTAGTCACCCAGGATTGGGAATTGAGTCAAGCCGCGAAAACTTCGCAGTTGTAGATGTCAGTAACTCCGTAGTCCGATCACTCTCTAAGAGTAGGGAATGTCCATCATTGAAAGGCTCAATTTGTTTATTCTAAGGTTGCCCTTTAGGTCTTAGTCTAAGGGAGTCCTCGATATTATCTATGTCTAAGGAAAGGGCGAATCAAATCTTACTAGATCATCCTAAAACATTTTCTCGTGGTAGAACTTACTAGGGCTTCTATAATGTTCGTATTTATCGAGCACCGTTTCGATCCTAGGCCAGTGGGGTAGGGTTCACCACGTTTCCGTTGCGCCACCCAGGTCAAAGAGATGTATTAGGTGACCTAACTAGAGCGGGTTCATCATGTTCTACCTCCCTTAAAATTTATTTTCGCCCTCAAGGCTCAAGAGCTATGTCCTGATCCGTATGTCGGAACAAGGTGTAATTTATAACCTATCTTTGACATGAAACGGGAAATACATTAGTCTGCCTTTCATCGACGATGTGTACTATAGCATTGATACCTATGGGTATCGAGGAGCTAAAAATGACGGGTAATGTGGTTGATGTCAGGGGCAGGTGTGAGTTTGAGGCAAGATGCCTAATCCTACCAAGGGGTTTTATCACGGCCCAGACTTATCCTGTTTAATCATGTCTAGTTTAATAGGCATGCTATCTTTCTACGGTCATAAACATAATATGTATGTCACATGGCATGCGACTTGGGACCTAATTCCTAACTATTTGTTGCCCATTTGGGTAATTCCTTGGGCCTAAAAGACAAAGTCTCTATTGGCTATATGTTCTTAACACTTCTTGAAGACGAAGTTATAAACTTTTAGTTGTAAGTGGTCAGGCCAACATGGAAGGAATGTTGTGTAGTGGGTCTGAGTCGGATACATGGACCTCCTGCCTAGCTTAAACAGAAAGTTGCCATATCATTCCTTAATCCTAGTCGATCCCGACCTTCTGCTTGATCAGAGCATAGTGTTCATTGGTCACTACCAGGATTGAGGATTCGATTCAAACCGCGAATACCTCGCTTATATGTAGTTTCTCTACTCCGTGTTCCCGATTGTACTAAGTCCTTGAGAAGGAAATTCTAAGGGATGTATTGATTGTACCTAACATTGAATCCAAGGGATATATAGGTTTTCTCTAATCGTGAATAGTTTCTACGTCAAACAAGCTCCCTAAGAGTTACTAAGGAAGCCTAAAGTATTAAGGGGATTCAACAACGGAACGGGGTCTCGCTCTAACCTATTCAAGCCAACTAACTACGTCTATCACTCAATTATCTTAACATTGTTAGTCGTTTACATTTCTTAGTCCAATCAGCAGCCTAGGCTCAACTTATGAGCAACGATAATCCACTAGTTGTAATTTAAAGTCTATGCTTATACACCAGATGATTTTATACCCTTTCTAAATAAAGAAATTATTTTATCGCCTAGGGTCAAAGTTGTCTGATTGGAATTGGGTTGCCGAAACTCGAATTTAACTACGCACGAGCATTTCACATATGTTCATACTAGCTAAGAAGATCCTAAGGGTCACATTATAAATTTGTTGGGTTTCCTATATGGTCAGGTCTGTCGAAATCCAGGAGCTCTTGGTTCAAAACTCTAAGAGTCTATTTGTCAAACAACCATTTACTCTAAAAGCTTAAGCTATTAGAGTGTGGTGGGTTAATGTGTATCAAGGGACTTTATCACTGCATCACTACTTGGCCAATAGTCTTAAGTTGTATTAAAATGGGACTGTATTGCTAATCCCACTTCAGGATTGGGAATGGCATATTTGGTAGGAGGGTGGGCGGGGATTAAAATTACTTTATAGGCTTTGGAAAATGAGGATTGTGTTGGAAAGTGTGAGATGGGATTTCCATATCCCACGATGAGGAATTTCTAAGTGTAATTTGAAAGAAAATTCCAGGATTTATGTTTAACTGCCTACACTCTAACTATGGTATTGGAAAACATGGGATGCACCCAAATCCCATGAGATCGAGAAAATGGCCGTAACCAATTCGAATAGGGCCATGGAAAGTGAATGAAAAGTGAATGGGAGAGAAAGTAAGGGTTGGAGGTTTGTTCCTCCATGAGTTTGAGCCTCAACAAAGATTTTAAAGGCCCTAACGGGCAGGGATTGAAGGAGGAAAATGAGTAGATGGGATGGGTTGAAAGCTTACCCGAATTTAAGCTCCAAATGAGGCATGTACGTGCTCAAATGAAAGAGAATGGAGAGGGTAGGGGGTAGGTTATGTTGTAATCGTTGGAGGAGGATGTATGGTTGGACATGAAACAACGAAATGGGCGATTGGAGTGGAGGTTTGAGAGAGAAAAATCGAAATGGAGGTTTGGGCGTTTGGAAGGGTGATGTGAGAGAGAGGGAGCTCCGGCCCCAAAATCCTAAACCTTAGGCCAAACCACGCGTGCCGTGTGATAGGGGAGGTCGGGCCGACCAACCCCAGCCCTGGCCCCACACCAGATGGCCCACCGGACCACGGTCCGCCGCCGGAACCGCGGCTCCACCGCGGTCCGCCTTGGCCGGAACCGGCCGCCGCGGTGGGGCCCTGTTCAGCATGCTCCCAGGGTGTCAGAAATACCCTGGTTCGACCCTGGGTCCCATCAGATTTAAGTGGGGAGACCCCCGACTCCAATTTGCTTCATTTCGGGTATTTTCGGGACAATTAGACATATCTTGCAATCCGGAATGAGTTATCTGACGTAAAATATATGAATTTGGGGTAGAACGAGCTAATGAAGCCAACCAACCCTGCTATGCCGGGTTGCGCAACCCGAAATTATGAAAAAAGCCTCCGATTGACAGTCATTTCCCCGTTTTAATTTCGTTTTACTAAAATAGTAATTTTTAGTTTAATTACTCTTCATCCATTGGGCTTTAGGAGTTGCGCTCATCGCGTAAAGAGCTTAGAATAATTAGGAGAATGGTTTGGTGAAGCCAAATAGGACACTTATTATTCTTGGTGAAAACTTTACAACACTGGTAGACATCACCACCTTATGGTAAGTCGCGAATTCTAGGAGTTTTAGTTGTAGTTTGTTTCTGATTTCTTTACCATTGCTTGGTATTCCTATTTAAAGGGTTGTGAACTCAATTTTTTGTAGTCATTTATTAATCAATTCGAATTAATTAGAATTTATTCCTACTTTCTGCTTTTCTTTTCTCGTGGATTTGGGAAGTCTCTGCGAGGAGTCCAGAGAAGTTCCGAGGATTCGGAGTAGTTATCCTCATCACGCCTATCCTATATTCTACCGATTGTCAACGGTTGGGGTGAGGTGGATTGTAATCTAGAATTATCTATAGACGGCCTAGGAACATTTTAAGGTCGACCCGTGCGACCAAGGGTTAATACGGACTCGATTTCGGCGTTTGTTTTCAGCGAACTTCGCCAATTGGTGAAGTCGGGATACCCATGACTGTTTCTACATTCTGTCGCTCCCTCCTAAGTCAGAGTGCGTCAGAGTGCGTCGTGTGACCATAACCCAGGTTCGGTTTAATCCAAATCATGCTCTGATACCAACTTGTAACACCCTGAAAATCGGGGGTCGAGCATAAACTCAACTCCCGAGTTCCAGAACATCACTTATGCAACAAAATGAATGATGATTGAATGTTGATCGTATTCGTGCATTGAACATGAGTGAGATTAAGCCAAAACAAAGATATCATACTCCGAGAGACAGTTAAATTGCAAGCGGAAGACGATGATAGATAGATAAAATATAAACTGTGATGAGTCTCCGAGTGTGATAACATTACTTAGGTTAAATAATTACAAGTACAGTTCTAAAATATACCAAATGTGTAAGTGTAATATCTTCTATCCCAAGTACCATAGCCCCGTCAATGCAATACCAGGTCTTCAGAGACCCGTCAGAGAGTTACATGATAGGAGAACTCCTCCTCATCACCATAGAAGTAGTCCGGCTCTGCTTCATAAGCATCGCCATCATTTAAAATTCAACAAATCTGGTTGGTGTGTACAACACCGTCCCGTAACGTGGGAATGAGTGATCAACTCAGTGGAACAGTAAAGCATAGGTTAACATGTTATCAATTCAATCAAGCAATAATGATAAAGCAGTACAAATTAAACAATTCTAACTACTCTTATTAAGTGTGAGAATGAAATGACATGATGCTGTATGCCCTTGCCAAACCACCCTCATGCGACATCATCTTACATTCGCGAATG
Source organism: Magnolia changhungtana (assembly GCA_030180095.1). NCBI lineage: Eukaryota > Viridiplantae > Streptophyta > Magnoliopsida > Magnoliales > Magnoliaceae > Magnolia > Magnolia changhungtana. The sequence continues at coordinate 1,517,369 of JASAUF010000098.1, forward strand.
CTTAACTCCCTCAATGCGCCACATCTACTAAGCACATGCGGTGCGATGATGATCATGATTACCGAGTTATTATTAGTTCATTTCAAACAGCAGTATTGGAAAACTAAGGTACCTCCCTTGTATCATTCCCAAACATGATCCATTCTAGGGTCGTCAGTCCTAGTTAATCTCATACGATATTATGGTTTGAGAGGCGTAGCGAAGGCATCACAAAGGGCTCGTCACCGTCAAGACGGATACGAGATCTCATGTATGCGGCGGCTCAATTGTTGACCGTCACTCGAGTACAGGTCTCACCGTACTCGGCTCAATCACTAGCCGTCAGCTCGAATACAGGTCTCACCGTACTCGGCTCAACTCATACTCTAGTTGCTGTGAAAGACTCGTTGCCAATCACAGACCATGGAGTATACTCGAAGATACTACGGAGGACTCGTCACCCGTCAGCACGAGCACAGGTCTCACCGTACTCGGCTCTCGCCGTAAGTATCGACAGCTCGAATATAGTGTCACATACCACCATAATCGGCTCACGAGTCTGGTTGCTCACTGGTCACTACGGGGAGGCATGTGGCCCCAGCGTAGGCCGACAGCTCGACCACGGTGTCCCATACCACCATGTCCAGCTCATGAGTCTTAGCGGATCGAGGTACCATGGTTAAAAGGGATTTCACTGGTAAGTTTGGTACCCTAGGTTCAGGCAGTAGCGACCAAACATGGTGAACATAAATAAGACAGATCGGGTTACTTGACGAGCTCGGCTAGCTCGAGCGCATAACAAGTTGAACGACATGAAGTGCATAAGCACTTCGCGTGGCCAACCACTATCGCCAACCGAAGTACGACTCGGATTCGTCGATCACATCTCACGTGCCAAATGAATCGCAGCCACGAATTCAATTCTGGTACCGATTGTCTGGACTATAATCATAGCCCCAAACATGATAACTTGCAGATAGATAAAGCAGTAATGGATCAAGATTTCACTCATACAATCAAGGTATGGTATTATCCGTTTAGGGTCGCTGTGGTCATTAGCACGCACTCGTTGCTCTGCTCCCCCATCACCCATGACGGATCATACAACGTAAATATAAAATTAAACATATGCATTACATAGTTATAATCATAAAGCAGTTGAGCATGTTATGAATCACAACACAAGCATGAGTTTATACATGTTCAATTCCTAATCACACAACAATCCAAGGAGATCATACACATAGTTAAAAGAGGTTGAGAATCATATCTCAACACCCTTATACATTACAATTTGCTAACTACTACTCATTCAGACATTTCCAAAAAAAACACTTAAACAAACATACATCAACATACATGACATATGTCGATCACATAGGCAGTAGGCCAAATCCTTTCCCTAGGGAGTTGCCCCAATCATAACACGCGTACACCCACGACGGATAGTCATGGCAAGCAGGAATCCAAGTTCCATATTCATTCAGTCATTTCCACAAACACTTGGGCCACACATTTTAACATATATGGTGTCTATTGGCCGTGGTGTGATTTAGGGCAAATCCTTTCGTCAAAAGGGTATCACCAATACAACAATCATGAATCTATGACAATTAGTCATGGCGAGCACGAATGAGGATTTTATAGTCATTCAGTCATTTTCACAAACACTTAGAATACACTAATATAACATACATGGTGTATGTTAGAAAAACATGTATTAGGGCTATCCTTTAGCCAAGTGAGTATTTTACCCATGTATAATATATTACTACAGCAAATAATCATGATAAATTCATCTCCCAATATTTATACGTATACAGTATTTTCTAGAATACGCATTTTCAACATACATAGTGTATACAAGTAAACATGTATTACGGTGATTCCTTTCGCCAAGCAAATGTTTTATACGCACATAATATATTTATACGACAATTAATCATGACAAACATATCACTAAAATATACATGTATACGGTACTTCTTACAATACCGTATTTCTACATACATAGTGTGTATTAGTAAAACATGTATTTAGGCGAATCCTTTCACCAAATAAGTATTTTATCCATACGTCATATATCCATACGACAATTAAACATGTCAAACACATTTCCAAAAAAAATACGTATACGGTATTTATATGAATACCTAGAGTATGTGAAATTCCAGATTCTACAATTCTAATCGAAACAGAAAACGGAAAGCACTTTGTACATGTGCAATTGCATGCAGATCATGAATCTACCATTATCTGACATTGAAAGCGTTGAAAACCATAACCTATACACCTAAAGTCCGCACCTTGTGTCGTAGAATCGTAACGGAGTCGATAGGTTCGCTAAGGTTCCGTATACGGGAGTTTGACAGCCTAAAGAACGAAACAGGTTAGCTATTTCATAACCTACAACCTATACAACCCTAAAACAGATTAGGGTTAGGGTTTCTTACCTAGAAACGACGCCGGAATCGCCGGGAAAGCTATGAGAATCGGCGGTGGAGCCCCGAATAGCGAGGAATGCAGAGGAGTTCCTCCCACATCTCCCTCACTTTCTCTCTCTTTTCTCTCTCTCAAATCCAAATTCGTATACTGAAATGGGAGAGGGTTTAGGGTCCTTTTATAGCCTCAAATCTTCCCAAAATAGACTCAGGTTCAAGGGTTACTGCTATTATAAGCATTTCGGCGATGTTCCAGCTCAAAAGAGTGTTTCTGGTGGCCCCCCTTGAGCCAAACGTCAGACTTAAGCTCACCACACATGGATCTATGTGGGATTACGTTTTTGACTCGATCGGATTCCCAGATCGCACGTGGCGGACCACTTTCAGTTCAACGGTCAGTGGGCCACGATCCGAAATTCCAAGCACATGTAAATGTTCCTGAAATTTTTCTTAATCCGAGGGTGTAATTTAGTTTGATTCTGACGGTCTAGTTGCTTATCCGATGCTAGTTTAATGGTGCCAGATTACTATTCCAGATATTTATTTTGTAAAGGGAATAGTGTTTTTCACACACTCTCGCTCCGGACTCAAGCGAACAGCCGTGGGACATCTGCTGGATTTGATTTCCGAGATGGTTGTCAAGCCCAGCGAGGCGGTCCTAAGTCCTTAACTTCATATTGTTCGGACTCCCGATGTACGGTCCAGATCAGATACGGAGTTTCGAGATGCTCCCGAGAGCAGCCGGGTAATGAGTTTGATCCTAGATTTTTGGGTAACCTAGCGTCAATGATTCTACAAGTTTTGGGTCTTCCAGATCGTATTTAAAGCGATTCAAACGGATTTCGTAGCTAATCTAGTTTAGCACTTAGTCACTTTGTCTCATTTCTAAAGGATTTAGTCCTATAAGATTTCTGTCTGAGGTGGTACTTAGTCATTTGTAGTTTGTATCTGAAGTTATCCAAGTTATACTACTTAGCTAGTTTAAGATAGTGTCTAGGGCGAAAGTGCTTTGAAAAATTGAAAGAACAAGGTAGTGAAGGGTGGGATTTGTGAAGGAAATGGGTTAAGGAGCGATTTTAGACTGTGGGATTCAGTTCTGACAAGTTAATAAGGTGTTAGGATCGACCCATCGCCTAAGGACGTCTAATCCCAGGTTGGGAAAAATCCGGAATGTTACAAACCGCGATCCAGGAACTTCGTGATACGGATAATATGAGAGTAGAGGAATTAGTTGGTTCTTTACAAACCTACGAGTTAAACTTTAAAGCTCCTAAAGGTAAATCGATTGCTTTAAAATCCTCTAAATGTAATTCAGAAGAAAATTCTGATTCAGAAGATGATATGGCTCTTTTGGCTAAGAAATTCTACAAGATTTTTAAAAGCAAGAAAAGGGTTGATTTCCAAAAATCAAATGATAAAAAGAAGTTTAGATCCAAATCTCAAAAATCTTTGAAAGATAGTCAATGTTACAACTATCAAGAATATGGGTATTTGGCAAATAGATGTCCCAAAAAGGACATACCCAAGAAGAAGAGTATGTTGGCTACGTGGGATGAATCATCTGATTCTGAAACTTCTTCTGAATCAGAAGATTCTGAAACTGAGTCAGGGAATGAAGTTAAAGCACTTATGACTCTAGCCAAATTCACATTTACAGATAATGACTCAACAAGTGAAGAAAATCTGAGTAGTAAATATGAAAATAAAGATGATGTTCAAGATGCTTACAATGCCCTATACAAAGAAAGTTGTAAAATTGCTGTCAAACTTAAACTTTAAAAAGAAAAGTTTTCTAAACTCAAAGAATGTTTTGAATCACTTGTCTTAGAAAAATCACAAATTTCAGATTGTTTTGAAAAATCAAAATGCGATTTGGAATTCAAAAATTCTTTAATTGTTGATTTGAAATCTGAGATTGAAAATCTCAAAAAGGAAGTATCGTCTTTTCTGAGTCAAAAGAACACATGGAAATATGTCCAAGGTGATCCAAAGTTAGAAAAACTCTTATCCGGATCAAGAAAATGTGGCGATCTATCTGGGCTAGGCTATGATAAAAATTTATTTCCTAAACAAAAGTATACTCCTCCTATGTTTGTGAAAGGAGAGTCCTCAAACTCAAAAGGGAAAAATACTTATCAAGGTTTTTCTAAAAATCCAAAAACTTTTCAAAAACCTGGTAGTAGCCATGTCAACTTTAATCAAAAACGAAATCCACTAGCTGAAAAGATAGTAGATTTACTCAAGGAGCTCCTAAAATCTAATTCTACAGGTTATTCTTATAACTATAAACAAAAGAAGACCAACTATGTTCCTAAACCCAAAACAGTTATGAAATGGGTTCCAAAAGTCACCTACTTGGTTGCTCACATTGCTTTCAAAGCAACAAGTCATTCAAAGTGGTACCTAGATAGTGGATGCTCTAGGCATATGACAGGTGACAAAGCTTTATTCACGGATCTAAAAGATATGACTGATGGTTCAGTCACATTTGGTGATGGTAGCAACTGCAAGATTATAGGCCAAGGTACGGTTCAACTTTTTAATCTTCCTGTATTTAAAAATGTTTTATATGTTGAAGGCCTAAAACATAACTTACTTAGCATATCTCAGATATGTGATAATAACCATAGTGTTCGGTTCTCTAATCAAAGCTGTGAGATACTAAATAATAAGGGTTCTGTAATATTAACTGGACGTAGAACGTCTGAAAATTGCTATATTATTAGCGAATCCAGCTTATCTAATCAAACATGTTACATGGTTCATACAGACGAGACTGATTTATGGCATAAACGTCTTGGACATGTTCATTATCGAAATTTATATAGATTGAGCAATCAAGAACTTATAAGAGGTTTACCCAAACTTCAGAAATTAGATAAAATATATGGTAAATGCCAGATAGGCAAACAAACAAGGAACTCACACAAAAATGTGAATTCAAATACCACATCAAAACCACTCGAACTTCTTCACATTGATCTAATTGGACTTACTAGAACGGAAAGTCGTGGTGGTAAAAAATATATTCTGGTAATAGTTGATGACTTTACCAGATACACTTGGGTAGTCTTCTTGAGGGATAAATCTGAAACCCTTGAAGAAGTAAGAAAAGTTCTCAAAAGGATTCAAACTGAAAAATCTTCTCAAATCAGTAAGATTCGTAGTGATCATGGATCTGAATTTGAGAATAGCAATTTTGAGAAGTTCTGTAACGATCAAGGAATATTACATAAATTCTCAGCTCCCAAAACTCCACAACAAAATAGAATTATGGAAAGAAAGAATAGGGTGCTTCAAGAAATGGCTAATGTCATGTTGAATAGCACGAAGCTCTCTAAAAATCTTTAGGCTGAAGCTGTAAATACAGCTTGCTATATTATTAAACGAGTTTATACTAGCAAAGATAATAATAAAACGGCTTACGAATTATGGTTCAACAAAAAGCCTACTGTCAAATACTTTCGAGTTTTTGGCAGCAAATGCTATATTTTACGTGATCGTGAAAATTTGGGAAAATTCGATACAAAGAGTGATGAAGGAATTTTTCTAGGATATTCCTTAAACAGTCGTGCTTATAGGGTTCTGAACAAAAGGACTGGTGTGATTCAAGAATCCATCAATGTTGTCATTGATGATCACTTAAATAAGCCAATCTCTAATTCAGATAATGATGAAGTTCTAATCATTGATAAACCCGATACTTCATCAAATCAGACTGAATCTGAATTGAGGACTGTTAAAGATCATTCAACCACTCAAATTCTTGGAAACCCTCTTACTGGTGTTTGCACCCGTAGACAACTTGAGGATTTATGTAATTATGTATGTTTTATATCTCAAATAGAACCATCCAATGTAAAAGAAGCTCTTGCTGATGATAACTGGATTGTTGCAATGCAAGAAAAACTTAATCAATTTTTAAGAAATGATGTTCGGTATCTCGTACCAAGACCTAAAGACAAACACATCATTGGAACAAAATGGATTTTCAAAAATAAGTCGGACGAAAGTGGAAATATAATTAGAAACAAGGCTAGACTAGTGGTACAAGGTTATACTCAAATAGAAGGAATTGATTTTGATGAAACTTTTACACCAGTAGCACGTCTTGAATCTATCAGACTATTTATATCCATTGCATATTTTAGAAAGATAAAAATATATCAAATGGATGTGAAAAGTGCTTTTCTAAATGGCGATTTACATGAAGAAGTATATGTTGAACAGCCGATGGGTTTTGAAGATTCCAAAAATACTGATCATGTGTATCGGCTTAAAAAGGCACTTTATAGATTAAAATAAGCTCCTAGGGCATGGTATGAGAAACTAACAAAATTTCTTGTAAGTCACAATTTTTAAATGGGATCTGTTGATAAAACTCTATTTGTTAAAAAACATAATGATCATATTTTAATAGTACAAATTTATGTTGATGATATCATCTATGGATCAACTTGTACTAACTTGACTACTGAGTTTGCAGACTTGATGAAATCACAGTTTGAAATGAGCATGGTTGGGGAATTAACTTATTTCCTTGGTTTGCAAGTTAAGCAGCAACCTGAAGGAATATTCATCTCTCAATCTAAGTATGCCTTGAATCTAATTAAGAGATTTGGATTTGAGAATGACAAGAATTTCGATACTCCTATGAGTACTACCCTGAAACTCTCAAAAGACTCTAATGGTAAAAATATTGATTTAAAACTTTATCGGAGTATGATTGGTAGTTTGTTATATTTAACTGCTAGTAGACCTGATATTTCTTTAAGTGTTGGTATTTGCGCAAGATTTCAATCTGATCCAAAAGAATCTCACTTGATTGCTGTTAAGCAGATTATTAGATATGTTGCAAGTACTATAAATCTTGGTCTCTGGTATCCTCATGAGACTAGTGTCCAACTTGTTGGGTACTCAGATGCTGATTGGGCTGGTAATCTAGATGATAGAAAATCAACTAGTGGTGGTTGCTTTTACATTGTAAATTGTTTAGTTTCCTGATTTAGTAAGAAACAAAATTCTATATCACTTTCAACAGCTGAAGCCGAGTATATCGCAGCTGGTAATGCATGTACACAGCTTGTTTGGATGCAACGAATGCTAAGTGATTATGGAATTAAACAGGATTCTATGTTATTGCATTGTGATAATTTCAGTGCAATAAATATTTTAAAAAATCCTATTCAGCATTCTCGTACTAAGCACATTGACATTAGATTTCATTATATTAGGGAATTGGTAGAAGAAAAAGTTATATCTCTGGAATATATTCCTACTGAAGATCAAAGAGCTGATATTTTCACAAAACCTCTTGATAAAATTAGGTTTAATAAGATGAAATTTGATCTTGGCATGTGTATTTCAAAATAATTATTTATGCCTACGTGTATCATAATGTATATATTTGCTAAGATTAATTTCATTTTCTTTAAAAATTGCAAGAAATATGTATTTCTGGACTTCCTTCGACTTGTCGTGAGTATACTTGACCAGTCGACCTACGACCGGTCGTAGATACCTACGACCAGTTGTATATCTCGGAAATCACTTAAATTTGGAGATTTTTGCTTTCTTCCTCATTTCATCTTTTCTCTCTAAGGAGCCGACCATCGACTTGTCGAACCCACCATTCTTGTTCTTCAAGGTTAGTGTTCCATTTACGTTTTTCTTGCAAATCAGTGTCTAGATTGCTCTCTTTTCTAACTTGAAGCTTTCTATTTAGGATTTCATTGAGATTTGGGGTTTGGATTTTGAAAAATCTGATTGTAGTAAACTCATTTCTCAATCATTTGCAACTCTTTATTTTCGTGTTATTATTGTTGCATATGGCTTCTAGAGGAAGAAAATCTACTTCCCGTGGTCCTTCTTCTTCTTCCAGATTGACCAAACGTCATCTTCTTGAGCCTACTAATGATTCTTCTTATGTTATAGACCTTAGAGCTCGTAATGTTATTGTTGAACATCCTGTTGATATTAACCATATTGCACCTTTTGATATCCTTCCTTTGCTTGAAGCTGTAGGTTGGGTTAACTTATTGCATTGGGGTGGGCCTGCATACCGGTCCATTGCTCAATCCATGTTTACATGTATTAGTGACTTCTCACTGGATAATTTAACTTTTAAAATATCTACTAGTGAAGGGCCATTTGAAATTGATCGTCATTTAATTTCAGCCCTTATGGATATTCCAGTGAATGATGAGGGTATTCCTATTCATAATTTGACTGATAAACCCTCTGTATCTGAAAAACGTATGCTCACTAGAGACTTGTGCAACATGAATGTTCACTGGACTAAAAAAGGGGATGCGCTTCCCGCAAGGTATTTGTTACCCAAATACAGAGTACTCCATAGAATCTTTGTGTCTAATCTGTATCCTCGGTCAGGTAATAAAACTGACTTGACCTCATTTATGGTACGTATTATTCATGCTATTTCCAGTGGTACTCAGATTTGTCTGCCTTCCTTAATCTGTCATTTCCTTCTTCAGTTTAGACTCCATCCTGGTCATAGTGACATCCCTTTTGGTTATTTAATGACTGTATTAGCTACACATATGTTGGTCGATATGTCAGTTAATGAGGCACCTATCCATCATCTGATTTTCAACAACTCTAACTTAATAAGATGAAGCTGGAATTACTTCCTAAACAAGGTGGTAATGGTGGTGGTGCTGGTCATGAAGACACGGGGGATGACATTAATATGGATGATATCTTTGAGGAACTGGATTCTGATTCATCAAATAATCCAAATTTTGTACCATCTGATTTTGATGCACGTCTGAGTGCATTGGAGGGTAAAGTTGAAAATTTGAATGAAAAGATAGAAAACATATCTGTTGCTCATGATTCTCAATTCAAGTACATGCGGAAATATCTTCGACGATTAAATAAGGGCATGCACCAACTTGATCCCTCTATTCCTGCTCCGTCTTCTAGTTCTAATTCTGACTAGTCTATATGGAATTTTCTGGTTTGTAATAACTTTAATTCTTAGCACTAAGTCATCCGATTTGGAATTGGATACTATTTTTCTTTTATGCTGGATATTTGTTTATTATAATACTATGCTTATTTTGAGTTGCCTGTTTCTGTTTTTCTGCTATTATCTCATATCTCATCTTATTTCCTCTCATATATCCCTTTACATTGTTATTTTCTTTGTCATATTGTGACAAAAAAGGGGAGAATGGTTATGTTTCTTAGGGGGAGTATGTTAGAATGGTTGAATGTTAGATATTGATTTAATTTGCAGGTAAGTCAGAGTTGATGTCAACTAGTTTATATGTTGCTCTAATCGGTTATCATGTGTTTATCTTTATCTTGGTTATATCTTGTTATGTGTTTTGTCACTAATTTGACAAATGGGGAGATTGTAAGTGCTATAGTTTATATCCCTATCGGTTGTCAAATTTATGTTGACAAAATCACTGTTATATAACTTATATAAGTGAAGCTCTCTCTAAAGATCAACACTCATAAACAAGCAAAGCTCATAACAAGCAAAGATTACAAGTACAAAGATCAACATTGACTTCAAGTATTGACTCAAGCATGCAAGACTTCAAGAAGAGTACAAGGCAGTTCGTATAGAACTCAAGACACTTTCAAGGTTGAGCTACATCAAGACTTCAAGGCTTAAACTTCAAGGTCACTTGTTCCTAATGTTTTCAATGTCCTTACTTCTTGATTGGGGTTTGAATGACCATAGGTTGACCTTAGAAGTAGGCCATTTTGGATACATAAGTCATATGTATATGACACTTGTGTTTGGGCAGTTCGGGGACTTGTCCTAGGCTTTCTTCGACTAGTCCTAGCTTTGCTTCGACCAGTCCAAGAAATTTCTCGATTGGTCGTAAGTTTGTTACAAAACTCGTATAAATTCTGTTAGGCTTTGACCAGTCGAAGGAGGTCTTCGACCAGTCGAAGGAACAGTGTCGACTGCTTCTATGACCAGTCGTAAATCTTCGATTCAAATTCTAGCGATAATTTACAAGGTCTTCGACCAGTCGAAGGAGACCTTCGACCAGTCGAAGGTGACCTACGACCAGTCGAAGGAGGCCTTCGACCAGTCGTAGAACGGTCAAAGCTTATCGCGCCCGATTTTTTTCAAATCTGTTATTTCTTCAACTAGTCGAAGAGCTCCTTAGACTAGTCGAAGATGCGATCTGCTCACCTATAAATAGAGCACGAAACTCAGAAGAATTCAAGCAATTTAATTAATGCATTCAAGCCTATCTTCGTCAAACTTCTGAGAGATAATTTTGTGCTCCATCTAAGCTAAGTGTGCTTATTTTATACTCTCTTTCTTTAGCTTTATTTAATTAATTTTGTTTCTGCTATTCCAATATAATTTGATAAGAGGAATTGTTATTCTCGTTCTTTGGAATCAAAATCAATTAAGATAAGCCCTAGTTGGTCTAATTTAAAATCTATTAGAACTAGAACCATTGTAATTGAGTACTAGATATTGAACTTGAACATTCAATCATTTACTCTGATTTGGTTCTACCGGGCTGCTACAACGAAGGAGTTAATCAGGTATTTTACGTTTAATTGTAAATTCCTGTCTGTTTTGGTTTCTTTCAAGATTTGCCAGAAAAATCTTGTTGTATTGGTTATCTGAGGAGAGCCAGGAAAACTCAGAAGTGGGGTTTTTTTATTGTGTAAGCCCACAGACAAAGACACAATTGTAAAGGTTTTGGGTGAACCTGTGAAAACCTATTTTTTGTGAGTGAACGTTAATATCCCTAGTGTGAGGATATTAGGAGTGGAGTAGCATTCTGTGTGGCTGTTGTTTAACAGTTGGTGAACACACAGGCGAACCACTATAATCTCTTGTGTTGTGGTTGAATGATTTACATTTCTAATCTTTAATATTCATTTGTGGGATGTATATATGGTGGTGAATGTTGTAATCATTTAATTCAAGCATTGTGGGAATTTTGTAATAATTTAGAATTTACTTTCTGCTATTCCTTTATCTGCTTGAATTTAAATTTTCTTTAAAGTTGTTCCAGCAAGGTTGCCCTGCCATTTTTATGGTGTATGGCTGTCCCTAGAACAATACATTTGTGATTACATGTTAAGGGTCGGATATTGCATATTAGACCCTGATTAGTACCTAATTTTATGTACATAATAGTGCTTAATGTCATATGTTGATGGGATTTTGCTGCAGGATGCACTTATGAGCGTGGATTGAAGAAGAGCACCAGAGCGAGGGACGGACTCCAGAGGACCAAGATCAACGAATTTACATGCCAGGGATCCGAGAAAATCAAGTCGTTCACGTTAAAGAGGCCTGAAATTGGTGCAAAATGCAAGATCACAGGGTTCCCACCATCTTTTTGGCTTGAAACTTCATACATGGCCTGGGGGCCATAAATTAACCGTACATATTAAATTTCAACCATTGGATCACTGAGGAAATGGCCCAACGGTCAGATCAGCCCTTAATTGACTAAGTAGGGGCCCGCCTGAAATCTGGATATGCTTCAAACTTGGATTCGACCCATTAAATGAGGAGACAAAGTGGATGGACGGAGCAGATGTCTCAAAAACATATCTGTGGGACCCACACGTACAGCACTTGTGTACAATGCATAAGTGCACCGGATGTGCACCTAACCATTCAAAAGTCAGTCAGCGGCGCTGACCGACTTTCCTTCTAAGAAAATTGAAAACGGCAGTTGCCGATTGCTGTTCCGCAATAGAGACGATCGGTCTCTGTTGTGGGCCCCACCTATCGTCCACACCGACAATCCAGACCGTTGATTCAGTCTCTGGGGCAGCTACAACCCACGCCTAGCTGGAAGAAATGGAAGACATCACAATTTTAGAGATCACAGCCGTTTAAATACAAACGGACGGCAGAACAGAAGATACGGTGGGCCGCATCAACGGACAACCCAAAACCATTCATGTCCGCTTGATTTTTCAAGAGTAATTCAATGGACGAAATGGATTTCATAAACGACGTTGATTGTGGGCCCCGCCATCAGAACAGCGGACGAATGCGCAGGTCCCTGTCCAAGAAATCCGGCCGCTGTGGGCCCCATGGCATTCATGATCATCATTGGATCGATGATCCGATCCGTCCATATTATTCATCACCCAAAAACGTCCCAAGGGACGCTTTCCTTTCAGGAAACAAGCATGGGAAGAAGGAGGATCAGAGCTGTTTCTGGGCGCATAAACAGCTTCTGCGCAAGGAAATTTCTAAATCTGTTGGCGTAAAACGTCCGAGCCGATCTCCTTCCGCACGGTTTCAAGCTCTCCACAGCACCCTTCAGCAACTATATTAGGAAGAGAAAGAGCAGAGAAAGGGCATCTCATTCACGGCTGGAGAGAGATCCACGGACAGAGAGAGAGAGAGAGACAGGGAGAGACAGGGAAGAGAGAGAATTGTTTTTTTATTGTTTTCTTTGCTGTTGAAAGATCTAGCCAATCATGGTTGGCTAAACCCCTTAGCTAGGGCTAAGGGGTGAAGCTTGTAGCTTGATGGGTCTGTTTTATGGTTATGATTTATATTAGACTGAATTGTTGATTGATTGCAGCTAGATAAATGGGAATATTTCTGGTTTTTAATGATTTTTTGTGACTAATATTACATTAAATCTGTGATGGCTTGAGTTTTTCTTTTTTCCTTAATTCTGATTATGGGGTTAGGAAGCCCTGTTGTTCACCATCGTCTCCTAGGCATGGTTGGATGACGGAACTCTTCCTGACGCTCGTACATCATACAGATCGGTTGTGGATTGATTGAACTCTGTTGTTGGCTTTGTCTCATAGGCATGGTTTTGTGATGGAATCCATTCTGATTTATGACCGTCTAATCTATTGAAACTGCATTAACCAAGGTCCAATCTTGATATCTTTTACCATAGAATTCTCTGATCTCTACAAGTGGATCCCCTGAACCCCTAGTTCCCTTCTCTGAATTCTTAAATTTAGCTTAATAATTCACCATTATTTCTCAAATCACAATTGGTTTAGATTTCATCTTAGCCTAGTTCTAGATCTGTTTATTTTCAGGATACGTACAGGTTTCAGTCCCTGTGGATTCGACCTCGGTCTTACCGAGTTTTTACTACATCACAACCCTATACTTGGGGAGTGAACAAGTTTTTGGCGCCGTTGCCGGGGATTGACGGTTACGTTCTCTGAAGTTAACTGGTTTTAGGATTAGTTTAAGATTAGGACTTTTCTAATTTTTAGATTTTATTCTTAGAATTTTCTAATTTCAGGTTTTCCTCTAATTTTTAGAAATTTTCTTTCAAGTAACTTTCTATTTTTATATAATTTTTCCCTTTTTAGAAACTAACCCACCTTTCCCGTTTTGTAGGATTTTGAGATAGGCTTCTAATTTGGTAATTCCTTTCTTAATTTCTTCCTTTCTATTTTTCTAGATTAGGATTTGTCTTCCTTTTTAGCAAGTTTCTAATTCTAACTCTTTTAGAATCTAACTTTAGGTTTAGAACTTTCCTCTTTTGTTTTTAGAAACTAGGTTAGTTATTTTCATTTTTAGAAACTCTTCCTAATTTTAGAGACTAACTCATTTTTTTTCTTTATTTTTAGAAACTTTCTAATTCTAGGTTTAGGGAATTTTCCTTTCTAGAAACTAATTTTCTATTTCAATTGTAGGAACTTTCTAATTTTAAACTTTCTATTTTAGAAGCTAATCTCTTTTGTTTTCTTTTGCAGGATCTTAACATAGGAATTTCTTAATTGGTACCTTCCTTCTAACTTCTCTTACTTTCCATACTGCTGTAGGATCTTTTCTTATATTTTTCTTAGGATTAGATTCAGAGTGAGGGTTCCACCATGTATATGCACGAGTGGGAACGTCAATATGCTGAGATAGCTTTTGAGCATGCGAAACAGTGTGAAGGGATGTACGATGATTACGATCAACATCAACCTATGTCTCAGCATTTTCCTGAACCAATCATTGAGAACCGACCTGAGCATAACACTTCATCGGTTAAAAAGTCCTTACGCGATCATATACGGGAGAACAATTACACCCCACGGACAGTACGTGAGTGTTGGGGTTATCATAACTATGGGAGTGAGAATTATTATCACTCATCTGAGAAAAAGAAAACAATGCGTGATTATATTATGAGTGATAATAAGTATTACCAACCATCAGATTCTCCTACCTATGATCCGTATGACTATAATCAATAGAAACATCAACGTCAGGAAGCTGAACCAGCTATATATCATAGTGATAATTCTCTTGGGTCATCTACCTTTGAAACCCAATCAGAAACAATCCAAGAGGATTCACTTCAGAAGCTCATGAAAGCACAAGAGCAGTTCAATCAACTTGTCATACAATCATGTGAATTGCTCACAGCCTCAATTCCAATCATTCAGTCACAACTTATGGAGAAGGAAGAGGCTAGGTTATCCCAGCCTCATCCTAATCTAGAAGCAGAATTTGAAAAAAGTGATCATAACTCACTTGTGGCGGAAACTGAAATTACGAATGAGGAATTGGATTCCATTAACGAGCAGATGGTTCAATTTCCCGATGAGTCGATCTCGATGACTGTCCAAAGGAATGATCAAGAGATGTGGGTGTCTTTCAAATATAATGATTGTGACACACTTCACTCACATGACACACATGATGACATTGATAAGGTAGAGGTTAGTTTATTCGAACCTCAACCCAATCTAGGAGTAAAATGTGAGGAATGCGATCCCATCCCAAGTTCACACTGCACGGAACTGGATGGTGATGAGTATTGGGATTCAATCTCAAGTGTGGCTCCTGCCAATGATCAAGAGGTTCAGGAAGTTGCCAACCATAATGATGTACTCCACCTGTCTGAAATGACTAATTTGAATGTGGAGAATGAACCACTTTCACCTAATCCTTCCAACCCTTGTGATACATGTTTGGACCACTGCCCTGAATTGAATGATGATATGATTCGGGCGATGGACGATTTGCTTGATATAACTCTGGAATTTGAAACTACCCAGTTAAGGCTACAATCTGAACTACACACTTTAGACGATTCAATGCCTCCACTGAGAAGCTTCAATGACCAGAGTCTTCACATCAATTCTTCACCTATTGATTGTCCATCTATCTGTGAAGGGCAAGAGCAAGCAAGCATGCGTCCATTTACTTCGAAAGACGATGGAATCCTTGGGCTCATCATCACAGATTTCGATACAGGAGACGAGTCACTCCCAGCTGACTTTCCCACATTTTTTAACTCATGCTTGGCACACCTTGTGGATTCCAACGACCTCATGATACAAGAAAAGGTGGATTCCTTACATGACACCACCCCGGTGGTTGTCACGGACCAAGCGCACCCTCACTCTAAAGCCACTTCTTCCCCAGATTCTAATTGTTTACTATTAAAGGAAGATGAGCTGAAAATTGAACTGAAGTCTGGAACTTCGGAATGCATTGAGACTCCTTTACTTCCTGAAAATTTTTCTGAATTTTATTTACCTGTAGTCTCTGATTCACCAAGGGATACTAACTTTGAAACTTTTTCTGACACAGGTGAATCATATATCCTTTGGATACCTCAAGCAATTCAATGGAAAAATTCCTATGAGGTACATAAGTCTCTTTGGAACGACATGCTCCAGCGCATCCAAGCCTATTGCAAAAAGGGCTTTTGGATGATCCTGTTGAGGAACCTACTGAGAAATTTATCTAGATATTAGTTAGAAGAGGAACCTTGTGGCATTTCTGAGTAGTATTTTCCCTGCTTTCATAGGACTAGGGTAGTTTGTTTGATGTTGTTTTAGGATAGACAGTAAACTTAGCGCTCCTGGGAGGCAACCCAGCTTTTCATTTCATTTTTCTAGTCAGTCAATCCAATGTTTGTGGGTAACATTGCTGCAAACCCTCACGAGACTACAACTCGTCCACTAGGGGCAACCTAGGGGTTTAAAAGGCGTATTGCATATGCTAAATGCAATCGAGAGCACCTGCGGAAGTGGTATAGGTAGGAGTTTATTTTTGTTATTTGTGTTGTGTTGGTTTCTCTCTTGTGCTGACTTACTCTCTCGCTGATATTTTCGGAAAGCCTCTTGATTCTTTCATCCAGGTACTATCTTTCCATCACTCCTCTTATACTTTCGTTGTCCCATGTGCATTGCATGCTCATATCTTTTACATTGAGGACAATGTAGCTTTTAGGTTGGGGGTGGGAGATTAGGTTTCCTAATCAGTGTTTTCTTGGTCTTGAGTAACAATTGTGAACATTTTTCAATCAGTGTTTTCTTGGTCTTGAGTAAAAATTATGAAAATTTTTCAATTTTTAAATTTTTTCTAGACTTTCTGGTGAATTCGAAGTGATTTTGACGGCCATCTAGGGCACTTAGAATTTCGAGATTTGTGGAGTTGGTAACGTATGACTCTTGAATCCAGTATTTGTTAGATTTCACAATAAGTTCAAACTGTTAATCTAGGATTAGAAGTTTTAAACATTGATTGAGTCATGATTCCACAAGACACATCCTGCTTGCACATTAAGGTTTCAGTTCAATATTGAAGGATTGACTTGGTGATCAGTAAGCATGAAAGGAACCAACCTGGGGAATTTGTCCATCATGTTCAATAAGAAGAATGAAAGAAAATGAGAAAACCCAGCTATAAGATAGCTGCCTACGGAAAGGGTTGGGCGAATGGACTTCACCATGGGTTTGCTCCCCATAGGTGTAGAGTCGATTCCCCATGGTTGTCTTTGAAAAAAAAAAAAAATTTGTAGAAAATACAAGATTTCTGGGCGATTGATCTTCACCATAAGTTTGCTCCCTATAGGTGAGGATTTGATTCCTTTCATTGGCATTAATTTTGATGGAGAAATCAAGAGATGGAATGTTGATCTATGAGGCAGGTTTTGGTTTAGGTTTGGATTGTTATGGGTTTTCTTATTTATTACCAATGATATCATGAAAGAAAGAAGTAGATCCTAATGTTGATAAGCTGAGATCACACTATACACTCATGGAACTCAATGTGTAGAATTATTCTAGTAATGGATTAATATTTGAACTTGATTATGAAGTCTACCATGCGCTTACTTCCAGGAGAAATTTTATGCCCAACATTCATGAATCTTAAATTTCTCATATCTGAATCATTCTTCAAAAATATCACTCGGTTTCATGGAAATTACCTTGTAAATTCTCAACTTATTTTTCGCATGTTTTGCTCG